>VDFB02086081.1:138001441-138139747 GCA_007258455.2 Sequoia sempervirens
TTTACATCACAAGTGATTTGATATTCATCATATATGATATATGTCCCCAAGCTCATGGAATCATAATTACCATGTGGATCTCACTCTAATTCTTTCCTTATGTAGGATCTTACTTGATCAATCAAATAAGAAGATTGATGTTTTTCTTCAATAAGATCAATATCATATCTCTTTTTGAGGAACCATAGAACAAGTAGGTAAAAAGTTTTGAACAAAGGTTTTCATTGATGTCAAAGGAGTTTATGGTTGACAAAGAAGGTCACTATTGTCAAAGGAATCTTTTTAAGAGATAAGTGAGAATTAAATGTTGCACCATCATACATTTTTGTGTTGGTAATTGTATTATCATATCATTTTAAGTTGTAGAAATATATATTGCTAGTTATACTAATAAAAGGAGTTGAGGAGTGTTTGCGTTCCACTAGTGTGTTGTATAGTATCTGATGAACAATGAGGATTAAATGTATCATACTTGGATATCATAAGATAAGTGTGAATCGTACTGACTGTAGTATGTTTGCAATATCACACGTGCATCTATTCACTATGATAGAAGTGATTAGAAATGTTTCAATTCAGTTTCTCAGGGTAGAGGAATTTTTGTTACAATACAATTATGTTCAATATTTCTTTCTAAAGGGAATTTGGCTTTACAGTTTAAATGGAGAGTATGCCTACACATGTTATATCATATTCCACAATTTCCAAAAGGTATGTTCAGTATGCAGGAAGTTTGAAGTGACAAAAGGATCTTTGTGCTTGTCTGTCAACCAAATGGTGTTCAAGAATTGTCCAGTAATAACTAGTAGAGGCTCGTGTAGTGTTAAGATAGGACCAGGTTAAGGTTCATGTGGAAGTGCACAACATCGTGTTCTTTTGGCGACAAAAAAAATGATTTAGGATCAACCTGTTACATGTTTCATGTAATTTGAAATTAGGTCCTCCTTATGTCATCTTGGTTGATTACAGACCCCTGGCCAACATGGAAGAGAGTTAATGAAATGTCTTGTATATAATCATCAATTGCACGGATACACAATGTGAAGTATAATTGAAGAGAAGGTGGTGATTGAATATACAAGGAGACAACTGTGTGAGCATAATTTATTTAGTGTGAAGCCTCTCAATTACTGTGCACCATTATTAGAAGATCTTAAGGAGTGTAGTAGAGTGTCTGGATCAAGTTCAGACTATTTGTAAGCTGTGTAATCAACACTAAAGGTCCACAAGCTTCATCATTGTAATTTTGTAGGACTAGTGTTCTACTTATAGAGCTAGTGCTCATATCATTGTATCAGGGATTGGTGTCTCTGGTAAGTTGGTGCCTACTTCATATTGTGAATTCCCTTATTATATTCTTTCTTTGCAAGGATGGATTTGGATAGTAGATCCAAGCAGCTATTCTCATCGTGGTTTTTCCCATCCTAGATTTCCACACACATCTAGTGTTCTCATGTGTATGTGTATCCTTGATTATTGCTTGATTAGTAGTAGTGAAGATTCAAGTTTCCTATTTAGATATATGAAATGAAGTTAAAGAGTTTTAAATATATTTGATATACTAATTCACCCCTCCCCTCTTAGTAGATTGTGTGCCCATCAATAGTTTTGATAAATTTTCATCCTTTTGTTGAATAGGGTCCTCTTGTGGATTTACATCACAAATGATTTGATCTTCATCACATATGATATATGTCCCCAAGCTCATGGAATCATAATTACCATGTTGATATCACTCTAAACCTTCCCTTATCTATGAGGTTACTTGATCAATCAAACAAGAAGATTGGTGTTTTTCTTCAATGATCTCAATATCATATCTCTTTCTGAGAAACCAGAGAACAAGTAGGTAAAAATTTCACCAAGGCTTCATGGGTGATGTGTTCCTTGGATACTATTTTTAGATCTATTTTTCATCTTAGGGAAATGGCTTGTCCTAAAAATCAAATGAATCAAATCTAGAAAAATGTATTCTCTTATTTTGACTAGAGTCCCTTGACAAATAAAGACTAAAGTAGGGGGATATCAATGATTGCAATATCTTTAGGAATGGTGAGATTTAGGAAAGGTAAGGGGAATATCCTTAATGAAACCTATGGTCTAAAATATTACCATCAAGTCACATGACACTCTTTTCCTTTAACAGAGGCATTATAATAGGGAATCAAATATATTCTTAGGAATAAGTGTAGTACTAGCCTCCAAATCTATAGTAGGATTATGTAACAATTTATTTCCAATAATTAATGTCAAATAAAATGGCATAGGTTTATTTCTACAACATAATTATGAAGAGTAGTAGGTTGATTTACTTGAATTACTTTGGGATAACCAACTACTATCTTTGTAGTCTCAAATTATTGGGATTTTGACTTGGTTGAACCTTCATGCATCTTTAGAAATTCTTGGAGAAAAATCATTTTCTTAGGGATGTATACCACATCCCATAAAGATACATTATCTATAGTCTTTTCCAACTCTTCAGCCATGATGAATAATCTTGATGGTTGAACATTTGGCTAATTACTTAGGTTCATTTGATATCTATATCTTTCAATCATAACATTTATAATCTTAGGTGGAACTTTCCCTTGGGTTGCTCTAGACTACATGCATGTAATTGGAATATTTTTGCTTCAAACATATGTATTCTTTGCTTGGAAGAAATTGTTATCTCTTAAGTCACCAAGCTAGATTTCTATATTGATGTTTCTCTTTGCTCTCTTCTTTGATATTTTAAATTATTTAGATTGAACCTAAAGAGTTTTTGACATAGTAGTAAGGTTATTGTTAGCAAAAGTACAATTTTGTGTCACACTTTCAGCCAACTTATCATCACAAGTGAATTTAAGCATTTTAAAAAAAAAAAACAATTTTGGTCAAACACATGGTCTAGCTAGATTATTTTAGCTAAGTTATATATGGGCCAAAACTTTTTAAACTGGAAGTATCCACTAAATGCATATGTAACACTACTTTGGGGCCAATTTACCACAAAAAACATTTCAACAACTCTTATTCATGCAAATAAAATTTATAAGAATATAAAAATACCCTTTTGTAGATCTATAAATGTAGTTTAAAAACATTATTAGTTTAATTATTGTTTACATTTTATATTTTATTTTTACTAAAACTAAGTCATAACACCAAAATATAAGGTTGATTATCTTGTCAAGAAAAAATACTAAACAAATATGAAAAAAATATGTTGCACTAGAGAAAATATTTTACATCAAGATGATATATTTTTTTCTATTTTCAATAAATATGTAAGAAAAAAAGTGTAGTCCCATGGAAACAATCGTGTTTTTCAATACATATAATTTTAATATTTATTGAAAAAAAAATATTTATCAAAAGAGAAAAAGATAAATCCGTGCACTAAAATAAATACACAAAAAAAAATTACTATAAAAAGTGTGACATCCTATTTAACATTATTTTTCAACATTTTATCAACAACTAAATTATAGCATTGTCAATTTAATAAAGTAGTATTTTCAAATATTTGTAATTTTTCTAAAAAAAATAAACATAAAATCCACTAAAAAATATGCATTTCATTAGTTTGCATCATTTCAAAATTCAAAACATATATGTTATTGTTGGCCCCACAGTTGTCGTTGCACCAAAAGGTCGACTTTTTAATGCCCGATACAACTGCCAAAGTTAACTGATCCACAGGAGGTGGTTAAGCCATGTGACAAATCTCGAGGGGAGCATTGACCATCTGCCAACAATCTCCCCCTTAGAGTTACCCAAGGGGATTTGAACCCGACATCTTTGGCTCTGATATCAATTTTTGGCCCCACAGTTGTTGTTGCACCAAAATTTCAACATGTTAATGTCTGATTCAACTACTAGATTTAATGAATCCAGGGAGGTGGTTAAGCCATGTCACAAATCTTGAGGGGAGCATTGGCCATCTGCCAACAGTTACTTCCTTTTTAGCCCACAATAATAGCACATGTTCAAACACAATCTCCTCTTCTTATTGCAAAAACATATTGTGTATTAGGGTTATGAAAATGATATTTTGTACTGCTACAAACTCGAGTGGAACCTTTATTTGTGGATCAACTTGACATGGTGGTAGCCTTGAGTGTGTGTGAATTGTTATAGGGAAAGCATCACATATTATTGTCCCCAATTAAGTTGTTCTAAATAGGAACAATGTCTCTTACTAGGTTAACCATTGGGTATCTAACAAAGACACATAATTACCAAGACTAATTAATTTTGAGAATATAGTTGAGATTGAGTTTAGAACTATGCTTCGTTTTTCTAAGAAGGTTGGCCTTGATGCATATTTGGTTGGTATTAAGCTATGGGAGTTTGATTGTTTTGATATGTTTGCTTGGGAGTGTATGAATCTTGCTATTTAATTAGATTTATTGTTACATTTGAGAAAGTTCTTAGAAAACTATTAACATCATTCATATTGGAAGGACTCTAAGGAGCTGATGTAGTGTTAGATTGGTATACATACATAGGAGGGACTTGAGGAGTGGTAGGCACCAAATTTATAATAGAAGGATCGACTTGTATGGGAAGGGCATCTTTAAAAATATTGGGAAAGGAGTTCTCATATAATTTTTTTGAATATGTTACAAATAAATTTAAGAAAGTACAAACTATGAATAAAGGTGCACTTAATGTTATGCTAAATTTTGTAGATGGAATGGGGTGTTCTTTTTTAATGAAGACTATAATGTGAAATTAACTCAAATATTGAAGGACCAAATTGATGAGGTGATAAATAGGGCAACTTATAAGAATGCCAATTTTCATTTTGCTTCTATCATTTGGCTAATAGGAATATGGACTACCTACCATTATTTTGAAAATAAAAATGGTAGAATGTAATTAGGTACATGTGAGAATCTAGGGAATTTTCATGAAAATTGATGTCAAATTTATGTACTTGGATAGACAATAATTGCATCTTGTCAAAGAAACATTGATTAATTTTGCAACATATTTGTGGGAGAAGTCATAGAAGGGTCAACGGTAGCTAGAGTGTGCATATAGTTTGTGACAAGTTCATTTGTAAGTAATTTTCTTGGTGAAATGTAATGAAGGAATATAATACAAAAAGAGAAAAAGATAATTGTGTTTTGTTATTCCATGTATTTTGTGTCTTTTTTGTTTATAGAGGGAATGATTTTTCATGTTCTCCATCCAAAAATTCTTTAGGCCCTAGTAAGAGGGAAATGAAAGTGGAATAGTAGGATAGTTAAAAAAAATGTTCCTCCTAATGATAAAAAGTACCTTAAACCTCACTAAAATTCATTATCTCTAAACAAAAAATAAATTATCAAATAAAAATTATAAAAACTAAAGAACACACAAAAAGAAGAATAAAAAGTGTATAAAAGTAATGTTTGTCCATTATAACATCCTGCACAAAAATAAAGTTTTTCCATCAAATTGCACAATTTTAACAATCTAGACTTAGGGGTAGTTTTTTTTCTAATGGAAAACCATGTGTTTATACTTGGGGGTTTCCATGAAGTTCCCATGATTCCGTGTAGTTTGTTACCTTCTTTCTTCCCCAATAGTGGCCATAATTCTTTCGACATGTGAATATTTGTAAAGACTTGATAATAAGATATCAATTCTATTGTGAAGATGTCACTTGCTACTTGTTTATCAAAACACTAAGGGATGTATGCTATCAATGGTATGTTGATATTTTGTCAAATTATATAAACTCTTGGGTTGATTTAGATTTTTTTATACAATTTGGGAAAAAAATTGTATCCATGAGGAGCATTCCTACAATTTATAGTTGTAAGGAGAAAACCTAATGAGCCTATTGTCCAATTTAATCAAAGGTTTTTATCTAGATCTAGAAAGGGTAAATATTCAATATAGGCCAAATTGAATTGATATTTAGAGATATTATTTTTGTGGTTTATATTTTTCATTTTCAAAGGGCCTTAGTTTTGGCCCAATTGGGATATGATTGTACTCAACATTTGGTGAAAAATTTAATGTGATATAGCTCACAATATAATTGATTGTCATATCAACAAGACTAAAACTTTATGGAATATAACAACACCAAGTATGTTATCATTCTTGACTAAATAAAATGAACTACCCATTTGAACAAGGTCAAATAAACATCATGCCTCAACCTTATCAATTGACATATTAGGAAAAATAATTTGCAGCCCTTTTTGAAAATAGCATGATTTTTTAAACATATGTTTTTGTTACAATTATCTCTAGTGCAATAAGAGAAGATTACACATTCAAATATGATGATGAATCAGATTGTGAAGCCATCAAGGTATCTAATACAATTGAGACTCTCTTAAAAATTAGTGAAAATAATAAAACAAAAGGTGGCAAAAGTGTTTGCAAGGACAATTTGAAAAAAAGAGTTTGAAATAAATGAAGGAATATGGACTCATAATTGGAGAAGATAATAACTTAAGGAATACATGCTTTTCACTAACAAGATGAATGCATATTAAGAGAATAATGATAATTTGATGAATACTCAAATTTAAATCTTCTTAACAAATGACAATAATATATCTATGAACACCTAAATCATGCCAATTAGTCATGTCTTGTTTGAAATTGTACATTCCAATGGTAAATGAGAAATTGAATCATGATATGTTAGCTCTTGGATTTCTAAGCATATTTTAAGACTTGAGTTTACATAAAAAATTCTAACTTCACAATATAAATGAAGTTGGAGAGGATGTGTGTCCTAAATCTGTTATATGGTTGAATATGCTTTTGAAGGAAATGATGAATTTCATGGTTTACAAGGATGATAAATCAACAAGTTTAGGACTTGAAAAATAAGAGTATGACATTTTTCCATCAAATGAAGAGATTTGTGCACACTTTGTATCTAATAAAATGGAAGGACATTATGAATACCCAACCTCCTTTGAAAAATAATATAATTTAATGATACACAAATTTTTAAAAACTCTAGTCATAAAGATGACCCTCCCTATGTTAAATTTAGAACAGAAGTTGGAATACACCATTGCAATTTGTGAGGATTGGAAATTAATGATGGCCATGTTGAAAGTTTAGACTTTAATGCTATTTTTTTAATAGGATCAACTAGTTTTCTTGAAGAAGGAAATAATATTGATACATTGATTGAGGATTTAATTATCAGCCTCTTCTTTAATGGGGAAACATGTTCCACTTGCAATAAATGAAAAAGTGACATCCTTTTTTATTTAATAGTGCTTGTGAGACAAGATCGTCAAAATTTATGTGAGTAAATTATATAATTCAATCGAACATGAGTATGGGTATTAAAGAAGTCCACTGTTTGGATTAACAAACTAAAGAGGTTGATTTGTAATGCCTTAAACATGATGTTTCAATTATATAGTTAGATGAACTCAACCATAAACTTGAACACAAAGTTCATAAATGATTTTGGTCAGGAGATCCAATAGAAATGAATGATTATTCTTTCTTCAATTTAAGATGTATAATATCCTACGTTTATGGATGGAGAAAGTGATGGAAAGTCTATTTTTTTAACTTAAGTGACTCCTCTTTAATGGAATTGAATACTCATGATAATCCTATATTCAAACATGATGAAAGTGATGTTGATTCTAATAAGTGTAACACAACCATTCAGTTTGAAATCCTTGTAGGATAGGAACTTGGAAAATAAAGTGTTTAAACTAATGCTTGAAATGATACTCCTTGTTAGAGTTTGGAAAAAGGATGAACTATTTATTTATTCTATTAGTCAACAAACGAATTTAATGGAAAAATATTGAAGAATATTTTGTTAGTTTAAACTTTTCAAATGCATTGCTAACTAATGAATTTTGTGTGATGAGTATGTACCCAATAATCATGAAAATTTGAATGGAGAAATACATGATGTAGATAATGAAAAATATGCCAGCAAATAAAATTCATTGATAGGTGTCATCATAAAAAATGATATTTCTAAACATTCTCCTATGCATTATTAGTTGTATTTCTTTAATTTTGATGGTAAAGGAGATGAGTTTTTTATTGTTTAACTTACAAAAAATATTAATGATAGTGTAAAATAGAAGATATGGATCCTCATAATGGAAATTTTAAATTCAATAAACTAATAAGTAATTTGTTAAAGCTAAGAAAAGAAGGTTTGTTCATTAACATTACAAATTATAGCATTCCTTCAATAGATATTAAAAAAGAGTAAACCTTCTTATCATTTTGACTATGGGGATTAAAGATATTTTTTTCTTAGGAATAGAGAATTAAGTTGATGAACTCCTTTAGCACTTGATTTTGTGTGATAACCCTTTAGAGTACAAGCCCAATGAGCCCAACCTCATCAATTTTGAGTTTAAAAAAAAATTACAATGTTTAGGACTTTAACAACAAAGCTCTTACTACTCAATTCCATGAGAAAACACATGGGTGATTTATTGTCTATATGCCTAAGCTTACAAATTTGTATATAGTGGGTAGTTTAGGAAATTTTAGTATATTTAATATTTGACTTGTTTTCTCTTTGGTTTTGGTTTTGGTTTTGGTTGGTTAGCTATTTTTCTTTCATTGTTTATTTTTGGAATGCTTGGCTTCATTAAAAAAATATCATTAAGGTCAACATCAATATATAATTACCACTCAGCCTCTTAATAAGAACATCATTGTTGTTTACTCAATGATAAATCTTTACAATTAAATCTTATTCCTATTTCCATAACAAAAAAAAAAGAGTTTACTAGTGTAATAAATAAATAGAACAGAAAACGGAAGGGATCCTATACACCAATTAAAATATAGTAAAAGCTTCCTCGGGGCCAGATCAAAATCAGATTTGCATGACCTGCTACCTACCCGTGCTCTGGCTGTCTACGTTGGGAAAAAGGGGATGAGGCACTTCATTATTCTGACTACTTGTCTCCATTATGCTAGCGTAACCCATAAACCAAACTACATTAATGATATTGAAAGGCAAGTTGAAAGAGTGGTTGCTACTATTAGTAAACCCACACATTCATGACACATTGAGGAGTTTTACTTTATGCAACAAAGTTTTCAAATCTCATTAATAGTTTTCACAAAAGAATGAAAATTTCTCACGTACATGAGGTTGAAACGCCCACCAACCTCCTAACCAATGGTCTTATATCGTAGTTATTCCTGGCAGCAATAACTTAATGGTGGAACGACTGTAAGGTGACCATTCACCAGATGCATTGAATAAGAATGGTGGTGCAGATTTCTCGAGGAAGGAATTTCAAGGAAGGGGCATTCATCTTTAACACAAAGATTTGATAGATGGGAAAGAAAAACAGATGGTCCACTTGCCTGGTCTTCGGCACCGCAGTTGTATGGCGGGTGGAGCAACTCGTGTGACAGAGGGACCCTTTCTAAAAACGTGATCCTCACATCTCAGAGGCTACGCTTGGATAGCCCAGGGAATTCACGGGAGGGAAGGTGAAAAAAGAAAAAAACAAAACAAAAGAAATGGAGGGAGGTGTCTAGGAGGTTTGCGAACAGAGGGACAGGAGGGAGTAATTCGAAGGAGACAAGAAAATAGTGGAAGGAGAAATGGGGAAAATGAACTAACAAAGCACCCTCCTGGAAGGGTATTCTTCTTATGGCCATTGAATTTAGGCATTCATTTGTTTGATTCAATGATGTAAGACCCCGTTCTACATGTGGTTAAAAAAAAAAAAAACTTAATTTGCTACATGTTTTCCATAGATAGATGGTAATTTGTATTGAGTTCAATAAATAATGTGATTGGGATGATAATATTCTTGTATTTCATTTTGACATATCTTCATTATCATTGCCATGAAAGTGTTAAGCACCCATAGAGTGTAGGATATGAATTGAAGTTTTAAATGGAATTGTATGCAATTAAATTTTAGGATATTCAACAAGAAAAAAATTGTGTGATATACAATTGTTGCTTATGATTTTGTTGGTAATGTGCAGGAAAGAAAGGGATTCAATACGAGAAGGAAAAACATTGAGGGAAAATCGAAAAGACGTCTTCTTATGGTTATGAATTTGACCCCTTTTGGGGCCTGGGAGGAAATAAAGTAATGAGTTGGTAGATTAAGGTTGTGAGGATTAATATTAAAGGATAACCTATTTTTGGGGTTGTGAGGGTATTTAATTATGTTTCATGTGGGTGTAAGTGGGATTAGGAGTTAGGAACCTTTTTCCAAGTTTGAATTTCGGATGGATCCTTAAATAGGCCTTTAAAGAGGGTTGTTGATCAATTTCCTTGGTTGGGATACAAAAAGAAACCCCCTAGGGTCTATACCATAGTGGTAGGGGTCAAGTGGGCTTATAATAGTGCACCAAGGACATGATTTGACCCCTCAAAAGCCCCCTCATACCTAGTGAGTGACGAGTTTTGAGAAGAAAAATGAGATGAAAAGATGGAGGCTTGTCCAAGCATGTTCTCTAATAAGAAGCAAGAAAAGACTCTCATTGAAGAAGGGAGGTACACTCCACACCTCCCCATCCAAAAAGTTGCAAGTTGAAACTCCTATATAGTTGGAGAGGGAGAATGAGTAGGGTGTTACCCACTTCTCCTCTTGGAGAACTTGAAAGGAGATGGTAGAAAGAATGTGAGGAGGAGATGAGTCTACCTCTTTGGAAAGATAGTGATCAAGATGGTTTGGCTTGGTAAGGAAAGATGGATACAAGAGTGCAGTCCCTTCATCTAAAATCAAAGAGATAAGTTCTTCCTTATTCCCATTTTTTCCTTTTGTTTATTTGTTGCAAGAAGGTGGTATGTTGCATGGATCATGGTAGAAACAGAAAGTAGAGAACCCAGATACATGAAATTTGGTGCTATGTTATTCTAGACACCTTGTAAAAAAAAAAAAAAATCTAAAAAGAGACTCCATGCATCATCTTGGAGCTAAAAGACTTCCTTGCTCGGGGGTATGGCTAGAGCCTACGAGGCTCCATGACGCCATTACGGTAGGGTGGAGAGCAAGCTTTAGTTATTTGTGTGTTATAATAGCATTCTAGGTATTATTTATTGAAAGTTAAGAGCAAGCCTTGCTAGTTTGTGTGTCACTTATTGTTTTATTAAGTAATGTTTTAATATGGTAGAACAATATCTTGTTAAAAAATGAAGAATGGAGAAGAGAGATTTTCATTATTAATTGTTATTCATTTCATATATTGTATTATTCTTGGGAGAATATTGGATCCAATGGCCTTGGAAGGCTCTTGCCTTGAAAATAAAATAAAATAAAATTTATTGAGAAACAAATTTAAATGCATACGCCTTGTAGCTCCCTTATGATTAAAAATGTAGTTGTAATACACAGATTTATGTGTACATGGAAAAGTGAGGATTATTAAAATTAGAAGTACATCGATTGTGCAAATGATTTATATATATCTATTTCTGCTTATATGAATGAATGATTTTCGTTTCCTTGGTTTATGCAGCAAACCCTTTCAGGTAGAACAGAAGAAAGAAAAACAAAAAAATAGGGAAACATGTCATATCATGTTGTGAATTAAAGTGTTTCTCTTTTTCTCTATTTCATCTAAACAGATATATTTGTAATATGCGGGCGTTTTGTTAGAGCAAGAGAAAATAAATCAGAGGAAAAGGTTTATAAACTAAATAGAAAACAAAAGGGGTAAACAAAAGAACATTTAAAAAAAAAAATAAAAATTTATACATACATATCCCAGGTAAGTAGAATGCTTGCAGGAGAAAAATAAGTCATAACATTGATGTGTATAGATCTGGCTACTCTGGTCACCGCGACCCTCCTCAAAGCTCTCCCTGCGTAGCAATCACTTAACTTACAAAAATAGGTATGCGCCAATATGAAGCCATAAGAAGTGTTGCGATTTGAGTGTTCCGATGCCTTAAACTGCCCCAACCTCTGTCATTCTTAGCCAAGGAAATAGGAGTATTAAGTGGCCGTGGCGACAGCAAGGTAAAATAAGCCTAAGGATGGGATTAAGAAATCTGGAACTTAAAACTACCTATATTGTCACCCTATAACTTCTCACCAGTCTTCTAGTAACAGTCACACTTTGTTCGTGGCAACCTCATGTGTTGATAGTTTTTAGTCTGAGAGGCATTCAAATCGATTAGAGGATATCTACTAATCTGGTCAGCAAGTCAATAGTTACTCCTCGGGGAAATCTTATCGAACTTGCCTGCGACTGTCCTCTCGGTCAGTCATAAAGAGCTCATGACAAAAAGGGGATGACTCAGGTAATTTAGACGCACTCCTTCCTTGCAGTAACCAAGTTACGGACTCAGCAAGTCTTATCTCTCGGATTGAGTGATGTGAGGTGTAAAAATAAAATAAAATAAAAATAGTGAAATCCAGAGGAAATCGTGAGTAGCCTGTAAGTATGCAATAACTGCCTCTGAGTACGAGGGTCTGGTGGAAGCGTGATCTTTCAGCAGCCTTTAATGGCAAATAAATGCGCAGTCACTTCAAATCTTTTTTTTGCTCTTTCATCTGCCAGGTAAAATTTAGTGAAGTTATTCACTGCAGAAATCGGCCTCCTTTCAATGTCAAGACAACTTTAAAAAAAAGACTTATTGAAACACTATTCGTACTAACTAATTTCCCCAGCATATTTATGGCTGATGCAAGTAGTTGGACGATAGAGCTGGCGGTAGAAACCAATTTTTATGGGAAGTATATAGATAAATAAAAAAGACAATTCAAGTGTTGAAATATTACTACTTGTGGAAATACAATTATCTCTGTTAACAGATACTACCATTAATGATGTTAATGTGAAGTTCAATATCGGTATCATTGCCCTTCAATGCCAGAACAATAGATTTGATAGTTTAAGAATAAATAGCAGCATTAATTTGATGATTAATAAAAACAGTTACTGGCGACAATCCCCTAGAAAATAATTATGCCAGTCAATGGTAGTAATAAACTAAAACATCATTCATACCAAGCTCTTCATCATTCTTTGTAGATGTTTCCCCTCATCTTGCAATGGAAATTTGCTGCTGCCCTGTGTCTTTTGAAATTATTTTGCTGCTCCCTGTATTGTGCTGTGAGTACAGCTCTATGCTGCTGTAATTTACTTTATGCTAATCCGATATTAAAAAAAACTCTACCTTCTATGAAAAGCATTAACATTATGGTAATATAAAGCTTAAATAATATAAAGTATTAAAATATAATCATTCGATAACTTTATGAGAGGATTTTTCTTGCTGATTAAAAAAAGAGCAGGTAAATTTATAATAATATTATTCCTGTCTACTATTAGTAGTATCATTCTTGTTCAATGAGAATAATATGAATGGTGATAGTACGGGATTAGATATTAAAATAGCATTTGGATTATAATATTAATATACATATATATACAAAGAATAAGAGAATTATTAATATGTAAGTTTAAACTACTATGTCCAGATTAAATTAAAAGCAGGGCTACAATAATAATATAGATAGTCTTAATTTATTGCTGCAAAAAAGGTTGATGAGGTTGCCAAGATTCCAATGATTAAATAAAATAATACTAGCAGCCGGTAGTAACATGCAACAATGAGCTGATAGGTGGAGATTGACATGAAAGGCAAGCGATGTGTAGGTAGTGTTTGTGGAAAAAACATTAGAATGTGAATGGCATGAGTGGGAATAGTAGCTATATGCAGATGCAGATGATATAGTTACACATTAGGGAATCCAATGAACAATACAATGGACCGCTAGATATATTATAGGCGATAATTAAAGTGATTGAGTGGGAACAATATTGTATCCCATTTTTACCTTACAGCTTAGCATCACTATTTTATTTTAAATTATAATGGGGACCGAAGGAGGGTGTTAACCCTAATGGGTTGAAAGGAGGATATGTATATAAAGGATAAAGTGTGTAAGCAATAGTTGGAGAAAAAGTAACTTTGTAGAATATAAGCATACACACATAGAGGCTCTGTCGGAAGAACAATTGTATTAACATTGAATTAAATATTTGGTGATGTAACATCATCTTTATTGGTAATTGGTTTGGCAGCACAAATAATAATATTATGTAGTTAAGTTCTTTATTAAAGAGAAATACTATAATTACTTTTGAAATGATTTCATTAAGTAATACAAATATCATTAAGTTTTATTAGTTAATAAAAATATAATATTATTATGTATAGGATTCAATGTCTAAATTGATGACATTACTAACATACAATCCTAAGATCAATTATATTTAAAACAATCTAAAAATAATATCAATATCATTAAGTTTCATTAGTTAATCAAAATATAATATTATTATGGATAAGGTTGAATGTCTAAATAATTGATGACATTACTAATGTGTATTTAGATGGGAAATAATAATTGTGGCATACTATTAGTTGAATTCATGATTATATAAGGACACCCCATAATTTGGCAACTACATCAATTCTTAATGATACAAACTAAGGATCTTTTCATAGCTAGCAACAAAGTACCATAGACGAGTTTTGGTTAAAAAAAATTAATTATTTGTGTGATGTAGGGTATAAGAAAGAGAAGAATAATCAACAATGCCCAATGGAATCTAGCATAAAGTGTATAAGATCAACTATTTTAGTCCATTGTAACCATAAGCTTAAACATATGATTTTTTTTCTTCTGATTCCTACATTAGAAAGATAGAAATTTGTACATACAAAATATAAAGTAAAAGTCAACACAATGAGGCCTGCTCTCCATCCTACCATATTGGGTCATGGAGCTTCATGGACCCTCACCAAACCCCTTAGCAAGAATATAGATTTTCCACCACTATGATTAATGGTGAAATGAATATTGTGTATTACATTCAATATAGAGTACATTAGGATATGATTGTCTTTTTGACCATTGTTGTTGATTTTACAGTCACTATCATTATTTAGGAAGGTTGTTTGTAACACATTAGTTTATGAAACACTGTATTATTATTGGAGCATGGTCTGCAAGAATAACAAAAAAGTGTTAGTGTGATAAACATGCACCATTGGTGCACAATAAATAAATCAAAAAATATAAAGACTTATACAATTAAAAAAAAAGATGATGCAATACAGTTGTAGCAGAACACAGTAAGTAAATAAAATCTAGGCATACCTTATGTAGGGAATGGATTGAAGTTTGGACATACAAAAGCATGCATGCTCTCCACCCTACCATATTGGCTCATTGAACATCATTGGCTATTCTCCCTTGGGAAAGAGAATTCAAAAATTGGGATATTTATTCATAACCACAATTACAATCACTTAATCTTCATAGTTAGTTGAACTTGATTTGCAAACTTGTCATCCAACTATTTACCATATAAACTGGAATATTAACACCCAAGGTTTTGAACTATCTCTCCCAAGGGAGAAGAGCAATCAGATGATCAACAAGGTAATTTAAAAATTCAAGCACAAAATGCAAAGCATAAAGGAAGAGAAAGAGGGAATTGATAGCAACTCAACACAACCCTATCAAAAATTGAAACAACATAGCCTTTTTGACAACACCTTCTCAATGATCGAATGTACTAGCTTAGGCAAGAGAGCAATAATCAACAATTCCAAATGGAATCTAACATAAAGTGTGTAAGATCAACTACTTCACTATGTTGTAAACATAACCTAAAGCATATGATTTTTTTATGAATCCTATGTCAGAAAGATAACAATTTGTACATAAAAAATATAAAATAAAACTCAACACAATAAGGTCTGCTCTCCACCTTACCATATTGGGTCATGGAACCTCGTGGACTCTCACCAAACCCCCGAGTAAGAATATACATTTCCTACCACTCTGATAAGTGGTGTAATGAATATTTCTTATTACAATAAATATAGAGTAAATGAGGATCTGATTGTGTAATTGACCATTGTTACTAATTTTCTAGGCTTTATCATTATTATGAAAGGTTGTTTGTAAGAAATTAGTCCATCAAATACTGCATTATGGCTATAATGTGGTCTACAAAAATAACAAAAAAGTGTGAAGTTTAGTATGGTGATTATGCAAAAATAGAATGAATTGCATAAAATTAACTATTTTATTCCATTATAGCCATCGCGACAAAAAGCTAAAAACTGATACCCACGTTCCTATGCGAGAATTTTACTACAAAGGCTAGACCTTTTGGTCACAATGCATTGAGGTCTAGACACACAAAAGGTGCCATGCTCTCCACCATACATGGATCATGGAGCATCATCGGCTATGTGTAGAATGTTGCAATTACTTACCATAAATTACAACAACTTTTAATGATGATGCTAATGAATAGTATTGGTCGAGTGAGCAATTTCATTGCACATGTAGAAAATATAAAATGGAACAAAACAAAATGAATCATGCTCTCTAATATTAGGTGGCCACTACTGTGATGAATGGTGAAGTCAATGTTCCCATTCTCTTAGCCAGTCTTATAATATCTTCATCTTCACTGTTGTTTGAAAGCTCATTCATCTATTTAGGATGTATATTGGAATATCAACATACCACTTCTTGAATTTTCTCTCCTAAAGGAGAAGCATGTTCTCTAGAGAAACTTCAAATATGAAGAGATTATAGAACTAACTAAGAGACAGGAGATGATGGGGGCAGAAGAATAAAAATTATAAACCTTTTCCTGCTTCCTTCAATTACATCTTTACCCACTTGCAATCTCTTCCCTCCGTTCTTTCTCCACCACCTAAAAAAAATGAACACAAATTTATCATAACCCACAACTTTTGCAACCATGAACGCATGCAAAGAACACAAGATAACATCCAACCACCCTCACAAAGATTCCATAGCTAATGAATGCACTTGCACGCCCATAGAAGCTTGCCATTCTCATTGATAGCTACCTTCAACAATGACAAGAACCTAGACAATGAAACCAAAGAATACACTATCGATAACTGGATAGGCATTTGTCTTGTATGTCAGGGAATTTAAAATAGATGTTACTTGCACCATCACCACTATGTGGAAACCATACAAAAATTACTACTGATGATGATTCACTAGCCTCCATAACTACATTCAACGACAACATAAACCCAGAGAATGACACCCAAAAATACGTTATCAATAACTGTATAGACATTCATTTTGTTTTTTGAGGATTTTAAAATAGATGTTACTTGCATGGTCACCACTACATGGAAACCATACAACAATCAATACTGATGACATTTCACTGGCCTCTTGTACAACCACTCTATTTTCTCAGCCTCCTCTATGGAACAATATAACTTAAGCAAGAGATCAATTATCAACAATGGCCAATGCAAGCTAACATAAAGTATATAAGATGAACTATTTTAGTACATTGTAACCGCAATGTAAAACATGTGAATTTTTTTGTGAATCCTATGTGAGAAAGATAACAATATGTACATAAAAACTATAAAATAAAACTCAATATAATGAGGCTTGTTGTCCACCCTACCATATTGGGTCATGGAGCCTCATCGACTCTCACCAAACCCCCGAGCAAGAATATACATTGTCCACCACTCTGATCAATGGTGAAATGAATATTACTTATTAAAATCAATATAGAGCACATGAGGATATGATTGTCTATTTGACCATTGTCACTAATTTTTGTGTCACTATCATTATTTTGAAAGGTTGTTTGTAATAGATTAGTTCATCAAACACTGCATTATGGCTGGAATATGGTTTGCAAGAATTAAAAAAATGTTTGAACAATGGTGATTATGTAAAAATAGAATGAACCACAGAACATTAACTATTTTATTGCATTACAACCATGGTGGTGGGAACATAAAATTCATAGCTACAGTCCTATGCAAAAAATTTAGTGCAAAGGTTACACCATATACAACCTATGTATATACAAAGTGTGAATTCTAGTGCAGTGATCACGCTTTATTGATAGATGATATGTAAATCAAAATATATCAAAGTTGTAAATTTTATAATAGATAATTTGCTCTCTACTTGCAATGGGATGAATGAAGTGATTATAATTTAGCCATACCTAGTGTGTGTGGTAGAATACACTATGCCCCAAAAAAAATAAGGCCTGATTTCCACCCTACCATATTGGGTCATGGAGTGTCGTGTGCTCTCACCAAACCCCCGAGCAAGAAAATAAATTGTCTGCCATTATGACCAATGGTGAGATCAATGTTTCAACTGCCAATGACTCAATACAAGATCTAATTGCATGAAAATTCCTAAAAATGACAATTGTTTCGATTAGTAGAGAATAAACAAATGACAAAATATAAAGACTTATAGAATTAGTTACAAATGAGAGGCAATGGAGTTGCAGTAGAACAAAGTAAGTAAATAAAATCTAGAATTTCCTTGTGTATGGAATGGATTAGAGTCTGGACATAGAAAAGGAATCCTGCTCTCCACCATAGCATATCAGGTTATGGAGCATCATTGGCTATGACCAAACCCCCAAGTAGTAACATTAATTGTGCACCACTTTGGTGAATGTTGAAGGCAATGTTATGGCATCCGAGGGAATCTGTTTAGTGGAAATCAACATTATACATTTTTAATAATTTGACATGGAGTTGTGAAATGAGAAATGGAAAAAAAGATACGTAGGTCTACATTATATACAAATAGAATATAGGTGAAGGACATACAACATGTAAATGTAGAATCATAAAGCTAGTTAGCATTTCTGGGGAGCACTACATATTGTATACGAATACAATGTAACTATAATCTAAAATTGTTTCAGTGGGATAAACCTACACATAAGAAAACTAGGAAATTTGATACTATGAACATGCTTTATTAGCGAGCAATATCTAAATCACGTAATTTAAGTGGCTATATAATTTATAAGCAAAATATATGTAATAGGAAAATTGCATCACATATAAAAAATGACAGTGAAGTGAATTGAGAGAGGATGCAGATTCTATATGCATAGAGGTGAAGAGGAAAGGAGAAGCAATTCACTTATCGGAAAGAAGACCAAATTTTGATGATGATGATAATGAACACTTTTGTTGGAGAAGATCATCTCATTTGATTTACAGTGCACTGTAATTGTTGATATGTATCCTACAGTTTGTAGCAAAATACAAAGGCGGGTCTAGACATTTGAAGTGAGCATTTCAATTTCTTTCTATTTGGTGCAATGGTTCTATATGGATAACCTCTGAGGAAAATCTAAGACTTTCTGAAGAGGCACATATATACACATTGTTGATTGGAGAAAGCAAATAAAGATTGTGACTGGCAAATGAATGGGTGAAAAAAATCCCAGGGTAGTCAGCAACATACCATAAAAAGAAAACTAGATTATGTTAAGAATTATATTCTGTTGCAACCATAGGTAGAAATTCGATGCCATACAAAGAAGCATATAAAAAAATTCATGCTGAGAAGCCCATGCAAACTGCAGGCTTGTTTTCGAAGAGAAGCACTAGAAAAAAAATATCACAGGGGACGCACTGGAAAAGCGGATGCATGAATGTAAGTATATTAGTTTGAATAAAATATATAGTCTGTGCCAATAAAACCTTACCAAAAAGGGAAAAATATACCATAATTCAGAGAACAACAATCAACTCTCCCTTACAAAAAACAAGGCAACCTCTATAACTTGAGCTTTTTGGTTTGGATGCGCACAGGAAACAAGCGTCACTTTGCACAGGTTACCATGTGAAGACTATCTCATGTATGTGCTACACATGTTTCCAATGGTCGCAATAATAATTTCCATTTGAAACTCACCAATATAATTGAGTAGTTTGGCGTAGTTTCAAAAGTGCATTGTTCAACAATGGGCAGTGGATTGAGCTGCATAACATAAATAATAGACATTATAGGAAAGAAGCATATTACATCCACATCCAACATGGCACTATCATTAGGGATCACAAAGCTTTAGCAAGAAGACTTGGTAAGAATTAGATGGTTAGCCAAACATGATAGTTATATAGACAAATACATCATGGACAGATATATCTACATCGAACTCTATCAAGATATTCTATGCACTAAGAACATTGTAAACAAGATAAAAACAATATTCTCTTTAGAACAACTTAGAGATAGTTGTAAATATTCAATTGTTTATGCATATATGCATAGATATCCAACACACGAACAAATATCTACACACATCTATACCAGGAAGTTGTATAACACAGGGAAATCTCAATTGCATGCATGTATATTTATCTATATGCATATGTAAATGTACACATACATACAACTATGTACACAAGTAGATATATGAGCAGGTGTAGATAGCAATACATCTCCTAAAAAGGACAAGAACTCTATATAAATAAATAGTATAAAATTAAATCAGAAATATACACTTAAAACATAAGGAAATTATAACCAACATAATTAAGAAAAAACAAAACAATTGTATCTTTTTTACTTAAACATTTTAAGTTATACTTCATTGTATTAATATATAACCACTCAAACAAACAACAAAGCAATAGCGGTACAGAGAAAAGGTCTTTTTGATGTGACAAGGAGTGTGAGGGAATTAAACAAACTAAATGTCCAACCAAGATGAACTAAAAGAAATATACAAAGTCCCAGTTAGCCATGGTTGTTTTGGTGTTCAAGGAAATACGACAACTATCTCTAGAGCTTGTTGCACGGTGGGAGAAATAGCAGAAAAATATGATAGTAAGAGCTTGCACTCAACATCAAAGTTAAGATTTGTGACCTTCACTATTGTTGTTTTTAGTTTTGATTAGAATTATGAAAAAAATGACATGTAGGTGACAACATTGATAACAGACTTAGCACTCATTTTAGTGGTTGAATCATATTGCAGCATGTAAAGCTATTTTGCTGACATTTGTAATAGGTTTGTTGCAGCCTCATCAAAATTAGTTGCCCAAAGCTTTCTTGTGTGGTCTTCGATCTTTAGTTGCAATAAATATCAAAAGTCACAGTCAACTATTGTTCTTTGGAATTTTAGGAAGAACCATGTATTTTGCTCAAATTGTTCACACTTTTTTTTCATTGCCTACCATTCACCTCCAACAGGAATGCAACATAACAAAATGCATTATTTTTTATAAATTTTACTGTTTCCTTGAGAGTAGCTTGCAAAGTCTCTGGCAAGCCAAGGCAGTGGATGAACATATATGCAATAGTGACTCTCCCATTTCCCAAAGAAACCTTTCGAGGGACTACATGAGGGGGCTCAACAACAGGTGGATCAATACAACCTCTCTCAATCAATGGCTATGCCTCTAGTATGTTAGGATTTATATATAGAAGAGTCCCTGTAGTTGTGTTCAAAACAACTCCATTGAAGTATCCAACATGTGCATTTTTCACAGCAAGGATGAGAGTTGAACCAGGGGTGTACAACATCTCTAACTCATGGCCCCTTTCTTCCTAGTTTGAGCACCACAAATTAACATCAATTGAAAAGGATGACAAATCATTAAGTTTAATAGTCCTATGAATTATTTGGGATTGATCTTTTCTTTGTATGGTCAAAACCATTCCCACATGCACTATAGTGCCAATAACATCAATTAAATTGTTATTAGTGCAATTTTAAATTTGACTTAATGGTGTGAAATTAAGCGCTTTCTCTAACACAAAGGCCTCATCATCACAACATTTTAACACTGAACTTTGATCCAGAATGATTTCCATTTGGTTGTTTAACTTATTAAATTTTCTATCTTCTTGTCTCATCGATCCCTTTGACACATAATAAGTACATCCCACCTCAACCTTATCATAATGAATTTATGAAATCTCATTAAAGCATGTAATCCAAATTTTTGTTCCCTCATCATCAATGACATTAAAGCTGAATACCTGCCCCTCACGCCCTTGCTTGTTCTAATGGTGCATATCCCTCTTTGTTG
This sequence comes from Sequoia sempervirens, assembly GCA_007258455.2. Lineage (NCBI taxonomy): Eukaryota > Viridiplantae > Streptophyta > Pinopsida > Cupressales > Cupressaceae > Sequoia > Sequoia sempervirens. The sequence goes on from VDFB02086081.1 coordinate 138,023,277, forward strand.
TTACATGACCTTTTATTGTCCATTTGATTTGGTAAACATTCAACCCTTTAACAGGGCTAATTTTTATAGGAGCATCTTGCTACCTTGATGATGCATTAATTCGAAATATGGAGGCTCATTTGGATGGGAAGGGTGAATCGCAACCAACTTTTTGTTCTTCTTGATCTCTAAACAAATATTTAGGTTTTCCAATTAGCTAGCAATCTATCATCTTCACATCTAGGGATAGTATGACAATTTCCCTAGAATGAAATGAACATTAAATACTTTAAAAGGAAGCCCCCACAAAGAAGGAAGCAAGAAACTACAAGAATGAGCAAGGTAGAGCTATATCAAACCTTGATTCTCGTAGCTTTCTAAACAAATAGTTTTTCAAGCACACAATTGAACCTATTTTTAATTCACTTGTAAAAAAGAGGTCATTGTATTTTGCATGCAAAATTCCTATCTGCATGTGGGTTCCATTAGGAAGGACGACTTTGTACCGATCAACTGGGTTTTGATCAACTCCTATTTTTTGGTAAGACATTAGTTGGAGGACTAGAGATGGGAGAACATCTCGAACATCTATAAAGTGTAGCACATCTCTTGTTAAGGCTGGATTCACATTTGTATCCTACAAGGAAATTAAACTCAACATAGTGGTAGCAATGAGATGTTTATAACTATGACTCAACTCTAAAAGGAAACAACAATATTGACACATTTAGAAACTAAGACATATTCGCCTCTAAGATCTAAGTTACTCCAAAATGGCCAATAAATTGAAGGGGAAACAAGATAGACAATTCAAATATAAATAAGTTAGAACATATATCAGAGTAATTGTTAATGCAAATGTAGTATTTTTTTATTTGTTTGGTGTACTTGAGAAACTTACAAGATAATAGGCAGCAACAATAAACTAAACAACAAACACACTTACAGGACTGTTGCTTGAGGATTTTTCACCAGCCTCATAAGAGTTAGAGACCACTGAGATTGCTCTGTCTGCTCTTTTAGGAACAAAGAGATGCAATGCCGATGGTTGGCTAGAAGGTATAAGACTTCAAAACACAACATGGACACTTAATTTTTTTACACAGGAATTAACAATATGGCAGAAAAGGATTAATAATAACAAGGGCTTCAATGATTCAAATAATACTTAACATACAATTTGTTATTCCAGGTTCACTATTTCAATTTTAAAATCCTTCCTTTTTTCCCCTAAAAACACCAAGAGTACGAAGGAAAACAAATAATTAGCAAAAAAGGCTTCAATGCTTTATACAATAGTTGATATGAAGTATAAAATTTGAAGTATGCCATGTCAAGATTCACAAAAATAACTATTTTCAGAAAAAAAAAAAAAAAAAAACATTGGGAAGAATACAGGTGTACATTGCTTACATCTACTTTGGTTTACATACGAATCTATAGACAAAAAAATATAATATTGTCTCATTTATGGCTTTTGTTCTATGTAAATGGTTGCAATATATTTAAATAGTTTGTGTTGTTCTCCACAGCACAAACTAACTGTTGTTCACTAGCTTTGGCTATATTCCACTCTTTGCAGTGGATAATCAAATACTTAATATCATACAATTTATATTGTTATCCAAAAACAAACTCTTCACTATCAAATATATATATACAATATTGATTCATTCATCATTCACATTTTTGTGGTGTGGGATTCAATTCACTTTGTCACTGCAAGTTTTTTCTGTTTTGAGGGAGTTCAATATGGGTTGTTGTTGCAAGATTTTTTTTATCTTAACAACTATGCCAACAAATACAATCCAACGTGATTGATTGGATCTATATAGAGAGACTTATTGTTTGGAAATATACATACTGAAGAAGTACATGTAGAAATGTACATGCATGGCAACATAATAAAATTCTTAACATAATCCAGTTTTCTTTTGTGGTCTGTTGTTCACTAGCCTGGGTTATTTCCATCCATTTGTTTTCCAAGCAATTTTTTTTTGTCCTTGTGCGATAAACAATGAATATATATGTATTTACCAGGACCCTATAAAAAATTCAAATCGTACAGCCTCTTAAGCACCACCATATTGAAAAGAATGCCTTTTGGAAAACAACATTGACTCTATAATTTCAGCTATTTTATTATGCATTGTAAATGAAAGTATATAGCCAAAGATAAACAACAACAATTAGCACTGGGCCATGGGAAGCTTTAGTTGGAATTTTTCTTAGCCTTTGTGGTTCTAGGCCTTCGGTACCGTGTAGTAGGTGTTGTTTTGTTTTGTTTTTTTAATTTAAGAAGCATTTGGCGCGGTGATAGAGGAGGCCAACGAAATGGCATCAACATTAATCATTGTATGGTTTCCATGTAGCGCTGATGGTGCAAGTAACATCTATGTTTAAAGTCCTCGGGGAACAAAGTGAATGTCTATGTAATTTTCAATAACGTATTGTGCATATATATACATTTACATATATTTACATATATATACATATATATATACATATATATATATATATATATACATATATATATATACATATATATACATATATATATATACATATATATACATATATATATATATATATACATATATATATATATACATATATAGATATACATATATATAGATATATATATATATATATATATATACATATATATACATATATATATATACACATATATATAATGTTTTTTTGGTTCTAGCATCTGTGTGAGTATTGGGAATATTGTTTCATTTATGGCTTCTAGTTTGTGTGAATGGTTGCAAAATAGTTAATCTCCTATTTTTTTGGTGAATCTTCACATCTCGGTTACCATTGAAACCAATATTGATTCATTTTGGGTTCGTGTTCTCTGGGTGAAGGTTTTGAGTCCGTCTGTTACTGGGAGCTTTTTGTGTTTTTTGGGTTTTCCATGTGAGCCACTATTGGAAGCTGCACTTTTGTGTGTGATGGTTACAACGTAATGAAATAGTTAATGTTAAACAGGTTGAGTTGTTTTAGGGTATGTTTGTTTCCTTTTTTGATAGGGTTCCATTGAAAAGAGAGTACATTGTTTTTTTGCAACAATATTGTTTGATTTATGGTTCAACTTGTGCACGAATGTTTTTGTATAGATTTCTCACAATGACTTTTAGTGTTTGGCACCTCTGGCCATCTAGGTGACTATTGATAACAATTTTTTTTTGTTTGTCTTTTATTTTGTGGGGATGCTTGCAATGCAATAAAATACTTAGTGTTATGTAGTTAATGTTGCTTTGCATAAGGCATTGTTCACTATTGCCATCTTCCTTATGCCATTTTGTTTCATTTATGGCTCACATTTACAACACCATTCCTTGCATTGTTGTTCCTCATCCCATTTAGGCTATGTATACATACATATGTTTGAAAAATGAATGCCTACGTAGTTATCAAGAACATATTGTTGGATGGCATTCTCTAGGTTTATGTTGTTGAATGTAGCCGTGAGTGAGGATGACAAGCTTTTGTAAAGGTGAAAGTGAATTCGTCAGCTGTGGAATCTATGTGAAGGTGCTTGGATGTTATCTTGTGTTTCTAATGCAATAAAATAGTTAATGTTATGTAGTTCATGTTGCTTTTCACGAGGCATTGTTCACTATTGTCGTCTGCCTTACACTATATTTGTCGATTTATGGCTTCCATTTTCCATAGTAGCCCTTGTCTTGTTCTTCCTCATTCTAGTCAACCTATGTATACATACACAAGTTTGTGGAATGAATGTCAATGCAGTTATTAGAAATGTATTGTTCAGTGTCATTTTGAGTAAGGATGGCAAGCTTCTGTGAAGGTGCAAGTACGTTCATTGATGGTACAATCTATGTGAAGATGGTTGGAATGCGTTGATGGCTACAAAAGGTGCAGATATGTAACTATCTAAAATCAGATGTATATATATGTATATATTGAAGTTTTCTTTTTTAGAAAGTGGTAATATTCATCAAGTTTGGTATCTTGATAGCTTAACAATATATTTTTTCATTTTGCACAAGGTGTTGTTCAAGAGGGTATATTGTTTTAATTTTTGTTCTTTTCCAATGGAAATGGTACATAACATCAATAATTTTATTCTATTCCAAACATATCCACAAAACAGATGCCATAAACAAAAACCCAATAAGATTCACAAAAACAAACCCAAGTTAAAATATACTCATTTCTCAACACAACCCTATGAAAAAATTAAAACAATATAGCCTTCTCAACATCACATTCTCCCAAACTAACAATGACAAACCATATACATAAATATAATCAACAATAACAAATTAAAATATGTATAAATATATGTATAATGTACACATATATATGTATGTAATATATTAGTATTACAATACACCTAGTATAGCCTAAGGAAAAGAATAGTAATTAATAATACCAAATGTAACCAAACATAGAATCAACAACAATAATTATTTTATTCTAGTCTAACCATAACCAGAAAACCAAAGACATAAATCAAACAACATTAGTTTCAACAACGACCCAGATGCAGAAAGCCTCAATATAGCCCAAGGCATACAATAACAATCTACAAAAAATGCATAACCTCAACAATTTTATCCCCTTGCAAACATTCCCACAAAACAAAAACATTAAAGAGAGACCCATCGAAAGTTGACCCATATAACGTGCCGATAAATGAAACATATTTTTTTTAACAATTAATTTTCTCTTCTATAAACAACACCTTATTGAAAATTGGAACAATCTATCCCTTTGAACATAACCTGATAAAAAATGACGCAATATAAGCTGACCTAGACAATAACAATCGACAAAAACTACATAAGGTCAAGGATTTTTTCCCTATTGCCAACATATCCACTCAATGCAAGCCATAAAGAGAGACCCAAAAAAAACTAATATATATATATATATATGTATATATGTACAAATATATACGTATATATATACACATATATATTGTTGTAAAAATATACCCAATCTAACCTAAGGAAAACAACAATAATCAATAATACCTAATGTAACCAAACATAGAATCAACAACATTAATTATTTTATTCTGTTCCAACCATAAACAAAAAATGAAAGCCATAAATCAAACAACATTACTTTCTACAGCCACCCACATGCAAAAAGCCACAATATAGGTCCAACTATACAATAACAATCGACAAAAACTTCATATCCTCTACAATTTTATTCTGTTGAAAATGTAACCACAAAATGGAAACATTAAATACAAACCCCACGAAAGTTGACAATAACAAACCCATACAAAAAACACTTCTTTCTCAACACAATCTCCTTGAAATGTGAAAAAATATAGCCTTTTCAACAACACCTTCTCCAAAATGAAACAATATAGCTTAAGCAACACAACTATAATCGACAATTCCCAATGGAAGCCAACACAAACCAAATAGAATTGACTATTTTATTCCATTGCAACCATAACCACAAACTAGAAGCCATAAACCAAACAATTAATATATATGTGTGTGTGTGTGTGTATCTACACATATATACGTATATATATACACACACACATATATATATATATATATACATATTAAAATATACCCAACATAGTCTAAGGCAAAAAAATAAATCAACAATACCTAATGTAACCAAACATAGAATCAACAACATTAATTATTTTATTCTGTTCCAACCATAACTAGAAAATTAAAGCCATAAATTTTATTCTGGTATAGGATTTTTCCCCGTTGCCAACATATCCACTAAATGCAAGCCATAAAGAGAGATCCACAAAAAAATTATATATATATGTAAACATATATATGTATATATATACACATATATATACATATTAAAATATAGCCCAGGCTATACAATAAGAATCAACCAAAACTCCATAACCTTAACAATTTTAATCTCACCTATATATATTCATATTAAAAGTATATGCAACATAGCCTAAGACACAAAACAATAATCAATAATACCTAATGTAACCAAACATAGATTCAACAAAATTAATTATTTTATTCTGCTCCAACCATAACAAGAATACGAAAGCCATAAATCAAACAACATTACTTTCAACAACCACCCACATGTAGAAAGCTACAATATAGGTTGAGCTATACAATAAGAATCGACCAAAACTCCATAACCTTAACAATTTTAATGTTACATATATATATATTGACTTTAAAATATACCCAATATAGCCTCAGGCAGAGAACAATAATCAATAATACATAATGTAACCAAACATAGAATCAACACAAACCCTATGAAAATTGCTAGCAAAAAACCCATACAAAAAACACTCCTTTCTCAACACAATCTCCTCGAAAATTGAAAAAATACAACCTTTTCAACAACACCTTCTCCAAAATGAAACAATATAAATTAAGTGTCATGCCCTTAATTTTTCCTAGAGAAAAACATTATTTTTTTTTGCAACTAATTAAGAAGATAATTAACACTCGAAGTGTTAGAGATGCATGCTCTAAACCGTACTCCTTAGGTTGTGTTAAGCTTGATAAGATTGGGAAACCCAAATAGGGCTCAAGGTGAATAATATACGAGGAATCATATTTAAGATAAACTAAATCACATATTGATTAGCCCTATTCTTTCATTCCAAAACATCGAGTATAATTTTACTCCTAATTCACTTTTGCATGAAGAATTTGGGTTAACCATAATTCAACACCTAGTCTTCTAGACCCTTGGGATAAAGTTATTTCTTTCATTTGCATTTGTATATCAGAGATCACAATTTTTTTTGTGTAGTAATAGACAAGTTAACAATATCCTACAATGATGACACAACATTGGTCTAAGGTATATAGATCCAATGTTACGCGATATTGACCATTTCACTGAATTAATAAAAATAACCTCTCTACTTGCATTAAAATACCTATGGTCATCTCCTTTTTCTAAGGTCCATATTTTCTCACTCTCTTTTTCTTGTTCCTATACTTGTTAGGAATACATTTTTGTTAAGATGGTTATCAAATTATCATTATAATTATGACATTCATACTCATAATTAACTAATAATGGTCGATTCACCTTATCCAAATGTGCTTGCTAACAAACACATAGAGGTTTTCCCCATGCTAGCCTTAGCCTTTCTCATATAATTAATATTAGTGTTTGGGTCTCTTACAAGTGTTTAAAAAAAAATTGTTAAAAACCATGTTGGGTTATTCTTCATATTTTCATTAATTAACATCTAAGGTAGGAGAATAATTTTAATATTAATATTCCTCACAAGATTCATAAAAATATTAAGATTGCTTTTATAATCTCTTACTGTAAAATTCTAACCAATGCTAGTTAAGATACTTTTATTGTTTCGTTGACCAAGGACTAATTTGAGCTTTCCCTAAAATAAGTTATTATTAAAAATATATTAACTTATTTATATTATTCTATTTTATATTTTTCTCTTTCACTTCTTTGTTTTCTTCTTTTTTTCTTTTCAACAAGACAATCCATATAAATAATTATAATATAAAAAGAACAGTAATAACCTTTAGTTTTAAAACAATATTAAAATACTTACAATTAAATATTTATCTTTAATATTTAAACTGTAACAAATTTAACTTTCTTAACCATAAGATAAGACATTTTTTTTTTTTTTTAAAAACAATAAATAAAATTCATATGTATATATACATAGGTGGGTCCCATGTTTGATTAATTCATTTTCTTATGAATTATACTCCACTTTTTAGGGAGGAAAAGGACAAAATCTATACCATGTTTATATTCCCTTTCAACCTTTATCTCATTAAATAATTATTTAAGTATTTACTTATAAGGAAAATATTCTAATTACTTTTTGTTTTAAACCACTCATCTCATTTCTTTTCTTTATTTAGTTTTTTGTTTATAAAGCTCTCAAAAGCTACTTGAAAATATTCTTTATAAAGTTCTTTAATCACTTATATTTCCATGAAAACTACTCTGCACAATAATTCAATATTTACCAACAATAATACTTCTCCCGTATAACCCATATGTTATTATTATTTACTTTTCAAAATTAATTTGAATATATCATATTATTTAATTCAAATTATTTATATATATATTAATAAAAATACTATTATTATTTAATCCAACAAAAACTATATTTTTAAAAGACATGCAACATTATAGTTGTATATTATTACTATTTAATATTAGAATATATATATATATATATATATATATATATATATATATATATATATATATATATATATATATATATATATATATATATATATAATTTTTGGGGAAAGCCACAAAATTACATAAGATAACAGCAATAGAATTTCATGTTCAGGCTGCAGTAAGTGACATATTGATATTTTTGTGGTAGCAATGTCAAGAGTAAATTCTTTTATTGTACATCATAGCTTTAGATTAAAATAAACATATAGATTTGAAATAAAATGGTGGAAGTCATGGTGAAAGTTGGATATTTAGTTTACATTTTAATATTAAATAGCAGTTATGACTACACTTATATGATGTTCAACATATTTGCATAAAAACCAATTATTATTTAATAAGAGTATAGCTACATGTAACCAATACTATTAAATGGAGGCATTGGGAGAAGGTGGAAAATAAAGCAAGTTTAATACTATTTCGGCTAATTTTAATACAAAATTACTATCACTCCCCTAAAACTTGATATTTATGTGCAGGATCATCATGAAAAAAACAAGCCCCTAAGTGCAAAAAAATAAAAAAAACCAGCGTTAGGCAACTTGATATAAAAATTTGAATAAGCTATCTATATTATTTCAAAAATATGTTAGAATAGAATTTGTAGAAAATTGAATGTAGTTTCTAAACTACTAGGTTTGTTGAAAAACAAAAAAAATCTATTTGGTGAAAATTTAAAATTTCAATGCAGTAGTACTTAAATTTCAAGGAAAAAATAAGAAACAGGTGTCTGTCTAACCACCCTACCCACAATAAAATGATAATATTTTTTTATAAGATTTTAGATATAAGTAGAGGGCTCATGTCCCAATGTGATACACATTTTTTTGTAATTTTCTTTCAAGTAAATAATTAATAATAAATTTTTTATTACAAATTTTAAAAAATATAAAAACCTCATATGTCTGACCACCTTAACTTGGTCAAAACTTCATGAAATTCAAATTTTATTTTTTTAATCCTATACTATGCGAAGCATAGAATGTGACACATGTTTTGGATTCAAAAAATGTGATACCGTTTGAAAGCTATAGATGTTTTTCAATCAGTTTATCAATTAGGACTTTAGTTGTAATTTGAATAGAAAATGAATAATAATTACTTATTAAATTCAAATTAATGCATAATTTATATTTGTGGAAAGTTGAGAATCTCCTTTAAAAACCCTTTTTGTTTCATCAATTTTGGGTAAAAAAGAATTTGTCAGCCACATACCCATCATATTGCCACTTTTTGGTCCATCATGATCTTGGACATACCCTAAAGTAATACATTAATCTAGAGGCTGCCTCTTACCGTTCAACCCACTTTAGCAATATTGTTGAAAGTTCATTTTTTATTTTTTTGTTTAATGTGATTTTAAAGAGAGTTGTGACAACCTTAAATAATTACAACTATTTTCTCTGTCTTGTTGATTGGTGCAACAAGTTAAGGATCTGGCATTTACCACATCATGGCCATCATCTGAAATTAAGATCATACTTGAAGAGGTTGATACCAATTGTGTCAGACTAATTTACAACCATTATTAATGACATCTAACTCACATAAAAAATTTCCTCATGTAGGCCTAACCACCAACTCTAGCTTGCAATTAATATCATCATGGAAAGATTTCAAATATCTTGTCTCTCACTCAAATTGGAATAGATCTGACACCAAATTATTTTAAACTACTCAAACCACATTTCCAAAACCCATGGGAAATGCATGCAAAGCTCTTGGTGCAATAAATAGAGATGGCATGCTCACTACATTTTTTTTTAAAAATTTAATTTTTAAGTTTCTTCCTTCCTTTGCTTTGGTTGACTAGAGGTAAAGGGAAGAGCTACAACTGGTAGAGCAGGTGAGCATTTACTAGGCTTTGAATGCTCGCTATCCGCTTGGGTAATTTGACACAGACAAAGATCAACATGCAAGGATCAACTTGCAACTAACATCTACTTTTACCAAAATATCAGATGATACTAAATTAGTAGTTATTAGTAAAATACTCCCCCCATAATTCTTGCTTCCATAAGGTTGAGATGTTGTGCTCAAATAAGATCTAGTTTTCTTTTTTTTTGTTATTTCCTTCAGACAATATTTTAAGCACTAAGGAAGAAGATCAACAAGATACAAGCTCCTTGATTAGGCTATGAGTCCCATGGTCTAGGCTAACAGTAGTAAGCAGATAATAAAAAATGGTTAGGGCATGAGTCAACTTATTGAATTTCCCCCATAAGTATTTGTGAAGAATGTGGGGATTGGAGGAAGTTACAACAACAAATTTTTTGCAAAGGATAGTGATTTAGATATGCTTGGAGGATGCCCCAACCCTCTCTAGTGCTAAGCTAATCATAGGTAGGGAGGTTTTTGGTAGTGGTTGGATGCCCCTTGAGGAGACAGAGCCATGGCTTCTTCATAGAGTTGTGTGCTCTTGCCCCCACCACCACTTTCTTATACCATATATTTTCTCTTTTTTTGTCTTTTTGTTCTACCATTTGACTCTATTGGTTATAACCTTCCATGTATTAATGCTTGGAACTATCTTCTAATGCCAATGATAGATGAAATGAATATGGCATGCCATGGTTATATCTGTTATGCATAATACTGTGTGCCGAGTTTAAATTTAAGTAAATATGTATTAGAGTTTACACATTTTGTAAAAACCAAAGGTATACATTCACCATTATATATATATATTTCAGATATATCCAATGAGCTAGTGTATTTACAAGAGCGGTGTGTTCAAATATTTTGATCCATCTAGGCCATAACTTGTGTTGATTATAAAGTATGTACATTAAGTTTTTTTTTTATGGATGACATGTTTAAATTCTTTAAAAACCTAGTTGCACATACTTTAATGCATTGTTCACATACAACTAAGGATCCACTTAGAGCTAAACTCATATAATTGACATCATGTTTGCATTGTATCACAATTAATTGACTCAAACAATGGACCATCACAAAGGGTACACATAAGGGATCGTACTTGATGTCCCTCATCCTTATCTTAAGTTAGATACCTGGTATCTTATACTTGGGGCACAATATATTTACTGGTTTTTTCACTTCACATGTCATAACACAACACACTTTACGAAATTCTCTAGATTATAGAACAAGGGAAATACACTAACACATTCTATTTTGTATAAATAATATTCACTTTTTGTCTCAATTTTGGAAATATCTACTCACTCTGCATAAGTACAAGAGATTGCTAGAAGATGTGCAACTGTAGCTTAGGTATATCACCCCAATTTACTAGAACTTAACAATGCATGGTTTATCACATTATTAACACAAATTTTGATACACCCATACACCCTTTATTTTCTTTACAATTAACAATACATGGTACATTACACTTCTCATCTTACTGACATCACATTTATGATCAAGATTGTTTTTTTTCTATTTTTATGCATACCATTCTTTCTTTTTTTATTCAACTATGTTTGTTCTTTTCACCGTCATATCAATATGGGTAATTTCCATGATATTTTCTCAACATGCTAAAAAAAAATTCCTACTTAGTAAGGGATATCATCAACCATTTTCATTTGAAACATTACAGTATGAGAGAGGAAAGCACACTCAATGCGTAAAACACATGATAAATAATAGAATAGTGATCCTTGCCACCCATTAATATCCTTTTACAAAACTTGTATTTTGCTATCCAGGGTTGAACCATTTAATCAGATGTTATAACCATCATTTTTACAATCATAGTTCTATCTAACCTCATAAAGATGCACAACAGGTAAAATTCTTTGAAATTTTAATCTACATTTAAGTTTTCACCTTTACATTCATGTGTATACACTTTTCTCGCAAGGAGTATGCATAGTTAATGGTATAGAATGCACAACATAAATTAGAAGTCTAATTTAGTGTCACTAATCTGTATAGTTTAACTGTCAAGTTACTTAATACACCATGAATCACACCTAATTCACTACTCAATTTATAAATTCATTCAATTGATTATTTAATTCTTATGACATGTTCAGAACCTTCAAGTTTAACACATAATGAGTGTGTTATTACTCTCTATATATGACACAAATCCATACTTATTTTGACAACAAGTATTTAGTTCTTAGCTAATTTATAAGGAAAAGTAGTCAGAGTGGGGGTTCTAGATAACATTTTAACTCCAAATTCTTATTTGACAATGTCTCAAGTCACAATCTTTTTATGTTTACTTATTACTAGAGGATAATTTAAGCACCATATTTGCTGTTCCACAACAATATTATCTTAATTATATCCTTCTATTGCCTTCACTTTTGACTTGCACCATAGAAATCATGTTGTTTCATTTACTATTTAATCTTTAAACAATAGGACATTATAGTTCGATAGTTGTTATAGTTACATTAGGCAAACTAGGTCATTGTATACTTGCAAAAATGCATAATTAGCTCTAAAGTTTCATCATTTTAATTCAAGGTAGAAGTTAATTTTGACCACTCTTCTATGTTGGAATTACGATATCAAGCAATACTTGACTATTAGTTGATGCCATCATTCATATAATTTTTACCTACCAACTACAAGGTGACTCATTTGTTACTTCGCAAGAACCCAATTTAAGTCCTTATACACTATGTGCAAATTACAGTCTAGAGTAATAGGAAAGGCCTAGATATTTGTGTCTAAGGCATGCAGGGTAGTGATTCATGAGTGTCTTGAATCCATACCCAAATTGTGAACAAGTCCTTAGACTTAGGTCCATCCCTTTACACCCTTAAAGTTTAATTTTAATCTTTGACAATATTTTAAATCCAAAATGTATGGGGTGCTCAAATAGTACACAATACAAAGTCAAGATATTTTCTATTGTTACCATTATTATCATTTTTATTTGATCAATTTAAAGGTCTACGATACGTGCAGGATCATCATGGAAAAAACAGGCCCTTAAGTGGCAAAAAATTTAGAAAAATTATAGTTAGGCAACTTGATGTAAAAATTTGAATAAGTTATCTATATTATTTAAAAAATATGTAAGAATAGAATCTGTAGAAAATTTATTGTAGTTTCTAAACTACTAGGTTTATTTTTAAAAAATAAAATCTATTTGGTGAAAATTTGAAATATCAATGTAGTAGTACTTAAATTTCAGGGAAAAAATAAGAAGTAGGTGTCTGTCTAACCACCCTAACCACAATAAAATGATAATATTTTTTTATAAGATTTTAGACATAAGTAGAGGACTCATGTTCTGATCTGATGCATATTTTTTTATAAATATTTTCCAAGTAAATAATTAATTATGAATTTTTTATTACAACTTTAAAAAATATAAAATCTATTATGTTTGACCACCTTAACCTGGTCAAAACTTCATGCAATTCTTTTTTTTTAATCCTATAGTATGATAAGCATAGAATGTTTGATGCATGTTTTGGATTCAAAAAATATGATACCGTTTGAAAGCTTTAGATGTTTTTCAATTAGCCTATCAATCAGGACTTTAGTCGTAATTCAAATAAAAAATGAATAATAATTATTTATTAAATTCAAATTAAAGCATAATTTATATTGGTGGAAAGTTGAGAATATCCTTTAAAAACCCTTTTCGTTTCATCAATTTTGGGTAAAAAAAAAGTTAGGCACATACCCTACACATACCCATCATATTGCCACTTTTTGGCCCATCATGATCCTACACATACCCTTTAGAAATTTAGAATAGTTTAATTACAAACTTTAACACATTAAACCTTTATGGTCCATATAATTATTTTCTTTTGACTAGTTACATGTTTCCAAATGTAGTTATGATGTTCCCTCCTTTATTCATACCATAGTTTGTATAAGAAATATGTTGCTCCCAAAAAACCTTGAATTTTAAGAAGTTACGATATTATTGTATTTAAGAATTATATTCTCAAGAAGCCAACAAAGTAGTTTTCCTTTCATAATACACATCGAAATGACCTATTTACATATTTTAAAAGACTTCTTGAGAAACTCCATTTTATCTTTCTAGGGTTTAAGAAAATTTAATGTCAAGAGACTAATTAACACCACGACCTTTGATAAATAGTCCAATTTGTAACTTAAGTCATTCTCCTTATTAACTTTAAACAACATACCATGCTTAGATTGAGTTTCTTTCTAAAATTTGAATGTCATTAAATAAATACTTGCTTGACCCATTGATAATGGTCAATTCTCGAGCCTTTAGAATTCTACAACCTAATTGGGTTGGATAATTATCACTAAGTCTTTGTTTACTGCACCTTTTAAGTCCCTTAGAATTTCCCTTAACAACATTTTATTCTAACTATCACTTGAGGTGGTTTTCCCATTTATCCACATACTCACAATACTTAATTCCTACTTTAATCCCAAAGTTCCCTAGTGTTACAACCTAGGGCTTTGATACCAAGTGTCATGCCCATAATTTTTCCTAGAGAAAAAAGTGATTTTTTTTTTGCGACTAATTAAGAAGATAATTAACACTCAAAGTGTTAGAGATGCATGCTCTAAACCGTACACTTTAGGTTGTGTTAAGCTTGATAATATTGGGGACCCCACATAAGGCTCAAGGTAAATAATATATGAGGAATCATATTTAAGATAAATTAAATCACATATTGACTAACCCTATTCTTTCATTCCAAAACACCGAGTATAATGTTGCTCCTAATTCACTCCTGCATGAAGAATTTGGGTTAACCATAATTCGGCCCCTAGTCTTCTAGACCCTTGGGATACCATTATTTATTTCATTTGCATTTTTATATCAGAGATGGTAAATTTTTTGTGTAGTAATAGACAAATTGTTAACAATATCCTACAATGATGACACAATATTGGTCTAAGGTATATAGACCCTGTGTTATGCGGTATTAACCATTGCATTGAATTAATAAAAATAACCTCTCTAAGCATTAAAATACCTATGGTCATCTCCTTTTTCTAAGGTCCATATTTTCTCACTCTCTTTTTCTTGTTCCTATACTTGTTAGGAATACATTTTTGTTAAAATGGTTATCAAATTATCATTATAATTATGACATTCATACTCATAATTAACTAATAATGGTCGATTCACCTTATCCAAATGGGCTTACTAGCTGACACATAGAGGTTTTCCCCATGCTAGCCTTAGCCTTTCTCATATCATTAATATTAGTGTTTAGGGCTCTTACAAGTGTTTCAAAAAAAATGTTAAAAACCATGTTGGATTATTCTTCATATTTTCATTAATTAACATCTAAGGTAGGAGAATAATTTTAATATTAATTATCTTCCTCACAAGATTCATAAAAATATTATGATTTCTTTTATAATCTCTTACTGTAAAATTCTAACTAATGCTTGTTGAGATACTTTTATTGTTTCATTGAAAAAGGACTGATTTCAACTTTCGCTAAAATAAGTTATTAAAAATATATTAACTTATTTATATTATTCCATTTTATATTTTTCTCTTTCACTTCTTTGTTTTGTTTTTGTTTTTCTTTTCAACAAGACAACCCATATAAATAATTATAATATAAAAATAACATTAATGGCTTTTAGTTTTAAAACAATATTAAAATACTTATAATTAAATATTTATCTTTAATATTTAAACCATCGCAAATTTAACTTTCTTAACCATAAGATAAGACATTTTTATTTTATTTTTTAAACAATAAATAAAATTCATAAATATATATACATAGATGGGTCCCATGTTTGATTAATTTATTTTCTTATCAAATATATGCACTTTTTAGGGAGGAAAAGGAAAAAATCTATACCATGTTTATGTGCCCTTTCAACCTTTATCTCATTAAATAATTATTTAGGTATTTACTTATAAGGAAAATATTCTAATTACTTTTTGTTTTAAACCACTCATCTCATTTCTTTCCTTTATTTATTTTTTTTGTTTATAAAGCTCTCAAAAGCTACGTGAAAATATTCTTTATAAAGTTCTTTAATCACTTATATTGCCATGAAAACTAATGTGCACAATAATTCAATATTTACCAACAATAATACTTCTCTCATATAACACATATGTTATTATTATTTACTTTTCAAAATTACTTTGAATATATCATATTATTTAATTCGAATTATATATATATATAATTTTAATAAAAATAAGTTATTATTATATAATGTTCAAGCTACAGTAAGTTACATATTGAGATTTTTGTGGCAGCGATGCCAATAGTAAATTATTTTATTGTTCGTCATAGCTTTAAATTAAAATAAACATATAGATTTGAAATAAAATGGTGGAAGTCACGGTGAAAGGTAATATTAGATAGCAGTTATGGCTGCACTTATATGATGTTCAACATATTTGCATAAAAAACAATTATTATTTAATAAGAGTATAGCTACATGTAACCAATACTATTAAATGAAGGAATTGGAAAAAGGTGGAAAGTAAATTGAGTTTAATACTACTTGGGCTAATTTGAATACAAAATTACTATCACTGCTCGAAAACTTGATAAAGTAATACATTAATCTGGAGGCTACTTCTTACCATTCAACCCACTTTAGCAATATTGTTAGGAGTTTTTTTTTTTTTTGTTACAGATTCATGTAGATCTTATAAAGACAGTTTTTGATTAATTCCATTTTAAAGAGAGATGTGACAACGTTAAATAATTACAAAACCTATTTTCTCTGTCTGGTTCAGTGGTGTAGCAAGTTAAGGATTTGGCATTTACCACAACATGGCCATCGTTTGAAATTAAGATCATACTTAAAGAGGTTGATACCAATGTCAGATTGATTTACAATCATTATTAATGGCATCTGACTCACATTGAAAATTTCCTCACATAGGCCTAACCACCAAATCTATCTTGCAATTAATATCATCATGGAAAGATTTCAAATATATCGTCTCTCACTCAAAGTGGAATAGCTCTGACACCAAATTATTTGAAATTGTTCAAATCACGTTTCCAAAACCCATAGGCAATGTATGCAAAGCTCTCGGTGCAATAAATAGAGATGGCGTGCTTGCACGTTTTTTTTATTATTATTAAATTTTTAATTTTCTTCCTCCCTCTGCTTTGGTTGACTAGAGGTAAAGGGAAGAGTTGCAACTGGTAGAGCAGGTGAGAATTTACTAGGCTTTGAATGCTTGCTATCCGCTTGGGTAATTTGACACACACAAAGATCAACTTGCAACTAACATCTACTTTTAACAAAAGATCAGATGACACTAAATTAGTATTTATTAGTAAAATACCCCCCCCACAATTCTTGTTTCCATAAGGTTGAGATGTTGCACTCAAATAAGATTTGGTTTTCTTTTCGTTGTTATTTCCTTCAGACAAGATTTTAAGTGCTAAGGAAGAAGATCAACAATATATGAGCTCCTTGATTGGGCTGTAAGTCCCATAGTCCAGGCGAACAGTACTAAGAAGACAAATAACAATGGTTATGGCATAAGTCAACTTATTGAATTTCCCCCATAAGTATTTGTGAAGAATGTGGGGATTGGAGGAAGTTACAACAATGAAAATTTTGCGAAGGACAATAATTCATATATGCTTGGAGGATGCCCCAACCCTCTCTAGTGCTAAGCTAAGCACAGGTAGGGAGGATGTTGGTAGTGGTTGGATGCCCCTTAAGGAGGAAAAGCCGTGGCTTCTTCATAGAGCTATGTGCTTTCACCCCCCCACTCCCCCCCACCACCTTCTTATACCATATTTTTTCTCTTTTTTTTTTCTTTTCTTTTTTTTCTACCATTTGACTCTATTGGTTATAACTGTCCATGTATTAA
Organism: Sequoia sempervirens; assembly: GCA_007258455.2. Taxonomy (NCBI): domain Eukaryota; kingdom Viridiplantae; phylum Streptophyta; class Pinopsida; order Cupressales; family Cupressaceae; genus Sequoia; species Sequoia sempervirens. The sequence continues at coordinate 138,041,218 of VDFB02086081.1, forward strand.
TGCAACTATCTTCTAATGCCAATGGCTGATGAAATGAATATGGCATGCTATGGTTATATTTGTTATGCATAATACCATGTGCTGAGTTTAAATTTGGGTAGATATGTATTAGAGTTTACACATTTTGTAAAAACCAAAGGTACACATTCACCATTATATATATATATATATATATATTTCAGATATATCCAATGAGCGAGTGTATTTACAAGAACAGTGTGTGCAAATATTTTGAGCCAGCTAGCCATAACCTATGTTGATTATAAAGTATGCATTGGAGTGGGTTAATTTTAGGTCAATGTACATCTCATCTTTTCTTTTACTGCACACACAGTTTTAACACAATACCCCAAATCCTTCTTTCATTAGATTGAATGTATGAAAACACTAATTCTTCCTTTTGGGATACAAGTATATAAGGTAATTCTTTTCACCATCACACAAGATCTTAAACTTCCACTATACCACTAAAACTTAGAAACAAATGAACATGCCAATGAAAATCACACACAAAAAAAAAGGCTTTCTCTCCACCCTACCATAATGCCATCATGAAGCCTCGTGGGCTTTAGCCATACCCCCGAGCAAGGAATTTTATTTTTCAGCTCCATGATGATAAATGGAGCCTTTTCTCATCTTTGTAAAATAAATAACTAACACAACACAAATTTCATACATCCAAGTTCTCTACTTTCTGTTTTCAATTAGGATCTATATACTATATCACCTTCTTACTATCAATAAACAAGGGTAAATGAAAGTAGGAAGAACTTATCTCTTTCTTTTAGGTGGTGGGATTGAAATCTTTTATCCATTTTTCTCCTCCAAGCCAAGCCATCTTGAATCACCATCTTCCCAAAGAGGTGTACTTCTCTCCTCTTCTCTTTCCTTCTACCATATCCACTCAAGTTCTCCAAGAGGAGAAGTGGGTAGAAACTCCCTCATTATTCCTCTCCAAAATTCGTCACTCTCCATTATGAGAGCTTTTCAAGGGTCAAATCATGTCCTTGGTGTCCTATTTCAATCCCACTTGACCCATAACACTATGGTATAGACTCTAGGGGGTTTATTTTTGCATCCCAACCAATAAAATTTCCCAACAACCCTTTTTAAAGACCCCCTTAGAGATCCATCCGAGTTTCACACTTAGATAAGGGTTCCCAGCCCCCTAGCCCCTCTTACACCCACCTAACACATAATCAGTTATCCCTTTAATCTCAACCCTCACCTCTTTAATTTACCAACATATTAACTCTATTCATTTCTAAGCCCCAAAAAGGTTCAAACTTGTATCTACAATAAGATGTCTTTTGATTTTCTCTCAAAGGTTTTCCCTTCTTGTACTAGCACCCTTGCTTTCTTGCACATTACCAATACAATGATAAGTAACAATTACATATCATCTAAGTTTTCTACCTAAATATCTTAAGATTTAGCTTTACTACAATTCCATTTAAAATTTTCAATTCATATTCCACAAACTACAAGTGCACAACACCTTCTTAGTAGTGACAATAAAACATAATGTAGAAATGAATTGCAAGATTATTACCACACAATCACCCTATTTTCACTTGCATTATATCTCACCATCATATTTAGGAAAATGTATAAAAAAATAGGTTTGGTATTAAAATTGCATGTGAAGTGGGGTCTTACATTAAGCAACACAACTATAATCGACAATTCCCAATAGAAACTAACACAAAATAAATAGGATTGACTATCTCATTCCATTGCAACCATAACTACAAACCAAAAGCCATAAACCAAACAACCTAATGTAACCAAACATAGAATCAACAACATTAATTATTTTATTATGTTCCAACCATAACTAGAAAACCAAATCCATAAGTCAAACAACATTGGTTTCAACAACCACCCAGATCTAGAAAGCAACAATATAGCCTGGGCTATACAATAAGAATCAACCAAAAATCCATAAACTTAACAATTTTAATCTTACCTATATATATTCATATTAAAATATACACAATATAGCCCAAGGCAGAGAACAATAATCAATAATACCTAATGTAACCAAACATAGAATCAACAACATTAATTATTTTATTCTATTCCAACCATAACCATAATACGAAATCCATAAATCAAACAACATTACTTTCAACAACCATCGACATGCAAAAAGCCATAATATAGCCCAAGCTATTCAATAAGAATCGACAAAAACTCCATAACCTTAACAATTTTAATGTTACATATATATATTGCTATTATAATATACCCAATATAGCCTAAGGCAGACAACAATAATCAATAATAACTAATGTAACCAAACATAGAATCAAAAACATTAATTATTTTATTTTGTTCCAACCATAACCAGAAAATGAAAGCCATAAATCAAACAACATTACTTTCTACAACCACTCACATGTAGATAGCCACAATATAGGCCAAGCTATACAATAACAATCGACAAAAACTCCATATCCTCTACAATTTTATTCCTTTGCAAACATAGCCACAAAATGCAAACATTAAACACAAACCCTACAAAAGTTGACAGTAACAAACCCATACAAAAAAAAATCCTTTCTCAACACAATCTCCTTGAAAATGGAAAAAATACAGTCTTTTCAACAATACCTTCTCCAAAATGAAACAATATAGCTTAAGCAACACAACTATAATCGACAATGCCCAATGAAAGCTAACACCAAGTGGATAGGATTGACTATTTTATTCTATTACAACAATAACCACAAACCAGAAGCCATAAACCAAAAAATATTGGTTTAAAGACCGACCTAGACAAAGAAACCCACAAAACACAAAAAATGATAGATAAGAACCCATGCAAAACCATAAACACAAACGTGAACCTTAAACTGAACAATACTCATTTTCAGAAATAATATAGTCCTTTCTCAACAACCCCTTATCAAAATTAGAAGCAATCAATAGTACCTTATAGCAAATCCAATGAAACAATATGGAAAATGTTTTTTTACATATGTACCTCTTGTTGGCTATTTCAAACAAATCTCTTTCCACCAGATTTCTCTGGGCTCCCTTGTTTCTCCAAGCCTCCAAACATATGCATATTACGAAAAACATAAACACAAACCTATTGGGACCTCCAAAATTTGGCTAAATTTTGAGGGCCCATGTAAAATTTTGCCTAACGCACTCAAAAGTATCTTGCAGAATAAGCGTAAGTAACTCACTTTGGGAGCTCATATTTTGACATCCCTTGATTATCATGTAAAATAACTTTGGGAAAATGTTGAGCCCATATTGAAGATTCCATATGTCCATTTGCAGCTTCACATGATTAATTTTATTAAGTTTTTGATGCCCTTGTTTGGAGGATCAGAAGTTAGTTTGTTGTTTGCACATGTTACACCTTTCTGAGTAGACTATCTTTGTGATGTGGTATTTTTGTGCCTACTGATTATTGATCCCAACTAATATTTTTTCATAATTCTCTACACCTTAATGAAGCCCCTTGTCAGTTGACATACCTCCATGAATCCGTTTATCAAGTTTCCCAACTTGATTTCGTTTGCAAATTGTTCAGGTTTGCAAATTGAACTGTGTAAATCTGAAGAAAGTACCCCCACATTTGAATTTATATTTGGTGACCTAATGACCTGAACATCAAAGTGAATGTTCCCTATGATTTCCTATATAATTATCTACCACTTTCCTAGTTTGTAGCTCTTCAACTCTTCGTTTGCTACTTTTTCAAAGCCCATTCCAAACGGACTTTTTTTAGAGTTTCATAATCAACATTTCCAGAAATGCCTGAGTGAGCAACTTTGTCAATTAATATCTTTGACTTCAGGATCCCTTTTGATGAGCCATTTATTGCACTAAATGTTTAGTTCAAATGGTAATATTCAAAATTAGTTTCACACCTCTTGGATGATCTTTGATGGGTTAACTAATCCTTTTCTGATCACAACAAGGCCAAAAATGGTGCTTGACAAAGTTTCAAATTTTCAAAATCTAAGGATAACCCACTTATTTTTTTGGTCTAAAACATCCACAACTCCATTTCCATCAAGATCGGAGGTCATTTGATACATTATTTTAATTTACTTTTGTTGCGGCAAACACATTCCACGAGGCCAGTTTACAAAGGAGGTACCTGAATTTTAATGCATATAAAATGTTTGATAAAATGGGTTTTCTCTAAATAAATTATTATGTCCACATGCAAAAAATATTGGCTCCAAGGGTCACCGTTTGTGTGCAGTGAAATTTCTTTGTTTGGGCAACAAGCATAATTAGAAGTCACAAATTTTAATAATGTCTCAAATGTTCATATTTAAAATATTGGGAAAAGGAAAAGAGGCATTTAGGGAAAATATAAAATCCATTTCAAATGTTTTGGGTAAAAGAAAGTTTAATTCTTGCTTGTGATTGGCTGAAAAGTGGCTTCACAACACAGATGAACTCATTGCGAGTCACTATTTTTATCCATTCTTCACATTTAAATTGGTGATTGGCGATGGTGGATGCCTCTCATAACCCATCGCGGATTGAAGGCCTCCTTTCCAAATCAAATCAGTGATGAAGCAATGCTTTAAGCTTTTCATCACTCATCGCGCATTTCAAGTTGATTTCCATTTTAAATGAGCGATGGAGCGATATGGCTATTCTAGGGTTGATTTAAATGACTTTTCTATGTGCATCAAAGATTCAACATCTTTTGATCTTCATGGGGGTTCCTTTGAGACATTTTGAGCAGATTCTAGTGTGTATTGTGCAAATGAGGAATGGTAATCACGTTTTTTGCTTTCCAACACATTTTTGAGGGTTTTTATTGGCTCAAAATTGCTACTCCATGGTCTGAAATCACCCATTGATCATTCCTAATACCTGAGAAGTGATTTTTGTGATGAGTTTTAGGTGCCTATAGCCATTAAAATGCCCTTGCATCAAGAAAAATGACCTACACATTTTCTTTGGCTATGGCTACCAAGATTCATGGTGCAACAGTTGAATGTGAAGGATAGTCAAGTTGTGGAGTTCTCTTGATCATGCATCGCCAATAAATATCACATCCTCCACTTTGTATCAGCGACAGGTGAGATGCTTCATTTCCATTATGAATGGAAACCTTCATTCCCAAATTCATCCATGAGTAGCGATGAGATGGGCTTCATAGTTTTCATTGGGCATTGCCATTTCATATTTTCTTTCCCGCATAAAATTCATGATATGGGATAGTGCTGGGAAGAGTTGGAATAAGTGAGATGGTGGGCCCGAGTAAATTTTTAAAGTTCAGAAATATTTTCTGATAAAATAATTTTTAAGAAGCCTTCATTTTAAGTGAGACATTTCAAATTTTAAATGGTAAATGTTAAAATGTGTGAAGCATAAAAAAGGGAAATGGGGACCATTTAATGATTTCATTATTTAAAGATGATCTTTAAATAATAATAGAGATAAATGAAGGGAGTGCGATTGTTTTCACTTCTTAAGGAATACATTTTAAATGTAAAGTGGAAAATAATATTGCTAGGAAGGACACAGGTGATTAACTTATAATTTGAATATTTTATTCATTATGCAAAATATTTGTTGGAGATGATTTTTTACGGAGAACACCATTTTCACACAGCTAGGTGAAAATGAGCAAAGGGGGTAAAATATTTTGCAGGAAAAGAATATTTTTCAAAGGGGAAATGATGAGCTTTCAAGCAGAGGAATATTTTTCTGTTGCGGGGCAATGGAGTAAGGAGCAAGAAAATAGAGAGTTGGTTGAATATTGTTTTGCAAGCAAAGGAACTTGAAGATCAGTGAATCTAAATGTGCCAAGTGTCTTCTTTAATGAATATTTAGGGTTTTTGTGTTTCCTTAAATGTTGTCTTTCTACCTCATTTTCAGAGAGGCTATTTTTTGTAATTCAGCATAGAGAACACTGTAATAGGAATAGAGAACACTTATTAGTGGTTTTTTTTTAGGTTGGAGTTTATGATTTTTTTGTAATTTTGATTGCAAAGTAGCATGATAATACTGAGTAGTGCAATTTCAAGACTACTTTCTCTCCTATGTGCTTGTTTTATGAGTTTTGGATATATATAATCAAGGATTATTTTGTTCATCTCCACTAGTTTTCAGTGGGTGTGTGGTTTATTTCTTGCCCATTAATTCAAAGAATTAATATAAGTGCTTGAAGGAAGCTGTAGATTCATGTGAATTAAGTGTTAGGATGCTAATAAGAAGTAGTGGTTAGGATATTATGCTGAAATATTGTAATGCAACATTTCAGAGCTTCATGTAATGTTAGTTTAAAGATTGTTATCAGATTATGTGGATGTTTAAGATGACTCTGTTCCAATAAATGAAGCACTGATCTAAGTGGTTTATTCATGTTATGTTTTGTTGGTTGATTCAACAGCTGATCACAATTTTAAATCAAATCAAATATTATTCTTAATTTGTTTGTGTGTAGAATTTAATGAATCATATATCTCATGTTTAAATGAGGTATTATTGTAGAGGTTAGCCAAGCCTTTAGGGTACTATTTCATTAAAACAACTAAAGGAGAAACATTTGTTCATTGTGTGTTTGATACTTTGGCACACAAGTATCTGAAAACACACTCTTGGGATCACCCTCCTAGGTTTACCAAAGCCTGAAGTGTAGGGAAGAAAGGGGTATTTTATTCACTCTCCTATTCATTGGCCTTATCAACCTATTGAGTCTGAATATGAGAGAGTAGCTACTCTTTAGGACTCATTACATCTGTTGATTTGGGAACCAACAAAACCCACAAAAAATCACAATATCAAATCCATACAAAACCATGCACACAAAATACAAACTATAAATCACACAAGGTATTTGAAACAATCAACAATACCTTGTGAAAATCAAGCAATATAACCACCAACCACAAATCAAACAATATTACCAAGGGTTTCTTCTGCTTGCACCTCTTCCCACTTGCTTCAAACACAAATCTTCTCACCAAATTTCCTACACAAAAATAGGAAAAATATTATCATAGGTGACACTTTTCTTTTGCATTTCCAACCACCCACCATTCCAAAAAACACAAAATAACCCCCACCCACCTTCGCAGAAGCTACACAAATCTTAATTCAGCTTGCATCCTCACAAAAGCTTACCCTCATCGTTCATGGCTCTCATATCAAGTATACCAACATAATGACACCAAACAATGACTCATTGAAAATTTCCCAAACATTCGTTTTGTTCCCTGAGGCGTTAAAGGGAAGCTATTATTATGACGATCCTCAATACACGCAAAGCATACAACAATTAATGTTGATGTGAACCAGCCTTTAATTTTCGTAGCCTTCTCTATCCGTGTGGCCCAACAAATGCCACCCTATTCCCAAAGCAGCCAACAACTGCCTCTGCCACCTTTTTCGCAGTTATCGGAAGGCCAAAAATTTAGGAGGCTAATGAAAATTATGAGCGAAGTTATAACCCACCTGACACCTTTTCCTCGGTCGTCAAAAGCTTGAAAAACTACAAGGCTAATGAAAATTTTGAGCAAAGTTGACACAAATAGCCTATCGGCTAAATAAGTCAGTAACATAATAAATCTCTTATTGTGTAAAATAAACCTTTCCAAATGACAAGAGGCTTTACCAATATATCTTTCTCTTCTTCATGTCTGAATGATCCTCACTATAATTAATTTCAAATTTAGGTAGGTGTTTCAAGTCATAAATTTTCATGTGACTCTGAAGATATTATTTTTGCTTCATATATTTGAGAGAAAACTCATAGAATGATAATTTATCACAATGGTTATATTTAGCATGAAGACTAAAAAATTACCCTATTTTAATCTCATATCTCCCAAGATCTTTTCTTTTTTAATCAAATGACCCTCACCCATGTGTATTTTTTAATATTTTTTAAATTTCAATTGTTTATATAGTAAGTTTTATTTTATTTTCATTAATTTTATATATTTTTATATAAATTTTATGTTATTTTTAAATTTTAATTATTAATTAATTAATTGGATAAGTGAAAGAAGTTGGGTCCATATTTAAGGGAAGTGTTATTTTTTAACTTTAAAACACACACCCATTCATTTTTTAGAATAGGTACCCATTTTGAAGTGGATACTCGTTCCAAAAAGCTAGAAATTTTAAATACATGTTTTTAATTTGTATTTAGATAAAAAAAAGTGCATAATCACCTAACCCTTAGTCTTAGACTTGCAAGTACAAGGTCATGGTAATCTCAAGAGAAAAAACTGAGTTTGGCAATATGGTTGATGGGCGTTTTTTCAAAAATGTTGTGTGAAATTAAAATTCATTATAGATGATGATGTTTAGTTTTCAAATATGTATTTTTTTCTATTATTAGATTAATTTTTCTATTTTTTAACTACCTTATGAGAAAATTGGTTTGATAAACTTGAAATGTCAAGTTTTCATATTTTTTAAATAACTTTTAATTTTTTAATTTATTTATTTTTAAATGATTTGACATTAGTCTACAAAAAATTCTATACACAATGGAAAAAACCATTCAAAAAATGATTAGTTTAGGTCAAATTATGGTGTCTATACATGAGTATTTCTCAAAAACAACAATCAAGGTCGATAATTTTTTTTTTTAGAAAATAATTATAAAAAAATATCCTCATCGATCTTCAGTATGATACACATTTTTTACCCAAAATGAATTATAACTATCAATCCTACATTTTGTGTGCAATGGGTATGTTGAATAATTTTATGAGAATTTTAAAGTTGAATAGTTTGTTTTGTAGAAATTTGAAAATGTGTCATAAGTAGAAAAAAAATCGCATTGTTATAATTAAGGTGTTTCCATAAGTTAGTTTATGTGTGGAAGGTTGAATTTGTAAAAGATGTATAACTTTATAAAATACAAATCAATTATTGGGTAGGAAAATTGGTTAAAATTGAACACTGTATCATAGGTTAGATTATAGTTGGATGCTTGATTTTGGAAAAAAACTCATGGTATTAATGAAGAACATATGATTAAATAAATGATAGTGTACTTCAATTCATTTGATATAAAAAATGTAAATATCTATAGACATACATTTTGGATATATATACAATATTTTAAATATAGTTTATTGTTTAAACACAATACTATAGATGTAAATTACTTTTTTTTTGCAACATTGTCATATAATCACTTCCAACTCCATTGTATCTATATCAAACAATAGACTTGTTTATTATTTGAAAAACAACAAGTTAAAATGAATATGTTGAAGTTGTAAATTACATTAAACTCATTCTCACCTTTGGTAGAGTTGATTTGTAGATGTTCAACAGTGGGAAACATAGTGTAAGTGAGTCATGAGTGGAACTTGTAATAAAAAAAATATGAGAGATAATTTACATGGGAAAATAATTTAACTTTATGTTAATTTGTTTCTTAGCAAGCTTAGTTGATAATGGGGATGTATATATGAGATAAATAAAGGGGCATACATGTTGTTAGCATGACCTCCTTTAAGTTTTTGAAGTGTTTTTTTGTGATATTGCATTCAAAAATTCCTCTTCTCTTTTTTGTCAAGCCACAAATGGGATATGTTGCATGCATGCATATCTTTGGAATGTGAAGGAAGGTTGTATGCGAATGGATTATAGTTCACAAAATATTGAAATAGTTATGAATGTCGACCCTTGTCGATTAGTGTTGCTAATATCGCTTGTTTCCTTTTGTAGTGTAAGGCCTTGTGACTTGTGAATTGTCAAGGCCCATACCATTTTTAGTGGAATTTGACAGTGGTAGCCATGGCTCACTGGGGTTATAGGTACATTTTTTTGGTTGTTATGATCCCAAGTTGGTCCAATGTAATTTTTGAAATGAACAACAACAAATAAGGGAAGTTAAGGTGGTTTTTCTCCTTCGCCATATAAAACTAAAGAAATCAAGAAAACTGAGAAGAAAACACTAAAAAAAATGAATAATAGACATTATTTTTTACATCTAATAAAACGCATTAAAACAAAACAATTAAAAAAGTGTAAAACTGAATAAAACAAAGAAACATATTGTAGTGAGGTGAAATAGTATACCATTAAAAACCTAAATATAAAATATAATAGTAATTAATAATAACAACTAATAATAGCCATTATTTTTTACATCTAATAAAACTTATTAAAAAAAAATAGTTAAAAATAAATAAAAATAAATAAAAAAAAGAAACATATTGTAGTGAGGTGTTAGGCTAAAGTGCGTACTTGTCATAAAAAAAATGAATACAAAATATAATAGTAAATATAATAATAATAATATAATTTTTCTATAAAATACACATGATATAATATTTCCATTATGCTTTAATATTTTTAAAATCAAAATTTTTATTTTAACATTTTTATATATTTATTATTTTATTATATATGTACTTTATATAAAATTTATATTATGAATATATTTTACTATTATATTATATCCTTGATTTTATTATTTTATATTTATAATATTAATTATACTTATATTAAAAATAAATACTATTATATACAATATATATAAAATGTTATATATAATAATAAGTATCATTATATTATGTATAATTTATTTTATATTATAAACTAAATATTAATTATATATTATATTATATTATATACATTATATAAAAGTACAAAGTTGTGTCACACTTTATAAAGAAAATGGCTAACACTGATCCAACTTTTAAGTGGCATATATGATTTTAATTTTGAAATGATATAAAATAGTAAAATATGTATTTTTTTAGTATATTTTATGTTTGTATTTTTTTAAAAAAATTAAAAATTATTTTAAACTAGTTTTTAATAAAATAACACTATAATTTAGATGTTGATAAAATGCTGAAAAATGAAGGTGCATGAGACGTTAAAATTTTTATACTAAATTTTTATTTTCTTCTTTCAATATTTTTGTGTGTATTTATAATTTGAAACTTTAGTGCATGGATATATTTTTTTCCAATTTTGATAAATATATATTTTTAAAGAAATATTGAATCAAAAAATAGTTGTTTCCATAGACATCAAATTTCATATTAGATACTTATCTAAAATGGAAAAAAAAATATACCATCTTGAAATAGATTATTTTATCTAGTTTGTCATATTTTTTTAATTTTTTTAATTTTTTTTTAATAAGTTTTAGTATTTTTCCTTGTCATGGTAATCAACTTAATATTTTGTGTTGATAACCTAATTTTAGTAAAAATAAAATATAAAATATAAATAATAATTAAACAATTAAAAAATTAAAATAAAATTTAAAATGTAAATAATAATTAATATAAATATGTTTTTAAAAATGTTATTTAGGAGTTATTTAATTTTAATTTTTTAGTAAATTGAACTCAAAGTGGTGCTCCATATATTTTTAGCCAACAATTTTAGTTGAAAAGGTTGTGGAAGTATCAAACTTAGATAGAATAAATCTTACTAGATCATATGTTTGAACAAAATTGATTTTTAGTTAGAAATACTTAAAGTCAATTGGGTTGATAAGTTGGCTAAAAGTGTGACACAACTTTGTACTTTTACCTATGAATATGTTTTACTATTATATTTTATCCTTAATTTTTTTAATTTTTTTTTAACGAGGGGAATCGGGTGCAGCACGACCCCCCATATAACCCCCCACTGCCGGTAAACTTTTTACTGTGACCGGCAGTGCTGGTGGGACACACCAACTGGTACCACGGGAGCGCCGGAGAGTCGAACCCATGGTGGGTGCCCTACTATAGGGAACACCTTAACCAACTAGGCTCGGACCGGCGCCCCTATCCTTAGTTTTATTATTCTATATTTATAATATTAATTATAATTATATTACAAATAAATACTATTATATACAATATATATAATGCTATATATAATAATAAGTATCATTATATTATGTATAATTTACTTTATATTATATACTAAATATTAATTCTATATTATATTATATAAATTGTATTTAATATTTTTTATTATACATCGTATGATATTTGTAGTTAATAATTATTAATATAAAATATAATATATAATAAGTATAATCATAGTACCATTTTAAATATAAATTTACATTAAAAAAAAAATCAAAATAATAAAAAAGGAATAATAATAATGTAATTTTTATATATAAAATATTATATAAAAAGTATCATTATATTATGTATAATTTAATTTATATTATATAAATTATTTATTAAATATTAATTATATATTATATTATATTTTTATTTAATTTTTTTAGTAGTCGATAGGCTATTTGTGTCAACTTTGCTCAAAAATTTTGTTAGCCTCGCCATTTTTTAGACTTTTGGAGGTCAGGAAAAGGTGGCAGATGGGTTATAACTTTGGTTGAAATTTTTGTCAGCCTCCCAATTTTTTGGCCTTCAGATGGCTGTGAAAAATGTGGCAGAGGTGGTTGTTGGCTGCTTTGGGAATAGGGTGGCGTTTGTCAGGCTGCGTGGATAGAGAAGGCCGCTGAAATTAAACGTTGGTTCGTATCAACATTAATTGTTGTATTCTTTGGGTGTACTAGGGATGGTAGTAATAATAACTGTCATTTAATGCCTCGAGGAAGAAAATGAATGTCTTTGAAATTTTCAATAATGGATTGTTTGGTGTCATTCTATTGCTATACTTGATATGAGAGCTGTGAGAAATAAGGGTAACCTTATGTGAGGGTGCAAGCTGGATTAAGTTTTGGGTAGCTTTTGCGAAGGTGGGTGGAGGTTATTTTGTATTTTTTGCATGGGTGGATGGTTGGAAATGCAAAAGAAAAGTGTTGCCTGTGATAATATTTTTCCCATTTTTGTGCATAAAAGTTGGCGAGAAGAGGTGCATGTTGAAGAAACCCTTAACAATATTGTTTGATTTGTGGTTCGCAGTTTGTGCTAGGCTATATTGCTTGATTTTCCATAAGGTACTATTAATTTAGGGTTTGCATTTTACGTGTATGGTTTTGCGTGGATTTGATACTGTGATTTTTTGTGGGTTTTTGTTTATGGTTTCCATTATCTACATATGTTTGCAGGCTTGGAGAAACTGTAACGCCCCGTCACACAACCCCAAAGGAACAAATAAAAACCCAATAATTTTTTTTTTTTAAAAGAACATAACAAATGTACTTAGGTATTCCAACATAACAATGTTCTAAGTTACTCAACTAAATCCCTTGGGGTATACGAGGTGAAATTACTAAACTAACCCATAACAAAGATAATAGATTAAACAATAATTAAATAATTACGTAAAACCAATCATCATGACATCAATTAAAACGTTCATTCACAATATCAAGACAAATGTGAATATACCAGATAAAACCATACATACATATGACAATAAATGAATAATCAAGATATAAAGTATATATACATTTCGACAGATACAACATAACATAATCAACAATTACAACTGATAGTTCACAAATGATTACATGGTATAAATAAACATTACATCAATCTGATAGTACCACATAATGAACATATAAACAAATTACATCAAGGTCTTCCCATCACACGTGGGAGTCGATACATTAATAAATAAATTACATCTGAAGTGTAAACATACATTTGGTACATAAGAACACTGGATCAACTGCCCTGCAAAACTCTGGAATGAAAGAAATGACTTCATCCAAAGGGAACCCAACGGGGTGCGAAGCACATTCCACCCAACCACCCCCATGCTAGGAGTAAACAAGGAAGGATCCCTGACCAAGCACATCAACAGAACACAAGACTAACTCCAGACAAGATAACATACATCCAAAGACTAAACGACAATCATTCACCAACCGACATAACAATAAACCACTTCGAAACATAACAATAAATCACTTTCCAAATAATACAACAATAAGTCATGAAACACTTCATCAATAAATCTCAAGTCATAATATCAAAAGACTACTTCTAGAGGACTTCCATAAAGCAACACAAATGGAATGTTAGAGGAGAGAGTCATCGCATGGCTTAACATGGATTATCTAGACAACCTATCACAAGGTGTCACCTCCATCTCTACATGGATTTTCCAGACAACCTAGTTCAAGGTGCCGCCTCCATCTATGGTTCTCCTGACAGCCTATCACAAGGCACCGCTCCATAGGGTTACTCATGCAGAATCATTAACCTCTCATGAAGACAAGGCAACGATCTTGCCAACCACGGCCTTCTCGGTCCCCTTTAGTTTGAGATAGCACTAACAGGTGGATGAGCCATCACAATTATCTTATTAATGTTTAAACCCCCACCCATGATTAATTACTTAGGTTATCATTGATTACTCTAACTCTATGTGGGTTACCCTGACAACCCCTTTGTGTGCCGACCCCCACTTAGAGCCACTCTCTCTAAACACTCAAACAAAAAAAACCCAACACAAAAGGATTGTACCAACTAGAACACAAAACCAACAAATAGAACATCCGCAAGGCATAACCATCTCGCCCAAAATTATATGCATGACATTCACAAAATGGTACAATCCAAGTGTACATTAACATAAGAACCAAAACCAAAACCTAAGGACAAACATCAAATTACAAGATCGAATATAAATAACAATATCCCCACCTCTGGAAGTTCCTAAACAATAACTTAAGTCCCTATAACAGGATACATTAATTCTAGGGTTTCCCACATGAAGAAAACCCAATTTAAAGAAAATAAAAAATTAATAAAATGAATAATCTTGAGAGTAACCAAATACATAAAACAACGCCATAAAGCCATTTCAATAAACAATAAATTTTGCCAATAAATCAATTGCTTGGGAAAATTCAATTTAATTTTAAAGTGCATAATTTGTCTCTAATTTTCTCAACTATACTATAGCATTGCAATTTTCTTAAAATTATCATCATAAATTCATAAACACAGCATATGACATCTTTTATATATATAAATATATATATATACATATATACACTTTTATGCGTATATACATATATATGTATATATATATATAATAAAACCTACATATTAAAATCATTGCATTTAACACATATTACAAAAACTGCCTTTATATTACACATTATATTTACAAACACATACACACACACACACACACATATATATGTATATATGTATATATATATACATATATTTATACATATATATATATATTATAAAACGAAAAGAAATGAAATCAAATAATAAAAAAAATGAATTTAAAAAATCTTTTACATGGATCCCATGCAGTAGTGAAAGGACTGTTGTATGCAGTCCCCACCGGACTACGCCCAGCAACCTCGGCTGCTGTGCGCGGCCGGTGGTAGCTGCGTATAGTTAGCCATGGGCCCGTGGGAGGTACGGCATGGGCCGACCCCCACTGCCCTAATAATTTTTTTTTTTTTTATACTTTATTTTTTTTTAATATAATTTTTTTATATATTAAATTTTGTACCTAGAAGGATCTCAAATTCGACACTCACAAAATATAGAAACACATGATTAAAGCACCCAAAATTTTCACAATAAAATCTATATATATGTATTTTTTTTTAATTCAATTTGTATAAAATATTGACTTTTGTATATATATATATATAACCAGTATTTACAATCTAATAAAATAAACCATTTGTTCAATATCAAACACAAATAAATTTGGGCATGCAATTTCAACAAAATAATAAAACGATTTTTTTCTTTCCAACAATAATTTCTCAACCCAAATTTTATTGACGAATTACAAAAGATTTAATTATAGTTTTCAACAGAGAGATTCAAAGGTTTAACAATCAATTTCTCAATAATAGAAAACCTCTTTCAAAACACAGAGAATTAAAGTTTCAAACATGACAACAAGATTTTGTTCACAGATTCAAAAAGAAGAAACAATAAGTTTAAGGGAACCTGGAGTCCTTCGTTCGATGTAGAATGCCCTCTGTAGCTTTTCCTCAATTTCCTACCTTCAGCTCTCTTCTGACTCAATCTTTTCTTCAAAACCATTCTTTTACCCATAAGCCCCCAAAAAAACTATTTTTCTTTTTTTTTTAAGCCAAAAACCAGAAAAACCCTTTTGTGTGTCTAAAAACAAGTTCCTTTCAATAAAAATAAAATAATAATAAATAAAGCTCATAATATTTTTCCTCAAAAATCCTTTTCAATTACTGGTTCTTTTCCTGCTTTTAAAAGCACACACTTATCTCACAATTTTAATTAAAAATTAATTATTTTCTCAAGATATTCTCTATAGATTTTTCTAATTTAATATCAGGAAAAAGATAATATATAATTATCATCATCAATATTTATTTAACTTTATTACTTACATTTTAATTGATTAAATAACTTTTAAATTTACAATATATTTAAAATTCAATGTTTTACTAACTTACAACTTAATCAAAGCAATGAAACAACATTAATTAATCTTATAAAATAAAGATTAATTAAATAACCACTAACCATAAATAAAATAATTAATCAACAATTAAACTACACAACGACAAGGACAAAACCTCAATCATGACACAACAAACGCACAATGGGATGACAGACTTGGGACGGGGACACTTCCTTATCAACTCTCCTTTTCAACATTGTACCTGTTAGATTAATTTAATGCTCGCCCTATCCTATCGAAACAAGTGGAATTGAGACTTTATTCCTGCAATTCATGCAAACCAATAAACATCAAGTAACATATATATATATATATATATATATATATATATATATATATATATATATATATATATATAAAATCAAAAACATCATATCGTGAGAAGGAATTGCAGTGTAGCAGGGCACTCGTAAATGAGTGGTGCTACATTGTCCTCTCACCAAAGCCATACTAACCATTACAATATCAAATGTGAAATAATATTTCTAAATTAACTGATCACATCATACACTAATTACTAAACCACTGCATCACAATGTATTACTGAAATTGAATTAAACATCACCAAACCAAACAATAAGTAATAACAATCATAGTCTCAAAGTATCAAGCAAAAGCACAAAAGTATCAAATCCAAACAACATGAGGGATATTATAGAAACAAGGCAGCCTAGAGAAAGCTAGAAGAAAGAGGTTTGTTTGAAACAAGTGAGAGGAGGTACATATGGAAAAAAATGTTTTCCATATTTTTTGATTTGTGGCTCGTCATTTTTGGTAGGAATTATTGTTTTATCTATGATAAGGTACCATTGATTGCTTCTAATTTTGATAAGGCACTATTGAGAAAAGACTATATTGTTTTTGAAAATGAGTATTGTTCACTTTAAGGTTCACATTTTGTGTTTATGGTTTTGCATGGGTTCCTATTTGTCATTTTTTGTGTTTTGTGGGTTTCGTTATCTGGGTTGGTCTTTAAACCAATATTGTTTGATTTGTGGCTTCCGGTTTGTGGTTATAGTTGAAATGGAATAAAATAGTCAATCCTATACACTTTGTGTTAGCTCCATTGGGCATTGTTGATTATAGTTCTATTGCTTAAGTTGTATTGTTTCATTTTGGAGGTGTTGTTGAAAAGGCTGTATTGTTTCAGTTTTCAAGGAGGTTGTGTTGAGAAATGAGTGCTTTTTGTATGGGTTTGTTATTGTCAATTTTTGAAGGGTTTTTGTTTAATGTTTGCATTTTGTGGGAATGTTTGAAACGAAATAAAATTGTTGAGGTTATGGAGTTTTTGTTGATTGTTATTATATAGCTCGAGCTATATTGTAGCTTTCTGCATCTGGGTGATTGTTGAAACCAATGTTGTTTGATTTATGGCTTTCGTTTTTTGGTTATGGATGGAACAAAATAAAATAATTAATGTTTTTGATTCTATGTTTGGTTACATTAGGTATTATTGATTATTGTTCTCTTCCTTAGGCTATGTTTGGTATATTTTAATATTGATATATACATGTAAGATTAAAATTGTTAAGGTTATGGAGTTTTGGTCGATTATTATTGTATAGCTCGGGCTATATTGTGGCTTTTTGCATCTGGGTGGTTGTTGAAACCAATGTTGTTTGATTTATGGCTTTTGTTTTCTGGTTATGGTTGGAACAAAATAAAATAATTAATATTGTTGATTCTATGTTTGGTTACATTAGGTGTTTGGTTACATTAGGTATTATTGATTATTGTTCTTTTCCTTAGGCTATATTGGGTATATTTTAATTTCAATATATATATGTATATATATACGTATATATGTGTACATGTATATACATATATTTATATATATATATAAATTTTTTGTGTCTCTCTTTATGCCTTGCATTTAGTGGATATGTTGGCAACAGGGAAAAATTCTTGAGCTTATGCAGTTTTTGTCGATTGTTACTATCTACCTCAGCCTATTTTGTCTCATTTTCAATCAGGTTATGTTCAAAAGGTTATAATGTCTCAACTTTCAATAAGGTGTTGTTCATAGATGAGAATATTATTTGTTAAAAAAAATTATGTTTCATTTATGGACGCGTTATATGGGTCAATTTTTGATGGGTTTCTCTTTAATATTTACATTTTGTGGGTATATTTGCAATGGGATAAAATTGTTGAGGTTATACAGTTTTTGTTGATTGATATTGTATAGCTCGAGCTATATTGTGGCTTTCTCCATCTGGGTCACAGTTGAAACCGATGTTGCTTGATTTATGGCTTTTGTTTTTTGGTTATGGTTGGAACAAAATAAAATAATTACTACTGTTGGTTCTATGTTTGGTTACATTAGGTATTATTGATTATTGTTGTCTGCCTTAGGCTATATTGGGTGTATTTTAATATTAATATATGTGTATATATATATACGTATATATGTGTACATATATACATATATTTATATGTATTACAATTTTTTGTTGTTGATTATATTTGTGTATATGGTTTGTCATTGTTAGTTTTGGAGAATGCACTGTTCAGAAAGATATATTGTTTCAATTTTTTGATAGGGCTGTGTTGAGAAATAAGTATATTTTAACTTGGGTTTATTTCTATGAATCTTTGTGAATTTTGGTTTATGGCCACCATTTTGTAGATATGTTTGGAACGAAATAAAATTGTTGGTGTTATGCACCATCCCCACTGGACAGGAACCATAGATCAAATAGAAATCACCATTAACCTATGAAAATATTAAGCATATTAAGTAGTAGATATGAATATTGTCTGCATCTAATTTTAGATAGATACATGTCTGCACATAGGGATGAATAATGTGTGTCTCTAATTTCACATACGTATGTATACATTGGCTAACTAAAATGAGGAAGAACAAGGCAAGGGCTATTGTCCACCTTGTGTTATGAAAAGAATAACCAGAGCAATAAATATAGATGGATGGTGTTTACATCTAATTTGACATACACAGATATCCACAGTGGAGAAAAGAGGAATAAAAAAATACAAAATAGACACATACTTTTTTCCATGCATATATCTGTAAGAAAGAGATTTGTACATATACATCCAACACATGGAATAGATGTATTTAGAGTTGCAAAAAAATTGCACATCAATGTATATGTCTCAAAAGTTAGTTGTAGAGGAATAAACCATTTTATATATATGCTTAGAAAGAAAAATCTATATAGACATATATGTATCCAAAGCTATGTGTAGACAACAGCCATATATATCCATAGGTGGACCTCAAACATGTGAATATTGATTTTTTGTGTCCTTTTAATGGATTCCATTTTTTGCTTGTGTTTGTGACATAATAATTTTTTTAAGATGGTGCAAATTTTGTTGATTGTTGTTGGGTGGCTTGGGTTATATTCCTCCATTGGTTTTTTTTTATTAGTGGAAAAATAGGTTTTGAATGGACCCAAAACCATTTAACAATAGGTTTTGAATGGACCCGAAACCATCAGGTTTTGAAGGGACCCGAAACTCAAACTAAGAAGAACAAGCTGCCCAAAGAAAAGAGTCAATAACACCCAATAGTGCAACAAAGACATAGCTAGCCAGTAGCCAACAAACTGCTAGAAAATGTGCCTAAAGCTTACTGACCATGTGAAAAATCCTGAAAGAGAAAAATTGGTGAGACCCTCAGAATGTCTTATAGACTAGCAGTTGTGTTCTAAACTCTTGAAAAGATCAAAGTTGCTGAGACTCTGGATCTTTCTTGCCGATTGGAGTCATTAGCAAGACATGGCTATCACTGTGAAAATTTCTATCTCTTTCCATCTAGGAAGACCTCTTGCTGATGGGTTGATTCATGGTGATTATCGGGGAAAATCTTGGTGACGAGTGGCATTAGGGAGAGACATGAACATTCAGAGTGACTCATTTTGACAGAGTATGTCTCGCAGATGGTTTTACAAAAGAATTTCATCAGGGTGACATGAAAGCTTGATAAGAGTCTAAGCGATAGTGGTGGTCTTGTCGATAGGTATACATTCGGTGAGAACTCTTGCCGATGGATGTTTCTCTTGCCAACAGGTTGGTGCATTCAATATGAACTCTTGGTCATAGCGTTGGTCTCTCTGACTATTCTACATTAGGTGTGAACTGTTAGCGATATTTTTTTGTCTTGCCAATGGATTTGTATTCGGTGTGAGCTCTTGCCGATAGTGTTGGTATAACCAAAATATTTGTATTTGGTATGATCTCCTGTCGATGGCTATGGTCTCACTGACGGGTATGCAACTTTGGTGAGAACTCTTGCCGATGGTTTTCCTCTTGCCGATAACACTCATCTCACCGACAGCTCTGCACGATGAACATCGGTGTGACATAAAGGTTCTATAAGACTCTTAGCGATAGCAATGGTCATGTTGATAGTTCTGAGAATGAGCATTTTGGCATCAAGGAGACACGGTCTGATGTCTCGCCGATATGTGATTCTATTTGAACGTTTGACCGAATGACTATCTGACATGGTCTATTTTGAACTGATCAAAAAAGAAGAATGAGAACCGTTGGTAGTTGAATAGTTGCGACTATTCTTGTGTGGAAAACAAATAGACCATAAGAAAATGGATTACACTCTGCAATGGTGGATGATGATGATTAGTGTGAGATAACAAAGTGTTGCTCAATTGAACATGAATTGATCTGAGTGAATTCATTGGATGTTTC
The DNA here is from genome assembly GCA_007258455.2 of Sequoia sempervirens. Taxonomy (NCBI): domain Eukaryota; kingdom Viridiplantae; phylum Streptophyta; class Pinopsida; order Cupressales; family Cupressaceae; genus Sequoia; species Sequoia sempervirens. Next base: position 138,062,212 of record VDFB02086081.1, read on the forward strand.
AGAGAGAATTTCTATATAAGGTTGATCAGTGAGTGAGGTTGCTATAATAATTGACATCAGAAAGTGAAGTTGATCTCTGTATGTAATTTTCTTTATTGTAATACAAAGAGACTTTTCTTGGTGTGGTGGGTTTTTCTCCTGTAATGGTTTTCCCATGTAAATCTGGTGTCCAATTGTGTATGTGTCCATTTCTCTTTTCTATTATTCTTTTCTTATGTATCTCAATGAATTCTAATTGCAAAATTTAAAGTCCTATCTGCATTCTTCCTTGAGGTTTTGGCGTTAGGAGTGTTTCTTTCGCACCTAAGCTTTCCTTACACAAACTTCCCAACAAAGTACCAAGATTTTATGTAATGCCCTATCATAATAACCTAAGGAATGTTGCAATTGTATATAAAAGTGAAATAATTTTTTTTTTTTAAGTAATAATATTAAGTTAATTAGTTGCATACATTCACTAAGTTATGCGATGTAACACTACTTGAGTTTCCATAGATGACTTTAGTATTTAGCATTGCACATGTTTAATTAATCATAAACTTAAAAATAAACATTGCATAACATTTGAAATTCCATTCAAGATAGTATAAAGTACAAGTTACATGTTTCTTACATTGCATTTGATAATACATTACAATACTCATTCATCTGATGAGGTAGATCAATAATAGTAACAATTACATTTTACAAGTGTTCACCTCATAAAAAATTGAGGGATGTTTTCAAATATAAATTTTGCAATAATGCAATAAAGAAAGTACACATATGTGCCCAAGTACGAGCTCTCCATCCATGAAGCTCTCGTTGCCATGATCATAAACTGGGGACCCAACAGAGTAAGGTGCACGTTCCACCCAACCATGTGGTACCTGTAGGTCCACCCCCCGTGCTAGGAGATAGTAATATGGTTACCTAGTCATAATCTACTAACCCTAGACACAAGTACATAACTAATTGATGGTTACATTGCTTCCAGATTTAAGACAATTGAATGTACTACATACACAAGGTTAACTGTTATTTTAGGTGGAGTGTCATCACAATGTTGCAAAGGTTACCCTGGTGTTTCTTCCTAGGTTCTGGCCCCCAACATGGGTTACCCTGGTAACCCCTTACGAAACCCGGCCCCATTTGCAAGCTATTATGGAATCAAATATCTTTTAAGGTAACAAGATATCAATTTTCCATTCCAGGCCTTCTCAACTTATACTCAAGACTGAACTAGCTCAAGAGTCATAAGTGAGGCATAAACATCTTGTTAAAGATTTTAATTCTAACTACTGTGTTGTTTAGTTATCACTAACTTACTAACTCTTTTTAAGTTACCCTGACACCACTTTGTGTGTCGGCCCTCACACAGAGCCACTCCCCTAAACATAGGAATTCTAAGTTCTCTATCTAGGGTAGACAAAGTGCACAAAATTCAACATATAATACCAGATATACCACAATGGACATCACAATCTGTTCATAAAAATCAGGTGCACTACCCTAGTTTGTTCAAACAAATGAAACCATAGTAAAATTTACTCCCTTGAAGAGACTACAACTAGAAGACTTGAAATCACATAAAAATAATCCCCATTTGCCCAATAAAAATTTAAAGCAACTTAAAGAAAATTCACAACTATCATTTGGATTTACTAAATCCAGTCATTCAAGAACTAAAAGTATGAAATTAATCAACTGATACATAATTTATCTTCCATTTAATATGAAAATCAAATCTACGATTAACCCAATTTCACAATCATGTTTAATAATGAAATTTTGTTTTCTCTACAAAATACATTTCATTATAAACTATCTATTCATAATCCTCATATACTAATTAACACTATTTAATTCATTTAAATAAATACACTTCATAACCATATAATTACATATTTATTTAAATATATAATTATATTAAATAAACATTTTTACATTATCCATATTGGAATTATATTCCATCATAGTTAATTCAAAAATTAAAAAGAAACTTTATATTATAATATTTATACATTACATATATAACATATATGTTAAATAATATATATTATATATGTAATATATAATATATTATAATTATAAGTTAAAAACAAATCTTAATAATTTAAATTTTATATATATAAAGCAAAACATAGGGCAGGGCCCGATTGTCTACACAGCCGAACCCTCCGTGGGAGGGCACGACTATGCAGGCAGCGCTGGGCGCTGCCCTCATAGCCGGCTCCCTTATGGGGGTCGGCTGTGGGGATAGCCCCCTGCAGCTCCCATTCAAAAAAAAAAAATTTAAAATAAAAATTTTCCGTTATTCAATTTCATCCGCTATTTAACATTTTTGAAAATAAATAAATTCTGTGCGAATTTTTATAGAAGTCCGCATGCGGATTTCACAATTTTGGTAAGAAATTTCATGAATAATATTCATATAAAATATATATATATATACATATATATACATATTTTTTTAACAGTAAATAAAATACTGTGAGTATGTAAATACTTTCCACATGGTATTTTTTTCCCTACATAACGAACTAAGAAATTTGTCCATTTAAACAATTATTCCTCAAAGAATTATCAACTAAAAACACAGTAGATTCACAAATAAAAATATCAAATTCTTTTCTACAAATACCCATAACAAATTTTTGATAGGAAACTTCATTAAAATTTTTTCAAGAACTTTCCTATTTCCTTTGAGAATTTTTTTTTCAACTGTTTAATAAAATCTTGACAAAATATTTCACTGAGAAGAATTACAGGAATCACAAAATAAATATTTCCTCAAAGATTCTTTTTCTAAGAAAAAAAAACAAATTAAAACAAGAAGAATCCCTGTTCTCCCATGATTTGAAGAACTTAGCTGTTGAAGAGTGAAACCTTTGCTTTAGAGTGCAATCCTCCAACTTCTCCAAAACATCAAATCCAAAAGAAATCTTAACCCAACCACAAAGATTTTCCCACCAAAGGGATCTTCCACAAAAATACAACTGAACAGAGGTAATCACAAATTCTTAAAAAAATAATTTTAACAGCAAATTACTCTTTCAATTTCCCATGAAGAAAAATTGATAACCCCTCTGTATTTCCCAGATCCCAAATAATATCCGTGAACAACATCAACCAAAAATAATAAATGTAACTGATACACATGTCGAGAAGTACAAAATATCCTCAACAACTTCTCGGCAATCTTTCCTTTCAAAATTGCATGCATTTTATTTATTTTAAAATTTCAACTTTTAAATTGCATATTTATTTAATAATTAAAAATGCCATTTCCACAAAAATATTTAATTTAAATAAAATCTATTCACACACAATTTAAACAATATTAATTTAATTAATTAATTTATTTAATCAAATAAATTTAATCTTTACGATCAAATTACTTAACTAAACAAACTAATTAATTAATTAATAAAATGTAAAAACTAATTTCATTAACATTTAAAAATTAATGTAAATAATAATAAATTAAAGCATAATAAACTAACATTAAAATTGACAAATTTTTCCTTTCAAGTAATTAAATCTTAACAAAACAATACAAGACAACCAAGACTCAAACTAAAACAAACGATGTACTATGACCGGGTTATAAACTAGACTAGGATGAACCATGCTACTACCTCCCAATCAACATATCCGTTGAGTCTTGATACACTCAGACCTGAGTAACTAGGTGGAGTCGGTGTCATGTACCTGCAACCCTGCAGTCAAACCAATAACATACATATACATATAATCCATAATACAGGCACATTGTGCGGAGAAAATCATGGACATCACAGGGCACTCGCAAGCGAGTGATGCGATTCCGTTCTCCACACCAATACATGTCACATCAGGCTGATGAATTAAATAATAGTTAGTCCATCATAAACATATCCATAGCAATAATCATCTGAAAGAAAAAATATACGCTATCTCAAAGCATCTCAGAAATCAAATATCAACATACAATGTATCATCATGTCACAAAGTGAATCCACTGTCGCTCAAAATCAGTGATCAAAATATCCAAACCAAGTACCAAAGTCTAACAATATAAAAACATGCAACATAAAACATAAGCATAATTTGAGGGGTACTACATCCTCCCCCTAGGATCAGGCTTGCTCCTAAAAGCCTGTGAACAGATAGGGATAAAGTTCCCTCATGCGTGTCGCATCCTCCCAAGTAGCAGAAGCCTCATGGCTAGGATCCCATTGGACCCTCACCTGATCAACGTCTCGACCCCTGAGACCGAGCGTCCGGCACTGTAGAATGGCCACGGGCTCCAACGCCAGCTGCCCGTCCTCTACCTGTAATGCATTCCAATCAAGTACATGAGAAATTTCAGGATGATATGGTCTAAGAACTGATATATGAAAAACATCATGAATACGTGACAAACTGGGTGGTAACGCGAGTCAATACGCCACAGGACCAATTCTCTCTAAGATCTCAAATGGCCCAATGAAAGGAGGCGCAAGCTTAGAGCCTTTTCCATAACGGATTGGACTCTTTTGCGGTCGCACTCGAAGAAACACTCTATCACCAACAACAAACTATCGGTCTATCCTATGTGCATCAGCATATTTATTTTGCCTATCTTGTGCTGCTATCAAATGTTCCCTAATATGGTCAACCTATTGCTCCATGTCTCGAAGCATCTCAGGTCCAAGTAATACTCTATCCTCTAGTCGATCCCAACTAAGAGGAGTTTGAAAAGGATGACCGTATAATGCCTGAAATGGTAGCATACCTATGGAACTTTGATATCCGTTATTGTAAGAAAATTCTACTAAGTACAGATAATCCTCCCAACGTGACTGTTGGTTCATTACGTACATTCTAAGCATATCCTCTAATATTTGATTAACTCTCTGCATTTGTCCATCAGTTTGAGGATGATATGTTGAACTAAAGTTCAACTGTGTACCTAGAGCATGTTGTAATGAAGTCCATAGGGCTGAAGTGATTATGGGATCTCTATCAGAAATGATCCTACGAGGAATCCCATGCAATCTAACAATGTCCTCCATGAATATACTAGCTATGGATGAAGCACTGTAAGATGATCGTACAGGTGAAAAATGAGCTACTTTAGTTAATCGGTCAACAGTTACCATAATGGCATCATGTCGACATGATGACGTAGGTAACCCTACAATAAAGTCAACAGATATAATATCCCATTTCCATTCGGTAATGAGATGTGGCTGCAATAATCCAGCAAGATGTTGATGCTCAACTTTGACTCGCTGACATTCAAGACATCTCGATACATAATCAGCAATATCACGTTTCATACCAGGCCAGAAATACAATTGCCAAAGATCGGCATGCATTTTCTTAACACCTGGATGAGTTGAATACGGAGCTCGATGAGCTTCAGTCACAATTAATGTACGTAGACCCTCAAAATGTGGTACATAAATACGACCTAAATTCCATAATTTACCATCCGGTTCAAGGATATACACTACAAATCAACCTTCTAAAGGTCTACCAGATTCAATCTTCGACCTCACTTCTTGATACACTCTATCAGTAGGAAGTGTAGCTAGTATTTGACCTCTTAAATCTACTTCAAGAGTAGTAGCAGAGATCTCATGTCGACGATGACTAAGAGCGTCAGCCACTACGTTCTCTTTTCCTTGAACATATCTCACTTCAAAATTGTATTCACACAAGAACTCCATCCACCGTCTTTGTCTAGCATTCAAATTAGGTTGCATAAAAATGTATTGTAGACTACGGTGATCAGTATGAAGTTCAAAACGATGACCTAATAAGAAATGTCTCCACTGAACTAATGCATGCACTACTGCAACAAGTTCTAAATCATGAGTGGGATAGTTTAATTCGTGATCCTTGAGTTTGTGAGACTCATAAGCAATCACATGCCCATCTTGCATCAGAACTGCTCCCAAACCCTTTAAGGATGCATCCATGCATACTACAAAATCCTTAGTAGGATCAGGAAGAATCAGTATAGGTGCATTAGTCAACTTTTCTTTAAGTGTCTGAAAAGCTAACTGACACTGCTCTATCCAAACAAACTTCTTCCCTTTTCTCTGAAGAGAAGTAATAGGATGACTGATTCTAGAAAATCCCTCAACAAACCACCTATAATAACTAGCTAGACCCATAAAACTATGCACTTCACCTACATTAGTAGGCGCGGGCCAATCTACAATAGCTTGAATCTTTGAAGGATCCACATGAACACCTTTTCCAAAAATCACATGTCCAAGGTATTTTACTTCAGTTTGAAAGAAGTCACACTTCTTTAGGTTCGCATACAATTGATTTTCCCTTAAACATTGCAATACTTGTCTCAAGTGTTCTTCATGTTCCTTCATGTTTCTCGAATAGATCAAAATATCATCGAGAAATACAAGGACAAAGCGATCAACGTATGTACGAAAAACACCATTCATTAAACTCATAAATACTGATAGTGCGTTCGTTAACCCAAACGGTACTACTGTGAATTCGTAGTGCCCATAACAAGTACAAAAAGTAGTTTTATGAATGTCTACTTCAGCAATTCACAATTGATGGTATCTAGATTTCAAATCAATTTTAGAGAACACATTAGCTCCCTTGATTTGATCGAAAAGATCATCGATTCTAGGCAAAGGATAACAATTCTTAATCGTAATCTTGTTTAATTGACGATAGTCAATACACAATCTAAGTGATCCGTCCTTCTTCTTTATGAAGATGATAGGTGCTCCCCAAGGGGAAATACTAGGACGAATGAAACCATTTTCTAATAGTTCTTCTAACTGAATACGAAGTTCCTCTAACTCCTAAGTCATCATTCTATATGGAGCTCTAGAAATAGGCTCAGCTCTAGAAACTAGGTCAACTCTAAAGTCAATATCTCTCTTCGGTGGCATTCCAGGTATGTCATCAGGAAACACGTCTGTGAATTCCCTAAGAATAGGATGATCATCAAGAGATACCTCTCGACTCTCACCTTCTTCCAAATCAGGAACTCTTGTTGCAAACAGTTGACATCCCTGACGAAGACATCTCTTTAATTGCATAGCAGATATCATCCGCAAAGAGATAGGTATTTGAATACCTATGATTTCCACTTTCACACCTAAATCATTAATGCAACTAACTATCTTAAGTCAAAAATCAATCACAGCATGATGAGATGCTAACCAATCCATACCTAAAACTATGTCATATGATCCTAAAGGTGTAACATGAAGATTTACTAAGGTAGTTAACGTACTAATTTTAAGTTCACAATTATGTACTAAGTTCTCTACCACTACTTTCACCCCAGAGGTGAATTCAACCTGCCACTTACCACCTTGCTTTACCGCCACAAGACCACATTGGTCAATGATGGTCGGTGAAATAAAGGAGTCAATAGCTCCGGAATCAAAAAGAATGGAAACACTAACACCATGTAACTTACCTGAAGTCTCGACCACTGTGTTCTAGTGATCGGCTTGGCGGTCATTAATCATAGCATATATTGTATGTGAGCATCCTGCATCACCCACTGTAGGCTCTATAACTGTAGGTCGAGGCCCAAAACCAGTAGAACCTCTCATCGGACACTGCCTAGCAATGTGTCCCTGTTGTCCACACGAGTAACAACCTATGCCTCTACCGAATCCTCTGCCACCTGAAGGTGCATTGGATTGCTAGAAATTACCTCTACTAGCGGTAGACTGAGCACTCTGAGCAGGCTGATCCTACCTATTACACTTGTTGTGCCACCAGTTGCGACCCTTTCCTGTTTGTGGACTATTACCTTGTTGCGGTTGTGGATTATTATTCTTTTGAGGTGTATGTTGTTGTTGCTGCCCACCCTTAGAGGGTGCCTGTTGGTTCCTAGAGGAACCCCCTTGTCTGTGCTTTTCCACCCCGTGGACTAAAACTTGTTGTAGAAGCACTGCCAATCTGTACTCCTGTGTGACCACCTAACGCCATAACAAGATTCTCTTCCACTATTCAAGCCTTCTCCACCATAACTTCCATAGTCTTTGGCTCAAAAACTCTGAAACCACCACTAATGTGGGCGTTTAAACCCCTGATGAAGTGTTGTACTAGCATAGGCTCATCATCGCCAATACCAGCATACTACTTGAGTTCATAGAATCTACGTTCATATTGCTCAACAGAAAGAGCCAATTGATGTAGATCATGGAACTCGTCAGCCCATCGCTGCCTCCAGTGTTTCGATAGGAACCATGCTCTAAACCTCTCTAGGAACATCTCCCAAGACACTAACCCAATATCTAAGTGGAGCTTCTACTCCTCTAGGCACCACCAAGTAGAGGCGAATCCTCTCATATGCATAATAGAGCATCTTGCACGAGTATTGCTACTGTAAGGGTGCATGGAAAAGCATCTACCCAAATCCAATAGCCAGGTCTTTGCCTCTAAGCCACCTCCTGTACCATCAAAAGTGGGAGGGTGTGCCCTCAGTAAATCCCTCATGTGTCCTACAGTGATAGCATCTTGATGCACCGTATCATCTACTCTCCTAGGAGATCTATCTCTCTCTCTAACAACCTCCTGCTCAACTTCCTGTCTAGGTCCAAGTCGAGCTAGGACCTCCTCCAATAAAGGATGTATCTGTGAACCCTCTACTCCTGACTATTCAGGATTTTGTCCCTCATTCCTCTGATCTAACTGCTCTGCCTGATCACTCTGATGAGGGCTCAGAGGGGGAGTAACATGAGGGATTGGCCCTCGGCCTCCACCTCGACCTCTACCATGACCTCTACCACCTTGCCTAGGCATGTTCCTACACATAACAATAACGAGTCTTAGATACTAATCAACCAAGGCTAACAGATAGTGACACTATGTACTAGGTCAACCTAATGGGCTCGCAATTACCCAGAGCGTCCAATGTTTGTAACCTTGGCTCTGATACCAATGTGTAATACCCCATCATAATAACCTAAGGAATGTTGCAATTGTATATAAAAGTGAAATATATATATTTTTAAAGTAATAATATTAAGTTAATTAGTTGCATACATTCACTAAGTTACGCAACGTTACACTACTTGAGTTTCCATAGACGACTTCAATATTTAGCATTGCACATATTTAATTAATCATAAACTTAAAAATAATGAAATTTTGTTTTCTTTACAAAATACATTTCATTATAAACTATCTATTCATAACTCTCATATACTAATTAACATTATTTAATTCATTTAAATAAATACACTTCATAACCATATAATTACATATTTATTTAAATATATAATTATATTAAATAAACATTTTTACATTATCCATATTGGAATTATATTCCATCATATTTAATTCAAAAATTAAAAAGAAACTTTATATTATAATATTTATACATTACATATATAACATATATGTTAAATAATATATATTATATATGTAATATATAATATATTATAATTATAATTTAAAAACAAATCTTAATATTTTAAATTATATATATATATAAAGCAAAACATAGGGCAGGGCCCGACTGTCTACACAGCCGAACCCTCCATGGGAGGGCATAGCTGTGCAGGCAACATCGGCACTGCCTGTGAAGGTAGCGCTGGGCGCTGCCCTCACAGCCGGCTCCCTTATGGGGGTCGAGCGTGGGGATAGCCCCCAAAATACATTTCATTATAAACTATCTATTCATAATTCTCATATACTAATTAACATTATTTAATTCATTTAAATAAATACACTTGATAACCATATAATTACATATTTATTTAAATATATAATTATATTAAATAATAATTTTTTCATTATCCATATTGGAATTATATTCCATCATATTTAATTCAAAAATTAAAAAGAAACTTTATATTATAATATTTATACATTACATATATAACATATATGTTAAATAATATATATTATATATGTAATATATAATATATTATAATTATAATTTAAAAACAAATCTTAATAATTTAAATTATATATATATATATATATATAAAACAAAACATAGGGCAGGGCCTGACTGTCTACACAGCCGAACCCTCCATGGGAGGGCACGGCTATGCAGGCAGCACCGGCGCTGCCTGTGAAGGTAGCGCTGGGCGCTACCCTCACAGCCGACTCCCTTATGGGGGTCGACCATGGGGATAGCCCCTTGCAGCTCCCATTCAAAATAAAAAATTTAAAAATAAAATTTTTTCGTTATTCAATTTCATCCGCTATTTAACATTTCCAAAAATAAATAAATTCTGTGTGAATTTTTACAGAAGTTCGCATGCGGATTTCACAATTTTGGTAAGAAATTTCATGAATAATCTTCATATAAAAAATATATATATATATATATATACAATTTTTTTTAACAGTAAATAAAATACTGTGAGTATGTAAATACTTTCCACAGGGTATTTTTTTTCCCTACAGAAAAAACTAATAAATTTGTCCATTTAAACAATTATTCCTCAAAGAATTATCAACTAAAAACACAACAGATTCACAAATAAAAATATCAAATTCTTTTCTACAGATACCCATAACAAATTTTTGACAGGAAACTTCATTTAAAATTTTTCAAGAACTTTCCTATTTCCTTTGAGAATTTTTTTTTCAACTGTTTAATAAAATCTTCACAAAATATTTCACTGAGAAGAATTACAGGAATCACAAAATAAATATTTCCTCAAAGATTCTTTTTCTAAGAAGAAACACAAATTAAAACAAGAAAAATACCTGTTCTCCCGTGATTTGAAGAACTTAGCTGTTGAAGAGTGAAATCTTTGCCTTTAGAGTGCAATCCTCCAACTTCTCCAAAACATCAAATCCAAAAGAAATCTTAACCCAACCACAAAGATCTTCCCACCAAAGGGATCTTCCACAAAAATAACCCTAAACATAGGCAATCACAAATTTTTTAAAAAATAATTTTAACAGCAAATTACTCTTTCAATTTCCCGTGAGGAAAAAATGATAACCCCTCTGTATTTCCCAGATCCCATGTAATATCCGTGAACAATCTCAACCAGAAATAATAAATGTAACTGATACACATGTCAAGAAGTACAAAATATCCTCAACAACTTCTCGACAATCTTGCCTTTCAAAACTGCATGCATTTTATTTATTTTAAAATTTCAACTTTTAAATTGTATATTTATTTAATAATTAAAAATGCCATTTCCAGAAAAATATTTAATTTAAATAAAATCTATTCACACAAAATTTAAACAATATTAATTTAATTAATTAATTTATTTAATCAAATAAATTTAATCTTTACGATTAAATTACTTAACTAAACAAACTAATTAATTAATTAATTAAATGTAAAAACCAATTTCTTTAACATTTAAAAATTAATTTAAATAATAATAATTTAAAGCATAATAAACTAACATTAAAATTGACAAATTTTTCCTTTCAAGCAATTAAATCCAAACAAAACAATACAAGTCAACCAAGACTCAAACGAAAACAGACGATGTACTATGACCGAGTTATAGACTAGACTAGGATGAACCATGCTACTACCTCCCAATCAACATATCTGTTGAGTCTTGACACGCTCAGACTTGAGTAACCAGGTGGAGTCAGTGTCATGTACCTACAACCCTGCAATCAAACCAATAACATGAATATACATATAATCCATAATACAGGCACACCGTGCAGAGAAAATCACGGACATCCCAGGGCACTCGGAAGCGAGTGATGCGATTTTGTTCTCCACACCTGTAGTGCCCTCCGTTTGTGGTTGTCGTTGATGTCAAGTAAGTTGTTGTTGGTAATGTCATAATGATGTGGTGATTTAATTTAATTTAATTTGAAGGTTATGAGATAAAACTAATAATATGTTGGGATTTGATTAATAAAAAAATTAATTATAATGTTACTTGTTTTAATTGGAATTAAATAAAGAATTAGATTCAATAATAAATGTTAATTTAATTATCTTTGGGAGTTAGTTTTTTATCATTTAATGATTAAATTTGATTAATAAATTTAAAAGTGAGAAAATTTTAGAGAAGATTAAATATTAAAATTGTACTTAAGATTTTGGGAAGAGTAAAAGGCAAGAAAAGCTGGAAAAGATGATATACACTTTATCTTCCTCTGTCTCATCACCTTCCAGGCTGAGATTTCAATCATTGAAAACTCATAAATTAGAATTCAAGAGACAACTTTGGGGGGAATATGAAGAAAGGAGGAAGGGTCATTCTGGGTTAAGGTGATTTGGCTTTCAATGCCTCATGGGAATGGCATCCTAGAAGAAATCTACGGAGAAGCGTAGCTCACACAAGTAAGAGATTTTAAGATTTTAGTTTAGCATTATCAATATTTCATGAATGGAAAATCTTTACTTTAATCGTTATGAGCTATTATCATACTTCTATTATGGTTGTGCATTAAGTTAGAGAGTCTTAAGCATATTAAAGACTCCTAAAATTTTATCTCAGAATTCCTTGTGCATGTTACAATCAAGATCCGAGAAAGTTAAATCTTTAATCTAGAATAGGCCGCCCTCTATTGACCTTTATCTAATGGTTTTAGGAAGATCATTTGGGTAATCGTTACGCCCTCTCTTTTAGGCTCGCAATTTCATTGATCCTTATGATTCATTATCTGCACTTCTTGGGAAAGGGCATTGTTAACATTACTTCCTATTTTCCCCACTAATACCCTTTTCATAGAGCTTAATTTAACATTCTTTTTTTTACTACCTTTGTTCCAAGTCGGCAGAGAGATTTCTCTTTTGGGTGTAACATTAATTTATTAAAACTCTTACTGCCTCCTCTAAATTTGTTTTAAATTTTCCTTTCAGTTAAGCAAGAATAACGATGTGCATGTATCAGTAATTTCGCTTGCATCCATTCCCTTTGTGAAAAATGATTCTAACATTGTCCAAGAGTGTGTCTTTATCCGTTTGATGCATCTCCTGCAACCATTGCATCCCATGATCTAATGTCTTGTCTCTCCTATCAATTACATTCTCAGAAGTTTCTTAAGCCATTATTATCCTCCTCACTTTCCTCTGTTACTCCAACAATAGTTTAGATTTGGCTCCATCTTATCAGGATTTTCATTAAGTAAGTTTGTTAATGAGAGTTCATAATGGAAACTACATTTAGTATTAGCTGCTTATAACTGAGATTGAATTCATCAAAATAGAAATTGTGATTGACGGGTAGGAATAAAATCTGGACTGATAAAATCTTTAATAACTATTCTTGAAGTTATCAAATCCATTTTGTGCATATCCTGCTTTGAGGGAGTTTCATGAGACTTCATTTATTTGAGTCATTTTGTCGAATGTTTCATGTGCTTCCACAGTCATTTTATCAATGTTTCATAGACTTTGAATTTCCTTCGCCATCACAATTTCCAATCTTTCGTAGTTGCAGCACATGAAAATAATAGGAAACTCTTAAAGGTTTAAATAGTCTCTTTGTTTTTTTTTTTATCATCAACCTGTCAGCGACTCACTTGATCATGGTAGGGTGTAGAGATTTAAATAAACCCTCTGATTTTATTATCAAATCCCAAATGTTAACAGCAAGACTAAAGGAAAATGGCTTCTCACGTTTTTTGCAACCGTAACCATCTCAAACGTGGAGGAAGCTTGGTTTGTGTGTCTTCTCTGATGCCGTCAATGAGCAGATTGTTCAAGTGAAGAAATTGAGGACCAATGAGAAGATTATTTAATTCTCTTGGTCTGCACAATGTTTCAAGCCTTTGCCAATTACCTCCGTTCAATCGAAGCTAAACAAAATTGATGTTATTGGATACAGTGTTTAGATGAGCTCCTTCACATAGTCTGGTAATCTAAATTTATATAATCTCCCTGATACCGTTGGCAACCTATCACAGCTGCAGTGTTTAGACTTTGGATCGTGTATAAATTTAAATAGTCTCCTGGAAACCATTGGCAACTTGTCACAGCTACAACTCTTAGACTTGCAAAGGAGGTGTAAATTTATTAATCTCACTGGTTTCATTGATATCCTGCCAGTGGCGTATTTGGACATGGTAGGGTGTATAGATTTGTATAATCCCTTTGATTTCTTTGTCAACCTGTCTCTGCTGCGGTACTTGACCTTAATAGGAAGTTTAAAAGTTTAAATATTCTCCCTTATTTCATTGTCAACCCGTCTCTCTCATCTTCATCTGCCAACCCAATTTCTTCTATATTTTTGCATAGATATCTTGTTTTCACCTCTGTCATTGCCTTTGCAATTCTTTGGCTTGCCATCATGCATTTAGGTTAGTCTGCTTTATTCTCTTGGTCAACTGATAGCTTCACTGCATGGTCTATGCAAAAACAAAGTCCTTAAAAAGTTTAGCTTTAAATTTCCTTCGTAGCTTATTAAGTTCTCTCCCTTTTTCTTTGATCTTTTAAAGGATGACTTTATAATAAAGTAGAAAGTTAAGATGGAATTTTGGTTTTTTTTTTTAAGAGAGAAATATACATATTCTCTTAGATTTTATTTCTTTTAATAATTACAGAAGTTAATTTAAATTAGGAAAAAGTAAATTGTGTTATTTATTTATGTTCTTTTAAAACTAAAATATAATAAAATAATTTGGGATATTTTTTACATAAGATAGTTGAATATGGAAATGTAAGTAAATAGGAGAAAATTAAATTATTATTGTGTTTAACTAATTGGAAAGTTAAAGTGTAATAAACATTCTGGGAAATTTATCAATTGGATTGTATTAGTTAATTATTAAAGGTTGAATATCTTTTGTGAGTCCATTCCAATGTAGTTTCCTCTTGAGTTGATTTGATTTTGAGGGGATCTTTATATGTTCTAAATGGTGTTGGTAATAAGTTATTGTTATATAAATGTATACATGTGTTGAATTATAGTGTTAGAAATAGAATAACTTGTGCTTTATAATTATGTGGTAAGGTAGATAAACATAGTTGAAATTAAATTAGAAAAAGAGAATAAATTAAATTTTTATGTAGTTAAGTTGGAGAGTTATATAGAGGGAGATTTCTTTATGTCAAATTTCTGATAATTTGTGTAAATATTGATAGATTAGTTTATTCTTAATTTGGTTAGTTCCAAGTGGAATAGTTAAATTGGAATTATTGGAAAAGTGGAGTTTTACATGTTATAGGTGCCTTGTTCAAATGTGTGCTTGCATTATGTAAGTAAAATTATGTGAACTTCCAAATGTTGATTTCTCTTAGTGGTTGATTTTAAGTCTTTTATAGGGATAGTTATATAGGATGCCAGTGTTGAATTGATTTATTTAATTGAGAGGAGTAATTTTTGTATTAGGTTTTGTGCCTTTGGTTGATTGTTCTATTGTATTAGTTATTGATTATGTTTGAGTTGTTTTGAGTCAAATTGTATGATTGTTGAGTATTGTATGGTTGGGTAACCTAGGAGGAGAAATAGAGGTCTCCCTTGGATACCGGTCGAAAGTGTATTAAATTTTAATTGTGATGTTTTTGTGGGATGTTTCCACTCACTACCTTATGTCTGTTGACTTGTTCCTTGGGGTCTTGTTACTGTTGTTAGTCCTTTGAATGGGAAATCTTCCAGAGGCAAGGGAGTACTTGTTTCTTATTTGATCTTTTTGCCAAGATGTTGATCTTAATGGTTGATTTTGATGGTTCCTCATTATTTTTCCTTTTGTTGAGGAGTTTTTCAATTGTTAAGTTTTCTTGTTGGAACTATATTGTTTTTCTTTACTCTCGTTTGTGGAGAGTCATTCTTTTGGAACTTCCAAGTGGCAAGTGTATTAGTATCATTATTTTGAAAGGGTTGTACGAAACTTTGTGAGACTCTGGTTTTGTACTTGTTAGCGAGATGGTAATGCCTCACACGCTTTTATGATTCTTTGTTCTAATTATGATGGTACAACCCTTGGTTTTTATGTTGTTGGGTCTCTAGGGAGAGTGGCTCCTCGTGGGGGCCGGCGCCCCGTTTAAGGGGAAGGGCTTAGATAACCCATAAGTGAGTTAGTAATCAAGTGAAAACCTAATAATTAACTTAGGAGGGTTGGGTAGTAATATCATTGTAAGATTTAAAAAAAATGGATGCCTCATCTTCATTAGTGCTTCCGCAGACTAATGGAAGGCTGAGAAGGCCATGGTTGGCAAGGTCATGACCTTGTCCTCACGAGAGGTTTACGGCTCCGCATGAATCTCCCTATGGACCGGCGCCTCCACTTGGGAGGAAGAGCACAGGACAGCCATAGATGGGACCGACGCCTCCAGTTGGGAGGAAGAGCACAAGACAGCCCATGTAGGACTATGCGATGACACTCTCCCCTAGTTTCCCATGTGTTTTACTTTATTGTGTTCCTCTAGAAGTAGGTTATGAGAGTTGGTTTAGATTGTTGGCTATATTGATTTAAATTGATTATTGTATTAATACATCTTTAGTATATTTTGTGGTCTTGTATGATCTAATTTATATTTGATTTACGATCTTGTATTCTTATGGAACTGTGTTATGATGTTTAATTGCAATTTGGAATTGTATTTATTAATTCATTTTGTTTTGGAAGTGTTTCATGATCATTCTTTGGTTACTTTATATTGGTCATTGCTTTGATTTATGTGATGAGATTTATGATTTTGAGTTATTTTAATGACTCTTGGATGTTGTGGATTGTGTCTTTGTAATTCTTGAGTTTTATGATACTTTTGTATGGCGTTGAGTCTTGTGATTCTGTGTTTGGATGTTCTTGGTTGAGGACTCTTCTTGTCAGCTCCTAGCACGAGGGGTGGGTCTTTGGACTCACATGGTCAGGTGGAACATGCTAAGCACCCCATTGGGTCCCCAATCGAGGATCGAGAGGTGTGGATTGGTGCTGTTGCAGTGACTCCAAAGTTGTATCCGTCATGGAGCCAGTTTTCATCTATTCATTTGTATCATGATTCTTGTTGTATAGTTTTCGTTCATGGTTTGGAAACACTTTTGTATCATTGTACTTCTTGAACATTGTATTGTAATGTAACACTAAACCTTATGTGGCTATTTGCAGTTGTTATTCAATGTGTTAAGTTAATTATGCTTATGTTGTATTTATGTACTCTGATGGTTTCTTATCAATGATTATCATGTATGTGTTATATTTGTTAGTGTTTATTTTGTTATGGGTTATATCTTTGGATTTTATTCTTTATTACTGTTGGATGGATCTCAGTCTCGTAATGACTCCTCGTGTACCCCAAGGGATGTATGTGTTAGTGAATCTATTTAAATGAAATTCATGTTATGATTTAATGTGTATGGCATATATGTTATGTTTACTTTTAAAAAAAAAATTAAAAAAAATTATGCAGTAATTATGGTTTAATTGTCCTTTGGGGTTCGCATGCCGGGGCGTTACAACATGGTATCAGAGCCAGGTTCATACACTGGGCACTATGTGTGCTCACTATGTAACCTTGCGCTTAGAACCGTGAGTCTTGAGTTTCACTTTTCTTTTGTCATTTTTGTGAACTTGAATTTCTTCTGTTAGATGGTGTCAGGTCGATGGTGCAGGAAACTAATGGGAAAGGATAGGACCCTCAATGTAGTGTGCAATGCACCGATATCCTTCCTGTCGGGGATGCTCTATGGACCCTTGTTTTAGTATGATGTGTTTCTTGGTGATGTGTTTTATGTGTGTGAATATGTGAAGTGTGCATGAAATCTACGATTTTGTTGTCCTTGAGTGATGAAGTATGTTTTCTTGAATTTGTGAAGGTGTAAAATTTTACCGCTTTTTATTGAAATTGATGTGAGTTTTGGTTAAAGTGGAGTTCCTTGTGTGAAAATTATGAGTTTTAACGAAAATGTAAGGTTTAGTGGATAATTATTCCATGATTTTTAGCAGAATATAGTATCTTGAGGTTAAGATGCAACTTGAATTATTGGTACTAATGTGCAATGCTCTATGGTAGCTTTTGATTTATAGGAAGTGGGCTTCAGAAAGCATAGTGACGAAGGTAATGTAATTGTAATATGCAGGTATAGATACTTATAATGTTAAGTAGTAATTCATTTTGATATAGTAGATGAATTAGGTTTATGGTTAGTATCTTTATACGAATATTTCCTAACTAATTAGAAGAAAATTGTTTACGAGTTACTAGAATTGTTTTGACTACTATGTGTGGTTTGGTGGGAGGGACAGTGTGGTATCCCTCGCTTGCAAGTGCCCTACTATGCTGGGAGTTCCTCTCACGATGTATTTGTGATATATATGTATTGTGCACAACGTTTGTTGCATGCGGGATTGCAGGAACTAAGTCTCGATTCCACCTGCATTGTTAGGACAGGGCGAGCATCATAAACACCCAATGGGATTGATGTGGAAAATAGGAACTGACAAGAAAGTTTCCCCAACCTAGTTCGTCATCTATCCTTGTGTTTGTCAAATTGGTCTGGTTGCAACTCTGCCACCACTTTTGTTTTGATATCATTTCCATATTTTTGCTTTGTTTAATTTTTGTTGTTTACTTGATGATGTTTAATCGATGTTTTAATTTATGGTGTTGATGTGCTTATGATCATTGATATTGTTGTGTTATTATGTTTATGCTTGAGATCGACTTCTGGGAGTAAGTCGATGTCTAAGGGGGGGAGGATGTAGTGCCCTCCGTTTGCGGTTGTCGTTGATGTCAAGTAAGTTGTTGTTGGTAATGTCATAATGATGTGGTGATTTTATTTAATTTAATTTGAAGGTTATGAGATAAAACTAATAATATGTTGGGATTTGATTAATAAAAAAATTAATTATAATGTTACTTGTTTTAATTGGAATTAAATAAAGAATTAGATTCAATAATAAATGTTAATTTAATTATCTTTGGGAGTTAGTTATTTATCATTTAATGATTAAATTTGATTAATAAATTTAAAAGTGAGAAAATTTTAGAGAAGATTAAATATTAAAATTGTACTTAAGATTTTGGGAAGAGTAAAAGGAAAGAAAAGCTAGAAAAGATGATATACACTTTATCTTCCTCTGTCTCATCACCTTCCAGGCTGAGATTTCAATCATTGAAAACTCATAAATTAGAATTCAAGAGACAACTCTGGGGGGAAAATGAAGAAAGGAGGAAGGGTCATTCTGGGTTAAGGTGATTTGGCTTTCAATGCCTCATGGGAATGGCATCCTAGAAGAAATCTACGGAGAAGCGTAGCTCACACAAGTAAGAGATTTTAAGATTTTAGTTTAGCATTATCAATATTTCATGAATGGAAAATATTTACTTTAATCATTATGGGCTATTATCATACTTCTCTTATGGTTGTGCATTAAGTTAGAGAGTCTTAAGCATATTAAAGACTCCTAAAATTTTATCTCAGAATTCCTTGTGCATGTTACAATCAAGATCCGAGAAAGTTAAATCTTTAATCTAGAATAGGCCGCCCTCTGTTGACCTTTATCTAATGGTTTTAGGAATATCATTTGGGTAATCGTTACGCCCTCTCTTTTAGGCTCGCAATTTCATTGATCCTTATGATTCATTATCTGCACTTCTTGGGAAAGGGCATTGTTAACATTACTTCCTATTTTCCCCACTAATACCCTTTTCATAGAGCTTAATTTAACATTCTTTTTTTTACTACCTTTGTTCCAAGTCGGCAGAGAGATTTCTCTTTTGGGTGTAACATTAATTTATTAAAACTCTTACCGCCTCCTCTAAATTTGTTTTAAATTTTCCTTTCAGTTAAGCAAGAATAACGATGTGCATGTATCAGTAATTTCGCTTGCATCCATTCCCTTTGTGAAAAATGATTCTAACATTGTCCAAGAGTGTGTCTTTATCCATTTGATGCATCTCCTACAACCATTGCATCCCATGATCTAATGTCTTGCCTCTCCTATCAATTACATTCTCAAAAGTTTCTTAAGCAGTTATTATCCTCCTCACTTTCCTCTGTTACTCCAGCAATAGTTTAGATTTGGCTCCATCTTATCGGGATTTTCATTAAGTAAGTTTGTTAATGAGAGTTCATAATGGAAAGTACATTTAGTATTAGCTACTTATAACTGAGATTGAATTCATCAAAATATAAATTGTGATTGACGGGTAGGAATAAAATCTGGACTGATAAAATCTTTAATAACTATTCTTGAAGTTATCAAATCCATTTTGTGCATATCTTGCTTTGAGGAAGTTTCATGAGACTTCATTTCTTTGAGTCATTTTGTCGAATTTTTCATGTGCTTCCACAGTCATTTTATCAATGTTTCATAGACTTCGAATTTCCTTTGCCGTCACGATTTCCAATCTTTCGCAGTTGCAGCACATGAAAATAATAGGAAACTCTTAAAGGTTTAAATAGTCTCTTTGTTTTTTTTTTAATCATCAACCTATTAGAAACTCACTTGATCATGGTAGAGTGTAGAGATTTAAATAAACCCTCTGATTTTATTATCAAATCCCAAATGTTAACAGCAAGACTAAAGGAAAATGGCTTCTCACGTTTTTTGCAACCGTAACCATCTCAAACGTGGAGGAAGCTTGGTTCGTGTGTCTTCTCTGATGCCGTCAATGAGCAGATTGTTCAAGTGAAGAAATTGAGGACCAATGAGCAGATTATTTAATTCTCTTGGTCTGCACAATGTTTCAAGCCTTTACCAATTACCTCCGTTCAGTCGAAGCTGAGCGAAATTGATGTTATTGGATACAGTGTTTAGATGAGCTCCTTCACATAGTTTGGTAATCTAAATTTATATAATCTCCCTGATACCGTTGGCAACCTATCACAGCTGCAGTATTTAGACTTTGGATCGTGTATAAATTTAAATAGTCTCCCGGAAACCATTGGCAACCCGTCACAGCTGCAACTCTTAGACTTGCAAAGGAGGTGTAAATTTATTAATCTCACTGGTTTCATTGATATCCTGCCAGTGGCGTATTTGGACATGGTAGGGTGTATAGATTTGTATAATCCCTTTGATTTCTTTGTCAACCTGTCTCTGCTGTGGTACTTGACCTTAATAGGAAGTTTAAAAGTTTAAATATTCTCCCTTATTTCATTGTCAACCCGTCTCTCTCATCTTCATCTGCCAACCCAATTTCTTCTATATTTTTGCATAGATATCTTGTTTTCACCTCTATCATTGCCTTTGCAATTCTTTGGCTTGCCATCATGCATTTAGGGTAGTCTACTTTATTCTCTTAGTCAACTGATAGCTTCACTGCATGGTCTACGCAAAAACAAAGTCCTTAAAAAGTTTAGCTTTAAATTTCCTTCGTAGCTTATTAAGTTCTCTCCCTTTTTCTTTGATCTTTTAAAGGATGACTTTATAATAAAGTAGAAAGTTAAGATGAAATTTTGGTTTTGTTTTTTAAGAGAGAAATATACATATTCTCTTAGATTTTATTTCTTTTAATAATTACAGAAGTTAATTTAAATTAGGAAAAAGTAAATTGTGTTATTTATTTATGTTCTTTTAAAACTAAAATATAATAAAATAATTTGGGATATTTTTTACATAAGATAGTTGAATATGGAAATGTAAGTAAATAGGAGAAAATTAAATTATTATTGTGTTTAACTAATTGGAAAGTTAAAGTGTAATAAACATTCTGGGAAATTTATCAATTGGATTGTATTAGTTAATTATTAAAGGTTGAATATCTTTTGTGAGTCCATTCCAATGTAGTTTCCTCTTGAGTTGATTTGATTTTGAGGGGATCTTTATATGTTCTAAATGGTGTTGGTAATAAATTATTGTTATATAAATGTATACATGTGTTGAATTATAGTGTTAGAAATAGAATAACTTGTGCTTTATAATTATGTGGTAAGGTAGATAAACATAGTTGAAATTAAATTAGCAAAAGAGAATAAATTAAATTTTTATGTAGTTAAGTTGGAGAGTTATATAGAGGGAGATTTCCTTATGTCAAATTTCTGATAATTTGTGTAAATATTGATAGATTAGTTTATTCTTAATTTGGTTAGTTCCAAGTGGAATAGTTAAATTGGAAATATTGGAAAAGTGGAGTTTTGCATGTTATAGGTGCCTTGTTCAAATGCGTGCTTGCATTATGTAAGTAAAATTATGTGAACTTCTAAATGTTGATTTCTCTTAGTGGTTGATTTTAAGTCTTTTATAGGGATAGTTATATAGGATGCCAGTGTTGAATTGATTTCTTTAATTGAGAGGAGTAATTTTCGTATTAGGTTTTATGCCTTTGGTTGATTGTTCTATTGTATTAGTTATTGATTATGTTTGAGTTGTTTTGAGTCAAATTGTATGATTGTTGAGTATTGTATGGTTGGGTAACCTAGGAGGAGAAATAGAGGTCTCCCTTGGATACCGGTCGAAAGTGTATTAAATTTTAATTGTGATGTTTTTGTGGGATGTTTCCACTCACTACCTTATGTCTGTTGACTTGTTCCTTGGGGTCTTGTTACTGTTGTTAGTCCTTTGAATGGGAAATCTTCCAGAGGCAAGGGAGTACTTGTTTCTTATTTGATCTTTTTGCCGAGATGTTGATCTTAATGGTTGATTTTGATGGTTCCTCATTATTTTGCCTTTCATTGAGGAGTTTTTCAATTGTTAAGTTTTCTTGTTGGAACTATATTGTTTTTCTTTACTCTCGTTTGTGGAGAGTCGTTCTTTTGGAACTTCCAAGTGGCAAGTGTATTGGTATCATTATTTTGAAAGGGTTGTACGAAACTTTGTGAGACTCTGGTTTTGTAATTGTTAGCGAGATGGGTAATGCCTCGCACACTTTTATGATTCTTTGTTCTAATTATGATGGTACAACCCTTCATTTTTATGTTGTTGGGTCTCTAGGGAGAGTGGCTCCTCGTGGGGGCCGGTGCCCCGTTTAAGGGGAAGGGCTCAGGATAACCCACGAGTGAGTTAGTAATCAAGTGAAAACCTAATAATTAACTTAGGAGGGTTGGGTAGTAATATCATTGTAAGATTTAAAAAAAATGGATGCCTCGTCTTCATTAGTGCTTCCGCAGACTAATAGAAGGTTGAGAAGGCCATGGTTGGCAAGGTCGTGACCTTGTCCTCACGAGAGGTTTACGGCTCCGCATGAGTCACCCTATGGACCGGCGCCTCCACTTGGGAGGAAGAGCACAGGACAGCCATAGATGGGACCGACGCCTCCAGTTGGGAGGAAGAGCAGAGGACAGCCCATAGGGGACTATGCGATGACACTCTCCCCTTGTTTCCCATGTGTTTTACTTTATTGTGTTCCTCTGGAAGTAGGTTATGAGAGTTGGTTTAGATTGTTGGCTATATTGATTTAAATTGATTATTGTATTAATACATCTTTAGTATATTTTGTGGTCTTGTATGATCTCATTTATATTTTATTTACGATCTTGTATTCTTATGGAACTGTGTTATGATGTTTAATTGCAATTTGGAATTGTATTTATTAATTCATTTTGTTTTGGAAGTGTTTCATGATCATTCTTTGGTTACTTGATATTGGTCATTGCTTTGATTTATGTGATGAGATTTATGATTTTGAGTTATTTTAATGACTCTTGGATGTTGTGGATTATGTCTTTGTAATTCTTGAGTTTTATGATACTTTTGTATGGCATTGAGTCTTGTGATTCTATGTTTGGATGTTCTTGGTTGAGGACTCTTCTTGTCATCTCCTAGCATGGGGGGTGGGTCTTTGGACTCACATGGTCAGGTGGAACATGCTAAGCACCCCATTGGGTCCCCAATCGAGGATCGAGAGGTGTGGATTGGTGTTGTTGCAGTGACTCCAGAGTTGTATCCGTCATGGAGCCAGTTTTCATCTATTCATTTGTATCATGATTCTTGTTGTATAGTTTCCATTCATGGTTTGGAAACACTTTTGTATCATTGTACTTCTTGAACATTGTATTGTAATGTAACATTAAACCTTATGTGGCTATTTGCAGTTGTTATTCAATGTGTTAAGTTAATTATGCTTATGTTGTATTTATGTACTCTGATGGTTTCTTATCAATGATTATCATGTATGTGTTATATTTGTTAGTGTTTATTTTGTTATGGGTTATATCTTTGGATTTTATTCTTTATTACTGTTGGATGGATCTCAGTCTCGTAATGACTCCTCGTGTACCCCAAGGGATGTATGTGTTAGTGAATCTGTTTAAATGAAATTCATGTTATGATTTAATGTGTATGGCATATATGTTATGTTTACTTTTAAAAAAAAATTAAAAAAAAATTGTGCAGTAATTATGGTTTAATTGTCCTTTGGGGTTCGCACGCCGGGGCGTTACAACACCAATACACGTCACATCAGACTAAAGAATTAAATAATAGTTTTTCCATCATAAACATATCCATAGCAATAATCATCTAAAAGAAAACATCTACACTATCTCAAAGCATCTCAGAAATCAAATATCACCATACAATGTATCATCATGTCACAAAGTGAATCCACTGTCGCTCAAAATCAGCGATCAAAATATCCAAACCAAGTACCATAGTGTAACAGTATAAAAACATAAGCATAATTGGAGGGGTACTACATTTTACATGGTTCTTAAACCCTTTGGTTTTTATGGGACCAACAACCCACTACAACAAGGTTTTGGCAGGGACCTTAAACCCATGAACACAACCTACAGCCGCCATTCCAATCGGCTACTCAAACTAAGACATAAACAACAAGGGTAGCCAAAGCACCCTTTAATGACAAACAAAACTCCCAGACTCCCTTCCTGAATAAGAGAGCTACTAGGAAACCTAGAGAAAGAGATCACTACAGAGCACCAGGAAGCATCCAACATCTTGTAGCACCATCCAACCTACTCGACCAACTCATACTCCACCTCAATATGAGTGAGCTCTCCTCTATGAGAGAGGATAAAATGAAAACCCTTCCCATCGAAGCCACTGCACTCCACCTCATACAAACTCCACCTCAATAAAATCTCATAAGAGAGGAAATAATATTTTTCCACATCAACAGGCACTAGCTCCACCTCCATAGGATTAGGCTCCTCCTCAATAGGAGCGATCTCCACCTCAAAAGAAGAAATAACCTATAAAACATGGAAGAAAATAGTGACAGTACGAAGGATAGACAAAACATCCCTTGACACCATAGGCTTCAGATACACAAAAAAAGAAGAAAGAAATAATCGAGCCTAGAGAAAAAAGAACACCTCCAACCGAGCCATAAGAGTAAGTGTTAGGAATAACTCAGCCAACAACCCTAAGAAAACCCTCAATAGCAGAGGTCTCAAAAACCAACAGGGGCACAAAAAAACCCAACCAACAAGGCGAAGTGCAAAGAACAATTCAAAAAGAAGCCAACAGGCTTCATACAGCTAAAGAAAGGCTTCAAAATGGAAGCACCAAAGCCCAAAATGAGTCACACAAATTTGTAGGAAGACCATAGACTCCTCCCCCATGAGGGAAGCCTAGCTTCAAGAGTTTCCAAGAAAACCATAGCAAGGCACCACACATTGGTAGAAGGGCCAAATGAGATCCGACGGCCACATAAGAGGATACCCACAAGAAAAATGGGGTCCTTGCACACCACCAGAGGCATCCAATAGGTCACTAAAGACACTAAGCAAAGATCAACATTCAACATCCCCAAATCATTGCCCTGAACTAGACAGCCCCAGAAAGCAGAGATGACAAAACTAGAAGAATCCACCACCAAAGGCCAAACCCAAAGAAATGGACTCCGAACATCCACAACACCCATCATTGAAAAAAATATATCCACAGTAGGCAAACACAACCAAGGAAAGAGGTCCGAAAGAGACCCTAAGACCTCCCTAGGCACCACTGCAAGATTTCCCAGCATCAAAAGGTGAGGAGGGTGCCACGAAAAAACAACATCATCATCGGCTTTGTCGGCTTCTCCATCTCCTTCACATGTAGAGTTTGAAACTCCACCCCCGCTCCTATTCCCGCCCAACGCTCCCTCTCACTTCTCCATCTAGTGATGAGATTCCTCCATTGGTTTGTTTCTCTGTATTTAAATGAAATAATATTCTTATCAATAGTGGCAAACCCATACAAACAATATCCCTACAAAAGCCAACCATAAATCAAACAATATTGGTGTGAACAAACTATATAGTTTTTTTTTTCAACACAACCTTATCAAAAAGCTAATAATATACCCTAAAACAACGTAACTTCTAAAACATTAACTATTTCATTGCAACATATTTATATATATGTGTATATACATATATATATATATGTATATATGTATACATATGTATGTATATATATGTATATATATGTATTTATATGTATGTATTTATATGCATTTATATGTATACATATGTATACATATATGTATATATATATATGTTTATATATATATATGTATGTATTTATATGTATATGAATGTATATATATGCATATATATCTATATATCTATGTATATATGTGTGTATATATATGTATGTATGTATATGTATATGTATATGTATATATAATGTCCAAACCATTGACTATTTTGTTGTATTGCAAGTATAGACGGTAAATGGAAGCCACAAATGAGACAATATAGCCTATGGTGGACATCAACAACATGAACTACATGACATTAACTAGTTTATTCCATTGCAACCATTACCATAGAATGTTGAAAATCACAGTTATAGACCTATGCAAAACCTTTCACACAAAAGGGTGGTCCATATACAGCTTATGTGTATACATATATATGTATATTTGTATGTGTATGTGTATATGTATATATATGTATGTATGTTTACATCTATATTTAATGTTCATAACATTTGGTATTTTGTTTCATATATATGTATATATATATGTGTGTATGTATATATATGTATATATATATATACATACATATATGTATATGTATATGTATATATATATATATATATATATAGATATGTATATATATATATATGTATATATATATTTATATACATATGTATATATATGTATATACATGTACATACATATATGTATATATATATGTATATGTATAGTATGTATATATATACATATATGTATATGTATATGTATAGTATGTATATATATATATATATATATGTATATGTATATGTTATATGAGCTATGTGGATGGAGAAGGTTGCAAAAATTAAATGTTGCTTGGCATCAACATTAACTGTTGTATGCTTTGCGTGTATTTTGTGTTAACTTTGCTTAGAATTTTCGTCAGCCTCACCATTTTCCAAAATTTTGAAGGTTAGAAAAAGGGTGGCAAATGGGTTATAACTTTGGTCGGAATTTCTATCAGCCTCTTGGATTTTTGGCCTTCTGATGGTTGTGAAAAAGGTGGCACAGGCGGTTGTTGGCTGCTTTGGGAATAGGGTGGCTTTGTCGGGCTGTGTGGATAGAGAAGGCTACAAAAATTAAATGTAAGTTTTCATCAACATTAATTGTTGTATGCTTTGGGTGTACTGGGGATGGTCGTAATAATAGCTATCATTTAACACCTTGAGGAACAAAATGAATGTCTGAGAAATTTTCAATAACACATTGTTAGGTGTCATTATGTTGCTATACCTGATATGAGAGTTATGAGTGACAAGGGTAACCTTCTGTGAGGATGCAAGCTATATTAAGCTTTGTGTAGCTTCTATGAAGGTGGGTGGTGGTTATTTTGTGATTTTTGCATGGGCAGATGGTTGGAAATGTAAAAGAAAAGTGTCACCTATGATAATATTTTTCCCATTTTTGTGGAAGAAAGTTGGCGAGAAGAGGTGTGCTTGAAGCAAGTGGGAAGAGGTGCTAGAAGATTATATTTTTACATGGCTTTTTAACTTTGAAGCAAATATTGTTTGATTTATGGTTTTTGTTTAGTCATTATGGTTACAATGCAATGAAATAGTCACTGTTATACAATCTATGTTGAATTTTGTTCTCTATATTGTTAGATGTTAGTTTTATTGTGTGTACTTTTGTTGGAATCCTTTCCAGCCTTTATGTTTTTTGAGCTTCCCATCAAGTGAGGCAAAGGTGGAAAATGGCATTCTCTTTAAAAAAATCTTGGTCAGAATTCCCACTAGCCTCCCCGTTTTAATCCTTATGGTGGTTGTGGGAAGAGTGTCAGAGGTGGTTGTTGGTTGCCTTGGGGATATGCCTCCTGTTCCTCATTGTGTTGATAGAGAAGATAATTAAAATTAAATGCTAGCTCACATCAACATTGATTTTTGTATGCTTTCTATGCCTTGGTCATGGTTGTGATAGCACCTGCCATTTATTTACATGTGGCTCCCATTTAGTGGTGATGGTTTCCACATGGCCAAAATAGTTAATCTTGTGTAGCTTATGTTGTTTTCCAGAGGGAATTGTCACTATCCCTTTGTAGTACCCCTCAATTTTCCTTATGTTTTCCTGACAGTGTGTTTTTACTTTGATAGATCTTGATACTTTTTTTTTGTTATATTTGATCGTTGACAGTGGAACGATGATGGATTTATTTGAGATGATATTGCTATATATGCTCATTGTAGTTTAATTGATAATTTATTTCATCAATTTTTTGTGACATTGTATTGGTGAAGAGAATGGTATTGCATCACTCGCTTGCAAGTGCCTTGTGATTTCTATGATTTTCTCTTCACTGTGTGTTTGACTTATGATGTATATACATGTACAACATTTGTTTGATTGTAGGATTGTAGATACATGAGATTGACTCCACCTAGTTTCATAGGTCTGAGTGTGTCCAGGCTCAACGGTATTGTTTATTAGGAGATAGTAACGAGGTTTTTCCTAGTCTAACCACAAACCTAGTCACAGTGCATCATCAGTTTATGTCCGGTATGTTTGGTTGTCACGTTTATGTTTGCCTTGTCAATTGTTATTTATTTATGCAGGGTTTATTTTATGAAATTAATGTTAGATTAATGTTCTTAATGATTTAATGCTTATTTAATTAATTTTAAATAATGATGTTAAATGATTTTTATTTTATTTAATTAATTAAATTAATTTATTTGGTAAAATAATTTATTCCTTATGAGTAAATTTATTTTATTAAGTAAATAAATTAATTGATTAAATTTACTTATTAAGTGAAAAGATTAAATATAGTTTAGATGCTATTATGTGAATTGGAATTTTAAATTTGCATAAAGTAAATGATATTAATTTTTGAATTTTTAAATTAATCAAATATTATAAATTCTTTATAATTATAAAAAAAATAGATTTGAAAGTTAGTTAAAAGATATTTTAGAATAGTCATGTGTGTGAGTAAAATGGAATGCAAAACTCTTGTTCAAAAATTATTCTTGGAGAGAACATTGGCCATAACTGTGAAAGGCAAGAAGTCACTTCACGGAAAGAGGAAGAAAGAGGAAATTGGCTAGAAATTTTTTTTTGGGGTTTTTGGTTAAAAAAAAATTGGAAGAGGTTCTCAAGAATATTTTTGGCTCAGTATTTTGCATCTTTTTGGAAGTGGAGATTTTGGAAAGGGCTTTGGAAATTGAACTCTAAAGGGGAAGCTTTGCTCCAACCTGCAATTCTTCAAGCTTTAGAAAAATAGGTTCCTTTGTTATTTATTTATTTATTTATTTTGTTGATTTGAAAAGATTGCTTGTATAAAATTTAATGTAGTAGAAGCTTTGTTAAATTTGTTAAATTGAGAGATTTCCTGTAGAAGAAGATTTGATTAAAGCTTATGTAGACCCTCATAGAAAATTATTGTTAAACAATAGAAATTTTCCAAAAGAAAACAAAAGAAAACCTTTGTGGATTTGCAAATGAAATCCTCTGGTTAAACTGAAAAATTGAAACCTCTTGAAATTTTGTATAGAAAATTATCACTTTGTTTTGTTTTCCCTAATTTATTTTATTTATCTGGAAAAATGAAAATCTCTAGTAAATATTTTCCTGTAGAAAATAATTGGAAAATTTTTCCCAACTGTAGTATTCATTGATAAATTTATATATATATTTATATATGTATATATATATGTCTTAACATATATACATAGATATACAAATATATATACATAAATAAATTATGGATTTATACTATAGAATTTCTTGAAAGAAAATTATATTAAAAAAAAGTTTGTAAAGTCGTGCGTCAATTTCGTTTCTTTTTCATAAATCGCAAGTTACTTTGAATAAATTTTACAAGTATGAAAATTTTAGGGAAGGTGTTTGGGGGCTACCCCCACAGCCACCCCCATAAGGGGTAATAGCTATGGAGGTAGTTGATGCTTCCTTCATAGGAAACACCCAGGCTAGCTACAAAGTCATGGCCCAAGTGGGGGTACAACTGTGTGTAAACAACCCCACTGTACCATAAACTTCATCTACCCTTAAAATATTTTCAAATTGTGATTTTTATTTTATAATGTTTATTTTATTATATATATTATATATATAATATATATTATATATATATAATATATATTATATATATTTAATATATATTATATATATAGTATATTATATATATATATATATATATATATTGTTTATATATATGTATATTTGGATTATGTTTAGGAAATTGTTGTTTAAATATTTTTTTCTATTTTGATATATGTTGGAATTTATATTTAATTTTAATATATTTAAAATTATGTATATATTCAATATATATACATTTTAAAAGTTTATTTTTAATAAAAGCATGCAAATGCATGGACTAGTTAATTTTAAAATAAAATGACTTAAGAGAGAGAGTTGATTTATATTTAAATAGATATTGTGTTGTTAAAATGTTTAAATGCACAAGTAGAGTATTTTATAATGAAATGATTTTGTTGGAGAAATTGATGATTATTACTATGTGTAATTGAGAAAATTGGAGTTAAACAATCAATTTTAAATTCCCTTATTATTGTATACAAAAATTATATTTAATTGATTAATTTCATGCAATTTGTTATTGACTTAATTGGATTTAAGAAATCCTAATTTTAGGTTCTTATTTTTCCTAAAATGCTTTTATGTTGTGTTTACTCTTATTGGGAAAATTGGGTTAAATGGGTTTATAAGTTTTCTAGATATCGTTTCTTTGTGAGGGAGTTGTTTTTGTGATGGTTCAACATTTTGAGTTAACTTGGGTAGTGCACAAAGTTCTTTTTTAGCTGGGACACCTGGTTCTATGAATAGGTTGTGTCATCTATTGTTATATTTTTGGTATTTGATGTTGGTATATGTGCACTTTGTCTACCCATAGTTAGTGGAATTAGTTTCCTTATGTTGTTATTAGGGGAGTGACTTTTGATGGGGGCTAGAACTTAGGAGGATTCACTTGGGTAACCCATGAAACAAAGTGATGACACTCCACCTATAATAACATTATCTTTGTGAATTTATAGTACTTGATCCTTTAGTTCTGGAAGAAATGTAACCATTATGTTAAGTTTGTACTTGTATAGTTTTCTCTATGGTTTTTCCCATGTCTAGGGAATATTTTTACTATCTCCTAGCATGGGTGTCACGCCCCGCCGTGCGAACCCCAAAGGAACTAAACAACGGAACAATTTTTTTTTTTAAAGTTTAATTAAATAAAGAACATAAAATAAACATACTTAAGTATTACAACATAACATTATATTAAGAGACACAACTTGTTCCAATGGGGTACACGAAGTGACATGACTATTCTAACCCATAACACGACAATATGTTAAACCATAATTAAACAGTTACATGAATCCATTCGTCCTCATTTCATCATTTACATAACCATTGAACAATAACTACATTCATGACATAAGTACATATGATAACACATGTGATGATAACGATATAAAGTGTTACATATTTTGATAGATACAACATAACATATCCAACAAGTGATTGCTCCTGAATCAAAACATGGCTAGAATATACATCTCAATAATTACATATCCAAATTACATCGAGGTCACCCCATCACACGTGGGAGACGATACATCAATAAATACATTAAATACATTACAACTGAAGTATATATACAACTATCTGGTACATAAGAATAACTGGATCATCAATATCCGCCCAAGAGTCCTACAATAAAGATACACCTGCAATAGAAGGGGAAACCCAACGGGGTGCGAAGCACGTTCCACCCAACCACCCCCGTGCTGAGAGTAGACAAGGAAGGGTCCCCGACCAAGTACGTCTAACAACAACAAAGACTAACTCCAAGAAGAATAACTTAACACCAGAGACCACATAGAACACAACAATGGCAAATCCAAAAGGCACAACAAACCACTGAAGAACATAACAACCAGGCATAATCACAACCTCAATGAAACTCCAGACATAGTATCGAAACTCAAGACATAAAACCAAATACTACTTCCAACAATAATCAAAGATAAATCAATAAATCACTTCCAGAGGACTTCAGTAAATCAACACAAACAGAATGTTAGAGTAGAGTGTCATCGCATGGTTTCACATGGATTCTCCAGACAACCTATTACAAGGTGCCGCCTCCATCTCTACATGGATTCTCCAGACATCCAAGTTAAGGTGCCGCTTCCATCTATGGTTCTCCAGACGACCTATCTCAAGGCGCCGCTCCATAGGGTCACTCATGCGGAGTCATTGACCTTTCGTGAGGACAAGGTAATGACCGTGCCAACCACGGCCTTCTCAGTCCCCTTTAGTCTGTGATAGCACTAATAGGCAAACGAGGCTTCACAATTATCTTATTAGTGTTTGATCCCCACCCGTGATTTATTACTTAAGTTATCACTGATTAATACAACTCTATGTGGGTTACCCTGACAGCCCCTTTATGCGCCGGCCCCCACTAGAGCCACTCTCTCTAGACACTCAATCCCAAATAACCAACACAAAAAGGACTGCATCAACAAGACATAATTGGACCAACACATGGATCCTCCGCGAGGCATAACCATCTCGCCATCACATGAAACATAACCACAATTAGTGCAATCCAAAAGCCAACTAAATCATAACCAGGGTCGAATCATAGACCAAACATTAAGTAAGAGATCACAATTCATATAAGGAAACTCTACCTCTGGAAGTCCTAAACACAACTTAGAATCCTATAACTTTAACTCCAGGGTTTTCTACATGACCTAGACTCAAGTTTAGGAAAATCAAATTAAATCAACATGCATGATCTCGAGAGTAACCAAACAAATAAACAACGCCATAATACAGTTAACCACGAACAACAAATTCCATCAAATAACAAATCCACAACTCAAAAATAAGTAACTAAATCAAACACATCGTTTACTTCTAATTTTCTCAATCAGACTATATCATGGCATGACAATAAATATTATATCACTAATTCAGAATATCAATATATTGTATTCCTAAAATGTATATAAATACATTTATACATTAAAATATATATTAAATCTCATAAATAAATTACACGAATATATATATTAAAAATAAAATACTTTTACAAAAGTTATTCCACCAAATGTATATTACGAAATCTAATAAATATCCCATTTTAAAAACTATATTTTATTAAAATAATTAACAAATAATAAATAATAATAATAATAATATATATATTAAATAATATATATAATATATATATATTATAATATATATATTAACTAATATATAATATATATTAAATAATATATAATAAAACAAAACATTTAATTAAATTTATAAATATAAAACATTTAATTTAATTAATATATATATATATTAAAACAAAACTTTTTAATTAAATTTATGCATATAAAACATATAGTCAAATTTATGAGGTATCATATTACCAGCAATATATGATAACCTTAGTATTACCAATAACATTTATTTCTATGTGCATAAATATATAAAAAGATGAAATCCTATGTAGAATTTTCTATAACCGAAATTATTCTAATCAATAGTTAAAGGAATTCACAGCTTAGGAAAAAAAAAGAAACGCATTTACCACATTCCATTGGCGAATTAAAAACAAACAAAAAAAAACAAAACACAGAATTTAATTCTCGTCCATTGGAAGGACGCACGGCACCCAATAAAAGCAGTGAGGGGACTGCTGTACGCAGTCCCCACCGGACTGCGCCCAGCAGTCATTGACTGCTGTGCGCAGCCGGCGATGGCTGCGTACAGCAGACCCTGGGGTGCGTGGGGGGTACGGCCTGGGCCGACCTCCCACCATCCCCCATACACAATTAAAATTTAATATTATTTATTTTTATTTTTATTTTAAACTTTTCATTTAATTTAAAAATTTCGTTTCAACAAAAATAAAATAAAACGAAATTCGAAGCACGGATATTACCAACATATTAATTTATTTATATAATTTTTATTTATTGATATTTTGATATATATATTTTAACCTGTACAATATAAGTATGAAATCCAAATCCAGAATATATAAACTTTCACAGGCATGTATTATTCCAAAAGTTTGACAAATGGTAGATTTCCCATAACATTTTAGAATTATAATTATATTACTTATATATATATATATATATATATATATATTTAAGGATATTATATAGAAATAAATACATATTTTATTCAGAAAGATATATTTAGTACACAGAGTATACAGAAGCAGCCACTACAGATTTTAAAACAAGACAGATTATAAAGAAATAATATATGTAGGTATTATTTTTATTTATTTGTTTATTATTATTATTATTATTATTTTTTGTTTAATCCTTCAATCTTATAATATAAATAATAGGAAAAAAAAATAAGATTTTCATTTCAGATGCTAATTACCCCTGGTAAATAAATTCATCCCAACGTGCGATGATTTTTTTATTTCAAATAATCCATTTCCCTATTAACTATATTGAAGAATTTCAAGGAAATATTTTCAGAAGTTTTCAACAAAAAGGGTTTAAGGGTTCATACGAAAGCATTCCAAAATCACAGAACTTATTTCCATAACTTTTCAAAACACATCAAACAATATTGTTTTCAAAGTACAACAGAAATAGTGATAAATGACAGAAGATAACCTGGAGTCCTTCGTCTGAAGAAGAAACCCTTCTGAAACCTCCTTTCGAATTCCTCCTGCAGCTCCTTCTCGATCCTATCTCCTGTAGCTCCCTTTCAAATCTATTTCCCTTCAATCAGTTATTTTCTCCCCAGTTTACAACCAATATTTCTTTTCTTTTATTTTTCCTCTTTTAGTTTTTTTTTTTTTAGATCCCAGAACAACAGAGTAGAAGTTCTGTGTGTGAATAATCTTCTCATAAAAATAATAATAAAACAAAATAAAACTCAATAAAGCTTCCCTGCTTTCTTTTCTCAAAAAGCTTGCTTCCTATTGGTCCTTTTTCAGCTTTTAAAAGCACAAATTTATCTACAGTTTTAATTTAAAATAATTTATTTAAACAAGATATTATCTATGCTAAATTAATATTAATAAAAGTTATTATTTAATTATCTTCAACAATAA
This sequence comes from Sequoia sempervirens, assembly GCA_007258455.2. Lineage (NCBI taxonomy): Eukaryota > Viridiplantae > Streptophyta > Pinopsida > Cupressales > Cupressaceae > Sequoia > Sequoia sempervirens. The sequence continues at coordinate 138,097,479 of VDFB02086081.1, forward strand.
TTATTTAATTTAATTATTGTCAACATTATTAATTAAAAATAATTATTTACTCTTATAAATAAATTAAATCACCTTTTTAATTTATAATATATTTAAATTTAATATTCAACTAACACACAATTAAATCAACCAACTAAACAACTTTAATCCATCATCTTATAAAATAACGTTAATTAAATAAACATGAACCATAAATCAACTGAATACCTCAACAAAACAAATTACACAAACAACGAGAATGAAAACCACAGTCATAACATGACTCACAACAGACGACGGACTTGGGACGGGGACGCTTCCAGACCTACTCCCTTTTTCAACATTTTTACCCGTTGGGATAATTGATTGCTCGCCCTGTCCTGCCGAAGCAGGTGGAATCGAGACTTAATCCTGCAATCCTGCATCCAAGCAAACGTCAAGAAGCACATGTATATATAAATATATAATCAACATCTTACCGTGAGAAGGAATTGCAGTGTAGCAGGGCACTCGTGAATGAGTGATGCTACACTGTCCTCTCACCTAATCTATTCTAACAATTACAATATCCATAACAACTAACATTTCTAACAAATTGATCATAAGATAATATTCTAATTAACTACTGCATCATAACTAATTACTAAACCATTGCATTATAAAGTAACACAGAATTCAAATCACATGATCACCATACGATTATCACATCGACATTTAAAACATTAGAGAGAAAGCATTACCTAATAAAATAATCCAAACCCTACATATAGAGTATCATAAATCACAATAAAAATATCAATTGAAGCAATCAATTAAACTACACAACTACACACACCAAAATGATGAATCAGTCACCATCACAATTCAGTATCACACTAACATATAAAGCAGACAATAGTAGTAAATACTATCAGAAACATGGGGGTATTACAATGGGGGTTGGTCCTATGGGTACTACTTGGTTGGGTGGAACGTGCACCTTACACCATTGGGTCCCCAGTTCTTGTTTGTGACGATGGGTATTTCTTGTTTGGAGAGCTCGCGTGTGGATATGTAATTTCTCTTATGTCTCATTTGTATCAGTTGGATACATTGGTTATGTTTCACTCAATTGTATTCAAGGAGAATTCTTGTAACTTGTAAATGTTATACTTTTGTATGATCTACCTCATTTGGAAATGAGTATTGTAATTGTAATATCAAATGCAATGTAGAATGAATCATTATTGTATTTTATACCTTATGTGATGTAAATTAATGTTATTGAATGTATGCTCTTAAATTTATGAAAGTTAATCACATGCTATGTTTAGTTACTTTTTTTATTTATGGGATTTACATGTTGTGACTTGTCGTGTGTCTTATGGAATGTATGCAAAAATTATGTTCATGTTACATGTAATAATACACTTTAAAAAAAAAGTATTTCACTTTCGTAGTGATTGCAACATTCTTTAAGGTTACATGGCGGGGCATTACACCGTTGTCTAGCATTGGCTAGGTTGTTTCATTTTCATTTGTGCAACCTTGGAAAAAGTATTTGAATTGTCCCTTTAAAAGGTTCAAGAAGGTGTTGAAAACATGTAGGTGGCAACCAATGTTCTCTGGTATGTTTAATACAAAGCTTATTGTTATAAGAACTCATTTTCAAGAATGAAAGAAATAACAAATTTCTTTTGAAATAAATAAATATCTTCTCAAAACAATAAATTTGAATGCTTGGTCTCACTTTTTAAATAATGTCTTCTTTAATATATAATTCTTATTAAAATAAGTTGTAGGGATGCTTCATATGGTGCTTGATTAAGATAACAAGGTGTTAAGAGGGAAATTTTTTCCCATCAAACCTTGAAATAAACACCTTAAGGGTCAATCAAGAGGACACACACACACACACACACACACACACACACACACACACACACACATATATATATATATGTACAAATGTAAATATTTATTTATGCAGAGAATGCTATATCTAAATAGATGTGTATATCATATTTTTTCCCTCAATATGCAACTAGCTTGATCAAAATTATAAAGAGAACAAACATCTAGACTGAATTTTCCCTCATTTTCCTGAAGGAGAAGGCTATGAGTTCAAACCTTTTTTTGGCTATAATATATTTTGTAGTCTGAAGCAAGTAATTATTATAGGCAACAAAAGCTTTGAATTCATAGCCTTTTCAGCCAGTCAATTGAGGGAAAATATTGTGTGGATGTTTGGTCTCTTGAATGCTAGATGGTATCGAGATTAGTTGTTGTATGGTTTGCGTGTGCTTGCAATGCTTGTGATGATAGTTTTTGTTTATCCAATTGTATATAAAGTGTAAGATGAAACATAGGTATTTCTTTGTATTGTACTTAATGTACATGATAATATGCATATAAATGAAACCATAAATGAAATGATATTGCTAACAGTCACCCATATACCAAAACACACAAATTAGAAAAAAATATTTATTTCAAGATTCACAAAAAAGACAACAGATTAACTATTTTACAACCATTCACACAAAACGGAAGCCATAAATGAAACAATATAGCCAACACTCACCCACTTGCCAAAACACATGAAACTATATAGTCTTTTGAACAACAATTGACATAATGAAACAATATTGGTTTCAAGAGTTTAATATACATAAAAAGCCTATAGAAAACATATGAATTCAACATAGGAAATGTAGAAAACAAAAAATATGTTGTTGGCAAGCCCATATTGTTTCAATTTTCAATCAGGTTTTGTTGAGAAAAAAATAGTATGTCTTCACATGGCCTTCACATTGCAATTTTTTGGGTATGGGATAATGTTTACTCCTTCAACTTTGTAGCCATGCCTATAGAGGAATTACATTGTTAACACTATTTAGGTTTTACATATATACATATACATATATATGTATATATACATATATACATGTATATATATACATATATACATACAAAAATATACATATATACAAATATATAGTTTTTTGAGAAATGAGTATACTTTTACGTTCATTCCTCATTGAATATTTGTTGGTTCCTCTCAATATATATGTGTGTGTGTATGTGTGTGTGTGTTTTTGTGTATGTATGTATGTACCACAGCCATTACCACTACACACGCTTGCACCTTCATAGAGGCCTGGCTTTGAATGTTACAACTAATATATATATATATCTACATATATATATGTCTATATATTTCTATCTATATGCTTTGCGTGTACTGGTGATGGCCGTAATAATAGATGGAGTTTAGCGCCTCGTGAAAGAAAATGAATGTCTCAAAAAATTTCAATAAGGCATTGTTTGGTGTCATTTTATTGCTATACCTGATATGGGAGTTGTGAGCGATGAGGGTAAGCTTATGTGATCGTGCAAGTTGGATTAAGCTCTATGCAACTTTTGCGAAGGTGGGTGGAGGTAATTCAACACACAAAATGCAATAAAGAAACATTATTGACTTCCACCAATGGTGGCTACACGGAAACCATAAACCAAACAATTTAGACTAAGCTACAGACAACAATCAACAACCCCCTTTCGAAAATAACATAAATTGTTTTAGAAATAATCAACGAATGATTTTTCCAATATGCACCTCTTCCCATTTCCTTCAATTACACCTGTTCCCACTTGCTTTCTCTTCCCTCTGTTCTTTATCCACGGTCTGCAAAAAAATAAACACTGAACTATCACAACCCACCTCAATTGTGGAATTTCTATGAAGGTGGTTGGAGGTTAGCTTCTATTTTTTGCATGCGTTGATGGTTACAAAAGGTGTTGGTTGTGATAATTCTTATATATCTATCTATATATATATGTATATATATATATCTATATGTATATTTATGTGTATATATATATGTATATATATATGTGTGTGTATATATACTGTACAATTTTGTGGGTTCTGGCATGTCGGTGACTGATGGCTATATTGTTCCATTTATGGCTTTGGTTCTATGTGAATGGTTGCAAAATAGTTAATCTAGTGTATTTTTGGTGAATCTTGAAATCAATATTTCTTGTGTTTATGTATCTATATATACACACACACACACACACACACATATATATATATATATATATGCACAATACGTTATTAAAAACTACACAAACATTCACTTTGTTTTCTAAGGAATTTAAACATAGATGTTACTTACACCATCAACACTGCACAAAAACCATACAATGATTAGTGTTGATGCCATTTCAATGGCCTCCTCTATCGTTGTGACAAACACTTTTCTAAATTTACAAAAAAAAACAATTCAACAGCTACTACATAGTGCCGAAGACCTAGAACTGTGAAGGATGACAAAAATTCTGACCAATGTTTTCCATAGCCCAATGCTAATTGTTGTTCTCTAGCTTTGGCTATATACTTTCATTTGCAATGCATAATAAAATAGCTGATATTGTAGAGTTAATGTTTTTATCCAAAAGGAATTGTTCTCGATAGGGTGGTGCTCAAGACGCTATATTGTTTCAATTTTTGATAGGGTTTTGGTGAATACATTTATGTAAGTATAAACACACACACACGGAGATATATATATATATATATATATATATATATATATATATATATATATATATATATATATATATATATATATATATATATATGATTTGTGGTTTGCAGATTGTGCCAGGCTATATTTCTTGATTTTCCATAAGGCACTACTGATTTATGGTTCATGTTTTGTGTATGGTTTTGCATGGATTTCATACTGTGATTTTTGTGGGTTTCTGTTTATGGTTTCCATTATCTATAGACTTTAAAACATATGTTACTTGCACCATCACCACTACATGGAAACCATACAACAATTAATGTTGATGCCATTTTGCTGGCCTCCTCTACAGTCGCTCCATTTAGCCGACCTCCTCTATTGTTGCACCAAACGCTTTTTTAAAACACTCTGCCACAACGAAACAATATTTTTATCAGCAGTCACCCAAATGGACAAACCTGCAAACCACTAAAAATCACAATGAAAAATCCATACAAAAATATCCACACAAAATCTGAACCATAAATCAAACATTATTGCTACGAACAAACTATAAACTCTTTTTTCAATAGAACCTATCCAAAAGGCAACAATATACCCTAAAACAACACAACCTATATAACATTAAGTATTTCATTGTGATGCAAACCTCACACACAAAGAAAAAGCTTCCAACAGTGGCTCACATGGAAAACTCACAAAACATAAAAATATCCTAGTAACAGACCAACTCAAAACCTTCCCCAAAAAAATACAAACTCTAAATGAATCAATATTAGTTTCAATGGTAACCTAGATGGGAAAATTCACCAAAAACATAGCAGATTAACTTTTTTGCAAGCATTCATACTAAACAGAAGCCATAAATGAACCAATAGTGCGAACAGTCACCCACAAGCCAAAACCCACAAAAAACAAGAAATCTTCATTTCAAGATTCACCAAAAACACACTAGATTAACTATTGTGCAACCATTCACACATCTGATAAATGCACTTGCACCTTCATAGAAGCTTTCCCTCCTCACTCACAGCTACCTTAAACAACATAAACCTAGAGAATGACACCCAATAATTTATGTTATTGTTAACTGCACAAACATTCGTTTTGTTTTTCGAGGACTTTAAAATGGATGTTACTTGCACAATCACCACTACACAGAAACCATATAGCCATAGGGAAATTCCCTTTCAAACATTTTTTAGGCATTTTCTATTTTCCTGACTGCTTGAAAAGGTAGCTATTGCTTATAGCTATTGTCACTACATAAAAACCATACAACAATTAATGTTGATGCCATTTCATTGGCCTTCTCTATTGATGCAACAAATGATTTTAATTTAAAAATAAAAACAAAATATTCCACCTTCCTTTTCTAGCTACACTGAATGGAGGCAAAAAATGAGACAATAGCGTAGTGTAGACAACAACAGTGAACAATGACTAGTGCAAAACAATATCAATTGCATAACATTTACTATTTTATTGCATTGCAACCATTGCCACAAAAATATTACTTGAAACAAAAATCCATATGGAACGCCCTCAAAACACAAAAAGCTTGTAGTAATAGACTGAATCAAAGCCTCTTCCATAGAACGTGAACCATTGATGAATAAATATTGTATATATATATAATAGTGAAGAATGTGTTTTGGATAACAATATAAACTGTATAGTATTAACTATTTTATTATGCATTGGAAAGAGTGGAATATAGCCAAAGCTAGCCAACAACAATTAGATTGCATTGTGGAGAACAACATAGACTATTTTAATATATTTCAACCATTAACATAGAACATAAGCCATAAATGAGACAATATTAAATTTTGTTGTGTAGATTTATTATGTCAAAGTAGATGTCAACAATGTACATATGTATTCTTCCCAATGTTTATTATTTTCTCAAAATAGTTATTTATCTAAATTTTGACATGACATACTTCAAATGATTAACTTCATATTAACTGTTATACAGAACATTCAAGCCTTTTTCCTAATTATTTCTTTTCCTTCATAATCTTGGTGTCTCTAGGGAAAAAAAGGAGGGATTTTAAAATTGAAATAGTGAACTTGGAATAACAAATTGTATGTTAAGTATTATTTGAATAATTGAAGCCCTTGTTATTATTAATCCTTTCCTGTCATATTGTTAATGCTTGTTTAAAAAAATTGAGTGCCCATGTTGTGTTTTGAAGTCATAGACCTTCTACTCAGTTGTCGGCGTTGCAACTCTCAGATTTAAAAAGAGCAGATGCAACAATGTTGGTGGCCTCTAGCTCTTCAGAGGTTGGAAAACAATCCTTGAGCAGTGGTACTATAAGTCTATTTCTTGTTTATTTTTTTGCTTCTTCCAAATATAATAACACTTTCTCAAGTGCAACAAATGAACCGAGAATATACTTCATTTGAATTAACAATTGCTATGATATATGTTCCAACTTATTTATATTTCAACTCTTTGTCTTTGGTTTCCATTTCAATTTATTGGCCATTTTGGAGTAACTTATGTGTTAGAGGGAAAAATGTCTTAGTTCCCAAATGTGTCAATATTAATGTTTTCTTTTAGAGTTGAGTCATAGTCATAAATATCTCATTGCTACCACTATGCTGAGTTTAATTGCCTTGTAGGCTACAAATGTGAATCTATCCTTAACAAGATATGCTCTACGATTTATAGGTGTTGGAGATGCTATCCCATCTCCAGTCCTCAAACTAATGTCTTACCAAAAAATAGGAGGTGATCAAAGCCGAGTCGACTAATTCAAAGTCATCCTCTCAGATGGAACCCACATGTAAATGGAAACTTTTCCTGCAAAACACAATGAAATTTTGTGTACAGGGGAATTGAAAATAGGTTCGATTGTGTGCTTGACAAACTATTTGTCTAGAAAGTTGCGGGAATCAAGGTTTGATATAGTTTTACCTTGCTTGTACTTGTAGTTTCCTACTTCCTTGTTTGTGGGTGATTCCTTTTAAAGTATTTAATGTTCATTTCATTCCAAGGAAATTGTCATACTGTCCCTAGATGTCAAAATGACAGATTTCCAGCTAATTGGAAAACCTAAATATTTGTGTAGAGATCAAGAATAAAAAATAGTTGGTTGCAACTCAACCTTCCCATTCAAACAAGCCTCCACCTTTAGAATTAATACATCCCCAATCCAACAAGATGCTCCTGCAAAAATCAACCCTATTAAAGGTCTGAATGTTTACCAAACTAAATGGACAATAAAAGGTCGTGTAACAACAAAGAGGGATATGCACCATTATAGCAGGTAGGGGCACAAGGGCTAGGTATTCAAATTTGATATTATTGACAAAGAGGGAACATAAATACAGATTACGTGCTTTAATGACATAGTAGAGTTGCATTATGATAGGCTTGAGGTGGGTTGTACTCATTATGTGTCAAAGGGATTAGTGAGAGAGACAAATATAAAATTTAATTAGTTAAACAACCAAATGGAAATTATTTTGGATAAAAACTCAATGTTAAAATTCTGTGATGATGAGCCCTTTGTGCCAGAGAAAGTATTTAAGTTCACCCCATTAAATGAAATTGTAAATTGCACTAATAATAGTTTGATTGATGTAATTGGCACTCTGGTGCATGTGGGAATGGTATTGACTATAAAAAGAAAGGATCAATCCCAAACAATTTGGAGAACTATTAAACTTAATGATTTTTCATCCTTTTCAATTGATGTTAATTTGTGGGGCTCAAATTGGGAAGCAAAGGGTCATGAGTTGGAGAGGTTGTACACCCCTGGCTCAACTTTCATCCTTGCAGTTAAAAAAGCATGTGTTGGTTACTTCAATGGAGTTGTTCTGAACATAGCCACAGGGAGTCTTCTATATATAAATCTTGACATTCTAGAAGCACAACCATTGATCGAAAGAGGATATATTGATCCACCTACTATTGACCCCCCTTGGATAGTGCCTCAAAAGGTTGCTTTGGGAAATGGGAGAGTCACCATTGCATATATGTTGGACCACTGCCTTGTCTTGCTAGAGACTTTGCAAGCTACTCTCAAGACAATAGTAAAATATATAAAAATGATGCATTATGTTATGTTGCATGCTCGTTGGAGGTGAATGGTTAGGAAATGCAAGAAAAAGTGTGAACAATCTAAGAAAAATAAATGCTTCTACCCAAAATTCTAGACAACAATAGGTGACTATGACTTTCGATATTTATTGCAGCTAAAGATGGAAGACTACACAAACGAGCTTTGGGAAACTACTTTTGATGAGGCTGCAACAAGCCTATTGCAAATTTTAGTAAAACAACTTTACATGTTGCAATATGAGTCTACTGCTGAAATGGCTGCTGAGTCTATTAACAATGTTGTCACCTACATGTCATTTGTTTTCACTATTCTAATTAAAACTCAAAATTATAATTTAGAAACAAGACTAAGAACAACAATAGTGAAATTTGCAAAGGTTAACTTTGAAGCTGAGTGCAAGCCCTTACTATCAAATTTGTCTACTATTTTTCCTCCCATGCAAAAGTCTCCAGAGATAGTTTTCATACAACCTTGAACACAAAAACAACCATGGCTAATTGTGACTTTTCATATTACTTGTAGTTCATGTTGACTGGACATTTAGTTTGTTTGGTTCCATCACACTGCTTGTCACATCAAAAATACCTTTCCTTTCTACTGCTATTGCTTTGTAGTTCATTTTTCTGGTTATATATTAAGACAATGAAGTATAACATATAATACATTTAAGAAAAAAATACACTTGTTCTCTTTTCTATTATTTATTTTACTTATAATTTCGTTGCACGTTAAGTGTATTATTTTGACTTAATTTTATACTATTTATTTATATAGAGTTTCTCTCCTTTTTAAGAGATGTATCATTGTCCACACATGCTAATATATCTACTTGTGGAAATAGTTGTATGTATGTGTACATTTACGTAGGCATATAGATAAATATACATGCATGCAATTGAAATTTCCCTGTGTATACAACATTCTAGTACAAATGTGTAGATATATGTACATGTAATGCATATCTATGCATATATGCATACACAATTTAATATTTACAAGTATCTATGAGTTGTTTTAAAGAGAATTTTGTTTTCATCTTGTTTACAATGTTCTTAGTTCATATAATATCTTGACAGATTTATGTGTAGATATGTGTGTCTATGATGTATTTTTCTATGTAACTATTTATGTCTGGGTATCCATCTAATGGTTAACAAGTGTTCTTGCTACTACTTTGTGATCCCTAATGATAGTGCCATGCTGGATGTGGATGTCATATGGTTCTTGGCTATAATGTTTGTTGTATATGTTGTGCAACTCAATCCACAACCTAGTGCTGAACAATGCATTATTGAAAATAATGTAAACTACTCAATTAGTTTGGTGAGTTTTAAATGCAAAGTATTATTGCAACTATTGCCAATATATGTAGCACATACATGAGACAATGTTCCCATGGTAAGCTATGCAAAGTGACGCTTGTTTCTTCTGTGCAAGCAAATCAAATGGCTCAAGTTATACAGGTTGCCTTGTTTTCTGTAAGGGAGTGTTGATTGTTGTTGTCTGTCTTAGGGTATATTGCTTCTTTTTTGGTAAGGTTCTATTGGGATAGACTATATATTTTATTCAAACCAATATTCTTTGATTCATGGATCAAATTTTGCAGCGTGTCCCCTATGATAATTTTTTGCCAATCCTTCTCTCCGAAAGCAAGCTAGTGGTTTGCATGGGTTTGTCAGTGTGATTTTTTTTGTGTGCTTCTTTGTATGCCCTCCATTTTCTAGCTACTTTTGCAATATAATATAATTCTTAACATAATCTAGTTTTCTTTTTGTGGTCTATTTCTCACTACCCTGGGTTTTTTTTATCCATTCGTTTGCTAGTCACAATTTTTTTGTGCTTTGTGCAATCAAAAATGTGTATATACGCGCCTCTTTAGAAAGGCTTAGATTTATCTCAGAGGTTAGGCATACATAAATATTGCAGAAAATAGCAAGCAATTGAATTGCTTACTTGAACTTTGTAGACCTGCCTTTGTGTTTTACTAGAAACTGTAGGATACATACCAACAATTAGAGTGCATTGTAAATCAAACAAGATGATCTTCTCCAACAAAAAAATTTCATTATCATCATCATCAAAAGTTTCTCTTCCTTATGGTAAGTGAATTGATTCTCCTTTCCTCTTCACCTCTATCCATATAGAGTCTACACCCTGTCTAAATTCACTTCATTATCATTTTTTATATGTGACATGTAATTGTGGTATTACATATATTTTTCCTATAAATTATAGAGCCACTTAAATTTCATTTTTTAGATATTGCTTGCCAATTAAACATGTTCGTAGCACCAAAGTTTACAATTCGCTTCTGGGTATGTGCAAGATCATCATGGAAACAATAGGCCCTTAAGTGGCAAACAATTTAGAAAAATTAGAGTTAGGCAACTTGACATAAAAATTTGAATAAGTTATCTACATTATTTTAAAAATGTGTAAGAATAGAATCTATAGAAAATTGAATGTAGTTTCTAAACTACTAGGTTTATTTTTTATAAAAAAATTCTAATTGGTGAAAGTTCAAAATTTCAATGCAGTAGTACTTAAATTTCAAGGAAAAAATAAGAAGTAGGTGTCTGTCTGACCACCCTAACCACAATAAAATGATAATTGTAGACACGTGAAATAGACATCATGCATTCAATTAGGTCATATTCATCCATTCAGCAAATAAATCAAATTTATTTATCAATCTCCTAAAGTCATCAGTTTAAATCAAATAAATCAACTTGATCCTAACATCACCCTCCTTGATTAAATAAATCAATCCTTTATTTAATGAAGTCTAAAATCACGTTTCATCCCTTTTTGATTTAAATAAATCAAAATATTCAAGTCAAAAAGATCAAATCATCTTATCATTATCTAAGCTAATCTAATCCTGATTAAATCTAATCTAATGCATGTCACATCCTCTAGCTTTTCCCACTTGCACCAATAAATCAATTTATTGATTTATTAAAATCAGCATTTTCCATCAACATGGCATCTTTGAGGAATATTCCCTAGAATTTGAATTCAAAAACAAGTGGACATGTACACCCAACAAAGAATTTATGAGGCCTTACATGTCTCTTACATGTCCCTTGCACAAGTCAAACTCAACATTTACTCTCAAATTCAAATTTGAAATCTCCCTCTCTTTGGCACATTGACCAAAATTTGTTCATTCCTCATCCTATCACAAGTTGACAAGTGGCCTCTTTTCATTGGATTTTTTTTAGTCCCACATTGCTCTCTCATAAGCATTCTTTAAACTTGAGAATCTTTAAATAAGGATCAACTCCATTGGTTTAATCCTCCACAATCTTATGCAAGGTTACTTTCTTCAATAGAGAGCTAATCTTGCCAATCTTCATAGTATCTTCATATCAATTTCACCATTGAGCTTAGCAAGGGATTGGGAAAGGGCTATTTTCCACAATAGCACCAATCCACTATGGGATATGATTCATTTCATGTTTTATATGCCTTATTTTGTCTTGTACTTTATTTGCATTTTAAAGCATGATTTATTATCTCATAGGAGCATTATGGTATTTGCATAGTTTGAACTAACATGCTAATTTTGTTTTAAAGTTTGAGCTATTTTGTAGATTTGTGGTGCTCACATATGGCGCTAGAAGGAAGGCCTGATTCTACATCTTTGTTTGCTAGCTTCACTTAGAGTCCAAGGTTTCATTGGAAGGACTCACACCTGTAAACAAAAGAAAACAGAATGATTTCACATCTTTTTTCTGTTGCTATATGTTATTTCATTAAAAGATAGTTCTGCCTCCAAATATAGTGCATTTCCTTTTTGATAGTGGTTTCTTTAATGCTGGATCTCTGTTCTCCTATAATATTACACATTTCATGATCAACTCTAGATGCTTTGTTATGTTTCCTATCTAATAATATTGGTTGGTAAAAATTTGTGGTTTCTTGGCACTGTCCTAAATAAGTGAGTGGACTCCAAATAATCTGATTCCATTTTAACTCAGAATGATTGTTTTTTTCTACACTTGTGGATATTGTCTCATATTGATCAAGCACATTTGCTAGATTCGAAAGCACTGATAGAGTCTGAAGTTTACTAATGTTTGTTTGTGCCTGACTTGACTAATATTGTGTTTCATTGTCTCTTGTTTTTGATCAAATAGATCTCAAGGCTTCGGTGCTCAACTATTGTCACAAACAATGCAAGTTCATTATTCTTTTTGTTCAATAAACTACATAAAACATATTTTATGAGAGAACAACCCTTTGAGGTGTCATTGAAAAATAAGAAAGAAGCATCATTTACTCAAGAACATTTTGTCAAAACCAGGCACGTCTTCCATTTTCGTATAGACAAATAAGATGTTGATCATAGGTTGCTAGGTACAACTGTACACCTACCAATTACATCAGTTTGAAAGTTTTGGTTGGGCGCAAGTTTAAAGCTCCCAACTGCATCACTTTAAACACTTTCTTTTTTGCATCACTTTGAACACTTTCTTTTCCACAAAATGGCTTTAAACGCTTTCTTTTTTGCATTGCTTTAGACGCTTTCTTTTCTGCATCGGGATTGAGTTTGGAGCTGCAATCTTGTGATGACTGAGAATATTAGATCAGATAAATTCCTTTTTTGTTCTAGAAAAGAGAACACAAGCCACGTTATTTGACCTGTCTGTTTGAGTTAATGTTTGAAGCAGTCACCAGGAGACATACTGGAGACATCATTTTGAAACAGGGTATAAGTACATTATATTTAATTATAGTCAATAGGAGATATCGTCAAGGATAGGACGTAACATTGTGGATGGGACCCTTTGGCACTGAATCCAAGTTCTCTTTCGACTATGATTTGTTGCTTAAGGTGTCTACATGTAAATTCATAGATGGCTTCTTGCTGGTCTTAAACGATGCTGATGTTTCTTTCTCTTTTTTGTGTTTTACGAAATACATTTTTTGTGCATTGGGGTCATGGGCTACTTTGATTCATATAGGGGGATTTTAACCTGCATAACACTCCAAGTGCATCTCTGAATCTGTTAGACTATAATTCATTGGACATTTTTTTATTAATTGGCATGCAATTTATTTCATTATTTTGATAGTGTTTGATGAATTTGTTATGTTTTTTTTCAAAGGGATCTCAGCCAGAGGTAAAAATTTCTCACCTACTTTGGGAAAGTCAAAACAAAGATGTGGTAGTTGTATGATATTCAATTTGTAGTTGAGTTGATAGAGGCATGATCGATAGCTTTGTTTTCTTCTCTCATAATCATATCTTGTGCAGATTTGTTCCTTTAACTCATAGTTGAGCCATAACTATATTTCCTTTTAAACATTTAATAAATGCTTAAATTATTTACATCTTGTGTAGATATATTCCTTGTCTCTAGAGAATTCAATGAATCAATTGGACATCAAATAAAGTAGTAATTCTTTTGTCACCAGCTGCACGTCAACTTGGGGAAGTGAAATCATTTGAAAGCATTTAATATGGTTGTTTCTCCCATCTATTCCTTTGCTTATCTTATCTGTATTACTGTTCCATATCATTTGAAATACATAGCATCCATAAATTTGACTTGATATTTTCTAATTACTTTATTATCTTTTATTGATTAAATATTGAAGGCGGCAGTTGGATGATTACTAAATCCACAAAAATGTAGTTAATGCAATATGCATGGTTAATATAAGCTTGTGGATAAATTTTTTATTTTTCATGCTAAATAAACTGATGTATAAAAGGTGTTGTCATATTTAATCCCGCTATCTAATTATTTTTTATCATATGGTTTCTTGGGATTTCTTGAAATTTGATTTATAGCATTTTAACCATTGTTTTCTTTTATTATTTTCATAGGTACTTTGCATAGAGCAGATAAGTCACAAGAAAATTTGAGTTCGAAAGTGGTCCTTGGACATTAAATCTAAAAAATAATTTTATAAATGCTCATTGGAATGGTCTAGAATATCTATTTTCAACTTTCATTTTCTATTTTAGGCCAACTAGATCATTGTTTTTCTTTCTCAAAGTTGGCTAAAAATTGAACATTAGAAACATACTAAACATTTTCTTTGTGGGATTAAAACTGAACAATAAACTTCACACTTCAAATTTGGTGCACTAAAAAGAATCAAATCATTGCTATGTGGATCTAAAATGAACACATGCTTCTTTGTCTTGTAATTACTTACACAAAGTAATGTCATTAAAAGAACGTATGTGCTTCTCTCGTGCCTCATGGTGATCTTAAGAATCAAAAGGCTTTTGGTGACATTAAGTTGTGTAAATTAATTACCCACACACTTCAGTTTGGGCTTAAAAAATTGAACAAAATCTTCTGCGATCATAAGTAGAGCATCATTGCGTATATTCTCTTTCTTTGTGTCGTCAAATATTGATCGAGTTACGGGATTTTTCTTTGCTTGCTTTTGTTTATCCTAGAGGGCCTGCCTTGGGGAAAAAGTACTCACCCAAGGGAATGACTCAACTGTTAACACTCTAAAGCCAAGAGTATTTCCAACCAGGATATAAATGTGGGTATTGGAGTAAACACCAATATCACGTGGTTGATTTCGACAAGATGGATCTGAAAGGGGACTCTTGCCGTATGGGTCAATCCCCATGAACGGAAAGTCCTTATTAAAACCCATGTGATAGAATTGGACAAAATCCTTTGATCTATTTGTTGGTGCAAGAACGGTTGTTCTGAAGCCGCCGCACACTTTTACGATCTTTAGTAGAAATGGAAAACATGCCATGGGAGTTTCATGGGTGTTGATGCTTGGTTGCCTCATACAAGTGAGTGTCATGGAGGGGAGCCAATGGGGTCAAGCATCTAACCATTCGCTAAGGATAAGCATAGTTGGACTTGTCCAAATGGGGACTCAACAAATACTATCTTTCATATCCATAGGATTGTACTTGTTCTTGGTTTGAAAACATAGTGCTTTGATCGAAAACATTGAAAACCAACATTCAACATGAGCATCAAATCTCAAACTCTTTAGGAGAAGCAAATATCCTTGAAAAAATTCACATGTTATTGCTTTCCATTGGGATTCATATCCTTAGAGGCTTCTAAACATTTGTATTTCATCTCAATTTTCTCCTACTAAGGTTAACATTAGGAAACCTTTGCCTTGATTTCCTCGATATCTGCATTATGCATTTTGTGGGATGAAAGAAAATTAGGACATTGGACATTCAGTTGAAAACCTAATCAAGAAGTGTTTGTGATAAAAAGAATCCATTAAGCAAAGATTTAATCAATTGGACCCCACACATGTGCTTGGCATCTTTTGGTCATATGGTTTTCATGCAAACATTGGACTTTTGATTTTGAATTACTCTTAGAGAAAAACATTTTCTTCACTATCATGGTCCTATAAACAAGTCCTTCCTAGATTCATTTAGGATCAAAATCAAACACTTCATCCATCCAAGCATTTATCATCTTCATACCACAAACAACTTTAGAGCTTTGGAAACATCATTCTAGACTTGGATAAATCATCAAAATCTAAACCACCTTGTTTAGTTAGGTGTATGGGAATGTATCCTTTCTCATACATTTAATTGAATTAGCAATCCTTTTGAACAAGTTCATCCTAAGATCACATCTAACATCTTAGGTTTTACAAGTTCATCATCCAAATCAAACAATCAAAATCAATCTGTAAGTCTAGCATCAAGATACAAATTTCCTAAATGTTCAACACTCATATCATTCACCCCTTTTTATCCTTCATCTCATCATTGGTCCTAAGAACCCTAGAGGTCACTTTTACAACAAGGTCAAAACACAAGAGGAACATGGAATATAAAATTGATCCATACATCATGAGTAATCCAATTCAACTAAGCTATCAAATCCTTACAACGCCGATTGATTATAAACACTAACATCTATACAAACCATACATGGGATCATTACCTTTGACAAATGTCAATAGTACAAAAAATGTGAGTATGCCCAAATAAAATTTTGGGACACCTTTCCCAATGGTAGATTTAAATCCAAGTCCAAACCTATAAATCCACCAACTAAACAATCAATGCATGAACCTTCAAACGAACAACGTCATTCCACCAAATCCCTACATGCCAAATGAGAATGTACCAAGTACAAGATTTCCAAACATGAATCTGAAAAACTTTGGGATAAATATGTTTGCAAATCATACAAATGTTATTCAAAGTCCAAACACCATGATAACGACTCCATGCAGTAGTCCAAGTCAAGGTAACACCATGCAAAATCAGAGTTACCTAAAACAAGGCAATGTGATTCCCAACACCAACAATGCTCAATTTCAACCTATCATCCCAAATTTGAACATCATCCCAAATCAGAACATTGTCCAAAATCAAATTTTCCATGATCCCATTTAAAGAACACAAGTATGCATCCCAAATCCGCTTGAACAAAAACCAAATCAACTATATCAAGGGAGTCAAGATCAAAATCATGATCAAATTTGGCGAGATAAAATTGCTACACTTACCAAAATAGTTGAGTCATTGCGCCAATAGACATCTCCACCACCATTACCCATATCAACATCATTCCTTGGTTTAGGGCTTCCCCCTTTACCTAGCACCAATCCACTATGGGATAGGATTAATTTCATGTTTTATATGCCTTAGTTTGTCTTGTAATTTATTTTCATTTTAAAGCATGATTTATTATCTCATAGGAGCATTATGGTATTTTCATAGTTTGAACTTACATGCTAATGTTGTTTTAAAGTTTGAGCTATTTTGCAGATTTGTGGTGCTCACATATTATCCCTATCAAACTCCATCAGTCAAAGAAACTATGGGGCAAAATAAAAAAGGGAAAATTATCCATCAAAGATGTCCAAAAAAGCAAACGAAGGCTTTTCAAGCGACATACAAAGTGCAAAAAGCAGTTGGTCCTAGTTCCATGCACACTTTTGTATCCACCCATCATTGCTCATCTTCCCAAGTTTGGAGAGTCAAAGGTTCCAAACTATCAACCAATCCAATCTTATCCCTAAACACACTCCATCCATGCCTCCACACATGATATCCAGTTCTCACATTGACCATGTATTGGCAACAACCCTATATCATAAGGATTCTGAAGGCACTCTATCGTGATGTATGCACAGAGATAGAGTTAACCCTGGTATCAATAAAGCAGATCAAGAATCCCAAAAGTTGCATTCAAGTGCATGTATCTTAGCAAAGAATCTTCTTCAAGTAGGATATCGATGGAGCATCATGAAAAAATCATCTACATCAGCAACACCTTGTGGTTTAGCATGAGCTTGAAATATTTTAGAAAAAATGAAAAAAACAAAAAATATAAAAATCCAAAAAAATCAGAAAATGGATTGAAAACAGTAAAGAGATAAAAAATCATCCTCTAGTGAAAACCGCATAGGCGGCGCTTTGGGAAAAACCATAATGAAAACCTAGTAAACAAGCATCATGTGTAGAATCGAGCATCTACGTGCACCAGTTCAGCTAAAAGCATCTCATCACTTCCATAATAAATCTAGTATTTCATCCCATCCATAATAAATCCAACATTCCATCCATCTCAGCCATAATAAATCCATTCATGCATAAACCATTGATCCAATCCATTTTCATCCATCTGCATCCATCATCCAAGTTATCTTGATTTTGATGAAAGTTTAGGGCACACTTTACGCTTGCTTATGGTAAACATCTTGACATGGGCCGTTTTTAATTGATCTTATCCTATGCAACATTATCTGAGCCATGAAGCATTATCCAAGTGAGAATTCTTTATCCAAACACCTTATCTTATCGCAAGATAATCCATATCCATCCATCCATACACCTATCCAAGCATCCATCCATGACATTCCATACATTGCTAGACATTGGGGGCAGATATGTACATCTTGCTTTGGGAATAAATCTTGATCTATATCCTCCAACTTATGTGGTGGTCCAAACATTGGAAAACATGAAATAAGATTGGCCCACCACTTGTGAGCAAAATTCCAAATCACTAGCCCATGGCATATTTTGACAAGAAGATGTTCGTTATCAGGCTTCAACTTTGATCGAACATCAATCCAAATAATCACTATCAGTTGCATCTAAGTTGCACGTCAAACACCACATCAAATCATTCAAATTTTTTTTGTTCCAAATCAAGCTTCATCAATCATGATCAATCAAATCCAATCAAAGAATCATCACCTTGGGATATCCATCTCAATCCTTGTGTTGCTTAACACTATCCGTGCATTGTTGTGTTTCGCCAACAATGTTATCATCATTAATCCTGATCAATCAATCCTTGCATTGTTATGTATCCTCAACAATGTTATCATCATCATCAATCCATCGATTTGATCAATCAACCTTAGCATGGTCTTCAACAAAATCCCAAACAGATCACTGATATCATTAGACACATCCTTATCCAAATCATCAAAATCATGCGAAAAATCTAAAAACACTCAAAAAACCATAAAAATAGCAAAAACATGGAATCTGAACTACGTCATCTCTGAGCTTAAACATAGGCAAGGCTCATCTTTGATCAGCCCCCGAGACATCAAAATCCAAAAAAATCCAAAATCACATCAAAATCCAAAACATTCATAAAATCTCAAAAAACCCCAAAACATTCAAAAAAACAAAAAAATCAAAAACATTTGTAAAAATCTCGAAAACACCAAAAACAGCCTCAAAACATTTCAAAACATTAAAAACATCCAAATATTTGAAAAATTCCATTCGTCTCATTTCGCTCTCACCCAAAATAATCAATCATCCATAATAAACTAATCATCGCCTTCATCCTTTCGAAAAACAAATAGAAACAACCACAACAATCAGCAAAAGCAAGCTTCAATTGAAAAATCAAAAGCAAACAACAAACCATTAAATGAAAAATCAAACTCTTGATCATTTTTCAAACATGTCAATCAAACTTATATCAACACCCTATCAATCAACTTATCAACCCATCATCATCCTATACAATGCATGTCCTAGGATATATCGTTCTAACAATGGGCATCATTTTGGATATCACTTTGGATTCTTATCCTATCAAAATAAATCCCTTTGGCTGAAGGTATGAAGAACATTGGCTTGTTTGCGTACTTGATCTCTTCTTTTTGATTTATCTTATTGTGCTCATTCCAAGGACCTCTCGATGATATCCGAATGAAGGATTTAGAGAGATAGGAATGGGGTAACGATCATTATCTTTTTTCTGATGTGCTTGTAATATAACTTGGCGAATACTTGCTTTGTTAGGTACGTCCTAGCAAGGTTTTCGTATGTCAAGTGTGAACAAGAATACTCCTATATGTTTGTCGAGTCAAATTCCATCGTACTAGGTGCAACGCCATCCTGGTTCTTTATACCTTGATGCATCCTATCTACGTGTGTTATCAAACATAAGGTAAGTAGCCCTTTTGAAATCCCAATTCTTGATAAGTGAATCATCCATTTATCATCATCTATCATCATTATCTTCTCTAATAAAGTCTCATCAGATCATGGACTTGTGGGATCCTCTTGTCATCATCTCATTTCTACACTAACATCATCATCACCAATGCATCCATCATACATACATCTTGCATCCACAAACCATCATCATACCACATATCATAGGAAACACCTATCATTTCACATGCATTGCATAATCATCATCATAATATAGATCTGTTAGTCTAAGCATCTCGTAAATCATACATTTTCATAATCATAGCATATCACATCATATCATCATTTAAGTTGTTTAGGATAATATACATTTTTTATTCTAAGCATCTTACAAACATCTCATTTGCATCATCATCCATAACCATCCATTTTGAACCTCTTTATCATGAGATCGACCCTCAAATTGAATCTTTTCATTCGATCTCTCGAGTGGGCAATGTACCAATGTACTTCTTTCCGCTGGGGCACCCGAAAAATTAGAATTTTTTAAATTTTGATCACGGCAAGTTTATTCTTTGAATCACGGCAAGTTTATTCTTTGAACCAATGCAGCAAGTACATTGCTTCAAAGAGGGGCAAAATGTAGACACGTGAAATTAACATCATGCATTCGATTAGGTCATATTCATCCATTCAACAAATAAATCAAGTTTATTTATCAATCTCCTAAAGTCATTAGTTTAAATCAAATAAATCAACTTGATCCTAACATCACCCTCCTTGATTAAATAAATCAATCCTTTATTTAATTAAGTCTAAAATCACCTTTCATCCCTTTTTGATTTAAATAAATCAAAATATTCAAGTCAAGAAGGTCAAATCATCTTATCATTATCTAAGCTAATCTAATCCTGATTAAATCTAATCTAATGCATGTCACATCCTCTAGCTTTTCCCACTTGCACCAATAAATCAATTTATTGATTTATTAAAATCAACATTTTCCATCAACATGGCATCTTTGAGGAATATTCCCTAGAATTTGAATTCAAAAACAAGTAGACATGTACACCCAACAAAGCATTTATGAGGCCTTGCATGTCTCTCACATGTCCCTTGCACAATTCAAACTCAACATTTACTCTCAAATTCAAATTTGAAATCTCCCTCTCTTTGGCACATTGACCAAAATGTGCTCATTCCTCATCCTATCACAAGTTGACAAGTGGCCTCTTTTCATTGGCTTGTTTTTAGTCCCACATTGCTCTCTCATAAGCATTCTTTAAACTTGAGAATCTTTAAATAAGGATCAACTCCATTGGTTTAATCCTCCATAATCTTAGCAGTTTCATCTCAACAATCTCATGCAAGGTTACTCTCTTCAATTGAGAGCTAATCTTGCCCATCTTCATAGTATCTTCATATCAATTTCATCATTGAGCTTAGCAAGGGATTGGGAAAGGGCTATTTTCCACAATAGCACCAATCCACTATGGGATATGATTCATTTCATGTTTTATATGCCCTAGTTTGTCTTGTACTTTATTTGCATTTTAAAGCATGATTTATTATCTCATAGGAGCATTATGGTATTTGCATAGTTTGAACTAACATTGTAATGTTGTTTTAAAGTTTGAGCTATTTTGCAGATTTGTGGTGCTCACAATAATATTTTTTTATAAGATTTTAGACATAAGTAGAGGACTCATGTTTGGATGTGATGCATATTTTTTTATAATTTTTTTCCAAGTAAATAATTAATTATTATTTTTTATTACAACTTTAAAATAAAAATAAAAAATTGTATGTTTGACCACCTTAACTTGGTCAAAACTTCATGAAAATTAAATTTTCTTTTTTTAATCCTATAGTATGTGAAGCATAGAATGTGATGCATGTTTTGGATTCCAAAAATGTGATAGTGTTTGAAAGCTATAGATATTTTTCAATCAGCCTATCAATCAGGACTTTAGTCGTAATTCAAATAGAAAATGAATAATAATTATTTATTAAATCCTAAGTAAAGCATGATTTATACTGGTGGAAAGTTGAGAATCTCCTTTAAAAACCATTTTCATTTAATCAATTTTGGGTAAAAAAAAGTCGTCAGCCACATACCCTACAATTACCCATCATATCGCCAATTTTTGGCCCATCATGATCCTACACATACCCTTATGTGTAGGTATATTCCACTGAAACCATTTTAGATTACAACTAGATTGTATTCATATACAAGATTTACGACTCCCCAAAAATGCTAAATAACTTTACGATTCCACATTTGCATGTTGTATGGACTTCACCTATATTCCATCTGTATACAATGTAAGGCTATGTATCTTTTTTTCCATTTCTCATTTCACAACTCCATGTCAAATTATAAAAAAATGTATAACGTTGATTTCGATTGAAAAAATTTCCTCAGGTGCCAAAGCATTGCCTTCACTATTGACCAAAGTGGTGGACAATTAATGTTACTGCTCAATAGTTTGGTCATAGCCAATGATGCTCCATGACGTAATATGGTAGGGTGGAGAGCATAATTCCTTTTCTATGTCTAGACTTCAATCCATTCCGTGCACAAGGAATTCCTAAATTTTACTTACTTATTGTGTTGTACCGCAACTCCATTGCATCTCATTTGTAATTAATTCTATAAGTCTTTATATTTTGTCACTTTTTTATTGTCTACCAATTGAGACAATTTTCCTTTTCAGGCCTTTTGATGCCATTAGATCTTGTATTAAGTCAATAGCAGCTGAAACATTAATCTCACCATTGACCATAGTGGTGGACAGTTTATTTTTTAGCTCGGGGGTTTGGTGAGAGTGCATGATGCTCCATGACCTAATATGGTAGGGTCAGGCCTTGTTTTATTTTCTGCATACTACATTCTGCCACACACACTAGGTATGGCTAAATTATACTTACTCCATTCATCCCATTGCAGGTAGAGAGAAAATTATGTATTATAAAATATAGAACTTTGATATATTTTGATTTACATATTGTCTATCAATAAAGCATGATCACTGCACTAAATTCACACTTTGTATACACATAGGCTATATATGGTTTGGCCTTTGCACTAAAAGTTTTGCATAGGACTGTAGCTGTGAGTTTTAGCTTTCCCCTGCGATGGTTGTAATGGAATAAAATAGTTAATGTTATGTAGTTCATTCTATTTTTATATAATCACCACACTAAACTTCACACTTTTTTGTTATTCTTGCAAACCATATTCTAGCCATAATGCGATATTTGATGGACTAATGTGTTAGAAAAAACCTTTCATAATAATGATAGTGACTACAAAATTAGTAACAAAGGTCAAATAAACAATCATATCCTAATGTACCCTATATTGATTATAATAAGCAATATTCATTTCACCACTAATTAGAGTGGTGGACAATGTATATTCTTGCTCGGGGGTTTGGTGTGATTTCATGAGGCTCCATGACCCAATATGGTAGGGTGGAGAGTAGGCCTTATTGTGTTGAGTTTTACTTTATAGTTTTTATTTACAAATTGTTATCTTTCTCACATAGGATTCACAAAAAATTCATATGTTTTAGGTTATGGTTACAATATAGTTAAATATTTCATCTTATATACTTTATGTTAGTTTCCATTTGCCACTATTGATAATTGTTCTCTTACTTAAGCTATATCATTCCATTTTTGAAAAGGTGCTACATGGGTTATAACTTTGCCTCAAAATTTTTGTCAACCTTCTCAATTATTAGGCCTTCGGCGCCATGTTAAAGGTGGCAAAATGTTTTTAAAAATACACATTTGGCACAACGATAGAGGAGGCTGGTGAAATGGCATCAACAAGTTTGACTATAGAGGAGGCCAACAAAATGACATCAACATTGATTGTTGTATGGTTTCCGCATAGTGGTGATGGTGCAAGTAACATTTGTTTTAAAGTCCCCAACAAACAAAAATGAATGTTTGTGTAGTTATCAATAACGTATTGTTGGGTGTCATTCTCTAGGTTTATGTTGTTGTTGAAGGTAGTTGTGATTGAGGATGGAAAGCTTCTGTGAAGGTGGTTGGATATTATCATATGTTTTTTGCATGTGTTGATGGTTGCAAAAGGTGTGGGTTCTGATAAATTATCATCACTAAGTCACAAAAAGCATACGAAAATCAATGTTGATGCAATCCAACGCTTAATTTTAGTCACCTTCTCTATCAAAAAAGTGGGAAACACACCACATATCCCCAAGGTAGCTAACAATTGCCTCCAACACCCTTCCCACAACCATTATGCAGTTCATTCTATTTTTGCATAATCAACATACTAAACTTCACACTTTTTAGTTATTCTTGTAGACCATATTCCAGCCATAATGCAGTATTTGATGGACTAATGTGTTACAAACAACCTTTCAGAATAATGATCGTGGCTGAAAAATCAGTAACAATAGTAAATTACACAATCAGATACTAATGTACTCTATATTGATTGTAATAAGCAATATTCATTTCACCACTGATCAGAGTGGTGGGCAATGTATATTCTTGCTTGGGGGTTTGGTGAGAGTCCATGAGGCTCCATGACCCAATATGGTAGGGTGGAGAGTAGGCCTTATTGTGTTGAGTTTTATTTTATATTTTTTAATGTAGAAATTCCTATCTTTCTGACATAGGATTCATAGCAAAATTGGTATGTTTTAGGTTATGGTTACAACATAGTAAAATAGTTGATCTTATACACTTTATGTTAGATTCCATTGGGAATTTTTGATTATTTATCTCTTTCCTGAGCTATATCATTCCATTATTGAGGTGTTGTTGAAAAGGCTATGTTGTTTCAATTTTTTATAGGGTTCTATTGAGTTGCTGTCAATTTCCTCTTGCTCTCCCTTTATGCTTTACATTTTGTGGTTGAATTTTTAAAATTTCTCACCAATCATCTAATTGTTGTTAGCCAATTTTACAATCTATTCATATTCACAGTTGCTCCAAAAACCATGCTTCTCCCTTGGGAGAGATAGTTGAAGAACTTGGGTGTTGATATTCCATTTTATATGCTAGACAGATGGACAAACTTTGTGAATGAAGTTCAACCAAATCTGAAGATGAATTGATTGTAAGTGTGTCTATGAATCAACATCCCACTTCTTGAACTCTCTTTTCCAATTGAGAATAGCTAATGACACTCCATGAACCAAAATGATGGGGTGGAGAGCAGGCTTGCTTTTGTGTGTCTAGACTTCAAACCATTCTATACATAAGGTATGCCTACATTTTATTTACTTACTATGGTCAACTACAACTGCATTGCATCATGTTTCTAATTAATTGTATAAGTCTTTCTATTTTCTGATTTATTTATTGTCTACCAATGGTGCATGTTTATTACACTAAACTTTAGATAATGCTTTCATGTTTGCAGCTAGCCACAACCCAAACAACTGTGCTTTGTAGCACTTTTGATGCCACTAGATCTTGTATTAAGTCATTGGTGGCAGAAACATTGCACTTTTTTGTTATTCTTGCAGACCATGCTCCAGCCATAATGCGGTATTTGATGAACTAATGTGTTACAAACAACCTTTCCAAATAATGATACTGACTGTAAAATCAGCAACAATGGTCAAATAGACAATCAGATCAAAATGTACTCTATATTGATTGTAATACATAATATTCATTTCACCACTACTCACAGTGGTGGCCAATCTATATTGTTCCTTGGGGGTTTGGTGAGAGTCCATGAGGCTCCATGACCCAATATGGTAGGGTGGAGCACATGCCTCATTGTGGTCAGTTTTAATTTATATTTTTAATGTACAGATTGCTATCTTTCTAACGTTGGATTTAGAAAAAAAAATCATATGTTTAAGCTTATGGTTACAATGGAGTAAAATAGTTGATCTTATACACTTTATGTTAGATTCCATTGGGCATTGTTGATTATTGTTCTCTTGCTTATACTATACATCACACAAATAATTAAATTGTTTTAACCATAATTCATCTATGGTACTTTGTTGCTAGCTACAAAAAGATCCTTAGTTTGTATCATAAAGAATTGGTGTAGTGGCTAAATTATGGGGTGGGATAATCTAATCATGAATTCAACTAATACTATGCCAACATTATTATTTTCCAACTAAATACACATTAGTAATGTCATCAGTTTAGACATTGAACCTTATCCATAATAATATTATATTTTGATTAACTAATAAAACTTAATGATATTGGTATTATTTAATGAAATCTTTTCAAATTTAATAATAATATTTTTGTTTAATTAACAAATTAACTACATAAAATTATTATTTAACCCAACAAACTACTTACCAATAATAATGATGTTATCATGGAATAATTAATTGAATGTTAATAGAATTATTCTCTAACCAACACTTACACCTCTAAATCTGTATATATATATATATATTCAACAAACTTACTTTTTCACCAACTATTACTTACACACTTTATCCTTTATATACATATTCTCCTTTTAATCCATTAGGGTTAACACCTTCCTTCGGTTCCCATTATAATTTCAAATAAAATAATGACAATAGACTATAACGTAAAAATGAGATACAATATTGTTGCGACTCAATCACTTTAGTTATCATTAATCATAAAAATGATATTCATAAATTCGCGTGCATACTATGAATCAAGCCCAATCTAATAAACTCGTTGATAATTCTCAACATTTAATGGTTATCTCCAAAAAAGTGTATCTCATTGTGACCTCATTAACCCTAAGATTGTTATAGATTCATGTACTCTATTATTTAGAGCATGTTTTGATAATGCAAAATAATGGGTATACGAGCCCCATTGGGATTCCTTGACGATTCTGGATGTTTGACTTCACAGAGTTGTATTATTCATTGGATTCCCTAATATGTAACTATATTGTCTACACCCATTATGACATATACCCAATGTTGCATATGCCTTCCATAGCTACTGTGCCCACTCATGACATTTACATTCTAATGTTCTTCTAGTCTCACTGTCTGCATGTAGTACCCCTCATGTTGTTGTTTGGACTTGATACTTCTGTGGTTTTGCTTGATAATTTGAGACCTTGGTAGTTACTGTTTGTTGGTTGGATTGGTTGATTGGATAGTTTAGATTTCTTGATGACTATGCTACTTTATTTGATGACATGGATATTATGATATGACATGATGGTTACACTTGATTTGGTAATGTTTAATTTGATGCAGTAGTATATTGTAATGCTATAGATTAGTAATTATTTTGTGATGATATGATGTGATTAATTTAGTTTAGTAATGTCACTTTATACTTAATGTTGTAGTTGTTATTGTAGCTTTGGTGAGGGGACAGTGTAACACCACTCATTTGCAAGTGCCCTGCTATGTTGCAACTCCTTCTCAGGATGTGATGAATTTGATTATATATACATGTTACTTGACATTTATTGGTATGCAGGAAATGCAAGAATAAAGTCTCGATCCCACCTGTTTCAATAGGACAAGGTGAGCATTAAATTAACCCAACGGGTACACTGTTGAAAAAGGGAGTTGATAAGGAAGTGTCCCCGTCCCAAGTCCATCATCTTGTTGTGAGTTTTGTTGTGACAAAAATTTAGGTTTTGTCCTTGTCTTGTATTGTTTTATTTTTGATTATTTATTTTATTTATGGTTAGTGGCTATTTAATTAATCTTTATTTTATAAGATTAATTAATGTTGTTTTGTTGCTCTGATTAATGGTAAGTTAGTAAAATGTTGAATTTTAAATATATTGTAAATTATAAGTTATTTTATTAATTAAAAGTGTAAGTAATTAATTTAAATAAATAATGATGATAATAATTATATATTATCTTTTTCCTGATATTAAATTAGAAAATCAAAAGAGAATATCTTGTGAGGATAATATCATGAGAAAATAATTAATTTTTTAATTAAAATTGTGGGATAAGTGTGTGCTTTTAAAAGCAAGAAAAGAACCAATGAATGTTGAGGATTTTTGAGGAAAAAGATGAAGCGCTTTATTTATTATTATTGTGAAGGGGTTTTTTTTTGGTTTTTGGTCTGAAAAAGAAAAGAAAGATAGGTTTTGTTTTATGCTTCTTGGTGAAAGTTGTTCTATAAGAAAAGATTAAAAAGATCGATTCAAAAGTGAGCTGAAGGTAGGAAATTGACAAGAAGTTGCAGTGGGGATTCTACTTGCAAGAAGGAAGAAGGCTACTGTGTTTGGATTCTACATCGAATGAAGGACTCCAGGTTCTTTTAATTTATTATTTCTTTAGATTTAATATTCTATGAAAAAAATCTTGATTGCCATGTTTGAAAGTTAATTTCTCTAGGTTTTTTAAAGAGGTTATCTATGATTGAAAATTTGTGTTGTTAAAACCTTTGTCTTTTTTTGCTAAAAACTATAGTTAAATCTTTTGTAGTTCATCGATAAAATTTGGTAGAGAAATTATTGCCTTGGAAAGAAAATCATTTTGTTAATATGTTGAATTTGCATGCCCAATTGTCCATTGGGTCTGATGATTTTTTTTTTTTATATTATTTGTTTTGAATCTCTTGATGAATATATATATATACATATATTTTATACTGTTATTTTAATAATAAAAAAATACAGATCAATATATATTTCAGATTTTGAAGTTGTTTATAGAATAAAATATGTTATAAAAATGCATTGTCGAATTCTGTGTTTTCTTTTGTCTAATTCTTTTTTATATATGTATGAGGGGGGGAGTGGTCAGCAGTGGCCGTACCACCCCTGACCCCCCATTGTGGCTATACGTAGCCACCACAGCTACACATAGTAGCTGAGGCTGTTGTACGTAGTCCATGGGGGTTGCAGCCTCCACAAGTGGTTGTTTGGGGTACGCAGTATATGTGCAGGGTTTGGTCTTCTTCTTTTTAATGTTTTAAAATTCCTTTTTTTTTAAATGCGTTTTCTTTTTATTATTTCAATTATATTTATAAAAATATATATATATACTATTGGAATTTTATAGTATAATATATATATATACACTGTTGGAATTTTATAGTATGGCATTTTATTAATTTTATAATATTTTTATAAAATGGTTTTTATTATATGTTATATATATATATATGTATATATATATATGTATATATATTTACATATATATATAAAAGATTTGATATGCTATGATTATGATAATTTTAAGAAAATTGCAATGATATAATGCAATTGTGCAAATTGGAAATAAATTATGTGCTTTGAGTTGTATCAGATTTTATCAAGTAATTGATTTATTTTAATTGGCAAAATTTGTTGTATATTAAAATGAGTTTTATGGTATTGGTTTATGTAATTGTTTTCTCTCGAGATCATTTGTTTTATCAATTGTAGCTTTCTCTTTTTGGGGGTTGATGCCATGTGGGTAACCCTAGAATTAGTTTATCCTATTATAGGAGCTTAAGTTGTTGATTAGGAACTTCCAGAGGTGGGGAATACTGATGTTATATTTGATCTTACAATTTGATATTTGGCCTATGGTTTGACTTCGGTTGTGATTTTAGTTTGCATTTGGATTGTACCGTTTTGTGAATGTTATTCATATGATTTTGGCGAGATGGTTTTACCTCACGTATGTTCCATTTGTTAGTTCAGTGTTCTTGTGGTACAATCCCTTGGTGTTATATTTTATGTTTTGGGTGTCTAGAGAGAGTGGTTCTAACTGGGGGCTGGCACACAAAGGGGTTGTTAGGGTAACCCACATAGAGTTAGAGTAATCAGTGATAACCTAAGTAATTAATTAGGGGTTGGGTAGTTAAAAAATAATCAAGATAACTATGGATGCCTCGTCTGCCTATTAGTGCTATCATAGACTAAATGTGGGCTGAGAAGGTCGTGGTTGGCATAATCATTTCCTCATCCTCACGAGAGGTTAACAATTCCACATGAGTAACCCTATGGAGCGGTGCCTTGGGATAGGCTGTTAGGAGAACCATAGATGGAGGTGGCACCTTGAACTAGGTTGTCTGGATAATCCATGTATAAATGGAGGCAGCACCTCATGATAGGTTGTCTGGATAATCCATGTAAAGCCATGTGATGACACTCTCCTCTAGCATTCCATTTGAGTTGTTTTATTGAAATTCTCTAGAAGTGGTCTTTTGTTATGAGTTTTGGTGATTTATCATTATTTAGTTTTCTATGTGGTCTTCGATATTATGTTATCTTGTTTGGAGTTAGTCTTATGTTACTATATATTTGATCTTACAATTTAATATTTGGCCTATGGTTTGACTTCGGTTGTGATTTTAGTTTGCATTTGGATTGTACCGTTTTGTGAATGTTATTCATATGATTTTGGCGAGATGGTTTTACCTCACGGATGTTCCATTTGTTAGTTCAGTGTTCTTGTGGTACAATCCCTTGGTGTTAGATTTTATGTTTTGGGTGTCTAGAGAGAGTGGTTCTAACTGGGGGCTGGCACACAAAGGGGTTGTTAGGGTAACCCACGTAGAGTTAGAGTAATCAGTGATAACCTAAGTAATTAATTAGGGGTTGGGTAGTTAAATAATCAAGATAACTATGGATGCCTCGTCTGCCTATTAGTGCTATCATAGACTAAATGTGGGCTGAGAAGGTCATGGTTGGCATAATCATTTCCTCATCCTCACGAGAGGTTAACGATTCCACATGAGTAACCCTATGGAGCGGTGCCTTGGGATAGGCTGTTAGGAGAACCATAGATAGAGGCGGCACCTTGAACTAGGTTGTCTGGATAATCCATGTATAAATGGAGGCAGCACCTCGTGATAGGTTGTCTGGATAATCCATGTAAAGCCATGTGATGACACTCTCCTCTAGCATTCCATTTGAGTTATTTTATTGAAATTCTCTAGAAGTGGTCTTTTGTTATGAGTTTTGGTGATTTATCATTATTTAGTTTTCTGTGTGGTCTTCGATATAATGTTATCTTGTTTGGAGTTAGTCTTGTGTTACTATTAGATGTGCTTGGTTGGGGATTCTTAATTTTTTACTCCCAGCAGGAGGGTGGTTGGGTGGAACGTGCTATGCACCCCATTGGGTCCCTTTGGATGTTGTTGTACCATTCAATGCAGGGTTTTGCAGATGTTGTTGATCCATGATTCATATGTTACCAATTGTATTTTATTTATTGATGTATCACTCCCACATGTGATGGGAAGACTTTGATGTAATTATTTTGTATATGTGTTCATTATGATGTATTATCAGACTGATGTAATGTAGATTCATGCCATGTAATCATTCATGAAGTACCATTTGTATATACTGTTAATGTTATGTTGTATCTGTAGAGATATATATATATATACTTAATATCTTCATGATTAATTTACTTGTGTTTTGCATATATGGTTTTATGTGGATTACTCTTATCAATGTGGTTATTGTTAATGGATGTTTTGAAATTGATGTTAAGTGAATGAATGAGTTAGTTACGTAATGTCACCTCATGTACCCCAAAGAACTTAGGTGCTTAATTTTTAATCTTTTATATTTAATGCATACAATACTTTATACACTATAATAGTTTAAAAAAAAAAAAATGGACCATAAATGTTAGAAGTATTAGTTTTCTTTGGAGTTGTGTGGCGGGGCATTACACTACACATCACTTGTCTTACATGTCGCTCTCCGCCTATTGGCTCATTGTTGCATGTTACTACATGGAACTACTAGTTATATATTATATTATATTTGAATTTGATAATTTTAAATATAAAATATAATATGTAATAAGCATAGTCATAATAACATTTTAAATATAAATTTATATTATATAAAATATAGCATATAATAAATTTAAAAAAACAAAGTTGTACCAAGTAAAAGTTAGTTAAAAAAATGTAAAATAGTAAAAAGGGAAAAAAAGTAAGTAATATGCAAAATAGTAAATGAATGGCGTAGACGAATCTAATCATCTAGAAACCCTTTTTAGGCATCTTGAACCATTGATCTAACAAATTATCTTGTGTACTTCATATAAGAAATTCCTTTGATGTAAAAATTCTTTTGTTTAGGTCAAATTATGGTTGCTATACATGTGCATGGTATGGCCCTAAGAAGGTGGCTTTTAAAAAGTGATTTTTTATGCATGCCTATTACAAATTATTTTGTACCATTTGAGTATTAAAATAAATTAGATATTTGAGAACTAGATTAAAAATATCAAATTTAATATTACTAGACTTTTCTAAGATACAATGTGTAAGTACTTCAATTTTTTAGTTCAATGGTGACAAATTATGACAATCAAGAAAAGCATTTCCACTTTTTGAACATTTTGTTGACCCAACTTCTTGCACTTGCCCAATTATTTGTATATATATTGTGTCATAGAAAAATGGTCCCTTCTCATTCTCATGGCCTTTTAGGTCTTGTTTAATGGTATTTGATATTTTTTGCTTTGATTTTATGTTGCTACATGGCTTGAACATGCATATTTAGGTATTGAAATTCAAATGATGATGTCTTGTGAAGGTTTTGTGAAGTGTTGTAAGACATTTTTACATTCTTGTAGACTCTATTCAATATAATTCACCTAAAAATCACCTTTTGACACATCATCAAGTCCTATTTTGAAGTGTTGTAAAGTCTTGTAATAAGATTTTACACTTTCCTAGGCACAACTTCACTATTTATCTCTTCTTATGACTTAATTGACCCCTTTATGCCCTCATGTTCTTTTATTAAGTGTATTTTTGGATATTATCTTGACAAAAAACATTAAATGAAACATTTTTCATGACTGTTGTTTTTAGGTTCTAGGTGGAACCCATTTGCCATGGGTGGTGAATGACTCCCCCTTGGCCCCAAATTCAAAATATTTCAAATTTCTTTTCATTATTTTAGTAAAAATCACTTGGTGTTAGCCTGTGATGAGGTATGAACGGTAAAATAAAACACAAGATTCTATAAATAGGAATTTTTCATCTCATTTTACATCTTCTCATTCATTCAAGCATTCTACATCATCAATTCAAGCAACTATTGAAGCACTTTGAAGCAACCATTGACACTACTTCAGACTTGCATACTCAAGGATGTTGGTAGGTATGTAACACTTATATGTTTTCCATTTATCATTTCCTTTGCATTTCATTATTTCTATTGGGTTTGATTACTAAAAGTGGGGTTTGACCAAGGCAAACCCCTATTTGCTAACCCTCCAACATTTTCCCCTTTGCATGTGTGTTTGCAACCTTTGTTTTGTAGATTTGACAAGATTAAAGGTGTTGAAAATTGGAAATAAAGTCAAATAGGTTCTTCAAGTCAACTTATCATTATTTCATGCTTGTTGAGTGATTTCTATCTGTTTCCTGCAGAATTGACTCCAATAACCTGACATTCAGACTTTTCCAAATCTAGTGTTGCAGAGTTGCTGTTTGATTTTCCAAAAATTTAGGAGTGGAATGATTCACCACCCTCGGTGAATGAGTCCTACCTAAGATCAAAATATATATATTTTTAGATTCTGGATCCTAACAGTCAAAAATCAGTTCCCGACCAATTTTCACCAATAGGAGGATTGATTTGCCACCCTGGGTGAATGAGTCCCACTTTGAAAAATTAGTAAAATTCATCAACATATAGAACACTCTAGACTCATCACATTTCATCTAGGTGCACTCTGATTCTTCCCTTCTCTTTCTGTTCTACATATTTCTTCCATTTTCTTCATTTTATGCATATCACAATGTGTTTTCAAACATAGCTTAAATTGCACTTTTGCATTCATTTTAATCTATTTAAATTAGTTAATTGTGTTTATATTAGTTCATTTAGGCATAAAAACATCACTCATAACATTAATTGAATGAACCTCCTACATTTTGAGTGCCTACTTCTCTCCTTTTAGGTGTAAAACCTAGAAGAGTCAGAGTTGCCCTTAGGGACCAAAAATTGTCAGTTCATTTTGGTGAACCCAAATTTTGAACACTTTAGATTTATTATTTCATTCTCATATTCCATCCTAGTTTACATTTGCATTAGCATTCAATTAGGTCATTTTTTTGTTATTGCATTCTAGGACTTTCATATTGCATTAGTGAAACAATCATTTAGATTTCATTTTTGCATTGCATCTCATTAAAAAAAATCCAAAAATATACATTCTACATCTGTGTGCGCATTCTATAGAACATTTAAATCATCTTCAAAATTTTGAAAAATACAAAAAAATTGCATCCTGGTACTCATTCACCACCCAGGGCGAATCAGTCCCTCTACATATTTTAGACAAAATTTCCAACATCTTTTTGGCATTTTCCTACATTTCTATTTTTGTAGTTTGTTTTTTGTTATAGTTAGTAGTATTTTTATTAATTTGCATTTAAACATCTTAGCTTAGATTGTATTTTCATTCACCCTTCCTTTGTGGTATTTGTATGAGTGTTTGGTATCCCATTGATAATACTTTAGTGAGAAGAAGTTCTAGACTCATGGCATCCCACAATAGCACTTTCATTGTGGACCTTGGGATCTCACGAGATCCTACTCTTAGTATGGAAAATGGTGCATTAGGAATTGATCATACCACTTACATGCCTTCACCCTTCCATCTCATAAATGTTGACACACACCACAATTATCTTCCCCAAGACAAGGTCATTAGTATTCATGAAGAATTTGCACATTTGTACAACAAGACTTGTCACTTGAAAACATTTCCCAAACCTCCATACCCACCATTGATAATCTTCATTGTTTGATTGAAAGTGATGATGGCTTGCACGTGTTGAAGAAAATTGTTGATATTTACAATAAACATACCCCTTCCAATACCCAATCTACAAAAATTCATGTAAGCCAAGGAGGACCTTCAATTCCTCCTCCTTCAACAATAGCTTCCATTCCAACTTATACCAATCTATAGCTCACTACAACAATGCAATAGGTTAGTTATATGGCTCCTTCCTTTACAATTCCACCTAACATTCCTACCTCTCTTATGGCATCACAAGTCCCTTCCACCACCTTCACACCCCTTAGTATTCCTTTCACTTCACTTCACATCCCTTACACTCCATCACCATTTTCTCTTCCATCTCAATCTACATACCCCAATCCCATTATTACACAACTCCTTACTACCGTTTGTTCCATGCAACATCAAGTTTAAAACATTAGCCAAGGTCAATATTCCCCACCTACATATCATTTTTGTAGTAGTCCATTATCCCTAGAAATCTTACGTACCCTGCTGCCATAAGGGATATAAATGCCTTGGTTTGAGAAATACAAAGGAAAAGGAGACCCTAGATCAATCATGTTAATGCTTACACAACTTTATGTAGTGATTTTTTCCTTGATGAGAGACTTCTAGCCAAAAAATTTCCAAGAACATTTAAAGATATTGCGTTAGAATGGTTTTCCAACTTGCCTAATCATTCCATCCATTCCTTCAATGAACTTGTGGATGCTTTCATAAGTAATTTCCAAGTTCACATGACACCTAAGAAAAAAATCGCTGATCTCATGTGATTTAGGCAAAACATAGATGAAAAAATTACAGATTTTATCTCACGATACCAATCCTTGTATGCCCAAATCGATGTTAAGATTCCCAATGCACATCTGCAAAATATATTTATCAAAAACTTACACACACATCTTCAGGATAAGCTAACTATGATGAAATTCCCTTTATTCATGCATTTATGCACAACTTTTTGTGAATATCATAACTCGGTTTCAAGTCATGATTCAAAATCTGCTTCTAGCTAAGCTAACAAACCTAAACACAACAATCAAAACAATAATAACAATCAAACCTTTCGTAGACCAAATAGAGGATTTTTACAGTTTAACCCACCTTCCCAACAACAACCACAACCAATCCAACAAAGTCAAAATCAAGTGGTAGTCATTAAGGTAGCAGTTCCTTTTCATTATGGGGAACCTAATAGACAATTTGCTCCCCTACCTAACACCCTACATAACATAATTAACCAATTAATTCAAAAATGCATGCTCACTCTATTTCCCATTCGACCACTTGATCCAAATCAGCCATTACCAGCTACATTCAAACCTAACGCTTATTGTCATTTTTTTCTCCAAAATGGACATGACACTGAACATTGCAAGCGTCTAAAACATTTAGTTCAAGAACTCATTGATTTAGGACATTTAACCATTTCAGACCGTGTTAATGATTAATTGAATAAGTCCATAGCACCCCCTAACCACAATTTACAAATCTTCACCAACCACATACCTAAACACACTACTTCATTTGTTAAGGCTAGTGAACCTTCCAAACTTTATGTAATGATTGTTGATACAAATCATGTGAACAATATGTTAAAACTCCACTTGTTACTCAAGCCAATCCTATGGAAATGGTAGTTGTGATAGATGTTATCCCTCGAAAGGGCCAAACCTCTAAATCTCTTGATATCACTTTTTCTACTAAAGATATATTGCAAAAACTTCCTGATGGTCCTATCTACATCACTGGAAGAATCTATGATAAGCTCACTAATTGGATATTAATAGATCCCACTTGTGGCGAGAATGTGATCACATAATATTTTCTTGTATTACATGAACTATATCGAGATGATCATAATAAACTGACTACATGGATCAATACACATACTAGTTTTGCATGCCCTACGATTGGTTTGATCACACTCCCTTTGCAAATAGGACCTCAAACTTTGGATGTAATATTTTCAATTATTCCACAATTTGACCATTTTCGTTTGAGGCTAGGCAACCCTTAGCTTCGCTCAATGAAAGCGGTCTCATCATTCATTCACAAGTGTTTGAAGTTTCCACATGTGGAAATGAGGTATTCACTGTACACCATAGTGGCTTTAATCCTTTATCTTCCAAAGGTATTTTTTGCTTAGAAGCCTTTTGGCCTGAACCCATGGAACCCATTACATCTCAAAAGGACTTCTTTTTCATGGCATATCAAAAGTACAAAGCCAGGAAAATAACTAAATTATCTCTTCGTGGCATGTCCCCATCCACTTCTGCACCTCCCCTCATAGATGAAACCATGCTTCAACCTGAATCAGACATAGAACAAGCCATACAACCTCCTGAACAACCACCCTTAGACATTTCTCTGCCATTGTTTAAATGACTAAGAGAAATTGAAACTAATCCCCTCATACCTAATCACATTAAACAAGTATACAAAGCAAAAGAGAAAGTGATTGATCCATCTTCTTTGAATTCTTCTATTCTTCCTTCTTTGGAAGTTAAAGAACCTATGATGACTCAATCCACTCCTACACCTCAACAACTACAAAAATGTATTAACATAAATCATGCCACTAGGGAACGTTGGCGCCATCGTCGTCTCCTTGCTCGTCAATCTGGCATAGAAGAAAAAATAGACAATCCACCTCCACCTTTGATAGAAGCAATAGATGACTATCTTAAATTTCCTACCCCACCATCTGATAATCCAATCCAACCTTCACAAAAACTCGAACCAATTCAGTAGCCAACACTTTAGGTACATCCATCTTTAGAAATCACACTTCGTTCTCCCATTGTCATCAATCTTGATGATGATGATGATTTGGATATTTCCAAAATCGATGAAGAAATACATAATAATTTAAATTCTATTCTCATCCACAATGAGCTTAAAAGATAATCATCTTCATCAAGTAAAGAACCTGGTACCACTACTAGTTCGACACTTGCAGTTCTACCTTTGGACAGTCATCCACCTTCGCATTACACTGAACAAGATTGGGATGTGGATGACTTTTGAGATGGTTGACTTGCATTCGCCTTGCTAGGCCTTTTACTTTTTTCTTTTATGTGCATCTTGTGTACCCCCATTATGTGTGTTGGATGTTTCCTTTCTTTGTATACTTCTTCTATGCATACATCAGTTCTTCCAATCGTTTTTCTTTTTCTCTTTTTTTTTTTTGTGTTTTCCATTTGGGGATGATGCAAAGCATAGAGAAACCCTAGATGTCTCTTCCATGTTGACCCAAAAGGTCCTTTTCTTTTATTTTATTTTGTGTTTTCCATTTGGGGATGACACAAAGCATAGAGATGCCCCATGTCTCTTCCATATTGACCCAAAAGGTCCTTGTCATTCTTTTGTTTTGTGTTTTCCTTTTGGGGATGATGTAAAGCATTGAGTCTGAAATGTCTCCTTCATGTTGACTCAAAATATTTTTCCTTTTCATTTTCTTTTTTCTTGTGTTTTCCTTTTGGGGACGATGCAAAGCATTGAGACCGCAATGTCTCTTCCATGTTGACTCAAATGAAATTTCTTTTTCCTTTTTTTTCACTCTCTTTGTGTTATTCTTCTAGTTTTATGTGTATTTGGGGGATGATGATAGTTCCGAGCTCTTTCATAAAAATATTGCAGTAACGAACATACTGACCCTAGATCCATAAATCCCTTATGTGTTTTGTGTGCTTTCTTTTATGGGGGAAACTCCCTTTCTTTTTTTCCTTGACATGATGCAACCTACTTTTGAAACATATGACTTGGCATAGGGATTTCTGAGTTGGTTCTCATGTCTTGTTTTCTTTTTGCATTTTCTTTTCTTCTCTACTTTTAAGTAATTTCTCACAGAGCTGTGTGTAGCAATTCCTTTAAAGTGGGGGGCATACATTACCATAATTCATTTTCATTCTTGGTTCCAAGTGTAGCCTTGTCATTTGCATGATGTGTTTGTCACTTTGTGCATGACATTGGGTGTGATGTCCTTCATAAGTGTGATCTATCTCAACATATTACATTCCTCTTGGTGTTTTGATGCGATGCATTGCATCCCCTAAGTTGTAAGTATACTATTCTTTGATTGGTCTTCTTTTGGAAACATTAGACATAATGTTCCTTAAGTGACCGACCTTGCATAAACTGAACACGACTCCTTTGAACAATCCTTCATAGTACATTTTTGCATTTTATATTTCTTGGCCACCTTGCATCACACAACTTGCATGCCTGTAGTGTAGTATTGTTTTAACATTCAAAATTCCTTTTGCTTTGTGGCGCCTTGTTAAAGTTATCAATAGGTATAACCTTAGCATGGTTGAGCGGGAAGCCCAACTAGTGGCATGACTTTCCCCATAGCCACTTTTTTGTTTTTCTGTGAGTGCATGCCAACTAGTGTATGTATCTTGCTTCTTTTTGGGCCCTCTCACCATGCGGAAAACTAGTTCTGTGGCCCCAGAGTGAGTGCATTTGGGTTTTTTGACACCCCAAAGTGAGTACACATTCTCTTTTAGCCTAGATCTTTCCCACAACTATTTGGATTAGTGATCGAAGCTTCATTCAATTCATCTCAACACTTATTTATTCCTTTGTTCTTATGCTTAGTTTTCCATGGGATCTTCGTCCTATGGGTTTGATCATCTCTCTTGACTATTGAATTCCATCTTGCTAGTGTAAGTGCATTTGAGCCCTATTCTTAATGTTCATGGCTACTTTAGTGTGAGCTTGAAGCAGGTTCATTCACTCACTAAAGTGGGGGATAAATGTGCCATAGAAAAATGGTCCCTTGTTATTTTCATGGCCTTTTAGGTCTCATTTCATGGTTTTATGTTGCTACATGGCTTGAACATGCATATATAGGTACTAAAATTCAAATGATGATGTCTTGTGAAGGTGTTGTGAAGTATTGTAAGACATTTCTACATTCTTTTAGACTCTATTCATTATAATTTATCTAAAAATCACCTTTTGACACATCATCAAGTCTTATTTGGAAGTGTTGTAAACTCTTGTAATAAGATTCTAAACTTTCCTAGGCACAACTTCACTATTTATCTTTTCTTATGACTTAATTGACCCCTTTATTCCCTCATATGCTTTTATTAAGTGTATTTTTGGATATTATCTTGACAAACAACATTAAATGAAAGATTTTTCCTGACACTTGTTTTTAGGTCCTAGGTAGGACCCATTCGCCATCAGTGGCGAATGTGTAGGTCCTAGGCAACTTGACGTAAAAATTTGAATAAGTTATCTATATTATTTCAAAAATATGTAAGAATAGAATTTGTAGAAAATTGAATGTAGTTTCTAAACTACTAGGTTTATTTTTTTAAAACCAAAATCTATTTGGTGAAAATTTGAAATTTCAATGTAGTAGTACTTAAATTTCAAGAAAAAATAAGAAGTGTCTATCTGACCACCCTAACCACAATAAAATGACAATATTTTTTTTATAAGATTTCAGATATAAGTAGATGACTCATGTCCCAATGTGATGCATATTTTTTTGTAATTTTTATCCAACTAAATAATTAATTATGATTTTTTTATTACAACTTTTAAAAAATATAAAAACTCCTACGTCTAACAACCTTAACTTGGTCAAAACTTCATGATTTTTTTTTTTTTTATAATCCTATAGTATACGATGCATAGAATGTGACGCATGTTTCAAATTCAAAAAATATGATACTGTTTGAAAGTTATAGATGATTTTCAATCAACCTATCAATCCAGACTTTAGTCATAATTCAAATAGAAAATGAATAATAATTATTTATTAAATTCAAAGTAAAGAATAATTTATATTGGTGGAAAGCTGAGATTCTCCTTTAAAAGCCCTTTTCGTTTCATTAATTTTGGGTAAAAAAAATTCATCAGCTACATACCCTACAAATACCCATCATATCGCCACTTTGTGGCCCATCATGATCCTAAACATGCCCTTCTCTAAACCCTTACTATTTTGAACTTTATTTAAAAGTATGGATTAGTTTAGGAAGAAAAGCATAAAAAAACTACCATATTAGATGATTGAAGTCACTTTTAGATTGCATATCTAGAAATAAATCTAGGATTTTATCTCATTTTTCATATTTTACTAATTCTTATTTTCAAAAAGTTCCACCTTAAAAGTGTAAGTCCCCTTTTGAAAAAGGCATTACATTAACCACTTAACAATTTTTACAAAGTCAAGACTTGACAATCAAAGCCTTGGTGATGAGGGCGCAACCCAAGACTTAGAAAATAACCCACGAACAAGAGAATAATATTATTATTCAGAAAATGGAGTTTCTTACATGCAGAGGATCTCAAATCCCCAAGTTCTACAACACATGCAAGTTACAGAAAGCTACAGAATCACCCTTTCGCAATATGCGAGCTTGTCCCCAAAAAGTTACCCGATAATTAGAAACACGCCCATAAATAGAGCTCCTCATTAGTTTGGAGCCAAAACAATATTCAAATTTGAGTTTAGGCGGTTTGGTGCCAAAAATTTTCAACATGAAGTTCAAATTTCAAAAGAGCATTTGCAATTGTATCTTCTAGAAAGTGTGCCAACTTCCTGGGGCCATAACCTTTGATCCAGGACTCCGAATCATGAACCGTTTGAACCGTTGGAAAGGTCTTGAAGTCAATAACGCACTCGAAATTGGATATGCCAATTTTAGAATGTTTTGGGGCAAATCTGGGAGCTCTAAGTGCCTCAAATCTAACTCAGAAGATTTTCAGGTGCAAATATGGGAAACTAAAACTGCAATATCTTTCAACCCAATAACCGAAAATAAAAACAGTAAATTGGGAATTTCATTATGACGAAAAGGGTATCCAAAAATGTAAAAACATCTAAAAACTAAGAAACTTGAAATTTAACTATTTTTGGGTGATGCAAGATTGCCCTTACACCATTGGATGCTCCTGCATCAGACACCCAGGGTAATTTGAGAAGTGACCCCGTCACATCTTAGATGGTTGAGGAAAACCCAATCGGTCAATTGCTACCTTAGATAGCCAAGATGAATCTTCCATAGAACTTCCTCTCCACTTCACTAGATATTCTTCATACTACTTGTTTCTGGTACTCCTTCCCACACGACTATCCAAAATTGCTTCAATCTCCTCCCTTTCTGAAGTAGGTGCTGGAATGCTATATTTCCCTATTGCTAGTGCTTCCTCCATTCCACCTTCATGATACTCTGTCAAATCTGAAATGTTGAACATAGGGGAAATGTTGAATCCATCCGGCAACTCTACCTTATATGCATTCCACGAATCATGCCTCTTCAAAATTTTATAGGGACCGAACTTCTTCATCTTCAATTTGTTATATGTTCCCACTGGAAA
Source organism: Sequoia sempervirens (assembly GCA_007258455.2). Classification (NCBI taxonomy): domain Eukaryota; kingdom Viridiplantae; phylum Streptophyta; class Pinopsida; order Cupressales; family Cupressaceae; genus Sequoia; species Sequoia sempervirens. The sequence goes on from VDFB02086081.1 coordinate 138,139,513, forward strand.
CCTTTCTTTCCTCAAGTGGACCATCACTTCATCACCAATCCAAAACTCCTTATACCTCCTCTTCTGATCTGCCTTAGCCTTATACTGCATATTCATCTTGTTAATATGTTCTCTTACCTTCTCATGTACATCCTTGATGTGTTCTACAAAATCTTCAGCTTCAACACTTATTTCCTTCTCTTGGTCCATCTTCCACAATTCTGGAGCTGTTCTAGGGCTACCTCCATACACAATC
>VDFB02086081.1:138140729-138322318 GCA_007258455.2 Sequoia sempervirens
GACCAAAATGTCACGCCATTCCTCCACTATACTTCTCCTTTATTAGGTTCTCCCTCATGGAACTCTTCGGGATACACAATTGACTTCCCTTAAATAACATGCCATCCTGGATTATGAAATCCAACCACCTTGTCCTATCCACTGTAACAGGTTCCTTGCAAGCTTTCCAAGCCTCTGCGAAATCAAGATTTTCTATGTACAGTGTCTTAAGTTCATTGAACCAACCACTTCAATCTGCATCTTTGTCATCAATGTATGCCTCCTACTTAAGACATCTGCAACCCTATTTGACTTCCCACTCCTATGTTTCAAAACAAAGGTATAACTCTGCAAAAACTCTACCCATTTCATATGCCTCTGATTTAATTTTCCTTGACTATTTAGGTACTGCAAGGCCTGATGATCAGTATATAGAACAAATTCCTTCGGCAACAAATAATGTCTCCATTTCTTTAATGCTTGAACTATCGCATAAAATTCCTGATCATATATAGAATAGTTTCTCTTGGCATCATTTAACTTTTCACTGAAATAGGCAATGGGCTTACCTTCTTGGCTCAACACTACTCCAATGGCACAACTACTGGCATCACAATCCACATGAAATACCTTGTTGAAATATGGGAGGGCTAGAATAGGTTTCTTTGTCACCTTCTACTTCAACAGTTCAAAACTTTTTGCTGCTCCAGTGCTCCACTTGAATTCTTTTCTGTCCCCTCTCATTGTTTCAGTCAGGGGTCCACAAATACTACTGAATTTTCTAATGAACTTTCTATAAAAACTAGCCAAACCATGGAAAGATCTCACCTCGGTAGCAGTTCTTGGGGTAGGCCTTTCCAGAATAGCCTTCACCTTCTCTGGGTCCATCTTGAAACATTCTGCTGAGACAACAAACCCCAAGTAAACTAACTCCCTCTTCACAAAAGTACACTTCTTCAGATTAAACAACAGTTTATCTTCTCTTAACTTCTCAAAGACTCTCCTAATATGCATCAGATGCTCATCCAACATCTTATTGAAAATAAAAATATTATCTAAATACACAATAACAAAACTTCCCAAAAATTCTTTTAGTACCTCTTTCATGAGCTGCATGAATGTGCTCGGTGCATTGGTTAGCCCAAAAGGCATGACTAACCACTCGTACAGGCCCTCTTTGGTCTTGAAGGTAGTCTTCCATTCATCTCCCTCTCGAATCCAGATATGGTGATATCCACTCTTCAGATCAATCTTTGTGAAGCACTGAGCTCCACTCAAACAGTCCATCAGGTCATCCATCCTTGGCAGGGGAAATTTTTACTTGATTGTTATCTTGTTTATGGCCCGGGAATCTGGACACATCCTCCACTCCCCATCCTTCTTTGGTGCTAGTACTGCAGGTACTGCACATGGACTCAAACTCTCCCGTATCAAACCCTTTCTTAACAACTCTTGAACTTGTTTATTCAACTCATTTTCTGCTGGAGTCATTCTATGAGCTACCTTATTTGGCAAACTAGCTCCAAGAATCAAGTGAATTTGATGACTGATCTTCCTTATTGGTGGTAAACCCTCAGGTACATTATCAGAAACAATATCCTGAAACTCATCCAACATCCTAGAAACTTCTTCTGGAACCTTCTCACTACCCTCCTTACTCACTCTAGGAATCAATGCATAACACATATGCTCATGCTTCATACCTTCTAAAATTTTTCTTCCATCTACATAACAAATTCTAGCACTACTACATACCTTTTCTTGGGTCTCCTTCAGGGGTTTCAACTTGTGACGAACCCCATCCTCTGTCAAGGAATAAGTGTTTGCATGGCCATCATGTATAGCTCACCTATCAAACTGCCACGGCCTCCCCAACAACATGTGACATGCATCCATGGGGATGATATCACATAGTACCTCATCATGGTAGCTCTCGATCTTGAACTTTACTAGGAGGCGCTCATTGACCAAAACTTTGTGAGGTCTTTACGCAACTAGGCAATCCGATATGGATCGCGGGTGCCTTTCCCTCTTCAGCTTCAACTTTGTGACCATCTCCTCTGACACCAGATTATCAGTGCTCCCACTGTCAATAATGACATCACAACATATTCCTTCACACTTGCACCTTGTTTGAAATAGATTCTTCCTCTGTTCTGGTTCCTTTTCCTCAGTCACTAGGGCTCTCCTTATCACTAGGGCTTCTCCCCTTTCAGCATCATTTGAATGTTCAGATTGGGCCTCCTCATCTGCATGCGCAACACTTCCATGAGCTTCTGGCCTTTTGTCTGCCCTTCCTTGGTGTTGTGGACATTCATAGGCTCGATGCCCTTCTTCACCACACTGGAAACACATTCCTCTAAAACCACCTCTTCCAGATCCTTTTCCATATCTCCCTCATCCTCTACCTCTTTGATCACCACTATTGTGATCACGAGGGCGGTAGAAGTTGTCATTCCTTTGGCCTCAGCTGGTACCCACATCTTTACTTTTCTTTTCATCATCATTTCAGCTTCCTGAAGGTCTTCCACTGCCCCTTCCTCTTTGATCTCCTTGTCCTCTTTGCTTGCCATCAAATCTTTTATTCAGCTTCTCTTCCACCTTCAAAGCAAACTGATACACATTCTCATGGTGGTCATTTTGACTAGGCTTAACTCCTCCTGAATGCTCGGTCATAACCCATTAAGATATCGGGCTACCTTCTCTTTATTAGCCTCTGTGTGACCTGTTCTGATGATTATCTTGTGAAAATATTTAGTATATTCTTTCACAGATCTACTTCCTTGCTTCAACCCTTGCAATTTCTTCAACAGATCTAACTCGTGATCCACTAGTATGAACTGCTTCTTCAGTTTCTCTACCATGCGATCCCATCTGGTGATCTTGACTTTCCCTCTTCAATTTCTTTCCAACTGGACCTCTTTCCACCAAATACTGGCATGGCCCTTCAGCTTCATTTTCGTAAACTTAACCCGATCTGGGTCCTCTATTTCCTCATACTCAAAATATTCTTCTAGCTCGTTGATCTAGTCGATCAAATCTTCCGGGTTCAGACTTCCGGAATAACTAGGGACTTCTGCTCTGGGTCTTTTCTCGATCTTTGAAATGGCCCTTATTAGCTACATTTGGTCTTGATCAATTGCTTCTTCTTCCTCTTCTACATCTAAAACTTCTTCCTCTCCTTCATCCTCACTTTCCTCCCTTGGGTTTAACCCTCTTCTCAACTGCTCTTGTAACGCATCAATCTGTCTCTCGAGGGCTGCTAGTGCATCTCTTCCACCAACATTTCTGCCACCTTGACCACCTCTGGCACCACCACGCTTACCAGGCACCACTCTTGGGGGCATCTTTCTTGACCTCAACCCACAACCACGGTCCTGGTGCGAACTGCCTCACGATCGATGATCTATCCACATGCTCAAGAAAACCCGCTCTGATACCACTTGATGAGGGCACAACCCGAGACTTAGAAAATAACCCACGAACAAAAGAATAATTTTATTATTCAGAAAATGGAGCTTCTTACATGCACAGGATCTCAAATCCTCAAGTTCTACAACACATGCAAGTTACAGAAAGCTACAGAATCACCCTTTCGCAATATGCGAGCTTGTCCCCAAAAAGTTACCCAAAAATTAGAAACCCGCCCATAAATAGAGCTCCTCTTTAGTTTGGAGCCAAAAAAACATTCAAATTTGAGTTTAGGCGGTTTGGCGCCGAAAATTTACAACATGAAGTTCAAATTTCAAAAGAGCATTTGCAATTGTATCTTCTAGAAAGTGCGCCAACTTCCCGGGGCCATTAACTTTTGATCCGGGACTCAGATTCATGAACCGTTTGAACCGTTGGAAATGTCTCAAAGTCAATAACTGCGCTCGAAATCCACTACACTAATTTTGAAAGTTTGGGGCCATTCCAGGAAATCTAAGTGCCTTAAATCTAACTCGAAGATTTTAGGTGCAACTGGGAAACTAAAACTGCAATATCTTTCAACCCAAGAACCAAAAATAAAAAACTATAAATTGGGAATTTCATTATGATGAAAAGGGTATCCAAAAATGTAAAAACATCTAAAAACTGAGAAACTTGAAATTTAACTATTTTTGGGTGATGCAAGATTGCCCTTACACCACTGGATGCTCCTGCATCACTTGGGGTTATCTTTCTAAAGTTTTATGAAGATTTCCTTTCAAGAGATAATTTACCTTCTTACTTTGTCTATGTTGTGAATGTGTAAAACAGTCATCAGCACTAATGAGAGTAGATCATGTGATTTCATCACAACTCAAATTATTCAATCACATATAATACTTAGATCTACTAAATATCTTAAACATAAAGTGTAAGTTGTCCATATTGTTATACCACATCAAGCTCTACTAACTCTTCGATAACATTTAATATTATCTGATGATCATCTATATCTAGTCTCCACTTATGACATCCACATGCAAAGAGATAGTTTGGTAGCAATTACTAGGTGGCTATACTAATACATCACGTTGTCATGGTAGTAATCACTAAAATGAATCCTATTTTGAATAATTATGACTTTTTTAAAATATATCCCTTACATTACAACTAAACATTTGGGAAATAACAAATGTTCATCACTTGTTTCAGGTTTTGTTAACTTCATCCTCTCCTCTATGTAATGTAATAAATATTAACTAGCAGTTCTATGTTTCAAGCCTCTACTATGATCGTAAAAAATCTCTTACACCACAAATGTTAAATGCAAAAATTTATAAGCAATATTTAATTATAAACTGTAATAACTAGATTATAAATAAATTTTGTCTTTAACATATTAAAATTTAAAAAATCAAGAATTGCAAACTTTCCACGATATATATATCTTTTAAATAAATCTTGAAATGTGATCATAATCAATTGAAATCAAAGGAATTCATTTAAATATTTCATGTTCCTCTTTGTAGAATGTTTCAATAAGAACTAGTGGCACCAAATTATATTCATCAATAAATCCACGTTGTTGGTTGTTCCAATTATCACAATTTTCCAAAATGTAGTCACAAGAAAAGTAAGAGTAATCCCTAGTACAAAATATCTATGTGTGTCTATTTATACTCATGATACAATGCAAAGATATTGCATTTTTCTTCTATCCACACCTAAAAATTATATATAATATGAAATGAAATAAATATTTAGGTAAAAATTTAAAAATATGTCATTTTTTTTCAAACAATACATGATATCTCAAAAAAAATCTATTTGGACATGGGTTCCTCCATGAAGATGTGCCAACCTTATACATATAGTATTCAAAAACATCATGTACATTATTCATATTATCTCCCTCATGATTCATTTCATTTTTTTCTTAGAACACATTTGACACAAGTTTTTGTACCATCATGTTAACCCTTTCCATACCCACTCTTAAAAAAAATGAAATATATGGTACATTTTCATGTCTATTATATCTATGTAGTGCCTAAAATGGCCTTAATGATTTGAATTGGGATGTAAACCAATCAAACAATACAAAATAGTTTTCAATTTTCACACCGCTACTTGTTAAATATTCAAAAAACTTCTTAAAGTGCAACGTTCTACAAAAATGTGTTTCATGCTCTATATATCATCATTAATATTAAAGTGATATTATTTCTTAATTACTTTTTCTTCAAATGTACTATAAAACCATCTAAATCCAATTGTGCATGTCGATAACACATATGTGTGCCATAATACTTGCCTAAAACAAATAGTAATATTGTGTTTGAATCTCCTTTTGCAAGGTAAAAGAGTAACTTTATAAAAAATTGACTACTAATAAAAATATTTTAGGTAGGGAAGTATCTCTTAACAACATTAATTATTCTTCTTTCCACTTAGCAAATCATGCATGGTGTATGTATGGTTGTATCAATTTATTAAAAAATTCTATAAATTTTCCAGTAGAAACCTCCTCTTCTACATAATACAACCTTGTGGATTCTTTCCCAAATTATTATGTGAACCTTATATACTTGTAACTCTTGCAACTTACCATCTTCATCCTACCACAATATTAATTTATCAAATAAATTTTAGCCAAATTTCTACATGTTTCATAGAGTCCTTTTATGCATTGAATTGAACCATCAATATCATCATCATATTTATCACATAAGATGGATTCTATGAATTGACTTACCCATTTTGGAGTTACATTTTGAAAACCACCAATTTATTCTTTGATCTTTTGAAGTGCTTGATAGTAAAGATCAAATTAAACATGATAGTCACAATTTTTTTGAAAAGTATTGTTTTCCTTCAAATAATCTAGCATTAAAATTTTATACATTGTTTTTATAATATTTATATGAGGATTTTAATCAAAAACCATCACATACATCTCATGGTGTGTTATGTCTAACTAATGGTTTGTATGCAGTACACTTTTTTTTGGACTGATCTTATGTTTTAGAATATCTCATCTATTTAATGAAGAATGAGGATGATCACGCTAAAAAATCTAGATCAACTTCTTCACACCATCTTCAATATTGTTAATTCAAGATAGATCTAGGAATATGATGCACTCCAAATCAGAAGATGAAATGTTCTAAATGGAAGGTTCACCAAAATGAAACCTAGAAAACAAGGTTCCACTTTTTAGGATATGGAACAAAGGATATAGGACCTATTTTACTGTTTCACTCATGGAAACCCTAGAGATATCAATCCAAGGATGAAATAAGGGAAAGAGATCTACTAAAGGTTGTATTAGGGTGTGATTAAAGGCAATAAGGGGGTTCACCACTAAGCTAGGGCTTGGAAAGACTAATAATATGCAAAACCTAACTATATGACCTAAATTATGAAGCTAAAATGTAGGATAATAAACTGATAAAGTATAGAGGTGCACTTGGAAATTGAAGAAGCTTGAATGAATTTATGAAATAATAAAAATGATGACTTTAATGCACATTGGGACACATATGCCAGGCTAGGAGATTTAGTCCTAGATTTGGGTTTCAGGCCAAAATCAGAATCTAGAACTGCTAAATCAGGATCTACTAGAAATGACTGAATCTAGGTATAGTGGGACTCATGTGCCACAAGTGGAAATTTAGTCCCAGTATCAGGGTTGATTAGATACTCTGATATCTCTAATGTTCTCTTGCATCTTCCTTCATGCCAAATCTCTAGTTCTGGAACACTTAATTTTGCAATGTAAGTGACTTTCCATGATATTGCAAGGTCACAACTTTGACAACTTGACAACTTTTCTCCAATCTTGCTCTTCAAGGGATCTTCAACCTAAACCACCTAGATTTGCAATCACACATAAAAGAGGGGAAATTTTGTTTTTTGAGTAGATAGGGGGTTGCCTTGGTCAAACCTCATTTTGGTAATCAAACCTTGAAATGAAATCAAATAAAATGGAGGAATGATGAATAAACAAATATGCGATGTTGCAACTCACCAAATCTTTGGAATAAAGGCTACAATCTTGTAAGAAATGTCTAGCATGAATGCGGATGTTGATTTTTTCATGAATGATATGGATCTAGACTTGAATGCTTGCTTAAATCACAAAACCCTACATCACAAATGTTAGCTAAAAAATAAACATGATGCATGATGACTTTGACATGATGCTTGATACTTGAATAATGCTCCAAAATGATTGATAATCACTCTTGAATGCTCTTATAAACTCTTTTGTAAGTTCTCCTGATCACAAATTTGCTAAAAGAATGCTTCATCAACTTGATAGGTGAAAAATGAGTGAAATAACCTTGTATTTATACTTATTTATGCCAAATTTCTCAAAATTACAACACTACAAGCTGACATCAAATCTAAGAGAATAAAACCCCACTGATAATTTGAATTCAAATCAGGTCTAAGATAAGCAAGAATCATATGCAAGGTGGTTCGTATGAGTCCCATTACGCTAACCTTGGGACACATTTTTCAAGAAAGGTTTAGTTTAATGTCCAATTCAGATCTAGGCCCCGAAACCTAGGTGGGACCCATATGCTCAAGGTGGTGCATGAGTCCCAGATCACTAAATTTTTGCCACACAATCCAAAATCATTAATTTCTGATTGGTCACTTGATACATGTCGGGATTACCCTTAGAAAGATGCATTAATTAAGGCTTGTGGATGCAAAATAAGGCCAAATAAGGCATAAAGAAGCCCAATTAATTAATAAAACCCTAGATTAGTGTGGAAGTGTAAAAAAACACTTTACAACACCCTAAATAAGGCACAATTGAGTTTATTTAGTTCATGTAGTACCCCTCCAATTACTATTATGTGATTCAGTTTGTTTGTGTTCGTTTGTTAGTCGTGCAACTATTTTAGATACTATATTGTGTTGCCTCTAGTTAGGATATTGATGTTATATTAGTGGTAGAAGTCTGTGAGTGATTTATTGAATATCAAGATTATCTGGTTAAGTTTGTAAGAAGACAATGTGGTTAATATGTGTGTTTTTTGGATATGTTGTTTCCAAGTTTTAATGTGATTATCATGATTATGATGTATTGATGTTTTTCAGTCCCAGTGAAGAAGACAGTGTAGCACTACTCACGTGTGAGTATCCTGTTGCGCTGCGATTCTTCTTCATGGTGTGTTTTCTAATATATCATGATATGTTTAATAGGTGATGTTTTATGCAGATACAGGTACCAGGTATCGGCTCCACCTGCTTGATAGGTCTGAGCAAACCCTAATCCAATAAAAATCATGTTGATTCAGAGATAGTGTCTGGTCCTCGTGTAACCATCGTTCTTTGTGGAACGAGTATCCAATAGTCACCTGTTGTCATGTGTTGTTTTGTCTTGTTGTGTCAATTTTGTTTGTGTTATTTTATTTGAAAATTAATTACTGTTTAATTAAGTTAAATGGCTAATTTGTTGATATATTGATTAAATGCAAATTTCTTTAAATGTTAGAATAAATGTTTATGTTATGTTTATTGTTTAATTTATTAATTTAAATTAAGCAAGTCATTTGATTAAAAGAAAACATGTGAAAAGGTATTTCTTTAAAAGTAATTAATGGGTTACTTGTACAAATATAATTTAATTGAAAAGCAAGTATTTTAAAAGAGTTGATTTCGAAAAGTTTAAATATCTGAAATTTGACCTGAAAGAAAATATCTTTGATATTTAATGTTTTTAACTACATGAGAAATTTGAGGAATGCATGTTTACAAACAGTAAGTTGTGACTTGAGATAAGGGATTGCATTAATTAGCCCTTAGGGGTTGCATTTTCATTCACAACAATTCTCAGGAAAAAAAATTTCACGGCAGCAGGTTTTAGATATAATTTGGGGAAAAGAAAAGATTGCTTGGATTTCTTCACCAAGTATTGCTGATTTGATTGGGATTAAGAGAAGCTATAGATTTTGCTTCAAATCAATTTGCCAACTGTAAACCAGGTTTTCTCCTTATTTCTGTAATATCTTACTTAATAGTTTTCTGAATATTATGTTGAAACAGACCTGCACATGCAAACAAGGAAATATTTAGAATAAGGTTTCAAACTTAAGAAAAACGTAACAATAAGAAGTCAAGGAAAAATAAATAAAAAATCATGTGAAATATGATTTTAGCCAACAATTTATTTTATGAATTATATTATGTACGAATTATCCCATTCTTTGAATTATTAAAATGATTTCTTTGAATCTCTTACTGTATTCTCTATTGGTTTGGATTGTAGTTTATATGTTTAGCTGAAATCATCCCTGAAACTTTGTACTTTGCCTTTTTGTATATGTTATAGTAGCATAAGGGTACTGTATTATTTGATTTAATCTTGGAGAAACCAAATATCTCTCATCTAGCTCAGCCTAAGATTTATTCTCTTTTTGAAGAGTTTTTTTTTCTTTGATAAGGTAGGAGTCTGAGATGTATTTTAAAAGGAAACTGATTTTGGAAGTTATTAAGAAACTAAATGTCTTACTGGACGATTTGGGAACCATATCCATTCTTTTAAATAATGCTGCACAACTTATTCTTTTTCAATTTCCTTATTCTTGTGCTATATTGTTTATGTGTACAACCAAGGCACTCAAAATTCTCCTCATATCCTTGCTTGGTAGTTTTTGTTTGGAATGCTATTGCCGTTTGTTCATAGAATTTACAGATTTTGATTTAAGTTTTCTAAGAAATCAATCTCCATAAAGTTGCACTGCTCATCTTGTCCTCTATTATATTATTCAAAATAAATGTATGCAATGTCTTGAATGCATCTATTTAGGGAGCTAGCTGAAGTAAATGATCTTTTGTGCGTATTATATACTTTATAAATTATGATGCTCTCTCCCTGCGCCTTTATATTATTAACATATAAATGATATCATATATCGTATTAATACAATGAGATAGCATGCCTTTATCTCTCTGTCATCTGGTGACGACACTTTTATAAGAGCCAAATTTGATTTGATTTCATTCCGTCTTATTCAAATTCCATTGCCTACTTCCCTGCTTGGAATTTTGGCACTGGTCTCCTTAGATGCTCAGCCATTATATTGGTTATTTGGTCATAATATTGCAAATTCGTTTGGTATTTCCAGTGCTGTTCCTGTAGGTGTTCTCCATGATCAAACCATAGTCTCTAAACAAATTTAAATCATTCTTATGTAATTTAATTTTTCTTTTTAGTTGTGTGGTTAGACAATGAAAGGTATCTACATGATTTCCTGTCATGAAATGGATAAAATTCAATGCCAAAATAGTGAGTTCATAGGAATAGTTTATAAGTGATTTATGATATTTTTAATGATTCGCAGTCTTGAGTTTATGTATAGTATTCTCCTATGATGATACATCTTGTGTCCCGTAGCATGCGCGAATACTTCAGTTATACGCATTAAAAGATATATATTTTTTTAATTGTGATCGCTCAGTGTTAACTATGTCTAATTCAATGGAGGTAACTCATAGGTGGATAGATAGTAAATTATATATTAGTTAATTAAGTTGTAAAGCATGATTCTAAGAGCACTATCTATCTTGAATACTGGCTAGTGAATACCTCCAGCTTGTTGAAATTCGTCACCTCTCAAAGAAGTCGATGTATTTTTTTTTAGCCAATAGTTGCTCCTCTTAATCATTTCCTGTTTACAAAATTGATAAATTACCTTTAACATGCCTGATTCTCCTCCATTTAATTCAGCTTTGAGTCTAGTTACACTTAAACGTCTTTATCATAGGCGATAAATAAATTTGCAACTTCAGTGTGTATTTTGGAGCTATCTCCAAATGCTTTACTACTACCTTATCCATAATCAACCTTTACTTCGATAGGGAGTTGGGTATATTGCCAATCTATATTAGGAAGAAAATACCTTTGAAATCAATAAGACTCTTGTCTCAGCGTCACTTAATATCTTGAGAAGAATGGACGTTGAACTTAATCTTAGGTTGTGCACCTTTATAACATTGTCACCACCTTCTCTTTATTTGTGATTTATAATTCTCATTTAACTGATTTCTTATCACATGGCATATATTCTTTAAGTGCATGTGCAATAGTGTATGATTAGTCTTATTTATATCTTATTGAAATACAATTAGAGTTAATTTTGAATTTATAATGGGAGTTATTAAATTGATCTTTAAGAGGTTATTTATAGAGGAAGTGTAAGACAATAGAAATAAGTATTTATGTTAAAAGAAATTAATATAAATAAGTAGTTATACGAGATTTATTGTTACAAAGGAAAGATCATGGGATATCTTGTTATCAAAAGACAATTATTTATATTTATGTATAAATTATTATAATTTATAGCACCTAGATCTATTGGTGTTATATGATGAATAATATGAATATATATAAATAAATTAATTGCAACCATGTTATCTTTTGAGTGAAGAAATATCTCTCAATTCTTTTATTTAAATGAGGATGGCTTTTAAATTAGGAATTAATGTCTTATTAATATTTAACTATTCATTTGTTTGAATCAATTTCAAGAAAGCTCTTATAGAAGAATAAATATATACTTGGAACGCTTGTAAGAATTGATTAAATTATTTTATATAAAAGTCATTAAAAAATGATCATTGCGCTTGATGGTAGATAAGTATTTGTTTTCATTTTACGAATGTACTTTGGTGTTAATGAGTTCTCTATTTTTCTTGGAATAGGAAACGTAAATTTGATTTGTAAGCATATACTTGGTTGTACTATGGCTATGACCTATTTTAGGAGTTAGCCATGCGTGATCTATTTGTTATTTTTAAGGTATTATGAGATTATGTGGTCTACGTCATGTCGATGATGTGGTCATTCTGGACTTTTCTTTCTGTGCTTAATGGTTTTCCATTGTATTATGTGGAGTTATTTGTTTCCCTTGAGGTGTTTGAACTATTCTATGGTTGGACCACGAGTGAAATATGTTTAAAATGGCGTTGATGTATAAGCCTGTTGGTAGTTCTTGGTATTTTGATGTCGTATCATGTTTATAGGAAGAGTGGCTTGCAATAGGGGCCGAAACCCCAAGTGGTTGCCAGGGTAACCTATTGTAGGTTTCTTATAATTTAGTGAAAACTGTAATAATCAAACCTGGGGTTCATTAAATAATAAAGATTAACATAATGCCTCACCTAGCACCTTAATGCTCGTTCAAATTAAAGGTAGATTGAGAAGCCCTAGAATGGCTTATCGTTTACCTTGTCTTCCTGAAAGGTAATTCGACACCACATGAGTAAAACTAAGGGTCGGGAATCGGTAGAGACTACCAGGGTAACTCTAGAAGAGGGTCGGTAGTCTAGGAAGATTCACCAGGGTAACTTAGAACAACTATGTGATGACACTTTGTCCTAAAGCATGATTGTAGTTCCTTGTGTGAAGTTAACTGTTATATGGTTGTTGTCTCTGAAATCTTATGATGTATATACTTTGGTTTGATGTGGTCATGTCATTATGTGTAGTCAGCCATGTAATGTAATGTATGTTCATTGTTCTATGTTTGATTGTCCTCTGGACCTATCACTATCTCCTAGCACGGAGGGAGTGGACCTTCGGATTCCACGCGGTTGGGTGGAAACCATGCTACACTTTCATTGGATACTCTTACTAATGACATTATACTTGTAGCTGGTTCTTGATACTTCGATGATCGTGACACTGGACGCAGATCACATTTGGATGTGGATATTTGATATGAGGACATCATTTCCCTTATTGTATATTTATCTCATGAATATGAGTATACTCTATGTACCATCATTATGATGTATCGACATCTTATGAGAATCTCACTGGATGTAATCAAAATTTATGAATGTCTTGAACTGTATAAGTTTTGAAAAGTGGATTATTCACAAATATGAATTATACTTGTGTTTATGACTTTAATACTATGGTGTTATGTTTTTATTTATAATGTTTTAGTAACGTCGTCTTGGAATCCTTAAGAAATTTTGTATAATCGAATGAGTTAAAAAAAATATTCAGATAATTTATTACTTTATGCATTGTTTTATTGGATTCCTTGGCGGGGTGTTACAGTTCACAAGGGCCCAAACAAGTGTGAAAATGTAGAGGGATACATTTTCCTACACTACACTTATAACACATTTGACACAATCTTTTATACCATCATGTTAACCCTTTCCATACCCACTCTTTAAATAAAAGAAATATGTGGTATATTTTCATGTCTATTATATCTATGTAGTGCATAAATGGCCTTGATGATTTGAATTGTAATGCACACCCATCATACCATACAAAACCTTTTTAATTTTCACACTGCTTCTTGCTAAATATTCAAAAAAGTTCTTAAAGCAACGTTTTACAAAAATATGTGCCATGCTCTATATATCATCATTAATATTAAAGTGATATTATTTCTTAATTACTTATTCTTCACATGTACTATCAAAACCATCTAAATCCAATTGTGCATGTCGATAACACATATGCACCATAATAGTTACCTACCTGAAATAGTAATATTGTGTTTGAATCTCCTTTTCTAAGGTAAAAGAGTAACTTTATGGTAATTTGACTACTACTACAAATATTCTTGGTGGGGAAGTATCTCTTAACAACATAAATTGTTTTTCTTGCCACCTAGAAAAATATGCATGATGCATGTATGGTTGTATCAATTTACAAAATAAATCTATAAATTTTTCAATAGGCACCTCATCTTATACATAATCCACCCAGGTGGATTCTTTCTCAAATTGTTTTGTAAAATTTATATACTTGTAACTCTTGCAACTTACCATCTTCATCATGTCACAATATTAATTTATCAAAGGAATTTTAGGAAAATTTCTACATGTTTCATAGAGTCCTTTTATGGGTTGAATTGAATCGTCTACATCATCATCATATTTATCACATAAGATGGATTCTATGAATTGACTTACCCATTTCAAAGGTACATTTTGAAAACCACCAATTTTTTCTTTGATCTTTTGAAGTGCTTGATAGTAAAGACCAAATTAAATATGATAATAACAATTTTTTTTGAAAAGTATTGTTTTCCTTCAAATAATGTGGCATTAACATTTTTACATTGTTTTTCTATTATTTATATGAGGATTTTAATAAAAAACCATCACATACATCTCATGGCGTGTTATGTCTAACCAATGGTTTGTATGTAGTACAATTTTTTTTGGACCAATCTTATGTTTTATAATATATCATCTATTTAATGAAGAATGAGGATGATCATGCTAAAAACTATAGATCAACTTCCTCACAAAAACTTCAATATTGTTAGAATAATGATCCCTACATGTCATTGTACAATTGCCTTCTACATTAGTATCATCCAAAACCTTTCTCTTCTTCATGTATCTTGTTAGCGTCTTTCTAATTAAGCCAATTTCAATTGAAAGTGAAGAGATCTAACACTTGGAATTTTTGGACATAGAATTTAGATGTTAGCATCACTCATTTCAAAATTCTCTTATCCGTTGATCAATATTTTTTCCCAATAGAACCTAAAACCTTTTTAACATTTTTAGCAATATCTTATTCTAGGCATCTTTTCCTCTCTTTTTTGTGAAATTTACACTCAAATATTGTAATGGATCCTTTAGTTCATCATGAAGAAGTATATTTGATAATAGTTATGCTTGACCAAGTGTATCACAATTTTTAAAATAAGCCTCAACTTTTTCAATTGTAGTTCTACTCAATGACTACCTAGTAGTTTGACTAGGTTTTTCAATGTTAATTTTCTTTTATATCCATTTCAAGTAAATGATCTATATTTCTAAAAAATATTTTCTCTTCACCTCTTTAATTAGATTAATGTGCATATCTATATTCTAAGGAAGCAATATTGACTTGTCTCTAACATCAAATTATAGATTGACCTCGTCTTTGACATAAATTTTGTGGTTGCGTCTCCTCCCTAACATCAAATATGTGTGCTTCAAAATCCTTGTAATTCCCCTCTAGTTGTTGCTACTATGTGTTTAGATTTTCTTATGATGTTTGATAGTATCTTATTATGATAGATCTTGATACCTTGTTATTATTTTATGATCGCTGACATTAGAGCAATGTTGATGTTATACTTTGATGTGATGATACTTTATGTGTTGCTTATGATTTATGTTATGCTTATGGATTAATGTAGTTGCTATTTGAAAATATTGATGTATAGTTATATGATGATTTATGGATGCTTTATTCCTGTCAGTTTTGTGTGACTATATTGGTGAAGAGGACGGGATTACATCACTCGCATGCGAGCGCCTTGTGATTCTACGATTTCTCTTCAGGATTGCAGGTACAAGACCTCGTCTCCACCTGGCTTCACAGGTCTGAGCGTTTCCATTTTCCCAACATTTATTTTGATAGGGAGATAGTAACAGAGTGGCCTTGTCAAACCACAAACCCAGTCATAGTGTGTCGTCAGTTCGTGGTTGGTTGGTTGTATTGTTATGTCATCTTTGGTTGTTTGATAATTTATTATCTTGTGAGATTTTTTGTGAAAATTAATGTTTAAATGTTTTAAATGTTAATTTATGTATTTTAGATTAGAGTTGTTAAAAGTTGTTATTTAATTTAATTTGTTTGGTAAGGTAATTTAATTCTTTTGATTAAATTTATCTTATTAAGTGGATAAATCAACTAATTAAATTAAACTTCTTGATTAAATAAATAAATTAATTAAAGTTGTTTTGATAAAATGCATAGTTTAAATTATTTAAATTTATTTTAAAATTATACTATGATCTAAATACTAAAAAGAGATATTTAATTAAATGCATTGGTTAATTTTAATTGTGAAAATTTAAATTAAGGAAAATAAGATATTTTAAAAGAATTGTTTTCATGTTATGAATTTTGACTTGGAGTTTAAAAAAAAGAGTGATCTTGAGTAGAATGTTGAAGTTGGAACTAATGGTTCAATTTTGATTACATGCAAGATAAGTTGTAATTGCATAATGAAAATATCTTTGATTTAGAAGATATCTTATGTGACAAGTATTAGTTAATTTATGAAGGGATTTGATTGGAGATTTTTTTTATGAAAAGAAGATTGAGATTAATTAGAAGAGGTGAGAGTTGTTTTCATGGGAATTGTTATAGGTTCTTATGTAAAGTTCTTTGTTAAAAAAAATTGAAAAGTTTACAGGGAAGTTTTTGGTTGGATTTATTTTTGTACATCTTCTGAAGGAGGAAATCTTTGGGCAAAGTTTGGGAATTGAAATACGAAGGCTCAACTTCAATCTTCATCAATTTGAGCTTGAGGATCCAGGTTCTTTATTTTATTTTGTTTATTTAATTTGTGTTTTAAAATATTGTCTGTACAATTCTATAGAAACTTTATTTAGATATTGTGAAATTGAAAATTTAGAAGATCTGTGTGTTTCATGGAGGTTTGATTTAAAGTTTTGGAGGGATTTCTATTAAACCTGTTGTAAAATTTTGGAAACCTTTGTAGAAGGATTGTTAAAATCTTAGATCCTCTGTAGGGAAATGAATTTAAAATGGTAGGAAATTCAAAAAAGAAAATAATAGATAATCTAGAAAACTTCTGTAGGATTGAAAATAAAATCCTCTCATAAAATAGTAGATCTTTACCTTTAGAAAAAATTATTTTAAAAGAAACAACAGAGATAGATGGTCCATAAATTAATCATAACTCAAAATTTACGAACTGGGTATGGCTGAATTTTTTATATGTTTTGAAAGACTTGGTGGCACACCTTTAGTAAAAAGTAGATGGTTCCTAAATTAATCATAACTCAAAATTTACGAGTTGGGTATGGCTGAATTTTTTATATGTTTTGAAAGACTTGGTGGCACACCTTCAATAAAATGTTTAGAAAAACCTAGATCTAAAAAAAAAAGTTATGGAAGTTGTAAAATACCAGTTTTATGATTAGTAATATTTGGATATGGTAAATTATTTTTAATTAATTAAATAATATATATTTATATATATGTATAATTATATTTATTATACATATTTAATTATATTTATTTAATTGACTATTTTGATATAATGGATGTTTTAAATATATATTTATTTATTTAAATATATTTCGATAATAGATGTATGCAAATGCATGAAAAAAACTATTTATAGAATGTTGTAATTTAAAAGAGAAAGTTAAATTTAAAGTAGATGTTTGATAATAAAATGATTTTATTAGAAAAATTGATTTTAATGAGGTATGCACAAGTAGTTATTTTAAGATGAAATGTTTTTTTAAAAGAGAAATGAATTTAATAAAGAAATTGTTTTTATTGTGGTGTGTGTTATTGTGAAATTGGAGTTAAACTATTAGTGTTAATTTTCTCATTGGTTGTAAATGAAGTTAAATTAAGTTGATTTTATCATTAGATGAAATTGAGAAAAATTGAAGGAAAACAATTAGCTTTAGTTTCTTATTGAAAATATAAATGGAATTATGTATTATTTTGATTGTTTGCAGGGAATATGTAATTGCCTTATTTGGATTTAGAATATCTGAATATTAGATTTTATCTTGTGCTTCAAAATTGTTTTAAAGTTATGTTCTCTCATTCTCATTGTTGGGGCAAATTTAGTTATTGTTTATGTAAGACCTCCAGATGTGTTTTCTTTGTGGTGGGGTTGTATCTTGTGTCGGTTTGGATTTTGAGTTTACTTGGGTAGTGCATGTGGATATAGTCAGTTTGAACACCTGGCTACCACAAACAGGATGTGTGATATAGTATGGATATTTGGTTACTATGAACGGGTTCTGAGACCTTATGTTTTAAGGTTGAGATGTGTTATCAGTTTTGTGCACCTTGTATACCCATAGTATTATGGATTTGAACTTTGTGTTGTCTTTAGGAGAGTGGCTCTTTGTGGGGGTCTAGCAGACAAAGGGGTGTCAGGGTAACTCACCTAGGGTTTAATCAAGTGATAATTTAAAAGAATTAATGTGGAAATTTCACACTAATAAAGATAATGAATGCCTCTCTCATGGCTCATGAGCTTGTTAAGGTTTGAGATGAGTGAGATGCATAGTTTTGCATGAGGGTCCGGCGGCCGGTAGAGGCAAGCCAGGCTAACCCAAGATGGGGGTCTGGTAGCCTAAGAAGGTTGAGCTAGGGTAACTCATAGCAAATTATGTTTGACACTCTTCCTATGACAATATTCAGACAGTTAGTGTGTAGTGTATAGATGATGTACTTGATCTTTGTTATCTGGAAGCAATGTAACTGTCATGTGAGTTTTGTACTTGTGTTGCTTAGAAATATATTTGGCTGTGTTTAGGGATTGTAGGTTTGGTCTTGGAAACTCTTTTACTATCTCCTAGTACAGAGTGAGTGGACCTTTGGGTACCATGCGATTGGGAGGAGACCGTGCTATTTCTTTCATTGGGTTCTCTCACCGTTGTTGCTATTCTTGGTTAGCTTTGTTCATGGAACAGGTTCCTATTTCTCTCGTTCATGTTGGCGAGTACTTCTTGTTGGAGAGCTCGTGTGTACTAGTGGAGTTGTTTATTCTTTCATGTACTCTTTTGTAACAATTGTAACCTTGTAAATTGTATCACTCCTCAAAGTGTAATTGAAGAGCGCCTTTGTAATTTGTAATTGTAAATCTTGTGTTTAAACTATCTCATTTGTGAATGAGCATTGTATTGTAAAATGAAATGAATCTAAGATGTATGAAATAGTATCACATCTCTTGTATCTTATGTGTTGTAATTTAATGATGGTGGATGTATGTACTTTATTTATGAGCATTAAATACACGTGATGTTTAATTATATTAGTTAGACTTATACTTTGTTTAAGCATTGTCACTATCCTTAGAGAGTGTGGGTGCTAGTGTAGTGTAACTCATGTTTAATATCACTTTAAGAAAAAAAAATTGTTCGCTTTCATTTAAATGTGTTACATTCTCTAGGGTTTCTGGGCAGGCATTACACGTGGTATCAGAGCCTAGGTTTAAACACTAGGAACTCTGGGTTTATGTTGAAACCATTAAGTTGTTTGTATAGGATTTAAGTTGCATATCTTGTCTTACACCTTTTTTTGTTTGTACAGGATCATGCCACCTAGGAGAGGTTAAGGCCATGGTCGTGGTCGTGGAGGAAGACACAAGGGTAGTCGGCAGAACTCACCTCTGCATGTTTCTCATGATTCTGACCATGAGGAGAAATAGACTTCTCGAAACATTCTGGGAGGCGGTATTTAGGATCTGGATCCACCAAGGATTGAGGGCACACATTTACATTAGTTATTGGAGGAGACTATTGCCCATCTTGGACCAAGGTAGGAGGTAGATCAAATTTTTGTTAGTGAGAGGGATGTACTAGCTTAGTCAGATGCAGTTGTAGCTACACATATGAGGGATTTACTTAGGGCTCGACCCCCATATTTGATGGATCAGGCAACGACTTAGAGGTAGAGACCTGGATGATTGAATTGAACAGATGTTTTGCTATGCACCCATATGGTAGCAATACTAGAGCTAGATGTGTGATTATGCACTTGAGAGATTTTGCATCCACATGGTTGAGATTGGAGGAGCAGAAGCTTCATATTGATATCAGTACCGTATCTTGGGAGATGTTTCTAGAGAGGTTTCAAGCCAGATTTTTGTCTGACCATTGGAGATACTTTTGAGGGGACGAGTTCCATGCCTTGCGACAGATGGATATGTTAGTGGAGCAGTATGACCATCATTTTTACGAGCTCAAGCAGTATGCCAGTATAGGTGACAATGAGGGTGTGCTTGTACAACATTTTGTTAGGGGCTTAAACACCTAGATCAGTGGTGGAGTTCAGGTATTCGAGCTAAAGACCATGGAGGTAGCTGTGGATAAGGCTCGAATTTTTGAGGAAAATTTAACTATGGTTTTAGGTGGACAGACAGGGGTTCAGGTTGGTAGTGTACCTTCCTTTGGTGTTGGATCTCAGGGTGGTCGATCTCAGGCTGTAGGCTTTCCCAAGGGGCATCAGGAAACAGCTAGGGGTGAGAATCAACAACCTTCATATTCAAGACAATATAATTCTCAGACCCAACACGGTGGTAGTTGGAAGTAGAAGAAGAGAGACTGGAGTTGGATACGAGCTCATCGTGATCATAACAATCAGCTTGCACAGAGTTCTCAACCAACATTTAGTGGAGGTGATTTCCCATAGTCGATTGTGCCTCCAGGTGATAGGAGTTTCAGTAGAGGGATAGGATGTTTCACTTGTGATAAACATGGCCACATTGCTCGACAATGTCCATAGCATGGCACTTCTGGATTTAGTCAGAGATCGATCGCTTTAGAGTTGACCATAAGAGATGCAGGAAGATTGCATAGGATACTTACCACAGTGGATAACCACTAGACCAAGCACTAGGGTGCATTTCATCCTTCAGTATCAAGAGTTAATCCTTAGGGATTGAGATTCTGAGCAGGTTAGGGTCTAGTAGGATCTGAGGGAGTTTTATCTCTATGTGTTTGTAGGCTTCCAGGAGTAAGCCTAATCTTAGGGGGGAGGATGTAATGCCCCTCCAGTTGTTGCTACTATGTGTTTAGATTTTCTTATGATGTTTGACAGTATCTTATTATGATAGATCTTATGATGTTTGATAGTATCTTATTATGATAGTAGTTTAGAGTTCCATGCAATTTGATTTGCATGTAAAAATTGATCTTTGTTTGAGGTTTTTGCTGTTTGGGTGTAATTATTTGTGGATTTGTGTTGGGCACATGCATTCTATAGTTTACTAATTTATTTGTTAAAAATTTTTAAAAAAAATAGCAGAGGGCCAATGTGTCCTTGCCAATATGCTATTTTGGTAGAAAATTTGTAATCTCCATATCTCTTTGCAAGATATTATTGTGGTTTTACAACATTGGAAGGTTTTTTGGTTTATGATTTGTATTTGGATCTGTTTGTGCCTATAATAAGTTAAATTCTTTTTTTAAGGCAATAATTCTAATCCTATCAACTCCACATCTAGTTAATCTCTTTCGCTCAGGCCTGTTGGTCAATCGTGCCTCCAATTCCATCGACCTACAAAGAGATTCTACACAACACTCCTTCAAGCATAACCCTCCACTTTCAGACATGTGACCCCTCTTTGAGCAAATGCAGGTCGACCAAAGTTTATATGCAGCTCAAAGAACATCTATGATTTCCTCCAAAGATCTGTTGTTTCAACTATGAGTTGCCTCCCTCAGTAAGTCATGACCTTATTTACCTTTTTCTCCAATGATTTGAGTGACCCATAAATAGTGAGAGTGCTAGAAAGAGGTGTGAAATTTGGGATGTCTCTTTTTTGCTTATTTTTTAGATTGATTAGAGAATTCTCTTCCATGTAGCACTCCTATCTTCTCACATGTGACACATCTGCACTTTTCTCTGGCATAAATAGGTGATATCAAGAAATTTTTCAGTTGCATGAAGATCTTACTCTATATTACATGACCTACAAATCTCCCATAGGAAGCTTCCTCACACACATGGCTTGCCTCATTGAAAAGGCGTTGCAGATTTGACCTGACGTGGTAGTTTAAACTAGTCAAACATGCAGATTGGAGGCATCATTTTCTTAATATTGATGGGGTTCATTCATTTCTTAATGATTTTCTTTTGATCTACACAATGTGGCGTTCAACATTCACAAGCTTTGGGAGAGTAGTTTCATTATTATATGCCACCACTTCAAATGACTTCTTCACTGTTGACTATAGTCAAATGCCCGCTGCATTTTTTTTCTTTTGTAAAGAAGAAATACTTTTATACTAATCACTAGAATTTATGCTTATCCATTAGCGGTTCTTTAACTTTCATGGTTTAGCTAAAATGTCAAAAACTTGTAGAAAGGGTTTTTTTCATTTTGTGATAACTTACAAATAGAGGGGTGATTATTTTTTTGAATAATGGGGTATTTTCATTTTATGTTTTCATCATTTTCTTGAGGTTTGAAAGGAATACTTAATTTATGTCTTCATTATTCACCTCATGATATTAAATCACATGAACTTGTAAGAACTCATAACAACAAATAAGTTTGTAAATGCACTCACATAAAGTGCCACAAAAACTAAACGTGTTTTCTTTAGGAAGGGAAAGATGTACTTACACTGAATTATAAAGTGTAATGGGGGGTTGTATAGAGCCTTGATTATCCATCACATTAATGAATCCTCATGATTTTTGGTAATACGTGTGTTTCCTTGGTTTTCCATGACAATAATGGATCCTCGTGATTCTTGCCTCATGAGTGTGTTCCTTGATTCACACCCTTTTTAATTTCTTGTACATCTTTTGGACCTAATTCTAGGCCTAAATATCTTGCACACTATTATGCCCAATTTCAGTTTGTCTTCTTATATCTCTTAGTATTACGGGGGATTATGACAGTGTTATGCTAATTCTTCTTTCAATGGATTAGTGAGGAACCTTCTATCTTTATCTCTTGAATGAGGGATTATTTTAGTGGATAATATTTTGTGAGATTCTAGTATGCCATAATCAAAGTACTATTTGTATTTTCAACTTCACAAAGTTTGATTTCTTTTCTTTATTCATGGTTGAGTAGTGTTCTATTCTTCACTCATGCACTATTTTGTATCTCTTATCTTGATCTACATTTCTTGGAGGCTTGTTGATTCTAGCAAACATCAGTTCACCTTCAGTAGAGTTTGCAACTTTGACATGCTTCAAGAATTTTTCATCATCATGTTCCTATCATCACGTGACATATTTTCAAGAGTTCTTATCCTCATCTTATCTTTCTTTTAGAGGATAGTTTTTTCCCTCTAGGTTTTCTATCTTTCTCCATTTACGAGAGAATGCATAGTACAAGGGTACCTTACTAGGCCTTGTAGCTAGGACCCATTTCTATCTATTTTCACTTTTCTAATCTCCACAAGTATCACTTAAGGGGGGGTGTTAGAGTGAATAATTTATCTATTCACTATAGCTTAAGTGTTCTTAGGTTGATGAGGCTAGACAACATCTTGTCTAATTGAATGCACAACCTTTTAGACCTCTAGAGGTTACCTACCTGTTTCGTAAACATCATGTGCATACCTTTTGAGGTTGGAATAATTTCCATCTCACCTCAAATGCCACTTTTATAGTCATTCAACACTTGTCATCAAGGTTGATGAATTGGTCAAATAGTTTGTTGGTATGCACATTTCAAGTGATCCAAAGGTTGACACCTATAGGACACTTGTCTTCTTATTTGTGCCACATCATGGGGCACTTTTCAATCCACATGATAGGTGGATTTCC
This sequence comes from Sequoia sempervirens, assembly GCA_007258455.2. Classification (NCBI taxonomy): domain Eukaryota; kingdom Viridiplantae; phylum Streptophyta; class Pinopsida; order Cupressales; family Cupressaceae; genus Sequoia; species Sequoia sempervirens. Next base: position 138,164,407 of record VDFB02086081.1, read on the forward strand.
TCTTCCTCACCTATATAGACAAGCTCATATTGTACTTTTTAAGTAACTCTTTTATCAATCTCTTTGATAATGTGAATTAGGCTAATCACTGTGTGCAAGTGTTTTTGTGGAAGCACAAGGTTTATGCTATTATGATCTAGGATGAAAATCTTAACAATTTACATACCCTATTTTCTAGAATGATGTCCTAATAATATCAAGGATGTATAGATGATGTGTATTGATTTATAAGAGCATGTCTATAAAATTATAAAATATATACATGAATATTAACCAATAATAGTTACTTAAAAGGATTCATAAGTTATATTATACTAGGGTAGGGACTTGGGAGAAAAGATATAGGTCATGCTATATATAATCAAACCCTAATTTTAAGAGTTATAATAAATATCTAAAAAAATAACAAGCCCTAGGAAATTTGAGAATGAATGACAAAATTATATATTTATTACAATTGATGTACTATAAAATCAATGTAGGTAGAAGCCATAAGTTCAAACCCTTGGGATTATAACTATGGTTGAGTTTTAAAAATGTGAAGGAAAATATATTTTGTAATGGTAATATATGCTAAATAATTGAATGCACACATAAAGTAACCAATATTGATTAGATAAGAAAGAAGAGAATTGCCAATTGACTTTGATATTTATAAAATTAAATTTAGAAGAGGATTATGTATTTATCTATTGAAACTATGAGGAAGATGTAGTGAAAATTTTACTTTCCTTAGTATTAGATTTATCAAACTTGCTAAAATCAAATTAAAATGTGGTATTCATCCATGTTTTCATATGGGCTTGTTGTAAAAATTGTATATGACTACATGGATTGAATTATTTGATCTTATAGAAGATGATTAAATTAAAAAAAATTAAATTAGTTATAAAATTCTTTAATTAAACAATACATATATTGTAATATCTTTGCATCCTTTCTTCACATAATTTTTCTTCATTTCTTAACATGAATGTGTAGTCTTATTTTTCCTTGTCCTTTTATTTCCCATCTCCTTTCCAAAATATCACTCAAAAATTTCTTTGCCAAATATTTGTTATCTAAAGTCTCCCAAAATTGCAAAAAGAAAATCCAATTCCTTTCCACATGCTTCACTTGCGGAAAATAGGAAAAAAATACAATATTTTCTTACATTTTCTATTTAAATAAAATAAAAAATACCTCATGTATATCACATTCACATAAAACTTTGTTTGGAAAAATTCAACTCAAAGGACCTTTGTTCGAATGTCATAAGTTATGAGCTTTTTAAATGTTTTTTTATTAGAGAATCTTTGTTCAAAGGTTGACAATTGCAAATTTTTAATATTATTTTCGTTGTTCAATGGAAACTTCTAATAAAGGGAGAATGTTCGATTGAAGATACCTTCACTTGAAGGACCTTTATTTCTTACTAGGAACTGCTCTATCTATTTAAATATAGAAATAATCACAATTTTATTATAATTTTCCTCATTTGAATGATAGATCATGAGCATAATTAAAATTATTGATAAAAAAATAACTACATAGTTATTACCACAAACATTCACAATTATTTACATGAATTATGAAAATATTGTATTTATTATAAATTTAATGATATTACAAAATTATATTTTCTAATATTTTTAAATATAAAAATTGAAAAATGTAGGAAGGTGATACAATCTTATATATAAAAGGATAAAATAAAATGATAGCAAACTAAAATTTTATATCACTAAGTGAACTTGTTGAATAGGCGACACTTAGATGATGTTAGCTAGAATTTGGTTTTGATTTTTGATCAGATTCTCAACCTCTGTGCTACTTTGGAGTTTGTTACTTTCACTCATATTCCTAGATAATGGAATGGTGTTGCTGATTGTTTTGCTAAATGGGATCCTAATCATAATCATGATTGGAATTTAGTGGACTGGGTTAGTTATCCTCGGATTTGTCTCAACAGTTGGATCACTTGGTGGAGCTTGATAGGGCTTTGTAATGCCATTGCTTTGTACTTCTTTTTTTAATAATATTTTTACCACTCGTTTATGTTAAAATTATGTATCACTAAAAATGTAACAATAAAAAGGAAGTCAAATAACTTTCACATCTACCTCAAACCTCTTATCTTTATTATATATTCAATAACTTAATTTGACAATATTACTTGAAATTTTTCAATGATTCATATTTAACATTTTCTCAGCAAATACATTCTATATTGTTAGATTATTTATTTTTTTTGTTTTGATTTGTATTTTATATTTCATTTTAGTCTCACTTGTCTCCCTTCATCACTTTTCTCTTCTTGTTTCTTCATTTCTTTTTTCCTCTTTTCTTCAATTATTTATATGATCATGTCATGCTTTCTTTCTATGTTAGATTTATCCATATCTTCTCACTTTTTATTTATTTTTATTTTCATTGTGTATTATCAAATATATTTTATATTATTTAATTTTTTTGTTTTAATTTGTATTTTTTATATCTCATTTTAGTCTCGCTTGTCTCTCATCATCACTTTTCTCTTCTTGTTTCTTCATTTCTTACTAGTACTCCAATTTAAATTGAGAAATAATTGCAATTCTATTATAATTTTCTTCATTTGAATGATAAATCATGAATATAATTAAAATTATTGATAAAAATAACCACATAATTATCACCACAAATATTCGCAATTTTTTATATGAATTATAAAAATATTATATCTATTTAATAAATTTCTTCATATTACAAAATTTTATTTTCTAATATTTTTTAATATAAAAACTGAAAATTATGAAAGTGATGAAACAATTTAAATGGTAGCATTGATATCAAACTAAAATTCTATAACAATAAAAATATAACAATAAAATGCAAGCCAAATAGCTTCACATCTACCTGAAACCTTTTATCTCTATTATATATTCAATAACTTAATTTTACAATATTTCTTGGAATTCTTCAACCATTTCATATTGAACATGTTTGCAGCAAATACATTTTAAATGACTGAAGTACACAGCAACTGAACAATCCGTGACCGTAGCCAGCTTTATTATATAGTTCATAGCATATCCTTGCTACTTCTGCTGTCGGTCTAGATTAAATTAGAAGCCCTTAATTCGCAGGCCCGTGGCCATGGCCAGGAGGACCATGCCCACCACCACCATACCCACCATGTCCACCACCGTGTCCTCCACCTCCATACCCACCATGTCCACCACCACCATATCCACCGTGTCCACCACCACCATACCCACCACCACGGCGCCCACCATTAGAATATTTCTCTTCCGCCACCGCGCCGTCAAGCAGAGTCCATACGAATATAAGGCCCAGCAAAATATAGCATATTGTCTTCGTACGAGACGCCATTACTAATTCCCAAACATTCACAGATAAACAACCCGCTTTGAGAAACTCCAGAATGGAAATCCCTATTTATAGCGTATCACTCAAGTGATCTACATTACCATCAGGCAAAATAATTTTGCCAGAAGATATTGATACGTGCTTTTATCAATTGTTTTGTAAAATATGAAGGCACGAAGCCCTGCAGTTTGGACATTGAAGGGCATTTGCTATTATCCTCATTCACCGTTTATTATTAGCTGTTTCGAACGCCTTATTTTACCACCAAAGTCTACGCGGCGCTCTCTGATTCACAAACACAAATCATCGGTAAAATTGGTACCAGTCCATCCAAAGATTTAATCATTGTTCAGAATAAAAGCACAATAGATTAAATTCTCATGTGACAATTTTCCCGAATTGGATATGTATCGTGACTCCGGAGATGGGCCCATTGCCATTAATAGAAAGAAACAAATATAGTGGTATTTATTCACCAACGACATTAAAATCTGAATCCATTATCCACACCTTCGACGCCAACAAATTCCAGAATACACTAAAATCTGAATCCATTATCATCAATTGCTTTGGCTCTCGTATATCGAAACACACCTAATTGCCATTTTAAAAATATTTAATAGTTTGGATATGGGCTGTCTGGATGCGTGCTGTCGAAATACATTGAATTGCAAATGGTGCTCTGGATGTCTTTGACGGGGTTTCTCCTCCCTGGGCCACCAAGTGACGCAAGTAAATCTTCATGTTTTGATGGCATCAATGCTATCATTGACAATAGTTTGCATAATGTGTCTGACACTTTGGAGTGCGAGCTTTTTTTCGGGTCAGGCATGGGAAGTGGGCTATCCAGGATGAACCCATACCATATGACTGTTTGGTGTGTCAGAATTCAAATCGGGTCAGAAAAAATATGTTTCTGTATTCTCTTTTCATTCATCGGGTATTCATTAACTGAATTATTTCTTCCATTATTTTGTCGACGGATATTGCGGTGTCATTTGCAGCACGGATCATCACTAATCATCTAACTTTTCATTGGAAAACAAGCATTCGAGTAGGGGAGGGGCTTCTTAAATTTGTGGGAATGTAAGGGAGAGGAGTTGATGGTGGGTAGGGTAAGTTTGAGCGAGGGATCCATGTCATCAGCGTTCGAATCAGACAAAAAAAAATTGCCACCCTGACCTGACATCCCCCATTTTTGTTTTTACAAAATTTGGACACATTTATCAATGTTTTCAGACCATTTTTCGAAAACCAAGAAAAAAGAGCCAAAAAAAGTCATGGACCAATAGTGGGTCATTAAGTCATGTAACATTGGTATGCTGATGTGACATTACATGATTGGTCAGTTTGTGTTGTTTTTGAATTAAAGTGATTTGTAGTTGGATATTAAGTGTAAATTTACTGACACTTTTATTGTCCAAAAGTGGGCCCCAAGCTGTCCAAAACTATACCCACGATAGGTCCTATACCCATAATCGGCTCTTCTCCCTTGGTGGTTATCTACATGGAATTTTATAGGATTTCTATTTTTAGAAATGTGAAATGGTTTTTTTGTTTATTTTATAATTAAGGTTTGGAAGTGTGATTCATGACATAACTTGGCATATCAATCTTTTTAATGAAAAATGTTCATAAAATGATATAAAATGATTTTTTGAAGATTTGAAAACTTAATCATAGAAGCATTAATAATTGAAAAAAATATTTATTGTTAGAACAAATATCATGTTATTATTTTAAATGTATCGTTTATACAACCCCAATGACTTCAATAGACTAATGAGCAAAAGAATTTGTGAATTAATATACAACATGTTTCTATTTAATTTTTGTCCTTGTTCATTTCATTTTTTATTTTTAATGATAATGTAGTTTTATACATGATTTTTGTTTTTAATTATATTTATTTATATTTTATGACATCTTTTAATTATCACTTATTTATTTAAATTAATATATAAGTAGGAATCATATTACATATTTAAATATCCATGAAAATTTAGAAGGAAGAATAAATTGACAAATAAGATATATCTACTATGTGAATTATGATGCATGAATTAAAATTTTAGAATTTTAAGGAAAATTAAGAGAAATATGGCAAACTTGGAAATAATGAATTAAAACAAGCCAATTTTAATTGAAAGTGGCTAAATTTACAAAAAAATTAAAATAATGAAAATTAAGATAAAAAAATTCATTGAAATCAAAATTTTGCTTGGGCCAAAAGTCTATGTGAAATATAGTATTGACCCCTTTTATTGATTGTATACTAAATATGTCAAGAAAAGGTTAAAATTTTGTGTGGGCCTAAATATAACATGCACTCCTTCAATTGATTGTGCACTAAACATGTCGAGGATAGGAGGTAAGGAAAAAACTACATGATCATGGGAAAAAAATTACTATAGAATTAGTAAAGATAAAATGGTGTGGTAAACATGAAATAACCCGAGTTAGATGTGATCACAAAAGCATATATATTAAGAGAAAACAAAGTATCCCAAGAGTTCCAACCAAGTTGAACGAATGGGGAGGAGCGGTGCAAATAGGTGCGAAGGAAGTAGTTTGAAAATTGCACTCGATGGAGAGGTTGAAATTGATGAGGACGATGGAGATCCGCCTGCTAATGTTGGGGCCTTGTTGCTCGGGGAGGCACAAATGGTGTCTATGCTTCTTATTTGGCCTTGTCTTGGCTGGAATGCTCTTGGATGGTTCAGGAGGTTTGTTTCATACACTATTGTTGGTGCAGTTGTTGGTGATGTCGACGGTGACCCTGGTGGGGGTTTCCTATTGGCTTTGTAGTAATTAGTGGCTGCATCTGGAGATCTTTGGGTCGTTGTTCCTGGTTTGGGGTGAGGCTATGTTTGGAAGGAGTGCTTCCTTGTGGTCTCCTTGTGATGCCTTCCCTCATGGCCTGTGGTGTGTGGGAATGGGTGTGTGAATGTTGATGTGTGTGGTTGTCAGTGGACATTGGCGTCTCTTCTTCCTTTGGCTGCCTCTCTTGGTGTCAGTGAGTTAGGTTTCTTTAAGGAAGTTCGAGTGCAGATTGGGCCTCTCTTTGTTCCTATCCGGTGTAATAGTAAGGATTGGGGATCTTTATTGCTGGTCTACTTTGTTTCTGACTTCCTCTTGGTTGTCCTCTGCTTTTTCCTTATGCTTGTTTGGTGGCTCTGTTCTGGTGTTTTTTGTTCCTGGATGTTTTTGAGCTCTTCCTGGCCCCTCTTTGAGGTGTGGTGGTGTTTCCCATTGGTTGGCTGTTGGGTTTTGTGGCTTTTCTCTAGCTCTAATCGGTGTGTTGGGGTTTTTTGGTGTGCCTTCTTGTTGGTCCTTCTCCTGATTTACTTCTTGTTTGGGTTCCCTTGTTTCTGCTGGGGGATGGGTGTTCTCAATCACTCTTAGATTGAAACTTTGCATTTGGTGGACTTTAGGCCTGTGGTGCTCTTTGTGGCCTTGTTTTCTTTGGCTGACTATTTGTTCTGGCCTTGTACTTTCAAGCTGAATGTCTTTGGATCCTCCTTACTGAGGATGGTGATTTTTCTTGTGCCTCCCTAGTGGTTGATGTTGGGGTTTTTGGTCTTTTCTTGGGCTAAATTGCTTCATCTTAGTATTCTATTGGCTTAGCTAGTTTGGCCTTATGTGAAGGCTTAGTACTTGTTTCTGGTGTAGTGTTTACTGGAGGATGTTATTGCATGCTTGGAAACTGAGTTAGCTTTCTCCTCGGGTCATATGGAGGTGGACCTCCCTTAGATGTTCTTATTGAGGTGGATTGTTCTCCTATAGAGGTGGAGGCAAAGGGTGTTGGTGATTTCTGGCTGCGGTGGTCTTGATGTTGGTAGCATCCTCTCCAATAGAGGGGAGCCCATTCCTTTAGAGGTGTGTTTGGAGCTGGTTTCCTATCACCAGAGTGTTTTGATGGAGGTGATGCTGCTGGAGCTATCCATGGATTTTTTGGGATCTTTGGCTCCTCTTCTTTTGTTGCACGCTAGGTGGTATTCTAAGTTTCTTTCTATGTTTCAGCATATTGTTCTAATTAGGGGTTTAATGGTGTTATACATCATTAATATGGATATTTTTCTTGGCTCTATTGTGTATTCCATGAGCAGATGGTTTGTTGACTCCTGGCTGATGTAGGTGGTTTCTTTGCATCTCTAAGGGTTTCTGGTCCTGAGTAAAACCAGGTTGTATTTGGGATCTCAAACCCTTGTTTGTTTGATTGTTGCAACAGTTTTAGTCATGTTTGTCTTTTAGAAGGTGTTGTGCTGCTGCTATAGGTTTATGGTATATTTTTTTGTAGCCTACCTTTCCTTGTATTAGGTTCCGAGGCCCCATCAAAACCCACTTTTACCTCTAATCAAAATAAAGTATCCCCAATGTTGCTCCAATGAAAGTGTTAAGTGGGAAAAGTGATCCTAGGTCTAAAAAAACTAATTAGACTAATTCTACCTGTCCCTTTGCCTTAACATTGGTGTAGCAACAAAAAAAGTGTCTATCTTTCCTAAGTTTAGGAATAATTAATAAAATGAGCTTAATGTTGCCTTGATTTAGTGTTGTAATGTGTTTTGCACATTCACATTAAGTTTAGGGCCCTTTTAAACTAAATCAACTTAATTGTGCCTTATTTAGGGTGTTGTAAAGTGTATCTTTACACTTTCACACTAATCTAGGGATTTATTAATCAATTGAGGTTAATTTTCCTTAATTGTCCCCTTTAATTCAAATCCAATCCTAATTAACTACAAATCTTGAGGGATAAAACTTAACATTCATAAAATCCATTAAATGACACTTAATTTCAAAGGTGTGTGTCCTAGGTTAGTGACCTAGGACCCATTCTCGATGTGGTGAATGGGTCCTCACTAGGTCCTAGGACCCTATTTTTACATGATGTTTCACATTCCTCAATGTGTGTCCTAGTTAAGTGAGCTAGGACCTATTCACCACATTGAAAATGGGTCCTCACTTAGACCTAGGAGCCCTCTTTGAAATACTTTTTTTGGTGGCACTTTAATTATTTTAAATCCAAGATTTGATGTCAGTTTGTGATATTTGAATGTCACGAACTAATGTTAAGATATTTATAAATACAAGGCTATTTCACTATGTTTAATCCTAGATCTTCATAAGCAATCAAGAGTACTTTCAAAAAAGAATTATAGAGAATTTCAAATGCATTGAAGGGTGGATTATTAAAGATTATTGCAGCATTCAAGATCCATTTCATCATGTCAAAGGCATAATGCATCATGCATGTTGTTGAACTAATGTGTTGATGTAGCATTTTAAGATCAATCAAGAATATTCAAAGGCAATGTTTCACATCAAGTTTTATGATCAAGATCTACATTCCTTAAGGAAACTTTATGCAGGTTTACATATTTTTTATCCAAGGTTTCAACTAAGGTGTGGTGAAATGTGACATTGTTTGTCCATTGATCATTCCTTTCATGGATTGTTTAATTACAAGGTTTAATTACCAAAACAGGGCTTGACCATGGAAAACGCCTATTCCCTAACAAACAACATTTTTCTCCTCTTTCATGTGTTATTGTAGGTTTTAGGTTGAAGATCATTTAGAGAGAAAATTTGCAAAAGTTGTCAAATGATGGAAACTGAGCTACAATATTTATTTATAGCTTTCCAACAGTGCTCGACTAGGATTTGGGAGTGTATACTAAAAAGAACAAAACCTAGAAACAAATTTTCAAGAGCCCTAGGTAGGACCCATTCGCCATAGGGCGAATGAGTCCTCAATGACGTCTGAAAAAACACCTTTTGCAACAGGTACATAGCATTTCACCCTCTTAAAAACTTCATTTTGATTGATATATCAATTAGGTTTAATTTTTGTAGCTCATTTACACATTATAACCCTCATATTGAATGAAACTAGGAAGATAGGTACATTTTTCATCAATTCATTTTAGTGAACACTGCCACCTATTTTTCTTTAATTAATTATGGTGAGCCTAACCTTTTGAGCATTGTATTTTTATTTTTTTATTTTTGAGTCATTTTTATCCTAGATTTAGATCTTGCATTCATTTGCAATGAACTAGATCTCATTTAGGGTGTCTAGTTTTCATTCAAATTTGTATCTCATTAAGGATTTTAGGATTGCATTATTTTCATTTTTTAAATCTAAAAAATACAAAAAAATCATTCATCTTGCATATCATTTACATCATATTAACTTGCATTTGAAAATTGAAACAAAATTGCATATCAAACTAGGTTCTTTAGATCATCATTTTGTCACATTTTTCATTTGCATTTTACATTGCATTCTATATAAAATCAAACTAAGTCTTGATATTACAAACCTAAATGTGAAAATGATTGGAAAACATTTAAAAATTTGTAAAAATGAATTACAAAAGCATTAATATATGACCTATTCACCATAGGACAAATGAGTCCCTGATCAAGCCATAAAATACATTTTTGGAAGTTAAAATCTTCATTTTTGTGCTTCTTTTTGTTATTTTCATATTTCTTTTATAGTTTGTTGAGTTTCTATTTCATTAATTTCATCATATCTAGCTTAATTTGGTACATTTGGTGCATTGTGTGATTTCAAAATTGCATTTACAAGATTTAATTTTTAGATTATTGCATAGTCTAATAAGGAAATTATCTTGTTTCAAGTCTACAAATCTAAAAATGGACAAGTGTTCTAGCAATGTGTGGAAGTCTTTGTTCTCCTTAGTTGATGTTTCAAGTTATCTTTTTAGAAATGATCTTAATGAAATTGAACCTAATCATTCTCAACCAACTCCTAATGAGTGTCCCCATGAAATTGACATCATTGGAGAAGATGATGCTAGCATGACTGAATTCATAAATGATTTCCCTAACAATCTTGATTATAATGCATCTTTATATCCTTCCATGAAACAACCAACACAACTTGAGATGTTTGGTCTTTTACATCCTGGAATTAAGTCAGAAACTAAGCCTAAACTTCCAATAATGAGTGAACCTAGATCCTCTAATCAAGTGCATATTCATCCATCTTATGTTGACAAAGTGACAAATACTCCCATCAACCTCAGAGAAACTTGTGCCCAAGGCTTTAAGATTTTAACCAACCAAAGATGTGACATAACCAATGAGCATGAAATTCATAAATCCATGTTGACCCTGATGGAGCTCCCCAAAATTTGCAATTTTTGAGTAGCCCATGAACTTATTAGCTTATAAAGCCCTTGTTCTCATGGTTTGGATAGGTTTTTGGCTTAGAAAACCTTCTATTCTTCTAATCCCACATTGACTTACCCTGCCAGTTTCCCATTTTCCAATTGAGCCATCATATGCGTTCAGCCACTGACCCCTTTGGTTTAGAGCACTGGTCATCCAATGCATCACCCACTTTAATGTCTCCTAATGTTGGGTTGAAAAATATTTTCCTAAATGACTTAAGCTTAATTCATTCATCCATGAGGGTTAAATTGTCATCCGCCTAACAATGGCCCCTTCTTTAATGCTAACATTATCGTATGTGTAGGTTTAGAGATCTATGTCTATGGGAAATGATCTTGATCATACCCCACCATCTCATAGGAGTTGAATGCTAGCCGATTACAGAGTGCGAGGATAGTGAGATGAGGACACCTATCCTTATACAGACGTGGGGCCTGATCTCCACTATCTAGCTCATTGCCCATGGCTCCAAATCGACAGTGAAGATAAAGCACAACAGATGATCTCTGCCGCCCACCGCTAGCTCATGGGGGAAAGGTGAACACTCATTAAAGGTTGCAAGAACTGCTTGATCCTAACACATGGATTAGTCCACCAGTTATTGAGATGGGTAGGACCTGCTGATGGGTGAGGTGTCATCTAGTTTGGATGAATGCTACTAGCCAAGGATGAACAAGCAAAGAACTATTGAGTTTCAAACCCAGTCAGCTCAGTGTGAGCCGTTTGATCTACCATCTCATCTAAGGATCAATGGTTGATATTCAAAATCAACAGAATGTCACGTGATATCCATTTGGTTCTACAACTAGCAAGCATTAATTATATGTTCTTTGTAGGAGTGATCAAATTGATCTCCATGCATGTGGAGACTTAATTGTTGGTAATTATGAAGTATGATATGTAGATTTCCATGCACTTGGGAAATAAATGGTGATAGTATGCATGCTAATGAATTGCCACCATTTTGTGCTTGTGTTTTCTCTAGCCATTAATGGTTGCTATCATCACGTCACCTAATAAATACAAGATGGAATAACTACTAATTTCATCATTTGCATTTAGTTGTTGGAAATTTTATGAATTGAAGTTGAGTGATTAATACTTAATTATGAGCTTGAGAAACTATCATACAGTGAAAATGAAAAAACCAGTTGCTTCTGTAGGACTAGTTAGAAGGTCATCCAGACTAACTTTATAGAGGCCCCATGATGATATTCCAGAACATGCTTTGAATGCAAAGGACAAGGTTCTTGTCAAAAAGCCCATGAGTGTGCCTTCAAGATGTAGTAGGAGGTTGCAATTCCAGGGACCTGCTGGTGGAAAGATAGAGGATAAAGGAAATGGACTGGTACAATTCGCTACTGGAGCATGCAAGAAGGTAACATATCAAGGCGGTTCTTTTAGACATAAAAATTCACCCATTGATGTCATAGAAAACCCATTTGAAAGTGAAATGGAGATGAAATCTGGATATCGCCACTATCTCATGACCCTGGGTTGAGCTCTGGCCCCAGGATGTGAATTATTGTCTATCCTACCATTAGTTGTTAGGACTCCTAGTGGGCAAGATGGTTCTGTGCTTAAAAGTGATAAAGATGAAGTGGGAGTTGAGGTTTCTTATTCATTTATCATGATGACACAAAGTGGTCATGTCTACCATGGACTGGGTGCTAGTGGTGGTAAGTCTTTTGGTTAGTGAAAGGGTGGTGTGCCTCCATGGAAAATTTTGTGTTCTTTGATAAATTTTTGTGGTCATTGCTCTTTTTCCATGTTCATGGGTGGTACTTTTGGTGTGTTGGTGTTGAATGTGTGCCTTCATGGTGTTATGGATGTTGGATTTGTTGTTTACTTGGTGGCTAAGGAAATTTTGGCAGCACTTTACATTTCCCTTTTGATGGTGGTTACAATTTTGGTTTCCCTATTTTCAACGTGTTGCTACAGGATCAACGTGTGGGGAATTTTGAAATGCAACTAAAATTTTGTGATGTAATTTTCATTTCAAGCTAGAAGCTTATTTTCTCCTTGTCCTATAAAATGAATTCATGGCTCATTTGCAAAGGGTTCTAGTCTTAATTTTTGAGTCAGGTATAGGTCTAGGTAGATAACTGGGTATAGAATGAAAATTAATGAATACAGCAGATGATTTGTTTCATCTTTGAGGCATGTATATGCTAGTCTTAAATGGTTTTATAGAAATTAATGATATCAAAACAAATCTATAATTCTAATGCAAGTACTCTCCTTCTGTAGATGGTTGCAAGTTTTGAATGAAATACATGATCAAGGATATCTTTCTTCATCTTCAATTATTTGTTTGAATGTATTCCTTTGTTCCTGATTTGATTCATAGAATCAATTAAAATGCTTAAATAAAGCCATAAATTTGTGATAATTTATGAGGGACTTGACAAGCAATTATGTCTTAGAAGCTGTGAGCTCCATGATGCAAATTATTGTGAGAGTTTTCCATTATCATCATAATTAAATTATTTCTATATTACTAGTTGTTGTGTACATGTGACTCTGATTCCCAATTTGACAAGACATTGGTCTATTTGTTAAATATTTACATAAGAAATGTAGTAATGGTCTATTTAGTCACCAATTTGAAGTTAGAACATAAATTCATTTTAAAATTCATTTAACATGAGGCATGTTTGTGAGGTATTTCCTTGTTCTTGGTGAATTTATAGTTATTTTCTTAAAGTTTATCTATCCTTTGAGTGAATTATGTTATTTACCCTTCATAGGAACTGATTTGTCATTTGACATGACATTCATTGAGATGGTCAAATGGAACATTGTTAGGAACACCCTCCTAGGTCCCACAAAACCTGAAGTGTAGAATATTTAATTCTTCAACTGAATCTTGTCAGTTGGCTATTCATTTCAAGGGTCTTGAGTATAGGAGTTGGCTACTCTTTAGAGATTCCTTAGGTGCACTGGAAAAAACACCAACAAAATGGTGACTCTGTTGGGGAAAAAAATATTCATTCTCCAAACACAGATACAAAATGTAGAGTCAAATGGTGATGTTAGTCTGAACATCTCATTCAAATACTAACAAAATCTTGAACCTAGTGGACAATTTAAGTGCAACAAATATTGAAGGATCCAAATGTGACTCTACTATGGAAGTTAGCCCATAACGTCCTCCATTTGTGAAGAAAATTCATCTCATGTGAAGTTTAGTCCTCTGAAAGGAGGTGGTGACTTTGAATCAAAGAAACTGATAAAACATACATCAAATATTCAGATTTACGGTTTTTAATGATAAAGGATAGTCAACCGCTACAAAATACCAGGTATTCTCATAGAATTTGAAGAAATTGGAGCATATTATGGGTAAATCAAGATAAATTTCCCATGCTCGAGATGCACATGATTTCCTAATAGGTTAATTAGCACTAGATGAGGGAATATTAGTGATAATTTAGCATGCCTATTGCTTATAAGTTGAAATTTGTGCATTATGATTAAAGGAGCATGTTAAATATTGTTAGATCTTAGAAAACATTTATAGGAGATATATGTGCTAGAGGCCTAGGATCACAATTAAAAAAGAAATTGATGTAATATTGTATAATTGCATAGTAGATCTTAAATTCCTTTTCAAGAACTAAGGATGAGTTGTCAATTTACACCATTCGGTGTAAACATTGATCAAAGCATGCATGGTGGACAGTCCTTGTCCCACCAAGGAAATTTCAGTATCGACAAGTATAGGGCCTTCAACTTTGACAATATTTGTGGTTACCCAAATATTTTACCACCCAAGATCAGGGATGAAATACCAAAGTTTAGTGGTGAGAAGTTAGAATCAACAAGTAAGCATATATAAGAATTTATTGATGTGTTGGGAGATTATGAGATAGATTTTGAAGATGTGGTTATGAAATTATTTGTTCAATCCTGGAAAGAAGTCGCAAGATACTGGCTCTATTTCTTGCCAATTTATTTTGTACTTTCATGGAGTGGAATTAAGGCAATTTTCATGGAACAGTTTCATGGAAGGATAAATACAAATGTTACAAGGAAGAATTTCATGGAGATCTCCAAGGATAAGGAAGAATTGATCCCTGCTTTCAACCTTAGATTTGCAAAGGTCATAAGAGATATCCTTGAGCACATGAGGCAAAATGATGCAAAAAAATTCGTTATGTATTTGGGAGCATTTGATAGTAAGATGGGGTTCTTGTTGAGAAATAAAAATCCTACTACCTTACAACAAGCCTACCAAGAGGCTATGAATATTGAGAACAATTTGAAGTACTCAATCATGAGGGTACTTGTGACTGCTAGAATGAATGGCTCTAATAGAATTCAAACTGTTGAGCCAAATAAGTCAGGAGGTAAATGTGTTTATTAGGGAAAGGAGTGCTTAGATGTTATATCTGCATTACTTCCATGAGATGCAGAATAGGAGAAAGCATCAACCTCATAACAGCAAGGATTGGGAAGGGATGACTTAATGTTCTCTATTAGAGAGTTGTTTGAGATGAAAAGACATACAAATGAATCACCATAAGACTTTTTTTCAAGATTCCTAGATGTTATGATGAAGATACCCAAGAGCGTCAAACCTAGTGACTTGGTGTGCATTGATTTGTTTTGTGAAGTCTACAAATTGGGATTAAGAAAATTGTCTGAGAATTTGAAGCCTCATAGTCTTGATCAGGTAGTGGATTGGATAAGCACACTGGAAGACATTGATCATAGTTATATGCCACATTTTGTTTCCTGAAATATGGGTAATAATTGTGACAGTGAGGGGAATCAAAGGCTAAAGTCGATAGATGAAGAGGATGCATCAAAATGTGAATAGTTAGTCGATGAATGTTGTCATTTCACAAGTAATCTAGATGTAGGCCTAGGTAGAAATGATGAGGATGAAGAGAAAAAGTATGAGGATAAGAAAATAGTACCTAATTTTTTTCCTTGGGATGCCATAATTTGTGAGAAAACACAAGAGGTACAAGGTGAAAACTCACATGTTGATTTAATCAGAAATAATGATGCACAAATCAGTGGTGGAGATGTACCTGGTCTCAGTTGTATGGCACAAATGAGGAATCAAAGAGATGAGATCGAGCATGGTCAATCTTCTATTGAATATGATTTTTCCTATGAAATGGAGATGGAATCCTTTGTTTCAAGTAGGGGATATGTCAATAGTCTTCAGGGGGTGCATTTCTTAGGCAATGAGCAATTCTCTTCATGTGAAGATTTTTTTTTTAATGTGGATCAATTTTCCTGAATACCAATGATGAAGAGGATACTGAAAGTGTTTCTCTATGCTCTTCAAGTGATTTAACTAATTTTGAGTTCATTTATGATCAAAGAGATTGGGACCGCGACATTGAAGAGGAAGGGGTACATGTCACAACTATGAAGGTGTGGAAAAATCCTTTATTTGATGAACCCTGTTAATGGGTTAGGTCACCAATGATCATCCCTATTGGTGTAAGAGCAATCCACTTTTTTTGGAAAATCCTAATGAGTCCTTGATAGACAATAATTGTGGACATACTAAAATTGATGCAAGTTAGACATGAAGGGGTGAATGCTTAGATGGCATTCAGGTTTTTCCTTCTCTCTTGGGAGATGGAAATATTGAAACATTGTTACCCCATTCACATGGAGAATAGAATAGAATAAATGTCTTTGAACAAGGTGGTGATGCACATAATGGTAGCTATGAAGTTGGGACTACTATTTCCCATGATGATGATTATAGATACAATAATATTGTTGAGGAAAATCTTAAGCACAAGGCATATATTTTTCATTATGATGAAACATGGATTAATTAATATCTACATATCCCTATAGCTCATGGTGATTGTGGTAAGGTGGCCACTAAAGTAATATCTACACCTACAAAGGAAAATTAAGCACATATTGGTTAGGGAGAAGGCTTAGTTCTTGACCATAAGGAGAAACAATTTGAAGAATACTCAAACCACATGGGCAATGCAAAATCTTTTGATTGGTACAAAGAGCTACTAGATGATATAAACAATAGTGAATGTGATAATGATCAATATGAGGTGAGTTTCAAATGTTACTTTGGTGATGTCCCATATCCTCTTGATTTGATCATGGAATTATTACCATCAAGTAGATACAACTCTGGTGTTGAAGACAAATTAAATGTTGATTCATTTGAGCAAGAAATGGCAAACTTAGCCTTGGGTCCTAATTTTCAACTCATGCAAAATCCCGAATTTGAATAAATTCATTTTGATATATTTGAGGATTGCTTGCATGATGTGGGGTACCAACACAAGATGTATGATAAATACAAAGACATGGAATATGTATATTTCATCTTTCCAATGCAATCAAAGGAAACCATGTCAAAGTGGTCTTGTGGCCAAGATTATTTCAAAAGAATAGTGGGCCATATTGATTGTAATGAAGTTGATGATGCAGAGGTACTTGGTGCAAGGATTGATCCACTGCCTGTAGAACAAGACAAGATATTTGACAAAGGAAAGAAGTAGGCTCAGAGAAATGAACTGCATTGTATATTTTGTAAATAATGTGTATAGGTTGGTGTGGTGTGATTACTTTTTGTTCTGTCTACTTGCCTTGTCTAGGAAATCTCATGTATTTTGTTTTCTACCTTGGTCTGCTTCAACCCAAGATCTAGATTCTCGCTATACCTGCTAGGGGTATACACCCCTGAGCATGAGCCATTGATGGAGCTCCCTAAAATTGGTAATTTTTGAGTAGCCCATGAACTTATCAACTTATAAAGACCTTGTTGTCATAGTTTGGATAGGGTTTTGGCTTAGAAAACCCTCTGTTTTTCTAATCCCACATTGAATTACCTTGTTAGTTTCCTATTTTCAAAGTTGTCATTTGAAGCATCATATGTGTTTAGCCATCAACCCATTTGGTTTAGAGCGCCGGTACTCCAATGTGTTGCCCACTTTAATGTCTCCTAGTGTTGGGTTTACAAATATTTTCCTAAATGACTTAAGCTTAAGTCATTCATCAGTGAGGGTTATATCATCATTAGCCTAACAATGGCATGTTCTTTAATGCTAACATTGTTGTATGTTTAGGTTTAGAGATCTGTGTCTAGGGGAAATGATCTTGACCATACCCAACTAGCTCGTGGGAGTTAAATGCCAGTCGATTATGCAGTGCAAGGATAGCGAGATGAGGATGTGTGTCCTTATATGGACATGGGGCCTAGTCTCCATTGTTTGGCTCACTGCCTATGAATCCAAACCGATGGTGAAGAGCAAGCACAAAAGATGATCTTTTCCATCCCCTGCTAGCTTGTGATGGAAAGGTGAACACTCATTAAAGGTTATGAGAGCTGTGAGATCCTGACATGTGGATTAGTCCACAAGTTATTGAAATGGGTAGGACCCATCGATGGGTGAGGTGTTATCTGGTTTGGATGGATGCTATTGGCCAAGGATGAACAAGTAAAGAAATGTTGAGTTTCAAACCCAATCAGCTCAGCGTGAGCCATTTGATCTACTATCTCATGTCAAGATTGATGGCTGACTTTCAAAATCAATAGACTGGAATGTGATAGCCATTTAGTTCTACAACCAATGAGCATTAATGATATGCTCTTTGGAGGAGTGATGAAATTGATATTTGTGAGTGTGGAGACTGAATTGTTAGTAATTATGAAGTATGATATGTAGATTTCCATGCACTTGGGAAATAAAGGGTGAGAGTATGGATGCCAAAAAATTTCCACCATTTCATGCATGTCTTTTCTCTAGGCATTAATGGTTTCTATTATCACTTCACCTGATAAATAAAGGATGTAATTTTTTCTAATTTCATCATTTGCATGTAGCAGTTGGAATTTTTTTGAATTGAAGTTGAGTGAGTAATACTCAATTGTGAGCTTGAGAAATTGTCATATAGTGAAAATAAGCAAACCAGTTGCTTCCATAGGACTAGTTAGAAGTTTCCCTAGACTAAATTACAGAGGCCCCATGATCATATTCCAAAACATGCTTTGATTGCAGAGGACAAGGTTCCTATCAACAAGCCTGTGAGTGCGCCTTTATGATGTAGTAGGAGGTTGCAATTCCAGGGACCTGCTACTAGAAAGATAGAGGATAAAGGAAAAGGATCAACACAATTCACTGCTGGACCATACAGGAAGGTAAGATATGGAGGTTGTTCTTTTGGACATCAAAACTCACCCATTAACGGTACAGACAGCTCGTCTGAAAGTGAAACAGAGATGGAATTTGGCTATCGCCAATATCTCATGACCCTGGGCTGAGCTCTGGTCTCAAGAATGGAAGTATTGTCTGTCGCACCATTGTCTATCAGGACTCCTAATAGGCGAGATGGTTATATGCTTAAAAGTGATAAAGATGAAGAGGGAGTTGATGTTTCTTCTCCATCTCTCTCGACGACGTGAAGTGGGAACGTGTATCGTGGATTGGGTGTTGGTGGTGGTAAGTCTTCTAGTTGGTGAAAGGGTGGTGTGCCTCCATGGAAAAATTTGTGTTCTCTGATAAATTTCTATGGTCCTTGCTCTTTTTCCATGTTCATGGGTAGTACTTTTGAGCTGTTGGTGTTGACTGTGTGCCTTCAAGGTGTTATGGACATTAGATTTTCTACTTACTTGCTAGCTAAGGGAATTTTGGAAGTACTTTACATTTCCCTTTTGATGGCGGTTACAATTTTGGTTTCCCTATTTTCAATGTGTTACTGCAGGATCGTGTGGGGAATTTTGAAATGTAACTAAAATTCAAGTTGAAATGAAATTTTGTGATGTAATTTACATTTTAAGTCAAAATCTTATTTGCTCCTTGTGCTATAAAAGAAATTCATGGCTCATTTGTAAAGGGTTCTGGCCTTAAGTTTTGAGTCAAGTATAGGTGTAGGTAGATAACTGGGTATAAAATAAAAATTAATGAATAGAGCAGATGAATTTTTTTGGCTCTGAGGTATGTATATGATACTCTTAAATGGTTTTATATATATTACTGATATTGAAAAAAATCTATAATTTTAATGCATGTACTCTCCTTCTATACATGGTTGCATGTTTTGAATGAAATATCAGGGAAATCTTTGTTCATCTTGAATTATTTATTTGAATGTATGCCTCTATTCCTGTTTCGGTTCATAGAATCAATTAAAATGCTTATATAGAGCCATAAATTTGTGATAATTTATGAAGGATTTGATAAGTGGCTATGTCTTATAAACTATGAGCTCCATGATGTAAAGTATTGTGAGAGTTGTCCATTATCATCATAATTAAATCATTACTATATTACTAGTTGTTCTATATGTGACTCTGATGCCCAATTTGACAAGACACTAGTCTATTTGTGAAATATTTACATAAGGAATGTAGTAATGGTCTATCTAGTCACTGATTTGAAGTCAAAGCATAAATTCATTTACCATGAGGTATGTTTGTGAGGTTTTTCCTTGTTCCTGGTGAATTAATAGTTATTTGCTTAAATTTTAGCCAACCTTTTATTGAATTATGTTATTTACCTGTCATAGGAACTAATATGTGATTTGACATGTCATTCATTGAGATGGTCAAATGGAACATTGTTAGGAACACCCTCCTAGGTCCCACAGAGCCTAAAGTGTAGAAGATTTCAATCTTCAACTAAATCTTGTCAGTTGTCCATTCATTTCAAGGGTCTTGAGTATAGGAGTTGGCTACTCTTTAGAGATTCCTTAGGTGTACTAGAAAAAACACCAATAGACCCATAAGGTTTTTTCTCTGTTTTTCCTCTCTTTGTGTTATTCTTCTAATTCTATGAGTATTTGGGGAATGATGACATTTTTGAGCTCTAGATAACAACATTGTAGCATAGATATATTGACCCCAAATCCATAGATCCCTTATGTATTTTTGGGGGAAACCCATTCCTCCTTTTTCATGATGTGGCTTTATTTCAGAAACATATGACTTGGCATAGGATTTTTTGAGGAAGCTCTCATGAATGTCTTAGGAGTAAACATTGGCTACATTAAATCAGTTTCTCACAACAATGGTGTTTGTAACCACTTTAAAGTGGGGCATACATCAATAACATATTTCAACATTTTTGCATGTTTCATGGTGCAATTTTTTTTTCTTGTGATGTGTCATTTCTTGGCAGTTTCATTGACTTTGATGTCCTCCAAGAGTGCACTATTTCTTAGCGTACAACTTTCCTCTTAGTAATGATGTTACACACGACATTCCCTAATTTTTGAATCTTTTACTCTTGACTTGTCCTCTCTTGGAGACATTAGGTACGATGTTCCCTAAGAAGAAGACCTTATAGAAATGAAGCAAGATCCCCTTGAGAAAAAACCTATACATAATGTTCATGTGTTTGGCATAATACAACATGCTGACCTTGTGAAGCTCAAAACCCTAACTCAAGGCCACCTAGCATAACACACCTTTCTTGCGTGTGAAGTCTCGCTTTGCATTGTAGTGCCTTCTTGAATTTTCCAAGAGGATATATTTGATATGGTATGGGAGCTTAATATGATTCTCTCATTTTCCACCCCTTTGTTTCATTGCACCTTGTGGTTCCTTATTGAAGTTATTAGAGGGATAGATTTGGTATGGTTAGTATGATGAGAGCCAACACACAGGCATGACTTTCTCATTGTATGGTGAGGGACAACACATTGTCATGACTTTCTCACTAAGCCACCTTATTGGAAGACTCACCTAGTGGACAACCTAGAATTTTGCTACCTCAGAGTGAGCGCAAAACCAATAGTCTAGATGTGTTCCACATCACATTGGACAATCTAGGCTTGATCTTCTTAGTCTTTTATAGTGTATGATTGTGTATATTTTTCCTTGATGAGTAGATAAGTGTCTTGAATGTCTACTTTAGTGTGAGTTTGACATGGGGTCATGCTCTCACTAAAGTGGGGGCAAAATGTAGTAATGGAAAAAGTATCCCTTTTTCCTTAATTTGGGAAAAATTAATAAAATGAGTTTAATGTTGCCTTGATTTAGTGTTTTAATGTTTATTAAACGTTCACATTAAGTTTAGGGCCCTTTAAAATAAATGGACTTAATTGTGTCTTATTTAAGGTGTTTTAAAGTATATCTTTACACTTTCACACTAATCTAGGGCTTTAATAATTAATTGAGGTTAATTTACCCTAATTGGCCTCTTTAATTCAAATTCAAGCCTAATTAACTTTAAATTCCAAGGGATAAAACTTGACATTAATAAATTCCATTACACAACACTTAATTGGAGAAGGTGTTTGTCCTAGGTTAGTGATCTAGGACCCATTCACCATGTGGTGAATGGGTCCTCACTAGGACCTAGGACCCTATTTTCACATGATCTTTCACATTCCCTGAAGTGTGTCCTAGTTAAGTGAGCTAGGACCCCTTTGTCACATGGCGAATGCATCCTTACTTAGATCTAGGACCCCTCTTTGAAATATATTTTTGGTGGTATTTTAATGATTTCAAATCCATGATTTGATGTCAGGTTGTAATATTTGAATTTTGGGAATTAATGCTAAGATATGTATAAATGAAAGGCTATTTCACTATGTTTCATCCTAGATCTTCATGAGAAATTAAGAGTACTTTAACAAGAGAATTATAGATCATTCAAGAGAATTTCTAAGGAATTCAAAGGTAGATTATTGAAGATTATTGTAGTAATCAAAATCCATTTCATCATGTCATTGAAGGCATAATGAATCATGCATTTTGTTGAGCTAATGTGTTGATGTAAAATTTCAAGATCAATCAAGCATATTCAAAGGAATTGTTTCACATCAAGTTTTATGATCAAGATCTATATTCCTTAAGGCCACATCATGCAAGTTTGCAAGTTTGCAATTTTTTTATCCAAGGTTTCAACTAAGGTATGGTGAGTTGTGACATTGATTGTCCATTCATCATTCCTTTCATGCATTATTTCATTAGAAGGTTTAATTACCAAAATGGGGTTTGACTAAGGCAAATCCCTATTCCTTAACAAACAAAAGTTTCTCCTCCTTGATGTTTGATTTCCCCCAAAGCGAAGGTATGTCATGGAAAAGGAAGGAGGGGTTGCCACCAAAAACACATAAGGGATCTATGGATTTAGGGTTAGTATATCTTTGTTAAAATGTTGTTATAGATCTTGAAAATGTCATCATTCCGCAAATACTCATAGAACTAGAATAATGAAAAAAGGAGAGTGAAAACAAAGAAAAATCCTTTCAGATCAACATCGAAGAGACCTAAATGTCTCGATTCCTTGCATCATCCCCAAAAGGAAAATACAAGACAACGAAAAGATATTTTTTTTACAACATAGAGAAGAATGTACGTACAAATAAAGGAATGAACAAAAGAGAGAGAGACACATCAAATAAAATAGTATGGGGGATCACATTATGCACATGCAATCACATAAAGAAGCATGACAAAAAAAAGAAAAAAATAGTAGTAAGGTACAAGTGAGTTAACCTATAGTAGGTCGTCAGCATCCCAATCTCATTCGGTATATATGGAAGGTGGACAACTAGCTAAAGGGAAAACATCAAGTATCAAATCTAGGACAAGGCTATCAAACCTGTTGCCCCCACTATGTGATAGATAATGATGAGTTGAGATGGGTGATGAGAAAGAGATCCTTGCAATAAGAATTATTTGTAATGAATGTAAAACATGTAATAGTGAGGGTACTATAATCCTACAACTATTACATGTCAAGGAGAAAAATGCATTCTGTTTTAGTCAAGTTTGATTCTTAGAGGGTGAAAACTTCTTCAATAATTTCTTTAAAGGATGGCAATTTTTCAGTGTGATGGCCAAAGAATCTATGATAAGCACAATATGGTTCATTTTTATTAGTTTGTCTTTTGGTCAAGTTTAAACATTTAGGTGGTAAATCAATTAGTTGCCAACATAAAAGAGCATAAAAGATTGTCTTAGTTTTGGATAGTTGTAATAGGTTATAAAGAGATTCATAAGGTTTATACAACTATTGTAACTGAATTTTTTTGATAATCATTCACTCTTGGTTTCTTCTTCTTTGGTATGATAACTCTATTTTCATCAAATTCATCTTCTAATTGCAAGTCCTTTCCTTTTTCAGGAAAGGATGTGTTAGGGGAATTAAAGTGTTTGAAATGTGTGGCTTCTTTTTGCTTATGCATAGGTAATGTATTGGAAGTGAGAAGAGGGGGAGGGAAAGTTTTGTTGATGAGATAATCCAAGCTACTTACATACTCTATTCCTTTTTTGTATTTAATTAGCTTTTGTATGTTTCCTATAAGGGGAATGACATCGACAACAATAGGTTCATCTCTCATAAAGTCTTGTAAGGTCTTGAATTCTTCATCTAACAACCTTATGTTCTCTTGTGGGATATGAAAAACATCATGCATATTGGTTGTAGGTAAGGAAGTCTTTGGAAATGAGGTATGAAGGCTTTGATCCATAAGGGGTTGATTATCACCACTATTAGAAAGGGAGTTAGAAAACCCAAGATCCATGGTGAATGGTGTATCACAAGATGACATGAGTCTAGAACTATGTCTAACATCTCACAATAGTATTGCTAATAGGACACCAAGTTGTAAAGCTCATACAAGTTTCAAAAACTCAATGCCAACCCAAATGGAAAGAGGGTAAAATGCAATGCAATGACCTAGGATGTAATATGTAAATCCAATTTTTAGATTCTAAAAAAGGTAATTTTTTTATTACACTATGTAAAAACCTAAAAATTATGTCTTTTAAATGCAGTTTTGAAATCACACAATGCACTAACTTTATCAAATGAAGCTAGATTTGACCAAATTGAAGAAACAAAAATTTTGTATTTACAAAAACCTAAATATGAAAACAACAAAAAAGAATGTAGAAATGAATGTTTTATACCCAAAAAAATAGAATATGACCCTGAAACAGAGAAAATAAGGTTCACCATCAATAGGGTATCAATAATGAACCTAGTTTTCATTAGGTGTCTATTTCATTCAATTATGAGGGCCAAAATTTCAAAATAACAATCAAAAACTAATCCTAACTATTATAGCAACAAAAAGGGAAGTTTCAAGAGGCTAAAACAATGTGTACCTTGTAGAAAACTTGTTATTTTTAGGTCACACAAGACTCATTCGCCTTTAGTGGCAAATGGGTCTTTGTTAGGGTTCTAAAAACTGACTTCCAAATTTTATTCCTCTCAGTCTACACTCCCAAATCCTAGGTTTAAACTACTTCAAGCCTTATTGAGGATTCATTCTGCTTTAGTGGTGAATGGGTCCTTATAGGGTTTTGAAAATATGACTTCTGGATTTTGTTCCTTGATGTCTGCACTCTCAAATCCTTAGTCTTCAGCTCTCGAAAATCTGAAACAAATTTTGTAGCCTTCTTTCCATGTTCTTGCACTATGAATGCCAACCTTGCAACTTGAAAAATTTGACAATTCTACTTCAGACTTGTTTGCCACTTGTCCTTCAACCTATAAATCTGCAAACACACATTCAAGAGGAGGAAAAATTGTTGATTGTTAGTGAATAGGGGTTTGTTGCGGTCAAACCCCTTTTAGGTAATTGAACAAAATGATGAAATAATGAAATAAGGACATGAAACATGAAACATGAAATGATGATACCTTTGAAGATGTCTTGTAATATAAATCTACAAACTAACATGAAGTGACCATGTAGAATGTAGATATTGATCTCAATTAGATATGAAACAATGCTTGTAAATGGATCTTCAATGCTACATCAACAAGATTAGCTCAAGCACATGCTTGATGTACTATGCCTTTGATATGATAATATGATATTGAATTGCTGCAATAAACTCTTGATAACCTTCCTTTAAATTCCCAAAATGATCTATAATTATCTTGTGAAGTATTAGGATGCTCTCTCAAAGTTTCTAGGTAAAACAATGTGAATTCAACCCATGTTTATACTAAATCTAGAGATTAACCCTGAAATTCAAATAATTCAAGCTGACCTCAAATCTAGGATTGAAAATCATTAGAATCCCACAAAAATTAAATTCCAAAAGGGGAGTCCTAAGAGAGGAGGATCCATTCACCACTAAAGGTGAATGGGTCATAGAAAACGTTTCTAGGACCTTGCTTCGGGAGGTGAAAAGAACATCAAAAACCCATTTCAAAAATGCATAGAAAGGGGGGTCTTATGGGAGGAGGACTCATTTGCTAGTAAAGGCTAATGGATCCTAGCAACATTTTTTAGGAGACCAAATTTTCCAAATGAAATGCCATGCAATATCTTTATTAGGTGTCAGGATATATCCTTGAAAAGAGGGATTGAATTTGAATTAAAGGTTCCCATTAAGCTCAATTAACTAATGGAACCCTAGATAAGTGTGAAAGTGTACTACAACACTTTAAAACACCATAAATAAGGTACAATTTAAGTAAATTTTATTAAAAAGGGGCCCTACACATTACAACACTAAACCAAGGCATTATTAGGTTAATTTTATGTCAATTATTCCCAAACTAAGTGTGAAAAAGGGTTACTTTTTTCTACATTACATTTTCCCCCTATTTTAGTGGGAGTTTTCCCCCATGACAAACTCACACTAAAGTACAAATTCAAGAAACATGAGTATTCAGAAATAAAAAATATGCATAACCATACCCTATTAAAGGCGAAGAAAAATAAAGGAAAACAAAGGATAAAGCACAACCATTCCAACATAATGTGGGAAGGGGCTATTTGTCTATAACATATGTTGCTCACTCTAGTGTAGTAGAATCTCAATTTTTTTGGACTAGGTGAGTTATCCCAATTATGTATGCTTATTCTAGGGTAGTGAAACCTCAGTCTATCCACTAGGTGAGTTATCCGAATTAGGTGGTTTAGTGAGAAATTCATGCCAGTTTGTCGGCTTCTCATCATACTAACCATACCAAATCTATCCTCCTGATAACTTCAATAAGGAACCACAATTCTATGCTTTTGTATGATTTTCAATGTCATGTCTATAAGTTTTTTGTTAAAGGGAATTTTTCTTTGTTCATGTAAGGTCTTCTTCTTAGGGAACATCATGTCTAATTTCTCCAAGAGAGGACAAGTCAAAGTGATGAGGGCGTAGCCTGAGACACTGAAAATAACCCACAAACAAGAGAATAATTTTATTATTTAGAAAATGGAGCTTCTTACATGCAAAGGATCTTAAATCCCCAAGTTCTACAACACATGCAAGCTACAGAGAGCTACAGAATAACCCTTTCACAATATGCGAGCTTGTCCCCAAAAAGTTACCCAAAAACTAGAAACCTGTCCATAAATAGAGCTTCTCATTAGTTTGGAGCCAAAACAACATTCAAATTTGAGTTTAGGCGGTTTGGCGCCAAAAATTTACAACATGAAGTTCAAATTTCAAAAGAGCATTTGCAATTGTATTTTCTAGAAAGTGGGCCAACTTCCCGGGGCCATAACTTTTAATCCGGGACTCCAATTCGCGAACCATTTGAACCGTTGGAAAGGTCTCGAAGTCAATAATGTGCTCAACATTTGCTACAACAATTTCAGCAAGTTTCGGGGCCGTTTCGGGAACTCTAAGTGCCTCAAATCTAACTCGAAAGATTTTCAGGTGCAAATTTGGGAAACTAAAACTGTAATATGTTTCAACCCAAGAACAAAAAATAAAAACCATAAATTGGGAATTTCATTATGATGAAAAGGGTATCCAAAAATGTAAAAACATCTAAAAACTGAGAAACTTAAAATTTAACTATTTTTGGGTGATGCAAGATTGCCCTTACACCACTAGATGCTCCTACATCAGACACCCAGGGTAATTTGAGAAGTGACCCTGTCACATCTCAGATGGTTGAGGAAAACAGAACCGGTCAACCGTTGCCTTAGATAGCTAGGATGAATCTTCCACAGGCCTTCCTCTCCATTTCACAACATATTCATCATACTGCCTGTTTCTGGTACTTCTTCCCACACGACTGTCCAAGATTGCATCAATCTCCTCCCTTTCTGAAGTAGGTTCTAGAATTCCATACTGCCCTATTGCTGGTGCTTCCTCCATTCCACCTTCATGATACTCTATCAAATCTAAAATGTTGAACATAGGGGAAATGTTGATTCCATCAGGCAACTCTACCTCATATGCATTCCTTGAATCATGCTTCTTCAAAATCTTACAGGGACCAAACTTCTTCATCTTCAATTTGTTATATGTTCCCACTGGAAACCTTTCTTTCCTCAAGTGGACCATCACTTCATCACCAATCTGAAACTCTTTATAACTCCTCTTCTGATCTGCCTTAGCCTTATACTGCATATTCATCTTGTTAATATGTTCTCTTACCTTCTCATGTATATCCTTGATGTGTTCTACAAAATCTTCAGCTTCAGCACTTATTTTCTTCTCTTGGTCCATCTTCCTTAATTCTGGAACTGTTCTGGGGATACCTCCATACACAATCTGGAATGGTGATCTACCAGTGCTTCTGTTGACATAATTATTGTAAGAAAATTCTGCCTAGGGTAAGATCAAGTCCCATCCCTTGGGTTTATCTCCTACCAAACATCTCAGTAGGTTACCCAGACTCCTATTAACAACCTCTGTCTACCCATCTATTTGTGGATGGTGTGTAGAACTGAACTTCAATTCTATCTTCAGCTTCTTCCACAAGGTCCTCCAAAAGTACCCCACAAATTTGGTGTCACAATGTGAAACAATACTCTTTGGCAAACCATGTAGCCTCACAACCTCTTTGAAGAACAAGTCAGCAATGTGGACTGCATCATGGGTCTTCTGACATGGAATGAAATGTGCCATCTTCAAAAACCTATCAACCACCAGAAAGACTAAATCATTCCCTCGTTGTGTCCTTAGCAAACCAAGAAAAAAGTCCATACTTATATCCTCCCATGGCCTCTAGGGTATAGGTAAGGGCTGATATAAGCCTGTATTTTGGCTCACTCCTTTAGCCATCTGACATACCCTACAACTTTGTACAAACTTCTTCACATTTTGTGACAACTGAGGCCAATAATAATGCTCATTAATAATGGCAATTGTCTTATCTCAACCAAAATGTCCTGCCATTCCTCCACTATGCTTCTCCTTTATTATGTTCTCCCTCATGGAACTCCTTGGGATACACAATTGACTTCCCTTAAATAACATGCCATCCTAGATTATGAAATCCAGCCACTTTGTCCTATCCACTGTAACAAGTTCCTTGCAAGCTTTCCAAGCCTCTGCAAAATCAGGATCTTCTCCATACAGTGTCTTGAGTTCATTGAACCCAACCACTTCAATCTGCATCTTTGTCATCAATATATGCCTCCTACTTAAGGCATCTACAACCCTATTTGACTTCCCACTCCTATGTTTCAAAACAAAGGTATAACTCTGCAAAGACTCTACCCATTTCATATGCCTCTGATTTCATTTTCCCTGACTATTTAGGTACTGCAAGGCCTGATGATCAGTATATAGAACAAATTCCTTCAAGCAACAAATAATGTCTCCATTTCTTTAATGCTTGAAATATTGCATAAAATTCCTGATCATACACAGAATACTTTCTCTTGGCATCATTTAACTTTTCACTGAAATAGGAAAAGGGCTTACCTTCTTGGCTCAACACGACTCCAATGGCACAACTATCATCACAATCCACCTGAAACACCTTGTTGAAATCTGGGAGGGCTAGAACAGGTTGCTCATGTCACCTTCTACTTCAACAGTTCAAAACTTTTGCTGCTCTGCTCCATTGAATTCTTTTCTATCCCCTCTCATTGTTTTAGTTAGGGGTCCACAAATACTACTGAACTTTCTAATGAAATTTCTATAAAAACTAGCCAAACCATGGAAAGATCTCACCTCGGCAAAGAATTCTTGGGGTAGGCCATTCCGAATAGCCTTCACCTTCTCTGGGTCCATCTTGAGACCTTCTGCTGAGACAACAAACCCAAGTACACTAACTCCCTCTTCACAAAACTACACTTCTTCAGATTAATCAACAGCTCTTCTCTTAACTTCTCAAAGGCTCTCTAAATATAATATCATGCTTCTTTAGTACCTCATTCATGAGCCGCATGAATGTGCTCGGTGCATTGGTTAGCCCAAAAGACATGACTAACCACTCGTACAGGCCCTCTTTGGTCTTGAAGGCAGTCTTCCATTCATCTCCCTCTCGAATTGGATCTGGTGATATCCACTCTTCAGATCAATCTTTGTGAAGTACTGAGCTCCACTCAAACAGTCCATCAGGTCATCCATCCGGTAGGGGAAATCTGTACTTGATTGTTATCTTGTTTATGGCTCGGAATCTGTACACATCCTCCACTCCCCATCCTTCTTTGGTGCTAGTACTGCAGGTACTACACATGGACTCAAACTCTCCCGTATCAAACCCTTTCTCAACAACTCTTGAACTTGTCTGTTCAACTCCTCATTTTCTGTTGGAGTCATTCTATGAGCTGTCTTATTTGGCAAACTGGCTCCAGGAATCAAGTCAATTGATGACTAATCTTCCTTATTGGTGGTAAACCCTCAGGTACATTATTAGAAACAATATCCTGAAACTCATCCAACATCCCAAAAACTCCTTCTGGAACCTTCTCACTACCTCCTTACTCACTCTAGGAATAAATGCATAACACACACGCTCATGCTTCATACCTTCTAAAAATTTTCTTCCATCTACATAACAAATTCTAGCACTACTAAATACCTTTTCTTCGGTCTCCTTCAGGGGTTTCAACTTGTGACGAACCCCATCCTTTGTCAACGAATAAGTGTTTGCATGGCCATCATGTATAGCTCGCTTATTGAACTACCACGACCTTCCCAACAACATGTGACATGCATCCATGGGGATGATATCACAGAGTACCTCATCATGGTAGCTCCCAATCTTGAACTTTACTAGGCACTGCTCATTGACCAAAACTTTGTGGTCTTTCTGCAACTAGGCAATCTGATTTGGATGCAGGTGCCTTTCCCTCTTAAGCTTCAACTTTGTGACCATCTCCTTTGACACTAGATTATCGGTGCTCCCACCATTAATAATGACATCACAACATTTTCCTTCACACTTGCACCTTGTGCGAAACTAATTCTTCCTCTGTTCTGGTTCCTTTTCCTCAGTCACCGGGCTCTCCTAATCACTAGGGTTTCTCCCCTTTCAGCATCATCTGCATGCGCAACCCTTCCATGACCTTCCGGCCTTTTGTCTGCCTTCCTTGGTGTTGTGGGAATTCATAGGCTCAATTCCCTTCTTCACCACACTAGAAACACGTTCCTTTGAAACCACCTCTTCCAGATCCTTGTCCATATCTCCTCGTCCTCCACCTCTTTGATCACCACTGTTTTGATCATGAGGGCGGTAGAAGTTGTCATTCCTTTGGCTTCGGTTGGTACCCACATCTTCACTTTTCTTTTCATCATCATTTCGGCTTCCTGGAAGTCTTCCACTGCCCCTTTCGCTTTGACCTCCTCATCCTTTGCTTTCCATCAAATCTTTTGTTCAGCTTCTCTTCCACCTTTAGAGCAAACTGATACACATCCTCAATGGTGGTCATTCTGACTAGGCTTAACTCCTCCTGAATGCTCGGTCGTAACCCATTAAGATATCGGGCTACCTTCTCCTTATTGGCCTCTGTGTGACCCGTTCTAATGATTATTTTGTGAAAATCTTCAGTATATTCTTTCACAGATCTACTTCCTTGCTTCAACCCTTGCAATTTCTTCAACAGATCTAACTCGTAGTCCACTGGTATGAACTACTTCTTTAGTTTCTCTACCAGGTCTTGATCAATTGCTTCTTCTTCCTCTTCTACATTTGAACCTTCTTCCTCTCCTTCATCCTAACTTTCCTCCCTCAGGTTTAACCCTCTTCTCAACTGCTCTTGTAACGCATCAATCTATCTCTGGAGGGCTGCCAGTGCATCTTTTCCACCAGCATTTCTTCCGCCTCGACCACCTCTAGCACCACCACGCCTACCAGACATCAATCTTGGAGGCATCTTTCTTGACCTCGACCCACAACCATGGTCCTGGTGCGAACTACCTCACGATCGACGATCTGTCCACACGCTCAAGAAAACCCTCTCTGATACCACTTGATGATGGCGCAACCTGAGACATAGAAAATAACCCACAAACAAGAGAATAATTTTATTATTTAGAAAATGGAGATTCTTACATGTAGAGGATCTCAAATCCCCAAGTTCTACAACACATGCAAGCTACATAAAGCTACAAAATAACCCTTTCGCAATATGCGAGCTTGTCCCCAAAAAGTTCCCAAAAAATTATAAACCCGCCCATAAATAGAGCTCCTCATTAGTTTGGAGCCAAAACAACATTCAAATTTGAGTTTAGGCAGCTTGGCGCCAAAAATTTACAACATGAAGTTCAAATTTCAAAAGAGCATTTGCAATTGTATCTTCTAGAAAGTGTGCCAACTTCCCGGGGCCATAACTTTTGATCCGGGACTTTGATTCGTGAACCGTTTGAACCGTTGGAAAGGTCTCGAAGTCAATAACACACTCAAAGTTTGCTATGCCAATTTTGGAAAGTTTCGGGGCCGTTCTGGGAACTCTAAGTGCCTCAAATCTAACTCGAAAGATTTTTAGGTGCAAATCTGGGAAACTAAAACTGCAATAACTTTCAACCCAGAAACAGAAAATAAAAACCATAAATTGGTAATTTTGTTATAATGAAAAGGGTTATCCAAAAATGTAAAAACATCTAAAAACTGAGAAACTTGAAATTTAACTATTTTTGGGTGATGCAAGATTGCCCTTACACCATTGGATGCTCATGCATCACAAAAAGTATTAGATCGCCACTTTTGTGATGCCTCTTATTTCGTATCAAGGAGAATCCTATGCTTTGAAATATCGTACTCTTGGAGGACATCAAACCCAATGACACCATCAAGAAAAGGACACAACATAGGAAAGAAAATCCTGCCATGAAATATGTCGAAAGATGTCATCGATGTATGCCCCCAAATTAAAGCAGTTTTGTACACCATTACTATGAGAAATTGCTTTAAAGCAACCAATGTTTTGTCCTAATACATGAGAGATTTCCTTGAAAAACCCTATGCCAAGTCATATGTTTTTGAAATAAAGCTACGCCATGATATAGGAAAGAAGAGTTTCCCCCAAAAATACAATGCTAAACCTAGAAAGAAAAGTATGTCACATGTGAGCCAACTTAAGGCATGTTGGTCACATCCCAAGATTGCTCTTACATATACATGGAAGGTGGTCAACTAGCCAAAAGTGACAATCGACAAGTGTCCCACTTTGGTCCAAAGTGTACCACTACTGGGTATGTGTAGGATTATCATGGAAAAAATAGGCCCTTAAGTGGCAATGAAAATTCAAAAAAATTAGAGTTATGCAACTCGGCATAAAAAATTGAATAAGTTATCTATATTATTTCAAAAATATGTAAGAATAGAATCTATAGCAAATTCAATGTAGTTTCTAAACTATGAGGTTTATTTAAAAAAAATCTATTTGGTAAAAAATTTAAATTTCAATGCAATAGTACTTAAATTTTAGGGAAAAAAGTAGGTGTTTGTCTGACCACCCTAACCACAATAAAATGATAATATTTTAGATATAATTAGAGGACTCATGTCCTGATGTGATGCATATTTTATTGTAATTTTTTTCCAAGTAAATAATTATTAATTATGAATTTTTTATAACAACTTTAAAAAATAATAAAAAACTTGTATGTTTGACCACCTTGGTCAAAACTTCATGAAATTCATTTTTTTAATCCTATAGTATGCAAAGCATAGAATGTGACACATGTTTCAGATTCAAAAAATGTGATACTGTTTGAAAGCTACAGATGTTTTTCAATCAACCTATCAATTAGGACTTTAGTCATAATTCAAATAGAAAATGAATAATAATAATTTATTAAATTAAAAGTGAAGAATAATTATATTGGTGGAAAGCTGAGAATCTCCTTTAAAAACCCTTTTTGTTTCATCAATTTTGGGTAAAAAAAAAGTTGTTTGCCACATACCCTACACATACCCATCATATCGCCACTTTTTGGCCCATCATGATTTTGCAAATACCCTACTTAGCTCCTTGTCCCCACTAAGTGTAGGACAAGGGTGAGCCTAGATGATTGACAAAAAACATGAAAATTTGTATCAATTAAAGGAACTAGTTTCCTTAACACAAGAAAAAGCACCATACTCCTTAAGATGTTGAATTTTGTTACCAAAATCCGTACTACATTCATTATTAGAATGGCCATTAATTCTATGATAAACACAAAATGAACTCTTGTAGTAAAATTTCTTTCATTATCTTGGAGGGAGGGATATCAAACGATCTTGGAGGAGTCTGAACAAGATACTCTCTTGATCAATAGTATAAGGTGTTCCTTTATTTTGTGACAAAGATATCTCTTGCTTAGTACAAGGTGTCATACTTACACAAGACTCTTTAGATTGTGATATTTTGTACTCTCCTTTACAGGAGGGTGTGAAATCTGAAAAACTCCAATCATTAGTGTTTTGCGTGATGACATTGATATTAAGAGATGTTCTCTATTTTGTTCATTTCTTTCGAATAACCAAGATCACTAGTGTCTATTAGTTCAGGATGCACTAATGTTAAAGTTGTCTTAGGGGAATCTTTTGTAAGTGTGTTGACATTAAGTGAAGGATTTTTTATTTCTATCAAAGGACAATAACCAAGACCATGATTTGTTTATTGTGTGTTAGGCTCTATAGGGACACAAATACCCCATTCTCTAGCACTACATCATTTTCCATTATAACAAAGTTGTCTCATAAGTTCATAACCTCTACCATAAATTTTTTGCATTTCTTTTGGATTCGGTGGTTGCTCATAATTAGCTTCATCAAATTTTTTTGGTGTAATTTGATTCTTCTAAAGTGGTTGAAGTGGATGCTTCTGAGTTTTGTGTTGAAATTACTACTTTTTCTTTTCCCTTTTCAGACTCTTTGTTTGTGATCTTGTATTTTCCCATGAATTTTGGTGTGAAATCTAAGGAACCTCAATCGTCTTGCAATAGCTTAGTGACTTGATCAATTTTCTTCTTATGTTCTTCCTTTGTGATTTTCACTTTTGCTTCTTGTTCCAACACTTCCAAAGGATCTAGTCCTTCTCTTTTAGCAATCAGACAAATTTCAAGTTCAGGATCAGATTTTAGCATGTAAACCTTGTTGTTATAGACATACTCAAATAGATAAATTCCAAATGGTAGGAGCATTAGGGAAGGGAGGAACAAGATTCTTATGACTCTCAATAAGTGTATCTTCTAACACCAAACTATCTTCTTCACATCTAGGATGGATATTAGGAGAAGAACAAGTTAGATTGTCATGGTTATCTATGATTACATCCCCATGTCCTATAATGTCTTCCCAAGTAGGATAGGTATGATTGTCATAGATCTCAACCATTATATCTCTTAAAAATAACATATCCTCCTCACTAATGTGATTTTCATGATTTTCTACAATTGTATGATCCTTTTTCACTAAAGCATTCTCATGATTAGAGGAGGTGTTGGGAGATGAATGGAGACTAGGTAAAGTAATGTTAAGGACTATTTCAATGATCTCATCTTGTTGTTTCATAATATCTTCCCAAGGGAGAGGAGGAAAGGAAGAAACAAGACCTTCATGATTCCCACCCATTGTATCTTCTTTCACCAAGATACCTTCATCACAAATACGAGAGGTATCGAGAGAAGAACAACTATGATTATCATGATTGTCTATGATTACATCTTCTTTCACTAAAACCTTATCACGAATAGGAGAGATATTAGGGGATGAGGGGATGATGGGTAATGGGTTATCATGGAATATGTCAGCAAGCTCAATCTCTTTCACTAAGATATTATCATGAATAAAATGCTTGCTAATGCATTCTTGATTTGCAAACTTTGAAAAGAAAGATACTAACATTTGTGAAAATTAATCTAATGCAATAGAATGATGTTAGAAACCAAGATCTGAAATGAAAACTAGAAAATAGCCTTCCACAAAGAGAAAAACAAAAAAGCAGAGAGATTGCATAAAGATGTGCAAATTGATCTATTCAAAGTACAAATATTACAAGAGATAATTTGCTTTATAAAAGCAAAGATGCATAAACCTAATCTTATCTTGAGAAAAAAGATAGCTCAACAAGATAAGGATAACAACCTATAACCTTGGAATTAAATAATGCCTAAGTAAACTTATGTAAAGTGTAATTAAATATTAATTACACCAACACCCCCCCATAAGTGCAACTTAGGGAGAAGTAGATTATTATGAAAATGATGTGAGATGGGTCTTGGCAACAAAGGCCTGATGAGGTACCCATTTACAAATGCAGAGAGAGGGAAAACCCAGTTGGAAAACCCCCCATCTCAATGAGATGAACTACTACTAAGAATCACAATAAGAACTTTGATGAAGCAACACTGGAACCCCGAATCCAGAAAGCAAGGAAAGATACTTCTATTTGTAAGAAACCATAACAAAATCACAAATGAAACAACAAACCCGATGCCAAGGAACACTAGAAACTCACATACTAGATCAACATTGGAATCTGTAAGCAAGAAAGAATGAAGGCACCCATAATGATGAAAAAATTTGGAAGTTGTGTCTCGATGCCGATGCCAAACTGAAACTAAAACTACCCCATAAGACGAGTACCATCAAGATTCTAGAACATTAACCATAAAAACATGGCCTTCAAATTGAGAAAGATCTAAACCAATGCGTATCAAGAACCATAACTCTGAATGTGAAGTGTGAACCGATGCAAACCAAGCTGAGCATCCAACATTGCTGACAGCCTCGATCCCCAGCCCCGGTCACATGGGTTACCAGTGGCTCCACCCTAGGAGCCAAACCGCCAGCCCCTTGGTCCGCCCGGGTGACCAAGGGCTCTATTTTTTTAGCCCCTGAGGGCTACATAATGGGTTATTGGGCAGATTTAAAGAATTTTCATGCAAATGGGCATAACTTGGGAATACAACATCATTTTTTTGCAAACAAGATATTGTCGGAAATTTGTTTCTGAGCTCTACGCAATGGTGTAGGTCTGACTTTTTTTCTTTTTCTTTTTTGATGTCTTTTTCAGCCTCGGAAGTCAAATGTTGCTATTTTCACTCTGGGAGACATATCTTTTGATTTGCTTATCCATTTTTCGTGACTCAAGTGGCATTGAAAAGCTAGTTTCAGCCTCTATGCAGAACTAAGGTCTTTTTCAGAAGATGTGTACCTTATTTTGTGCATGCATTCATTTTTTGTTTTGTGCACTAGGTTTGCATTTTTTGCTTATGTTTATGTAGTTTCTACAAGTTTTTGTATTCTCTCCTTTTTTTTATGCATCTTTGCTTTTATAAAGGAAATTATCTCTTGTAATTATTTGTACTTCGAATATATCAATTTGCACATCTTTATGCAATCTCTCTGCTTTTTTGTTTTTCTCTTTGTGGAAGGTTATTTTCTGGTTTGCATTTCAGATCTTGGTTTCTAACATGGTATCAAAGAAAAAAGATAGCTCAACAAGATAAGGATAACAACCTATAACCTAGGAATTAAATAATGCCTAAGTAAACTTATGCAAAGTGTAATTAAATATTAATTACACCAACAAATGACTTAGAATGAGATAGAATTTTTAGATTCTACACAATGAAATTTACTGATTACACAATGCAATAAATTAAAAAAGAAATGTTGTGAATGCAATTTTGAATTTTGACAATGTACTAAATGAAGAAAATTAAGAGCTAGATTTAATGAACTTAATGAGATAGAAAATTAGAAAAATAAAATAGAAAAGTAATAGCAGCAAACAAAAGCCTAAAACTCAGATTTTAAATTCTAGAAAATGCAGTTTAGATCCTGACCAGGGAATCATTAGCCAGTAAGGGAAAATGGGTCCTAAATAAGGATTTTTGAGATGTTTTTTCTAATTTACAGGTGTTTTTTAGTGAGTTTCAGATGCCAAAAAGTTCAAGTTAGGCCTGATCAGGGACTCATTCATAGTAAAGGCGAATGGGTCCCAGATCAAGGTTTTAAAAAGGTGAAAACTACAAATTTTAAGTTTTTTTATGTGTTTTTTGTGACCGTTTTCAAACTGTAACTTTTGTGATAAAATTTTCTAGAATTTGATGATATAATGCAAGTGAAATGAAGGATAAATGATGACCTATATGAAACTTTTTAAATGCAATTATGTTTTTATTTTCAAATGCAAATTTATATGATCTAAATGATATGCAAAATGACTGATTTGTTTATGTATTTTTTAGATTTAGAGAATGCAAAACAATGCAATTCTAAAACCCTAGATGAGATGAAAATTTGAATGCAAAGTAGGAAACCATTAATGAGATCCAATTTAATGAAAATGGATGCAAAGGAATACAAGATCTTTAACCTAGGGTGCACGGAAAGAATCTAAAATTAGAAAACTACAATGTTCAATAAACATGGTTCACCAAAATGAAACATAGAAAAATAGGTTCACCATCAATAAGGTATCAATGATGAACCTAGTTTTTATTAGGTGTCTGTTTCATTCAATTATGAGAGACAAAATGCCAAAATAATAATTATAAACTAATCCTAACTATTATAGCAACAAAAATAGAAGTTTTGAGAGGCTCAAACAATTTGTACCTTGTAGTAAAGTCATACTTTTTAGGTCACAAATGATTCATTCATCTTTAGTGGCGAATGGGTCCTTGTCATTATTCTAGAAACTAACTTTTTGGTTTTATTCCTTTTAGATTATACTCCCAAATCCCAAGTTTTCATTGTGTTAGGCATTTCTGAGGACTCATACACCTTTAGTGGCGAATGGGTCCTTTTAGGGTTTCAGAAAACTGACTTTTGGGTTATGTTCCTTGATGTCTGTACTCTCAGATTTTGGATCCTTTGTCTTTAGCTCCCAAAAACCTTTTTTTTTTGTAGCCTTCTATCTATGTTCTTGCACTATGAATGCCAACTTTGGAACTTGAATACTTTGACAATTCTGCTTCAAACTTGTTCTCCACTTGATCTTCAACCTATAAATCTACAAACACATATTCAAGAGGAGAAAAACTTGTTGATTGTTAGTGAATAGGAGTTTTCCACAGTCAAACCCCTTTTAGGTAATTAAACCAAAATGATGAAATAATGAAATAAGAACATTAAACATGAAACATGAAATGATGATACCTTGGAAGATGTCTTGTAATACAAATCTACAAACTAACATGAAGTGGCCATGTAGAATGTAGATCTTGATCTCAATTGGATATGAAACAATGCTTGTAAATGGATGTTCAATGCTACAAAATCAACATTAGCTCAACCACATGAATGATGTACTATGCATTTGGTATGATAATATGATCTTGAATTGGTGCAATAAACTCTTGATAATCTTTCTTTGAATGCCCTTGAAAATTCTCTTGAGTTTCTCTATAATTCTCTTGTAAAGTATTAGGATGCCTTCTCAAAGTTGCTAGGTGAAACACTGTGAATTAACCCCATAATTTATACTAAATCTAGAGATTAACCCCAAAATTCAAATAATTCATGCCAACCTTAGATCTATGAATGAAAATCATTAGAATCTCACCAAAATTAAATTCAAAAAGGGAGTTCCTAAGACAGGAAGACCCATTTTCCACTAAAGGAGAATGGGTCCTAGAACAAGTTTCTAGGACCTTGCCTCGGGAGGTGAAAATAAGATCAAAAAACCATTTGAAAAATGCATAGAAAGGGGGGTCCTATGTGAGGAGGACTCATTTTCTGGTAAAGGCGAATGGGTTCTAGCAACATATTTTAGGACACCAAATTTTCCAAATTAAATGTCATGCAATATCATTATTGGTTGTCAGGATAAATCCTTGAAAAGAGGGCTTGAATTTTGAATTAAAGGGGCCCATTAAGCTAAATTAATTAATAAAACCCTAGATAAGTGTGAAAGTGTACTAAAACACTTTACAACACCATAAATAAAGTAGAATTCAAGTACATTTTGTTGAAAAGGGGCCCTATATTAATCTGAATGTGTACAACACATTGCAACACTAAACCAAGGCATTATGAGAGTTAATTTTATGCCAATTATTCCCAAATTAAGTGTGAAAAAGGGTTAATTTTTTTGTTACTGTAGAACCTGATTAGGGACTCATTCGGCCTAGGGTGAATGGGTCCTAAGTGAGGGTTTTGAAATAAGTTTTTATAGATTTTTGAGTAAGTTTCAGTAGTTTCCAGATTTTGATCTCATACAAGAAGTTTCAATTTTAATTTTCTATGAAATGAGGTTATCCCACAATAGTGGTTTACAATTTTTGGCCAAACTGGACATTGAAATTATTTTTTAAAACTAAATCTTCACATTCGAGCACCTATAGTGGCTAAACCGTGAAGAATTTGAAGATGATTCAAACTAGAGTCTCATCACATTTTGTCTGTAGATTCTAAAAATATTTTTTTCAAATTTTTTGGAATTAGATTCCACTTCTTTTTCCATCTCCCACAAAAACTCATTTTCTTTTTTAAAATAGCATTTTTAAAAAGTGACGCACACCGTATAATGCATAACTTTTTTTCCATGAAGGATAAAATTGTAATTCTTTCGAATTTAGATTCATAACTCTGATATCTAGTGCTTCCACTTGGTTAGATAGTTTTTTTATTGAATATTTTTTCTTTAATCAAGTTTCAAAGTCAAACCAATTACAATTCAGACATAGCGCGACCGTATAATGCATAACTTTTTTTGTATATATCGAAATTCAAATTTTTTTCTATTAGATCAAGGACTTCAATATCGAATGCACTCATATTTTTAATTTTTTTTTTTGATAATATGCTATTTTTCCACATGTGCAGAACAAAGACCTTCATTTTCGATGAAAAACCTATGTTTAATAAAACTAAAATATCAAATAAATAATAAAACCAAAACATATTAAAATTATATTCGTTGGATAGCTCGTTCTGAGGACTACCTGATTCCAATTGGGTTTGTGAATATTCCTCCATTTTCATCCTCAAACCGAGCTCTGAAGTGCAAAATTCAAGTTTTTTGTCTCAGGGGAGATGAAGAATAAAGGGGGTTCGAATGAACCACTAGGGGTTCGCTCAAACCAGGGTTCATTCGAACCCTGGTTCATTTGAACCCCCCTTCTATAAGGGGTTTTGATGGCTTTTTTGGCGAGAAAGTGTTGAGAGGGTTAGGCCGAACCTAGGTTCTACCAAACCCCTAATTGGTTTGGTCGAACCAATAGGTTCGTACGAACCCCTAAAATCAATTTTTTTGCCATGCATTCATTTTTTGTGAGTTTTCTTTCCTCACTTCAATTGTAAACCACTATTGTGGCTTCACCCAATGAAGATTGACTACAAGTGCAAAATGTGAAAAGAGGACAACCTACAACACCTAATTTTATATGCAATTTATTTCAATTTTCAAATTAAAATGAATATGATGTAATGCTCTATGAATAATATACAAAATGACTGATTTTTTTGTATTTTTTATATTTAAAGAATGAAAATATGCAATCCTAAAATTGTTAAATGAAAAAAAAATTAAATGAAAACTAGACACCCTAAATGAGACACAATTCAATGCAAAGAATTGAAAATGAATGCAAGTTCTAAATCTACAGTGAAATAGGGCTCCAAAATTAGTATTTATGCAATGATCAAACATATAGTTCACCAAAATGAAACAAAGGAAGATATAGGGTGTAAAAAGGGGGGTCAATACAATAACATATTTCCCTAATTTCATTCAAGGAAATGGGATACAAAACACTGAAGTGACTAAAAACTAGAAGGTGAGTCAAATAAAGGGATGAATCAAAAAATTTCCTATCTATGCAATGATAGGGGCATAATGTAAATAAAATTTTTTAGAGAAAGATCAAAACCATAAAGCAAACTCCAAAATGTAAGCTATAAAATGCAAATGAAGAATAGTACTCAAATCTGAAAAAAAAACTAATCAAAAGGTAGATTTGGAAAGGGGAAAAGGATGTGCACCTTTCACCAAAAGTAACCTTTTGAAGCTCACCGATGACTCATTAGACCCTATGGGGAATGGGTATTAGCTAGGGTTCCTAAAAAAATATTTTTGGGTTCTCTTTTATTGTGTCTGCACTCCTAGATTCTTGATTCTCATTGTAGGATAGTAGAAAATAAATTACGTAGAGGAGTTTCTATGATATGACATCTTTTCTTGCAACTTTGATAACTTTGTAACTTTCTTCAATTTATCTCTTCAAAGGATCTTTCACCTAAAATATGCAATCACACATCAAAGAGAGAAAAATGTTGTTTGTTAGGGAATGGGGGTTTACCTTGATCAAACACCATTTTGGTAATTAAATTTTTTAATGAAATAATGAAATAACATGAAGGAATGATGAATAAACTACAATATGTAACAACTCACCTACCTTTATTTGAACCTTGGATTGAAAATTTGCAAACTAGCATGAAGTGGCCTCAATGGATGTAGATCTTGATCATGAAACTTGTCTTGAAACAATGCCTTTGAAATATGCTTGAATATATATTGAACACTAAATAACCATATTAGCTCAAACAACATGCATGATGCAAGAATACTTTGCAATGACAACATAATCTTGATTGTTGCAATAATCTTCAATAAA
The DNA here is from genome assembly GCA_007258455.2 of Sequoia sempervirens. Lineage (NCBI taxonomy): Eukaryota > Viridiplantae > Streptophyta > Pinopsida > Cupressales > Cupressaceae > Sequoia > Sequoia sempervirens. The sequence goes on from VDFB02086081.1 coordinate 138,206,624, forward strand.
TCTTCCCTTGAATGCCTTGAAATTGCTCTTGAATACTATTATATTTCTCTAGCTTGATCTCATGAAGTCACATAAAAACTATAGGATGCTCTCTTGAAAATTTCTGGGATATTAGGATGAAACATAGTTAAATGACCTCATATTTATACATATCTTAACATTAATTCTCAAAATTCAAAGATCACAAGATGACATCTAAATACACATTTGAAATCATTGAAAAACAACCAACAAAATAATTTGAATTTAGGTCCTATGCCAGTTGCGTAGGACACACATTACTTAATGTTAAACACAATGTTATGGCATTTATGAATGTCGGGTTTTATCCCTCAAAAATTGTAATTAATTAGGCTTGGATTTGAATTACAAAGGCCAATTAAGGAAAATTAACCTCAGTGTCGTACAAAAATGGACCCTTTGCTTGACACTGGATTAATTCACAATAAAATGGACTTAATGAGGTCTTAATCTAGTGTTGCAAGGCATTTTATGTGTCCACACTAGGTCTTGGACCCTTGCAAATAAAATAATAAACCTATTTCTCCCTAAGTTAACATTATAAAACATATTTAAGTACATTATCACATCAATCTAGAAGGTTCTTAACTTAAATTTAATGATAAATTAGTGTTGTAATGTGTCTTGTGTTAGTGTAATTAATATTTAATTACACTTGCATAACTTTACTTAGGTAATATTTTAATTCCTAGGTTAATTATTCTCATCTTTATCTTATTGAGCTATCTTGTTGCTCAAGATAAGATTAGGGTTATGCATACTTTTCTTTTATAAAGAAAATTTTCTCTTGTAATTATTGTACTTCGAATATATCAATTTGCACATCATGCAATCTCTCTGCTTTTTTGTTTTTCTCTTTGTGGAAGGTTATTTTTTGGTTTGCATTTCAGATCTTGGTTTCTAACATGGTATCAGAGCCTTGATTTTGTAGCCCCTTCTCATATTTTTTGAGAAAATCATTGTAGAGTTCGTTAAGGATTCCTCGAGGGTATCATCCCTTGAGCTCATCTATGCAGCATTTTGGATTAGATCAAGCTTCACCATTGGATTCAAAGCACTGGAAAAAGTTAGGATTGGGTTTTGTTTTGTAGATTTTGGTCGTCATTTTACAGATCTATAAGGGTTTCAAGCTTGGAGATTTTTTGGAAGCTCTAGAGGTAGTCAAATTTTTGAAGCATTTTGGGCACAAACGGAGGTCAGCATCGCGTTCGCAGCGGCCAATAACCCTAAGCTCACCCTTCGTTTCATCAATTTTGGTGAAGTTGGTCTGGAAAGAAATTTTTTTTTGCCAGGGAGGCCGTACGGCCTCCCCAGCATGCTCCCCGAGGCACGAAAATAAAAAAATTAAAAAAGATGTGCTTTTTTTGGGGTGTGTTTGCACTCCCAGTTCAAACACATCTCACTGCTGCCCCGTCACCGAGCGACCATTAAGTAGTCATACACCCACCACCGCTAGCACTCTATCGGACCTGCACAGTCCCCATGGGTTCCTCTAAATCTCGCCTCGGTCACATGGAGGATCGGGGGCCCTCGGCTAGCCCCTGAGGGCTTCTGTAGTTGTGGCCTGTGGTCTTATGGGGGAACGGGCACTATGCGCCTAGCCCCCAACCGCCCACAACCCCTGGTCACTAGTCTTATGCATGGCCAAGAGTTCTACCAAAGCCCCCAATCAACTAGCCCTTGGTGATGCACAAGACCATGGGCTTATTTTTTTTAAGCCCCATGGGCTGCCTGCAAGCCTAATTGGGCATTTTGTAGAAACTTTCACTAAATCGGGTGTATTTTTTGCATACAATGTCCATTTTTCGCAAACGAGATACCGTTGGAAAGATGATTCCAATGTGAATCTATTGGTGTAGGTTTTTTTACCATATTTTTCTCCACATTTATTTTATAGGTCCTTGAACTTAGATGAAGTTTTTTTCACTTCAGAGGGCATATCTTTTGACTCGGTGATCCTTTTTTCATCATTCTTGTGGCGTTGGAAAGTTTGTTCAGTCCTCTACATAGATCTGAGGTCTATTTTTATTTTTTGTTTATGCATATTTTCATTCTATCCTTTTACAATCATTGGGTTATTGTAATAAATGAACTAAGAGAAAATTCCATTAGGGGGGTTTCTTGCATAATAATCTGATTAGAGTGTGCATGCACTTTGATCTCCATCTCCATCTTGACTTGATGATATCTTGCGTGGGTTATATCTAGTTTCTTAGTTTCTTTTTGCCACATCTTGTCTTTCTTGACACATTAGATTCACATTGGTTCACACGTTAGATTGGAAGTTTATGGTTATTGATCTACATTGGTTCAGATCCTGCTCAGTTTGAGGGCCATGTTTTTATGGTTAATGTTCCAGAGTCTTTATGGTACTTGTTCCCATAGAAGAGTTTTAGTTTCAATTTGGCATCGACATCGAGATACAATTTTTTAGATTTTGTCATCATTTCATCTACTGTTGCTTCACAGATTCCAGGGTTGTTCTAGTTTGTGAGTTTTCTAGTGTTCTGTGGCATCGGGTCTACTGTTGCATTATTATGATTCCATTTTTGGTTTCTTATAGACAAAAGTATCTTTCCTTGCTTGTCAGATTGTGGTTCTAGTGTTACTCCACAGTGTTCTTCCTGTCCAACACTTCTTTGTAGTAGTCATCTCATTGTAGGGGTGTTTTGTCCCATTGGGTTTTCCTTCTGTACCTCATTATTGCATTTGTACATGGGTATCTGATCAGGTGTTGTTTCCAAGACCCATTCATGATTTCTTACATTCATCTTAGTTTTAGGTGCATGCTTTGTTAGTCTCCCTAAGTTTCACTTACAGGGGGTGTTAGTGTAATTAATATTTAATTAAACTTGCATAACTTTACTTAGGTAATATTTTAATTCCTAGGTTAATTATTCTCATCTGTATCTTATTGAGCTATCTTGTTGCTGAAGATAAGATTAGGGTTATAATGCATACTTTGATTTTATAAGGAAAATTATCTCTTCTAATTATTGTACTTCGAATATATCAATTTTCACATCTTCATGCAATCTCTTTTCTTTTCTTTTTTTCTCTTTGTGGAAGGTTATTTTTTGCTTTGCATTTCAGATCTTGGTTTCTAACATCTTGCACATTCACATTGATTCTTGTAACTTTCTAGGTTGCGTGGACCTGATTTTAGTGATGTAAAGTGTATTAAATCATACTTTCACATTGATTTCAGTGTTCCAAGACCTATTTAACATTTACATCATCATTAATAGTCTCTATTAACCCACAGTGTGCATCATGAGGCTTTAATTGATCAAATACCAGACAAGATGGCATTTTAAACCATATTTCTCAATTTATTGCCTTCTTAGGTGTTGGAATGGCCCCTGTGGGACCCATTCGCCATGAAGGGAGAATCATTCCCATCCAGGTGGGACCCATTCACCATGTGTGGAAAATGAGTCCTATTTGTCCCCATTTTGACTTTTGAGTGGGAAATAAAGTGCAATTTGAATTAATTTTGTTTCATGTAAGCCTATAATGAGGTATGAACGAGTATTAAGGCATAATTTTCTGTAAATAAGTATTTTTATCCTCATTCTACATCTCATAACTTATACAAACATCTATTATCATTAATTCATCATCTATATTCTCATCCAAGTCAAGGAAACTAGGGTTTTTTCATTAGAAGTCTTCAAGTTAGCTTTCTAAAGCATTCAAGGGCTAAATCTTCATGCATTGCTGAAAATTTCAAGATCATTCATCTTGAAAAGGTAATACACTCCATTTTTCCATGTTTTATTCACTTTTTTCATCATTTTTGTTTAATTACCTAAAAGGGGTTTGACTTAGGAAAACCCCCATGTCATAACATTCAACATATCTCTCTTTTGTATTATTTGTACGTAGATTTAGGTATCTTGAATGCTTGGAAATCATTGAAGATCAAGTTGAAAAGTTATTTAAATCATATCTTCATCATTCAAGTCAAAATATCGACAAAAAGTCACTTTTAGACTTGAATACGACATTTTCAGAAGCAGAGACCTATAGGAAGCCAAAGTGTAGACTGAAAGCTCCGAAATCCACTTTTGATTATTCAGAAATTCAAAATTTGACTCATTCACCATGAGTGGTGAATGAGTCCCATTCTAGGGTTAGTTTTTTTTTTTTGCATTTTTGGATACCCTTCTGTCTAAAACGGGTTCTCACATAGTTTACCAAAACTAGGAGTGATTCACCCAGAATGGTGGATGAGTCCCTCTAGGCCTAAAAAATAGCATCATCAACATTCCAACATCAATTTCTAGTCCTCATCAAAGTTCCAAGTGCACACTTTCAATCTGATTCACTTCTTTTGCAGTGTTTTATTCATTTGTAGGTGATTTTGTAATACACAATGTGTTTTCAAACATAGTTTAAATCTTAGTTTTGCATTCATATTCAATCAACTTCATAGCTTAGCTTCATTAATATAATCTCATTCAACATTAAAAATTTCATACATAACATTAATCTTGAATGAAAGATAAGCATTTTTAGCCTAGCTTTCTCCTTATAGGTGAAAAATCCTAGGAGAGCTAGAAAGACAAGCATGTGCTGAAAATCTATGTTCCATTTTGGTGAACCTGCTTTTTAGAACATTTTCTTGTCTTATTTTTGATTCCTTTATCTTACATCTAGCTTGCATTTATCTTTCATTAGGGTTTGCATGAATTCATTTGCATGTTAGGTTTAAAATTTTGCATTCATAAAAGGTGCATTTGGGTTGTAGTGTTGGGATCTAAATTCATTTAGATTTTATGAAATTCTACATTTTTCATTTAGCTCTACATCATAGCACTTAGAATTCATAAAATCAAGCAAATTTTTTTGAAAATCTTGAGAAAAAGGTTTGTATTGGGACTCATTTTCCACCCTGGGTGAATCAGTCCCTTTTGACCCCTGAAACAACATTTTCCATAGCTTAGAATTTTTTTTTTACGCTTTTTTTTGGTGCCTTATCATGTATATATCAATCAGTTGCATTTATGTAGCATGCATTTCATGATATTTTTCATAAATTAGCTCCTTTCATGCATGGTTAAAAAACAAATTTTCATTTTCACTCTTTCATTTTTCAGATTATTGCATAGTGTCATCAGTAAGTTACTTTGTTCGAAATTTGAAAAGTTACATTTCATCTTATGTCTTTATCTTGTATTTCCTAAAAATAAGCATAATTTACATTCATGGTGATTAGAATTTTGCAAGTTTCATGTTCAACTCTATTTCATAGTCCTTTTAGATCAGCTTACATTGAGGAGACATTAGCAAATATAAACATACAACAACAAACACCTTTCAAACAAATGATTGAATCCAAGCCACTTGGCAGTGATGATGTTGATAAGTTAGATGCAGCCCTTATGGGAATGCTCTCACTCACTTCATCCTCTAATAATTTTCATGAGAAACCTAACAAAATTAATGACAACTTCTCCCCCAAACCCTTTAGTATTGATGATTTTGCAATGTTAGATGAAGCCTTAGATGACTTCCTCTCTTCTAAATCATCCACTAAAGCTTTTCTCCAAAAGGATGCAAGCATTGATAATCATAATAATCATTATTCTTCTTCTCCTAATATCTCTCCCTTTGGTTATGTTGATATCTTCATGAAAGAAGACACAATTATTGAAGATCATGCAGGTCTTGCTTGTCTTCCTCCTCCTCGCCCTTGCAACAACATTATGACACACAAAGCTGAAATCATTTCCCCTACCTTACCTAGTATCGATAATCATGACCATCCACCCTTTTCTTCTCCTAATATCTTCTCTACACATGAAGAATATATTTTAGTGTTAGAATATATTGTGGTGGAACATATATTTGAACAAAAAAGTCTAATCACTAGTAACTATGAACCTCCTAGCTATCTTTCTCTTGATGCCTCCCTTGTGAGTGATGAAGCTATCTTTCCAAATTCCATTATGACATGTGATGAACATATTAGCTCTCCTCCTAGGCTTGATGTTTTGACACATAAGAATGATACTTTCAAGAAAATAAACAACCAACTCAAGCATTCTTCTCATATCATCACCACTATTGTTACTCAACACAATTCAACCCTTCATCATCACCCTATGTGTACTAAGAAAAAATCTCACAATACACCCACCCTCATTCTTCCAGCTTATGGTCTTCATGATTGTCCTTTCATAGCCATCAACCCATCCAAAAACCCTTCACTCAACATCCATACTATCACCAACCATTTTTCCAAAAAACCTTCAACCTTGTTACATCCTAAATCAATACGTAAATAACATTAGTTGCTGATCCTTGCATTGTAATAGTTGTAGTACCATACCATACTCACTATTACATGTTTTGCATCCATTGCAAGGGGCAACATACCATCATCCACTCTAGGCTCACCTTTGTCTTGCACTAAGTGGGGGAAAAGTTTAGAAATCCTTTATCCCCGTATGTCACTTGTCGTTGTCTCTTTCGACTACTCGTTAACCTTTCATGAAATTTTATGAGCAAGCTTGGGATGTGGACGACATTTCTTAAGATTGACTCGCATGTGACATAATTCCCCTTTCTTTTCATGATGAAGCTTCGAAAAAACATATGACTTTGCATAGGGATTTCTGAGTAAGCTCTCATGTCTTTTTCTTTATCTTCTACTTTAAAGTAATTTCTCATAGAATGATGTGTAGAAATTCCTTTAAAGTGGGGGGAATACATCACCATCATTCATTTGCATTCTCGGTTCCTATTGTAGCCTTGTCATTTGTGTGTTGCATTTGTTACTTTGTGGATGACATTGGGTGTGATGTCCTTCATAATTGTGATCTATCTCAGCATATTACATTCCTCTTGGTGGGTTGATGTGACACATTGCATCCCCTAAGTTGTGAATATACTATTATTTGATTGGTCCTCTCTTGGAGACATTATACACAATGTTCCCTAAGTGATTGACCTTGCATGAACTGAAGAAGACTCCTTCGAATAATTTACATTTTTTCATACTTATATTTTCTTGCATCTCATTTTTCCACCTTGCATAATACAACTTGCATGACTATCGTACCTTTTCATAAGCATTTTTCTTTTTGGTGCCTTGTTAAAGTTATCAATGGGTATAACTTTAATATGGTTGAGTGAGAAGCCCAACTAGTGGCATGACTCTCCCCATAGCCACTTTACTATTTTTTTATGAGTGCATACCAACTAGCATAGGTATATTATCTTTTTGGGCCTTCTCACCCCATGGAAAACTAGTTTTGTGGCCCCAGAGTGAGTACATTTGGGATTTCTCATGCCCAAAAGTGAGTACATCTTCTCTTCTTCTCATCATTGCATGATTTCGTATATTGATTGTTTGACTTAGGATCTTGGATCTTGGGGGCTTGCACAACCTCCTTGATAATTTTCATTCTATGTTTTCTGAATTTTTGTGTGAGGATCTCTCTTGAATGTCTACTTTAGTGTGAGTTTGAAGCAGGTTCATCATCTCACTAAAGTGGGGGCTAAATGTGTTGTACAAAAATGGACCCTTTTCTTGACAATGGTTTAATCCATGATAAAATGGACTTAATGAGGTCTTAATATAGTGTTTGGAGGCATTTTATGTGTCCACACTAGGTCTTGGACCCTTGCAAATCAAATAACATGTGTTTATTGACGTCTTGTAAAGGTGTTGTAAAGTCTTATAAGATGCTTTCATCCTTTTCTAGACTTAATAAACATATTTCTCCCTAATTTAACATTATAAAACATATTTAAATATATTATCACATCAATCTAGAAGGTTCTTAACTTAAATTTAATGATAAATTAGTTTTGTAATGTGTCTTATGCATTCACATTGATTCTTGTAACTTTCTAGGCTATGTGGACCTCATTTTAGTGTTGTAAAGTGTATTAAATCACACTTTCACATTGATTTATGTGTCCCAAGCCCTATTTAACATTTACATCATCATTAATAGTCTTTATTAACCCAAATTGTGCATTTGAGGCTTTAATTGATCAAATACCCGACAAGATGGCATTTTAGACCTTATTTCTTAATTTCTTGCCTTCTTAGGTGTTGGAATGGCCCCTGTGGGATCCATTCACCATGAAGGAAGAATAATTCTCCTCCAAATGGGACCCATTCACCATGTGTGGCAAATGAGTCCTATTTGGCCTCATTTTGATGTTTGAGTAGAAAATAGTGGAATTTGAATTAATTTTGTCTCATGTCAGCCTATAATGAGGTATGAATAGGTACTAAGGCACAAATTTCTATAAATAAGTATTTTTATCCTCATTTTACATCTTATAACTTATACACACATCTATTATCATTAATTCATCATCTATCTTCTCATCCAAGTCAAGAAAACTAGGGTTTCTTCATTAGAAGTCTTCAAGTTAGCTTTCTCTTCCTCATTCAAGTCAAAATATCAACAAAAAGTCACTTTTAGACCCAAATATGTTATTTTCAGAAGTGGACACCTTTAGGAAGCCGAAGTGTTGATTGAAAGCTCTGAAATCCACTTTTTAATATTTAAAAACTCAAAAGTTGAATCATTCACCATGAGTGGTGAATGAGTTCCATTCCAGGGTTTTTTTTTGTTTTCTATAGTTTTGGATACCCTTTTGTCTGAAATGGGTTCTGACACAGTTTACCAGAATTGGGACTAATTCACCCTGAATGGTGAATGAGTCCCTCTAGGCCTGAAAAACATCATCAACATTCCAACATCAATATCTAGTCCTCATCAAATTTCCAAGTGCACACTTTCAATTTGATTCACTTTTGTTGCATTTTTCTATTCTTTTGTAGGTGATTTTGTAATACACAATGTGTTTCCAAACATAGTTTAAATCTTAGTTTTGCATTCAAATTCAATCAATTTCATATCTTAGCTACATTCATATCATCTCATTTAGCATTAACAATTTCAAGCATAACATTAATCTTGAATGAAACATAATCATTTTTGGCCCACCTCTCTCCTAGGTGAAAAACCTTAGGAGAGCTAGAAAGACAAGCAGGTGCCAAAAATATATGTTCCAACCTCAATTAATTAATAAAATCCTAGATTAGTGTGAAAGGGCCCTAAAATTAATGTGATTATGTAAGAACATATTACAACACTAAATTAAGGCATCATTAAGCTCATTTTAATATTAATTATTCATTCCCAAATTAAGTGTGAAAAAGGAATACTCTTTCCTACACTATAATAGGGAAAATTTGATATGGGACTTAATTAACCTAATTAATGACAACTTTAAATCTCAAAATAAAAATGTCAGATAGAAATAAATAGAAAATTGCAGAAAAGGGTACACATCTAAGATGTGCAAACAAAGGGGAACTTGTTGTAAAATTTTGATCCTAAAATGTAGGGTCAAGGGAATTGAGTGGCCTAGTCTAGGTGTTTTATACTATTCAATAGTCATATCATTCCTATATAGTCTAGTCTTTTCTCTTTTGTAACTTGTTTATGATGGAAGTTCTCAATTTGAACTATAGACACAAAAAGATGGAAAAGGTTGTGTTGTATAGGAATTTTCCTTTGTCAAACCCCTATGTTAGTGTTCCCACCTCCACAACAACAAATGATGCTATAAACCATGTGCTCTTGTGGAGATCGATGCAAAATAAACAATAATGACTATAATAAATGAATAAAACAAGAAAAAGTTACCTTAGGAATGAAACCCTTGTTGAAGTGATGTCATACCATAAGTTGCCAAAAATATTTGATATATAATGAATATATTTCCTTTAACATCTTCAAGGACTAGTCCACATAACACAATATAGAGTTGTACAAACATGTAGAGAAGAGGTTTCATGTATATTGGCAATTTGTATATAATAATTGCTCATAACTCATAATAGATCATTCTTAATGTTTAAATGAGAGGGAAACATGTTTATATATGCATCCCAATTGATTTTGTTGGACTTAGGCTAACTTGGGGTCATCTTAAAAATCACTAGATGATACTAGAGGTGGTAAATATTTGAAATCACATTGTTATGACTAATGAACTCACTCTTGTGTCTAGTAGTTTTTGGCCCCAATAACTAGGGATATTGTAGAATTAAATGTATTTTCCCAATATTGGCCTAAAATGAAAAATTGATGAATGTAATATATTTTGTATGCAAAATCTAGGGTGTTCAATCTAATATAAAATTTCTAGGGGTACCAATTTACTATGTTGCATTTATCCCCCAGTTTACTAAGGGTATGATCTTATGTTTATACTCATAGGTAAGGAATGGAGAATATAGGTGTTGGCTTAAATAAATACTTTATCAAACTAGTTATCTATTAACCTAACTATGGGAGTCTTATTCACATTGCTTAAGTTTCCACTTAAAGACATATAGTTTTGTCTCACCTCATGTGTTGAGACAAGTGTCCTCACTTTGTGAGAGACCTCTTGCATGGTAACTTTACACTCACTAGAACACTTTTCACGTGAGTTAAAAAGTGTTTTATTATTGAAGGGTTAGTTATTCATTATGTTCAAATTGACTAGGATTACATTGTACATTTCATTCAACTCTTTTATCAATGTCTTTGATTAGGTAAATTAGGCTACTATGTGCATTTTTTTTTGTGGAAGTTTCAAGGTTTTGCTATTATGATCATAGAAATCATAACATAGGACACATAAAATTTGACAATATTGTGAAAATCAGCAACAAAAAGGTGGTGATATACATGCCAAAAATTCGAAAGCCATCAAATACTATTTTAAAATAATACCAATATGGGAAGAAAATAAGGGTGAACTTCAAGAAAAAAATATTATTCTATGTCTAAGCCTTTGCAACTTATCCATAATAATTTATGTGGTACAAATTAAATAAAGACAATGAAAGGTGAGAGTTATTTCATATTTCTATTGATGATTATTCTAGAATGACTTAGGTTGAATTTTAGAAAGAGAAATATGAATATTTCAAAAAAAATTAAGGAATTTGAATCATTAGTACAAAATGAGATGGGTCTAAAAAAAATGTTTGGGTTTAGATAGAGGAGATTTTGCTTCAAATTAATTTGAAGAATTATATGAATATAAATGTGGACAATGGAAATGGAGTCACAACTTCCCTTATCCATGGATACCTAAAAGGGGAATGAAGGAAGAGGAATCCAATTTCGCAATGTTCACATTCAAGAACAATTTCATGAGATTCCAATGCAGTGAAGATTGAAATATGTCAAATGATATTGTTCCTAAATCTAGAAATTGATAAAGAAAGTAAACTATTGATGCAAAAGTAAGAAAATGTAAAATGTTTGAAAACACACTATGATATGCAGAAAGATAGAGAAGCCAAACATAAAGAATGCACTTGGAAACTGATAGAGGCCAGAGAGAAGATTGTAAATTTCTCTAAAATTATGGAAAATATGGTTTTTTGACCAACTAGGACTCATACGCCAAGTTGGGCGACTTAGTCCAATTTCGGGAAGATTCTATAAAACTACACCAAGGCTCATTTCAGCCAAATGGGTATTCAAATTTGCAAAAATCTCTAAAAAATAGGTACAGTGGGACTAAGTCACCATTGATGATGACTTAGTCCACTTTACCTTTTCTGAAAACTCGAAAGTGGAAAGGGAAGCTCTCGGTCTGCACTTTCTGTTCCTCTAGGTGTCTGGTTCTAAAACTACCAAATTCGGACCTAAAAGTGACTTTTTGTGGATTTTTTTTTACTTTGCCAAGAGGGAAATGACTCCAACAAGTTTAAAAAATATTCTTCAATCATTTCCAAGCCATCTAAGCACGTAAATCATGATGATGGATCTTGAATTGTTGCAACAATGGATGAAGAATCTTGTTCTTGAATGCCTTAGAAAACTATTTTGATGACTTAAAATGCTAAAACCCTAGCTTTCTTGACTTGAGATGGATAATGAATGATGAATGAATAATGAATAAATTATGAATTAGGGTTAAAGGTCTCCTTTTATAGAGGATAGTTAAATGAATGGATAGAATAAGGATCATGATCAAGGGCCAAGATTAAATTAGAAAATAATTTAATCAAGGGTGGAGGTTAATTGAGAGAAGAAAGACATGTATAGATAATGACTTGAGGTGGAACATAATATTGGCACAAAGAAAAGAGGTTGTTGGAGAAAATTAAATAAGAAAAATTATTTAATTTAGGTGGCCAACATAGGAGAAATAAATAAAATATTGATTTTATTTATTTTAAAAAGAAAGGTGAGAAAAAATAATTAGATAATTAAATAATTAAAAATAATTATTTAATTATAGAGGAAAGGTGGAGTGTTAAAAATTAAACAATTAAAAATAATTATTTAAAGGAGAGGGATGGGATAATTAATTAATTAAAATAATTATTTAATTAGGGAGATAAGGAAAGGATAAATAATTAAATAAATATAAAATTTATTTAATTATAGAGAGAAAAGGCTAATGAATAATTAAATAATTGAAATAATTATTTAATTATAGAAGAAGAGGGAAAATCTAACTTTTGAATTAAAATAATATTTAATTCAAAAGTAGGGAGGAAAGGAACATTAGACTTAAATGCTTAATAAACGACTTGAAAAGTGTGAAAGTCATTTACAATTCTTTACAACACCTTTACAATACATGTATTTATTCAATTTTCAAGTGTCCAAGACCTAATGTGGATGTGTAAAACACCTCACAACACTAGACCAAGGTGATATTAAGTCCAATTTGTCATTTATTATTCCTAAATCAAGCAAAGAAAAAGGTGTACCTTTTTGGTGTCCACATTTAGCCCCCACTTTAGTGAGAGGATGAACCTACTTCAAACTCACACTAAGGTAAACATTCAAGAGGGGTCCAAGTGTAACAATATAGATGGTCCAGGATTACAAAGATTGAGGAAGCAGTCAAAGCCCTAGGATTTAAGATCCTAAGTCAAACCAACATAAGCAAAAAAGGACATGTTTGCATATGGATTTTGGTGTTTTTATTAATGGCGACATAAGTCATTGATTTGGTCCACAGTTCAGTATTTATCCATATCGAAGGAAAGAGTGAAGAATAGGGTATCCAATTGAAGTTGATTCTATCAATCCATTTGCATTACTAGTTTATCAGTTTGAGTTGTGGATCTTAGGGAAGGTCGTTGGGTATCTGGAATATCTTATTCTTGAGTTTTGTGTCATTGCATCAATTGGTGTATGAGTTAGGAAATCTAGTTAATTGATTTTCTGTTTATCTATGCTAGAAGAATAATTTGATGAATGTGGCATGTTCTAGATGTTCGAGGTGAATTTGTTTAAGCTATTTTCTTGTTCAAGGTTTTTGTTTTGGGTCCTCACTATGTTGTGGCCAACTTTGGTTGGTGCGCACTAAAAATCATTTGTGGATTGATCCAACGGTTGGTAAATATTTTTTGCTTTATTAAAGTTGACATGTGAATGATTAAATCTTTTGTTACCGATATATATAAGTGATCGATTATATAATTTTGGTGTGTGTGTGTGTATGAATTGAGTGTGTCAATGTGTGATTGAAAAATCAAAAGGATTGTAGAGCAACTATCCAATTTTTCACTTGTGCACAAAGGGGTTTGTGATGTGAATGAAAGTAGACAAACCTATAGAGTAGAATATGACAAGAAAGTCAAAGAATGCGACTGATGAGCTTAACCAAAACTATAATCAGGCATTAGCAGATGCTACTCTTAGTTCAAATATTCTAGATCTAATCCAAATCTTTTGTAAGATAGTGAGTCTTCTTTTGTATTTGAGTAGTGAGCTCTAGGAAGTACGCCTGAATGCATGTGCATTCCCAATTTGTATAACACCTATATTTTGAGTAATCAAATTGTGGATTAACCTCCACTGTGGTTTTCCCCTAACAGGGTTTCCATATAAAATTCCTTGTATTATGGTGTTGTGGATGATTAATTTATGTGCTTGCATATTTCTTTTGGTTCAATGTTGTAAGTAGTTTAATTATTAGATTAATAAAGTTAAATTTTGGAGAACACTGATTCACTTCCCCTCTTAGTGTTCCCTAATTCTAGTAATTGGTATCAAAGCATAGTTCCTTGAAAGAAGTTTTACAACTTGAGGTGGATATTGTAATATAATGGACTATGGTAGTCTTCAGTAGTAGCTTGTGGTGGGACTTGATGATCTTGATCAGTCCAAAGCAGAAGTCTAGGAATTGTAAGCAAGTATTAGGGATGCTGAGAAATTCATTCAGTCGTTGAAGGATCAAATTAGTAAGTCTAGGGAGAAGAGAAAGTATCTTTGTGACCAGATTAAGAAAAACGAGAGAAAAATCATGGATGATGATCACCTAAATCAAACCTTGAAGGAAATAACTGAAGAATGTGAAAAGCTTGCTAGAGACAATGCTACCCTAAAGTATGAGATGGAATCTATGGTGATGAAGTTGACTAAGGAGATTGAAGAAAGAAAGAAGAATGAGGAGAATCTTGCTCATTCCTTAAATAAATATTCGATGAATGCAACAAAACTAATGGAGGATTCATTCAATTAGAAATTGAACTGCAACAATCTAGAAACAATGAAGAGAAGCTTGAAAGATAGATTGTTATTCTCAGGGATGGACTTGCTACTACAAATGAATACAAGGAGAAGTTCAAGATTAGCTCAGTTAAGCCTGATGAGCTGAATCAAGGTCAGAAGAATGGAAATGTCAAGTGAGGTCTTGGATATGAGAAAGGAGAAAGTTTCAGATCTGAACAAAGGAATTTTAGGGAAAAGAAATCAGATGAACAAAGAAAAAAGACATCTGGTAAGACAAACTACTGCACAAAAGTTTAATGGAAACTATTTTCTTGCAATAAATTTGGTCATATGGCTACTCAATTTAAAGTAAAATGAAACCTAGTGATCCATCATTCTTCGGTCAGTGTTTCAATTGCAATAATTTTGGTCATAAGTCAATTGAATGCATAAATATGTCAAAAAACTCTGTCAGTAGAAGGAATGTTAAATGCTATACTTGTGGAATATTTGGGCATGTTGCCAACCGGTGAAGATCAAGAAGAAATAAATGGAATGATTAGTCTGGACAAGGAAATGGTCTATGTTACAATTGCAACAAATACAGTCACATTGCAAGATTCTATAGAAATAAAAATATGGATAGAAGAGGTCTGGCATACAAAGGAAAAAGTACACAGAAAGATGATAAAGGAAAAGGGAAAGTGACTATGGATGAAATAAAATAATAGATGAAGAAGACATGGGTGAAGAAGAGTACCCTTGTTGCAAAAAATGAGCCAACACCAGAACTTGCTTCTGGTAATTCCTCCAGGAATTAATCTCATGCCATTGGCCTCGGGGGATTTTTTCAAGAAAATCATTTTCCCCCTATCGGTAGTTGGTGCCAAAATGTAGCAGATTGTTAAAAATTGTATCAATGATTTATAGATGCATTTGAAAATGCTTGTAAACAAATTCAAGTGATTAAAGGTCCGCAAAAGAATTTTTCTCTCATTGAATAAGAAAATAGGGTATCCATAACACCTAGGGAAAAAACATTTAATACAACAAAAAGTTAGGTGTGTGAGTTATAAAATGCAGTTGGAACCCTCATTTTCCACTTTATATTGAAGAAATGAAGAAGGAGGGGACTCTACATAAATTTTTTGAAAGTGTGAAGATGATTTGGCATTGAAACCCTAATCCATTAGGTAGTTCAATTGTATTGAGAAATTTCCATTTAATTTGGTGTGTGGTTGAAGAGCTTCTTTGGTAGAATCAAGACATGAGTACAAAAAGTAAAATGGAACAAATCAAAGGAATGATAAACCTATATGAGTTTAGCAGTGAGAAGATTAGAGCTATAAGAAACATGTCACACGGTGAATTGAAATGGCTAAAAGAAGAAAAAAACAAGAGCTTAGATATCTGGAGTGAATTTCCCTATTTCAAAAACATAGAAATAGTAAGGTTTATTCTAAGAAGATTGATTGACGATATTCAAACTATGGATAAACCCTACCATATATCGAAAGAATGCAATCCAAAATAAATAATTAGAAACCCTAACTAGAGTAATTAGAGATCAAAGGGAATTAATAATCTCAACAATCAGAGATTCAGCGACAAGGTACATTATGCATGGAGTATCTTACAAAATATTTTTTAGAAACAAAGAAGGTACAACTTCGACAGGTGTTGTTTACATTTCACACAAGATGATAATGGAAGATCAATATTTTGACCTTTGTGGATTACTAAAAGATCAACTAATGGAGAATGAACAATTGACAAAGATGACAGGTTACCCTTTTAGGTTTGGCACTTTGGTTATATGTCTTGTGATGTATTTTGTAAATTGCTTACCATTGAACAACAATGTAATATGGGAAGAGAGTGAACCAGTCTACAAGAAAGTTTTTATACATTCTAACAATTTGGAAAACTGTGATAAAAAATATGGAAGTTTCTTTAAAGGTTTGCTAGGTAAGTTTGGCTCAATTGGTATTCCCATTCTAGTAAGGGCACTTGAAGTTGGTTCCTCCTTTGGTGAGATGGAGAGAAAGAAGAAAAGAGAAATGAGAATTTTTGTCTGTACTCCTCTCGCATGCAAGACTCCAAGAGTTGAAGGGAAAGGAAAAGAACATGTGATTGTGGACATACTAGATTAGGAATATGATAATAAAATTGAGGACACTCAAAGAAAAGAACTAGAATCAGCTAAACCAAAACAAGAAAAGGAAATGACAGAATAAAGTGAAGAAGAAGGTGATTTAACCAAAGAAGGGATATTGTGGCTTATTCATGAGGAATATGGAATGCAAAAAATTTCAAACATATGGTCTATCAGACCTTCGTACGAGCAGGACATGATTTTAAACATACTAAGTGCTCATCTTGTGCACACCCATGCTAAATTAGAGAGTTTATAGAATGTGTTTCTAGAAGAGATGATTGAATGCATCAAGGAAATCATGGACTCTGAGTCTAAGAACAAGGAAGAAGAAGTAATTCTACACTTGAAGAAGCAATACAGATTATCTCTCACCAAGCTAAAAAGTCACATGAATTAACTAAGGCAATGCATAAACACAACAAACAATATCTATAACTATTGTCTTCATTGGCCTCATGTAATCAACAAGCACAAAGAAAAGTTGGATCAAATTGAAATAGAGGTGAATAGTATTGGAAAAAAAATTAACATATTTCAAGATCAAGATGGTGCAATCAAGAGAAGGATTCAAGAATTACAGGTAGAGCATACAAATGTTCAAAACATTAGAAACAAGATTATTGACACCTTTTGGAAAGTGAAGGACATAACAAAATGTAGGCTAGAACAATTAATTGAGATACTAAGGAAAGGGGAGATATTAGAAGAAGCCATCACCATTCTAGGATCCCTCATCAAGATTATCAACTGGACATCTGAAAACAACAACATGATCATAATCACCAAGATTGCAATAGAAGCATGGAAGAAGTTTCTTCTAGAGATTAAAGAGAAATAAAAAATAATTTTCTAACTCAAGTAGCACTGTATTTCTTCAAAATTTTGAACTAGTTTTTGAATAAGTAAGTTTTGGTTAAACTTCAAAAGGGAATACTATAGGAAAATATTTTTTTTTTCAGTTTTTCATTGAATTCAAAGGGGGAGAGAGAGCAGTGAAAATTTCCTTATCAAATTCAGGGGGAGTTGTGTCAGCTATGACTTTTTGATGTCTTGAAGGATTACAATATGTTGGTTTTGACACTTAGTCATTTTTCACTAATTGTTGCCATCAATGACAAAGGGGGAGATTGTTGGCATATGGCTTCTAGTGTTTTCATTGATGTAAACATAAGTCATTGATCTATTCCACACTTTAGTATTTTTCCATACCGAAAGATAGAGTGAAGAATAGGGTATCCGACTGAAGTTGAATCTGTCAATCCATTTGCATTACCAATTTATTAGTTTGAGTTGTGGATCTTAGGGAAGTTTGTTGGGTATCTGGAATATCTTATTCTCGAGTTTTGTGTCATTGCATCAATTTGTGTACGAGTTAGGAGATCCATTTAATTGATTTTTTGTTTAACAGTGCTAGAAGGATGACTTGATGAATGTGGCATGTTGCAAATGTTCGAGGTGAGGTTATTTAATGTATTTTTGTGTTTGAGGATTTTGTTTTGGTTCCTTAGTATGTTGTGGCTGACTTTGGTTGGTGTGCATTGGAAATCATTTGTGGATTGATTGGACAGTTGGTAAATATTTTATGCTTTATTGAAGCCGACATGTCAATGATTAAATCTTTTGTTGCAGATATATATAAGTGATTGTTTATATCATTTTGGTGTGTGTGTGTATGTGAATTGAGTGTATCGATGTGTGATACGAATATCAGAATGATTGTAGAGTGACTATGCATAGTTTTACTTGTGCATAAAGGGATTTGTGATGCAAATGAAAGTAGATAAAGTAGAAGAGCAGAGTCAAAAAAGTAGGTCAAAGAATGTGACTAATGAGCTTAACCAAAACTATAATCTTGAATTAGTAGATGCTACTCTCTCAGTTCAAATCTTCTAGATCTAATCCAAATATTTTGTAAGATAGAGAGTCTTCTTTTGTATCTAAGCAATGAGCTCTAGGAAGTGCACTTGAATCCATGTGCATTCCCAATTTGTATAACACTTATATTTTGAGTACTCAATTTGTGGATTAACCTCCACCATTCCCTTAATATGGTTTCCATGTAAAAATCCTTGTGTTATGGTGTTGTGGAAGATTGTTTTATGTGCTTGCATCTTTCTTTGTTTCAATAATGTTGTAAGTAGTTTAAATATCAAATTAATAAAGTTAAATTTTTCAAAACACTGATTCACCCCCCTCTCAGTGTTCCCTAATTCCAACACAAATACGGAGTGAATGATTTGCAACAAAAAAAATATGCAATCATGCAATGACAAGAACTAAAAGAAAGAAAAATGAGGTGGATACGAGATGTGCTCACTCTAAGGCCACAAAACATTAGGTCGTTTGTGGGGCGAGTTGTCCCAAAGAAATGTTTTAGTGAGAAAGTCATGCCAATGTGTTAGATTCCCACCATATAATGAGAAAGTCATGCTAGTGTGTTGGCTTCCCATTATACTAACCACACCAAAGTTATCCTCTTGATAACTTTGATAAGGTACCATAATTAAAATGATTTTGTAATGCTTTTGAATGATATGTAAATATTTTGTTAAAGGGGATTTTTCTTTGTTCATATAAGGTCTTCTTCTTAGGGAGAATTGTTCATAATGCCTCCAAGAGAGGACACGTCGAAAGTGTCAGATCATTGCCCATGGGATTCCTTGTTTGCATCATGCCATGCCAGTAGATCATATACTCTTGGATGAAATCAAACCTAATTGCACCACCAAGAAGAGACACGTCACAAGAAAAAAGAAAATTCACACCATGATTTTTTTCCCAAAGATGGCGTCTATGTATGCCCCCACTTTAAAGTGGTTGCTACACCATCACTACAAGAAAATACTTTAAAGTAGCCAATGATAAATGAAAGAAGATATGAGAGCTAACTTGGAAATCCTTATACCAAGTCATATGTTTCCCAATTGAGCTCTGCATCATGAATAAGTACCTCACATGCAAGTCAACTTAATGCATGTCATCCACATCCCAAGCTTTTTCTTATATGGTCATGAAAATTTAATGACTAGCCAAAAGAGACAATGACAAGTGACATATGAGGATAAGGATTCCTAACCCCTTGCCCCTAGTTAGTGCAGGAAAAGGGTGAATCTAAAATGGATGATGATATGTTGCTCCTTGCATTAGTGAGTATGCTATGTTCCTACAACTATTACATGGCTCGGAGCAACAACTAATTTTATTTTCTTTGATAAGTAAAAAAAATTTCTGCTTGATACATATTTAATGAGATGTCAATCATTTTAGGATGTACGAAGGTTAAAGTTGTTGTAGAAGAATTTGTTGTGATGGTGTTGACATTGATTGAAAGTTTTTGTTTTGAAGGACAATAACCAAGATCATTAGGATGTATAGGGACATGGATAACCTATTCTATAGAATCACATCCTTTCCCAAATTGTCATCCAAAAAGTTTTGTCACTTATTGTGGATCAGATGGTTGTTCAATTTCCTCAAAGTGTGTCTTGGATGTTGGTTTTTATTTTAAGGTAGGTGAAGTGGATGCTATTGAATGTTGTATTATGGTTACTACTTTCTCTTTCTCTTTTTGGACTCTTTTTTTATGATCTTGTATTCACCCATGGATATAGGTATGAAATCAAAGGTTTTCGAAGCATCTTCCAATAACTTTGTGGCTTCTTTGATTTTCTTTTGTCTTGTTATACCCTTTTGCTTGATATTTATCATGGCACATGTAACCTTTTTGTTTTGAGGAGTAGAAGGTAACTTGGGATGATTGTCAAAGCATTCCCATGATGGTGGTAAATCTATATAAAGCAATTTGGGATGCTTCAAAGTGAGGTTGATTGTCGGTTTACATGTGATGGTGTTGATGTTTGCTTGTACCATGATATTGCGCCTAGCAGGAGAGTTTTTAGGAGAGAAGCAAAAAAGGTGTTGACCACATTCCATTAATATGTTTTGTAGAGTAAGTTAATCACAAGGAGAGGAGTCATCAAGAGAAGAAAAATAATCACATTCGTGTTCTTCAATGATTGGATACTTTTGTTCAATTATGTATTCTTGGATGGGGAAAACACTAGGAAAGGGAGAAAAAAGATTCCTATTACTTTCAATAGATATTTCTTCTAATCCAAAAATATATTCTTCACAAGTAGGAGAGAAATTAGGAGAAGAACAAGTTTGGTTATCATGATTATCTATGATTACATCCCTTTTTCCAATAATGTCTTTCAAAATAGAGGAAGAAAAATAAAGAGAATTTTCATATGTATTAAAGGTTTGATCATCTAATGCCAACATATCCTCCTCACAAATAATGTGATTGTCATGATTGCTCACAAAAAAATTCTCACAAATAGGGGAGGAGTTAGAAGATGAATGTAGACTAGGTACAGTGATGTTAAGAGATGTGTTTATGATCTCATTCTCTTGTGAAATAATATATTCCAAAGTAGGAGAAGTTATAGAAGAGGAGCTTTCAGCATTGTCATGATTCTCAATGGGTCTATCTTCTAGCTCCAAAATAGCTTTGTCACATGTAGTTAGAGATATTGGGAGAAGAGGAAATATAATTATTGTGATTGTCTATGCTTTCATATTCTTCTATCACTTCATTCCCATAAATAGAAGAGATATTAGAGGGTGTGGAACTATGGAGTGTTTTAACATTGTTATTCTCTTGCACTAAGAAATTCACATAAGTAGGAAAGATATTGGAAGGACAACTATAATGCTTGCTAATAAGCTCCTAGAAAATTGAATGCATGATGTTTTCTTGAAGATTCTTGTAATCTTCTTCACCAATAGGAGAGGTGTTACAAGAGGGGGAAATTTGATTGTTCTCCATATTTTCATCCCTTTTCCCCAAGATCTTGTTCTCTTGTGCCATAATGTCAACCCTAGTAGGAGAGTTTTTCGGAAAGTGACAAACAATAGGTTCATCACATTTCATGGCTGGATTTGATAAAGTAGTTGTACTATAGAAAAAAGGAAACTCGCTTGATTTGGGAATAATTGATGATAAATTGGACATAATGAGGCCTTGATTTAGTATTGTGAGGTGCTTTACCCATCCACACTAGGTCCTGGACCTTTGCAAATTGAATACAATGCATTTATCAATTTATCTTGTAAAGGTGTTGTAAAATGTTGTAAAAGACTTTCACGCTTTTCTAGACTTAATGAACATCTTCCCTTAATTCAACATTATAAAATATATTTCAACATCAAGCTAGAAGGGTTGTGAACTAAATTTAACTTCAATATAGTGTTGTAATGTGTCTCACACATTCACATTAGATGTTGTGCCATTCTAGGCTAAGTGGACCTTAATTCACTATTGTAAAGTGTATTTAATCACACATTCACATTGAATTATGTGTCCCAAGCCCTAATTGATCCAGTGGATCTTCAGAACCTAAAAATTGAAGTGTTCCAGTTTCTCTCAAAAGTGATTCCATCATGAAGAGCTCGATGAACTAAATCCAACACAACTAGAATGGGTGAAAAAGGAGTCTGTTTGCTCAAGTTACGCATAGTCAAAGATTTGGTCAAAGCTCAGTCAACTCAGGTACCAAGGATGAGGAAAAGGTGAAAAAATTCATCATCAAAAAATTTGGTGAAAATGGTATCATCGCGTAGGTCTCGTAATCATGATTCCAACAGTGTTTGTTTCATGTAAATCAAAGCTCGTATGTGCGAGATATGGAAGGTCAAAGTTCATGGTTGACTAGGTTGACTTGAAGGTATAATGCTAACGTTAGCATTTTGTCATCATGCTAACTTGGCAAATGATTCGTCATACAAATGATGATGTGGAGCAATAGCATCTTGACATGTGGTAGGTCGTACAATGATATCAATAGTATGACGAATGACATGGCAGGCAAACTCGGCATATGACATCAGCATGATGGACCAATCAACTCTTAACATGTGTTAGCTATATAGATAGCCGACTAGGCAACAATGTGGAAGTCTTCGGTAAATGGTTGTTTGACACATGGCGATCTCTTCCTCTCCTCTGTTGGCAGGAAAAAAACTCAATTTTTTTATATTAAAAGTTGGTGGTCAGGGTATGAACCCTCAACCTACACATTATGAACTGATCAACTGGCCATTGCACTGCACAATTCACACTTGATTAGATATGGGTGATGTTTTGTTATGATATAGGAAACAATGGATAAAAATAGGCATACGAGAGTTGAACCCCGCACCGGCTGGCTCCCAAAATACATGAACACCGATACGCCATCGAAAGTGTTTGGAATGCATGGTGTGTGGGTTTTTTAAAACCCATATTATGCCCAAAATTCATAACTAAATAACCATTTTATGGTTATTAGATGGGTTTTTGTAAATGGAAAAACAAAACCCCGAAACAAACAAACAACCAAAGCCCGAAATTGATTAAATAAGGGCTTAATCAAACAAATTTAATATTTTTAGGGGATTTGTTTTGATAACAATGATTTTTCAAATTTTATGGTTTTCCACAATACTTGGAAAATTTCACATATAAAAAGGGGTGAGTAGACCAAGTGAAATCCATCATCCATCAGTTGATCATTCTTCATTGTATCCAATTCCTCATTCTATTATCTTAGCTTTGTGTGTTTTTTTGTGAGAGAATTTGAGGGAATAGAGGTATTGAGAAGAATATGGTTATGAGGTTGTAGTAGGTCTTGTTTTTTAGGCAAAGTCAATTTTCTTACTCTTTGTTAATCATTCCTAGCTTTGAGAGATTTTGAGAGGGGTTTGAGTGAGATACTTTTTGGGACTTTGTGGATAGGCTACAAATATTTGTAAAACAGTGTTGCAAGAGGCTCTATTTGAGATTATAGTGCCAGTTTAGAAAAAAATAATAGATTGGTCACTTAGCTGAGCTCAACCCGGAGACGTAGTGCAATCAGATTAAATCCATAATCAAATTGGTTTCTTCTTTTCTCTCTCTTGGTTCTATGTTTGAATTCTCTCTATTTAATGTTCTTGTTACTCCATTGTTGATGTCTTTACACCTTTGTGCATAATCACTTAGCAACGTTTGTCATAGATCCCTTCCACTTTATGGATCAAGTGGTATTAGAGCCTTGTTTGGTTGGTTTTTCAGGAGTATTGTGAGTTAGTTTGCTATAGGTGGACATTTGGAGTTTGGAGTAGAGATGGCATCAAAGAAAGGTGAATCTTCAAGGCTAACATTGACTGCATCCATGGTGGATGATTTCATGTCAATGAAAGGCATGTGGTTGAAGAACTCTATCAAGACCATCAAGAGAGGACTGATAGGATGCAAGAGTTGGAAGAATCCAATTGACGCCTACAGACAGAGAATGTGTCACATCCCTCACATTGAGACTATATGTTGGTTATATATTTTGAATGCAAAGTTAGTTGCAAACAACTACATTCATGTGAAAATGACATTGAGAAGGCAATAGTTGTTCTTTTTATCATAATTGTAATATTAACAAACTCTTTATTTTACAAGTGAATTTATTGTTCACGTGAAGTTGAATGAGATCATGAGAGTAAATTTAAATGCATATTATTTAGCCATTGAGAACGATCTAATCATAATCCTAATCAGTGGATGCAGGATCTGTCGACGCCACGAGAGAAAGAGAAATATCATCAGGGAGAGGATGTGGTAACAAGGATCAATTTTATCATCAGCCTCGAGTCAGTCAGTGAATCAACGTCATAACTTGGCCATAAATAATTTATGATAGTTATTTATTTTATAAGCTAATTTAAAATGTACAATCTTTAATCATCTTTAGGAAAGATTTCAAATGATTGATCAATTATCAATAAATATAATAGTTATAATTTTAAATTTATTACACCCTTTTAAAATGGAGTGAAGCGACTCTTGATATATGTATTAATCTCGTGAGTAAATATTGAACATTGAATCAATAAGTAATGGCATAAATTAAAGGTTATCAATTTCAAATTTATATCATCGAATGACTTAAATTAAAATTAATTAAATTGAATATTGAGTGAAATCAATTTAACGAGGAAGGAAATTCCCATGCGCGCGCCACCTCCATCTTGGAACACCCAAGAATGAGTAGATGGAAGGATTCTTGTAACGTTTGGGTGCTATTCGTTTTTAGGAAGGGCTCTCTCCATTTGAGGGGGAGGTAAAAATCCTTGTTTACAGAGGCAGCTCTGCCTGGGGGGGTTTTGTTTCTCTATTATTTTTTAATTCATTCGAAATCTTGTTGGAGCCCTTCATTTATCAATCATGTACAATAACCAAGGTCTGTCTCTCTCCATTTCCAACCGAAATCAAAAGAGAGCTTAATCTTTTTCAACGATAGCCATCACTATAAATGATCCTTAAATTCTTGTCATCAATGGGCAATATTTTGTCATGCGCTGGTGGCGACAAACCCTGGCCATTCATTTCTAGGTATCAGAGGGAAATGAGTTCAGGAGCAGAGACTTCAGCATCAGATGCTTAGAGAATTTTAGTGCGGGATACTTCGGGATTGAGCATTCTTAGTCAGGCACGTATTTGTGATTTGCAAATTGATTAATCTAGCTACCCTAGCAACAAACTATTCTGATGTTACTCATGAATTAATGGATTATCAAAGAATCCTCGACCATTTGAAAGTGTAGAAGACTCGACCCTTAGAATAATCTATCATCAAATGTTATGTCAAATAAACTGCATGAGTCAAACTCTAAGCCATCTCTTCTTAGTAGTAAATGAATGCTTGTTAAGTAGTCGTCGGACTGCCTTGAATCTAGTCACCTCCTTGATTGAAACGAAACTCATTTCTTTCTCTTCAAATGGTTTATCTGAGATGAGACAATCATATTCAAAGTTATGAACTTTTGTACCTATTCTTTTGCTTGGAATACCCTTGATTGAATCGATCTGAACTAAGAACAAATTTAAAAGAATTCAGGCAAGCGATCTTTATACTTTGTTTGAGTATCAGAGCTGATACTAGTCTCTCTGTGATACAATTTTGTTAAATCTAGAGAATCCTTTCAGATGTCAAGTCTTGGACTTCCTCTATTATCATGAAGCTAACAAATCCTAAGTAATCTATCTAACTTTAAATCAAGAGGTATGATCTAGAACCATAATATGTAAATAAACCTCAACGAGGTATCAATCTCTCTCTTTTCTTTGTATATTAACCGAAAACTAAAAGAAAATGATTTTCAAACCAGTCAATGAAATATACACTTGGGTCCAAATAAGAAAGTTGAATGGCAAGATCTGAATGACCACTTATCTGAATATGTCGTTTAGTACATAAGAGATTAATGATAACAACCTTTGTTTAGAGAAGACAGATAGTCTTAAAAGAAGTGATAGTTGTGGAGTCGGGTCTCTCTCTCTCTCTCCCTCTCTCTCTCTTTATAAATAAATGCTTAATGATATTAACTTACCCTTAAATGAGAGAGAAGATTATGAATTTGGTTTCAATTAAACCATTGTAAAATTATCTAAGGAACTTGATCTATCTGGTTAAACCGAATTTCCTCCTCTCTAATTAGAAGTTGTCTAGTGCATAATATTACTCACCGAGTCCTTTATGAGATTAATGAGAGACCTGAATATCCTTATGCCAATGAATCTCCAGTTTTATGTATGAAAATTGATGGTTAAATTATAACTTCAAAATAAGAAGAAATGGTAATTAAATTGCTATTATTAAATTATAACTCGAACAGAGAGTTGTCATGTCGAGCAAGGGTGAGAATGCTGATGGCACAGGTGTGCCAGAGTTATCGGCACAGGAGTGCCAGAGATATCGGCATAGGAGTGCTAGTAATATAAAATCCTTGGCCAAGGTACGATGCTAGATTCAGCATTTGTCAGCTATCAAATACCGGATATACCACTGATCAGACTGGCCTTTCTAGTTGGGAGGTACCCTTAGTTAGGTCGATCAGGAGGTATAGGTCTTTGACACCAGGCTCAGAGGCATGATGATAAATTGATCCATGTTGATTACCCTCGTGAAGGGCGGGTTCTTCAGTTGAAGAAACTTGGGAGACCAGTAGGTCTTGGTTGGGTGGTAAAGCCCCTGATGATAATTCTCTTTCCCTCATTGCTAAAGAAGCCAAGTATAATAGCAAGATGATGATGTTAAATGCATTTCTTCCTCACTCATAAATCCAGGTACATGCAATTATTTTTAATCTTACTTTCATTTATGCAATGAATGACATTCGTATATGTTAAATGTACATTGTAATAATCTATAGTTAATTAGTTAGGCAGTTACTTGTATCATTCAGCTGAAATGAAAGATCTGAAATTAGTTATTGAATAAAGAGAAGTTATTTCCTTTCCTTAGTTTATATATATATTGGTTAAATGGGAACCCTAGTTTGACAGTTATTTAGTTTAATCTTCTGTGAGGCGGTTGATAGAAACAGTTAGATGTTACTTTTCAGCTGAAACTGAAAACTTGGAAGTTAGTTGAAATGATTTGGAAACCCTAGAATGAAAACAAGTTAGTTGTTCTTCGGCTGAAACCAATAGATGGTTGAATTTTTAAAAACATAGACTGGTTAGGTTGTTACATATGGTATCAGAGCTACCAGGTTCGACACTGAACCTCAGGGCTCATCATGCAACTCAAAAAAATTTAAATCAACCTTATGAACCTTGTAAACTTTTGCTTTGAATCTATCACAGTGAGTGGTAGTTATTTCGCATTAAAAATCTATCATAGGAGTTGATAGTTATTTTTGTAAACATCTTTGTATTGGATCTATCACAGGAAGTGATAGTTACTGTAAACAATTATGTAAGAGAGTGTATCACAGGAAGTGATAGCCAATCCTGTAATCAAATCTTTTACTGAGCCTATCACAGGGAGTGATAGCCTTTTTGTAACCCCTTGGTATTAAATTTGTCTGAAGAAGTGATAATAAAATTTGTAAACAATTTTGCTTGTAACCATTAAATGCTCCTAGAAGTAATTTGAGTTATCAATTACTTGTATGAAACCATTCTATCTAAGGCAAGGTATGCCTAGGGTATCAATATTATGATCAAAACCTAAATAATAGCTTATTTTGAAAAATTGTGGACTTAAGAATGGGAAGATCCAGAAGCAATCAACCGGGTGCAGGGGCATCTAAGTGTTGAAGATTCTTAAAATTATATCAAGATAAGATGAACTTTGGTCTAACTTCTAGATGGTTTAGAAAGAGCCAAGTGGAATTAAAGGATCAAGATGATAAGAAAAACAATAGTCAAGGACAACATGTTGTTGCATGAAAGATAGCTTGAGAAAAGGGGAAGCAGATTAGTGTTTTATCTTTTAATTCCTTTGTGGAGTCTAGAAGAATAAGTCAGTAACTGAATGGATGTTTAATTACTTCATGGAAGAGGAGTTACCTCATATTGATAATATTGTAAGATCACAAATTAAGTTGTTTGAGGATATCACTTTTGGTTCTTCATCAGACCGATGAATCAGGAGTTGTAGGATTTGTTTTGTTATGACAGAAAGTTGATGTCACGAGCAGCATGAAATGTAGATACAATATGACAAAATGGTGGACAACTTAAGGTGACAAGTTTGTTATCTACATACATGGAAGGAAAAGTTACTAGAATAATAAATACTTGTTAGAGGAATTATTGACTATATGACAAACAGAGTATTCACTGTGTTCTTTAATGAATTATGTATGAACTTTTTTTTATCAGGTCCCAAAACATATTTACATGACAATCAACAAGAAAGAACTTTGATTTTTATGGTACCTCGGGAAGTATTGGCTTATATGGTGCGTTATAGTTATCTCATATATTTATTTTGCCAAGAACTTCAAATGATATTGGTTCCTCCTCTTAGCAGTGATTGTGTTTAGGCCAGTGGCAATAAATTCATGGTGCAGATATATTCATACAAATCTTGGATAAGCATCATTAGTAGAACTCCTGGACAGGTTCCTATGATTGGCACTACAAATACATTTCCTTGCGAATAGAGCTAATGAAGACAACAACAACATGATTAAGGTGATGGTGAGAATCAGCTAGATCATCTCTTGAAGACACAAAGTAAAATGATAAGAGTTAAATTTTTTTTCAAAACCCTCATTGACCTCTTGTCACATAGGTTTATTGTTCAAAATTTAGCTCTTGAATTGTACAATGGTGATGGAGCGGTTAAGCAGACAACTTGTGTGAATGTGTAAATTCATAAAAACATTTATGTTTGATACACCAAGTTTATATGTGATTTTGATAAAATTTGCAACTCAGACATGCTTAGTTATTGTTACTTACCTGAGAAGAGATAGAAGATAAGTGTTATGAGTTAATAAGAATGTGAGTGTTGCAGTTAAAAATATGACACAAAGCTTGTTTTTCTACAAGGTTATTACAGATCTTCTTGGCAACACCTGTCAGTGGCATAATGACTCTGATATCTTTAACTATAGCATTTTTGCTAGTGGTAAACTTAGTAATGGCAACAAAAGGACATACAAAGCCATAGGTATATGGCATTATTAAATTGGTGGAAACTTGATACAAATGATATTCGATTGGTTTCTTAGTTTAGTTAAGCCACCGATGATCATTAAGTAGGTATCTATAACACATATTATGAACAGGAACACGCATACCGTGGATATGAATATAATACAATGGTTCCCTCATATGTATCACAACACAGTACTTTGGTCGGATAGTTGTTCAGAGCTCACTCATAGTTGGGAAAGCTTTTCATGCTTATTCTTACACAGGTTGCTAGTGATTACATTATTGTTTTCTCAAGTAGTGATCTATTGGCATCGAATGCAGAGAAAATGGTATAGAACCGGGAAATACTTCTTCACTGAGATACCTGAGAAAACCAATTGCAGTAATTAAGCATAAGTAAGGATGAAAGTTTTGAGGGACTTATTGTTTGATGCATTGGTAACCCAGCCTCTAACCTATTTTAAGTTTTTAGAAGGATTGATAGCAGTGCAGAAATATACTTCCTTGTTAGTGATTTACTCAAGTCACATAGTGCATAAGGAATGTTCCTCTACATTATGGCACTTCTGTGGAGTTTGGTAAAATTCCTTTTTAATATTGGCAAGGAATGTCGTTTTTTTATTTAAATTTGAAATAGTTTAACTATTGGAATTTGAAGATTGTTATTTTAGGGCCAATTGGTCTGAATTTGACTAAGTGCCGAGAATAAGTTCATTCTTTTGGTTATTGCTGAAATTAAGATTTTTTATAATTGAATATAAAGCTAAGTATTGTGGGGGTTACCCACGAATATATTTGGTTGTTCACCATGTTGATGAAATGTACATCTCTATCATGTCTTGGATGGGCCTCTGATGGATTCTATAAGGAAGTAAATTTTAAGAAATATACCTTGTATGTTCTTAACTTTACAAAGGAGGAAACTTTGTGTTATGGTATGTGGTCGGGCAGGTAGTTCAGTAAGCCCAGGTGAATATTATCTCCAAGTCAAGCAAGATGGTGAACTTATACTTCAGACGCTTAGCTAACTAGAGTTGTCGTACTTAGTAGGAGGGTATCCTTAGTAGTGCGACAGAGTTGGTTGAGTGGGAGTATACACCAGAGCTCAGATGGCAATTGAGGGGAAATTATCCTTTTCAGTGGCATGCTGAGTCTTGGAGGGCAATTAAACTAGAAATAAATTTTGACCTTTTCTCTTGTAATTGCTTAATAGTTTATTTTAACAATGCATTAGATAAATGAAACTGGTGCTGAATGAAAATCTTTCAGCTAGGAAAGTGAAGGTTGATGTTAACCTTTGGTGAAATTCTCTTGGTCAATCTGTGTTAAAAATTAATTGATTGCTATACTTAGGAAGAGTATTCATCTTTATGGTGTTGTTATACCCACTTTTATAATTTTGCTATCAAGACGATTCATTAGACAGAAAAGAAGTCGAATTCTTGTAAGCTGGTAAGCTAGAAGGTAGGATTATTAATAGTCCTGAAATGTTATCTAAAATAGAAAAACAAATCAAACTGATCAGAAAAGATTGGTGGAACCTATTAAAGCTAAGTAAATGTCACCTGGGAGGATTAGGTAGAAATCCTTAAAAAAAAAATTAAAAAAAAAATTCCTTATCTTTTGTTAAACAATTGAGAACACTAACTTTATTTTTATGGCTACATTTAAATTTAGAATAAACAATCATCGAGGACGATGATTCTTAAGGGGAGGAGTATGTCACATGCCTCACATTGAGACTATATGTTGGTTATATATTTTGAATGCAAAGTTAGTTGCAAACAACTGCTTTCATGTGAAAATGACATTGAGAAGGCAATAGTTGTTCTTTTGATCATAATTGTAATATTAACAAACTCTTTATTTTACAAGTGAATTTATTGTTCACGTGAAGTTGAATGAGATCATGAGAGTAAATTTAAACAAATATTATTTAGCTGTTGAGAATGATCTAATCATAATCCTAATCAGTGGATGTAGGATCTGTCGATGCCACGAGAGAAAGCGAAATATCATCAGGGAGAGGATGTGGTAACAAGGATCAATTTTATCGTCAGCCTCGAGTCAGTCAGTGAATCAATGTCATAACTTGGCCATAAATAGTTTATGATAGTTATTTATTTTATAAGCTAATTTAAAATGTACAATCTTTAATCATCTTTGGGAAAGATTTCAAATGATTGATCAAATATCAATAAATATAATAGTTATAATTTTAAATTTATTACACCCTTTTAAAATGGAGTGAAGCGACTCTTGATATATGTATTAATCTCGTGAGTAAATATTGAACATTGAATCAATAAGTAATGGCATAAATTAAAGGTTATCAATTTCAAATTTATATCATCGAATGACTTAAATTAAAATTAATTAAATTGAATATTGAGTGAAATCAATTTAACGGGGAAGGAAATTCCCATGTGCGCGCCACCTCCATCTTGGAACACCCAAGAATGAGCAGATGGAAGGATTCTTGTAACATTTGGGTGCTATTCGCTTTTAGGAAGGGCTCTCTCTATTTGAGGGGGAGGTAAAAATCCTTGTGTTACAGAGGCAACTCTGCCTGGGGAGGTTCTGTTTCTATCATTTTTTTTAATTCATTCGAAATATTGTTGGAGCCCTTCATTTATCAGTCATCTACAATAACCAAGGTCTCTCTCTCTCCATTTCCAATTGAAATCAAAAGAGAGCTTAATCTTTTTCAACGATAGCCATCACTGTAAATGATCCTTAACTTCTTGTCATCGACGGGCAATATTTTGTCATGCGTTGGTGGCGACAAACCCTGGCCATTCATTTCTGGGTATCAGAGGCAAACGAGTTCAGGAGCAGAGACTTCAGCGTCACATGCTTGGAGAATTTCAGTGCGGGATACTTCGGGATTGAGCATTCTCAGTCAGGCACGTATTTGTGATTTGCAAATTGATTAATCTAGCTACCCTAGCAATAAACTATTCTGATGTTACTCATGAATTAATGGATTATCAAAGAATCCTCGACCAGTTGAAAGTGTAGAATACTCGACCCTTAGAATAATCTATCATCAAATGTTATGTCAAATAAACTGCATGAGTCGAACTCTAAGCCATCTCTTCTTAGTAGTAAATGAATGCTTGTTAAGTAGTTGTCAGACTGCCTTGAATCTAGTCACCTCCTTGACTGAAATGAAACTCATTTCTTTCTCTTCAAATGGTTTATTTGAGATGAGACAATCATATTCAAAGTTATGAACTTCTGTACCTATTCTTTTGCTTGGAATACCCTTGATTGAATCGATCTGAACTGAGAACAAACTTAAAAGAATTCAGGCAAGTGATCTTTATACTTTGTTTGAGTATCAGAGCTGATACTAGTCTCTCTGTGATACAATTTTGTTAAATCTAGAGAATCCTTTCAGATGTCAAGTCTTGGACTTCCTCTATTATCATGAAGCTAACAAATCCTAAGTAATCTATCTAACTTTAAATCAAGAGGTATGATTTGGAACCATAATATGTAAATAAACCTCAACGAGGTATCAATCTCTCTCTTTTTTTTGTATATTAATCGGAAACTAAAAGAAAATTAGTTTCAAACCAGTCAATGAAATATACACTTGGGTCCAAATAAGAAAGTTGAATGGCAAGATCTGAATGACCACTTATCTGAATATGTTGTTCAGTACATAAGAGCTCAATGATAACAACCTTTGTTTAGAGAAGACAGATAGTCTTAAAAGAAGTGATAGTTGTGGAGTCAGGTCTCTCTCTCTCTCCCTCTCTCTCTCTCTTTATAAATAAATGCTTAATGATATTAACTTACCCTTAAATGAGAGAGAAGATTATGAATTTGGGTTCAATTGAACCATTGTAAAATTATCTAAGGAACTTGAACTATCTAGTTAAACCGAATTTCCTCCTCTCTAATTAGAAGTTGGCCAGTGCATAATATTACTCACCGAGTCCTTTATGAGATTAATGAGAGACCTGTATATCCTTATGCCAATGAATCTCCAGTTTTATGTATGAAAATTGATGGTTAAATTATAACTTCGAAATAAGAAGAAATGGTAATTAAATTGCTATTATTAAATTATAACTCGAACAGAGAGTTGTCATGTCGAGCAAGGGTGAGAATGCTGACGGCATAGGTGTGCCAGAGTTATCGGCACATGAGTGCCAGAGATATCGGCATAGGAGTGCCAGTAATATAAAAATCCTTGGCTAAGGTACGATGCTAGATTCAGCATCTGTCAACTATCAAATACCGGATATACCACTGATCAGACTGGCCTTTCTAGTTGGGAGGTACCCTTAGTTAGGTCGATCAGGAGGTATAGGTCTTTGACACCATGCTCAGAGGCATGATGATAAATTGATCCATGTTGATTACCCTCGTGAAGGGCGGGTTCTTCAGTTGAAGAAACTCGGGAGACCAGTAGGTCTTGGTTGGGCAGTAAAGCCCCTGATGATAATTCTCTTTCCCTCATTGCTAAAGAAGCCAAGTATAATAGCAAGATGATGATGTCAAATGCATTTCTTCCTCACTCATAAATCCAGGTACATGCAGTGCTTTTTAAGCTTACTTTCATTTATGCAATGAATGACATTCGTATATGTTAAATGTATGTTGTAATAATCTACAGTTAATTAGTTAGGTAGTTACTTGTATCATTCAACTGAAATGAAAGATCTGAAATTAGTTATTGAATAAAGAGAAGTTATTTGCTTTCCTTAGTTTATATATATATTGGTTAAATGGGAACCCTAGTTTGACAATTATTTAGTTTAATCTTCCGTGAGGCAGTTGATGGAAATAGTTAGATGCTACTTTTCAGCTGAAACTGAAAACTTGGAAGTTAGTTGAAATGATTTGGAAACCCTAGAATGAAAACAAGTTTGTTCTTCGGCTGAAACTGATAGATGGTTGAATTTTTAAAACCGTAGACTGGTTAGGTTGTTACAGAATGCAGAACTTCAACTGTTGCTTGAACAATCCAACATGAAGAAGGAAAGACTACAAGTGTTGCTGCAGGAGGTCTTGGAGGAGCAGAACAAGAGAAGTCATCTTGTATTGGGGAGTGCACACATGTGTGCCTTCTATCCACACTTTGAGGATACTTCATCCTCATACTCCCTACTTACCCCACGTGATAATTTGGAAGTAACTTCAGCAATGAAGTTTCTTGCGGAAGGTGCTAAGTCAAAATTGCCTTGTGGTCATGACTGAGCTAATCCACCTGGTGCAATAGAATATGCTTATTGTCAATAGGTGGAGTATCTGAAGAATCTCAACCTTCCTAACAACAACAATAGTTATCAGGTGACATATTCTGCATTAGACCAGCAGAAGCAAATGGAAGATGAGCATAACTCTTTCAGACACTTCGAGAAGCACACTAAAGGAATTGGAAAGAAGCTGCTTTCTAAGATTGGCTATGATGGCAAAGGCTTGGGCACCTCCACTTAGGGTATTTTAAATCTTATTGAGGCCATGAAAAGACCTTGATATCAAATTTTGGGTTTCGAAGCAATTGGAAAATTGTCTAGAACTCATAACTACTACTCCCACTACAAATTTAGTGGGCATTGGGATGAGAAATGCTTGAAACTACATCCAGAACTTCATCAAAGGCTAGTGGTTATGGAGCTCAACCAACAGGAAGGTATTGAGACAAAGGTGGAGCCAATGATTGCTACGATCCTTGAGGCAGTCCAAGAGGAAACTTAGCAAAAGATTGAGTAGCCATCTTAGAGGATGTGCCAAAGGAGTATCATGCTCTTGGAGGGAATCAAGCCCAAAGACTCCACAAAGAAAAGGATGCATCATAAGAAGAAAGAAATCACACAATGAAATGTGAGTGGTGATGTATTCCTCCACTTTAAAGTAGTTACAAACACCAGTATTAGGAGAAATTTCTTTAAAGTAGAAGAAAAAGACATGAGATATTACCTGGAAAGCCCTATCCCAAGTCATATTTTTTTGATATGCTACACCATGGAAAAGGTAGTATGTCACAGGCGAGCTTACATCATCATTAATAGGAACCTATTACACCATATTGTGCATCCCAAGGCATAATTTGATCATATACCTGATGAAATCAACATAAGAACTAAATATCCTCATTCCCCAACAACCGAGCTAGAAAAAGGGCCCCTCTAAGACTAATTCTCCATTTGTGGTGAATGAGTCATTGCCAAGTGGGACTAATTCACCCAGGGTGGCAAATCAGTCTCATTTGGGCTATTTTTGAGTCTTGAGCAAGAGAAATTGGAATTTAAGTTTATTATTCTTTCATGTCCACCTTTGGGATCCAATTAATGGGAAAATAAGGTGGATTTCCTATAAATATAAGTCTCTAAACCCTAATTTACATCTCTTAACTCATTTCATAACTCATTCATCATTTGTCTCCATTCAAAGATCCTTTTTTAGAAATTCAAGGGTAGATTCTTCGTGTTGTTGTAGCAATCCAAGGTCAATCATAATGGAAAGGTATAAATCCCTTCATTTCATGTCCATTCTTCATATTACTTCTTCATTTGGTTTAATTACCTAAAAGGGGTTTAACCAAGGCAAACCCTCATGCCCTAACATTCAACTTTTCTCCTTCTTGTCTTGTGTGTTTGTAGATTTAGGCATATTGGAAGCTTGTAAATCATTAAGAATGAAGGTGAATTTTTTTTTAGGTCTTATCTTCATTTTTTAAAGAAAAATATCAACAAAAACTCACATTCAAACCTGAAAATCAGACTTTTAGAAGCAAACACCTGTTAAGAACCAAAGCACAGATCGAGGGATCTTGTTTCAACCTTTGAATCTTTAGAAAATTAAAAGTGGAATCATTTTCCATTAGTGGTCAATGAGTCCCACTACCAAGCCTGATTTTGGTTTTCTATATTTTTGGATACCCATTTGTCCCAAACGGGCTCTGGAACAGTTTCCTAGATCTGGGACTAATTTACCCAGAATGGTGAATGAGTCCGAATAGGCCAAAATTTACACATCAACAACATTTCAAATGTCATTTCCAATCTCTAACAATATCTCAGGTACACCTCTTCAATTTTATCCATTTGTGTTATAGTTTGCTTTCATTTCTAGGTTTTTTTGCATATCACAATGTGTTTTCAAATAACTTGTGTTTCTTTGGTTTTCATTCAATAATCAATACCTTTCTTTATTATTTTGCATTTAGATAATCTCATCTAGGTACATTTCATTTAGATTTCGATTATTCTTGCATTACTTTGAGTGAATCAGCTAGGTTTTTGGCCTATCACTCTCCTTTTAGGTGAAAAACCCTAACAGTGCAAGAAAAGTTCCTAGACCCAAAAATCTATGGTTCATTTTGGTGAACCTACTTTTTTGAATACTTTCTTGTTTGATTTGGATTACATCATACATCTAGCTTGCATTGGTCTTGCATTAGGGTTTGCATGGATTAATTTGCATGCTAGGTTTGAAATTTTACATTCATGAAAAGTGCATCTAGGTTGTATTTTTGGCATCTAAAATCATTAGAAAAATTTGAAATTTTTTTGGGGAGAATATCATGGTGCTAGAAAAAGGCAACAATAATAATGTGCTTTCCTTCAATAAAAAAGTGAATCTCGATTTCCCTTTATTAGAGATACATCAAACCAAGATTGTCGAGGTTATGAATGTGCAAGTGTCTATTAGATCCCCCTCGATCAATGGAACTCATACATACCTCGTGGAACATTCTAAGAACCCTCTAATTCTCTACCCACCTTCACATAAACAACAAACTCAAAATACACTCGAACTTGTCCTTTACCCTCTGAAGAATAATGTTTCATAGTAACTAAGTCATAATACCATTGCTCATACGTATAACACTCAAAAAAATCAACAACCACTGCAACCAACCCTGACACCCTTACCATTTCCTAATCCTACCGTACCTAACCCTTTCTTTCCAGGTCAAAAGGAGTATGATCTTTTCAAGCAACTTTAGAATACTCCTACTAAGATATCATTGTAGGACCTTATTCAAGCCTCCCCTCACTATCACAACATGATTCAAATGGCCTTACAACAAGTTCATGTCCCTTCTAATGTGCAACCAAATGACATAGAAACCATCATTCAAGGAATAAACAATGACATTGTTTTCTACCAAAGTGAACTACCCTCTTTGGACATGCAAAAACAAAATGATCCTTTCATGTTCATAGCGCAATACCAATGAAAAGGAATAAAGAGAACTCTTGTAGGTACTGGTTCTTCCCTTAATGGGTGTAGTGTGATCCTTCTAGATAGGCTTGGCATTTATCAATTGAACATTCAACTTGATTCTTTATCTATTAAGGGATTTGACAATGTTGAAAAGAAACCACTCGGGGTATTCATTATACCTCTTACAGTTGGAGTGGCCACATTGAATACACCAATCCATGTTATGCCTTATAAAATTTCATGTAATATTATCTTAATCAGACATTGGATTCATGTAATGAATGGGTGCCCTCTACTCTTCATTGTAAAATGAAATGCATCTACAACAATAAAGTGTGCACACTCGGTGTTGATCTTGAGCCATTTAGTGTTTTATAGCTTGAGAAAAACAAAGAAAATCCCTTTAACACATCAACATCAACCACACAAGTGGAACCCATTCAACAAAAAGATAGACAACAACATATTGAACAAGTCATGATGCTATTAGAAGATGATTGGGGTTCCTTGGATTTCGAACATGAAGTCATGGGCGAATACAAAATCATACACAAAGATTCAACTAGGTGAAATGAAAAGGAAGACTACCTTTGAAAGCATCCACCTCCACCACTTTAGACAATGAAATAAGCTACACAACCACCTTTGATGATGATTATCACCAACCACCACCTGATCTAAAATTAATGAAAAAGCTTTATGGAAAAGGTTATGCACTTATGAAATAACTTGGATACAATGGAAAAGGATGTGGTGCTAATGAACAAGGTATTTGTAACCCTATCGACCCTATCATGCAAAAAACAACTCATGGTCTTGGTTACTATCCTTTGATAGAAATCACCAAGCCTTTACTCACCATTCACACTCTCCAAGAACATTCTTCTAAGCTAACTTTAACTGTAAAGCATCCTGAATTGCTAGACACTAGTGGTCTTGATGGCTATCCTTTGTAAACAAATACATCTTCACTTAATGTCAATGTCATCTAGCAAAACACTAATGATTTGAATTTGTTAGATTTTACACCCTCCTATATAGGAGATAATAAAATATCTCAATATAAAGAGTCTTGCGTAGGTATGACAACTAATACTAAACAAGGGGTATCTTTGTCACAAATTATAGGACCACCTTCTATCATAGATCACGAGGGTATCTTTTCAAGACTTCTCAAAGATCACTTGATCACCCTTCCTCCTAGAACTCGTAAGAAATTATATTACAAAAATTCATTTTGTGCCTATCATAGGGTTCATGGTCATTCCACCAATGAATGTAAAGCTTTGAGTAGTAAAATCCAACATCTTAAAGAATTTGGTATGCTTCCCTATGAGGGGGCACCTAATTCCTCTAATTGATACTGATTTTCACTCTACCATTCATTTCATCAATCATTTCAGCTCATCTTTGTCTTTCACTAAGTGGGGGCAAGTGGTTCAGTAGCCTCCTCGCATGTCACTTGTCGTTACCTCTTTTGACTAGTTGTTAACCTTTCATGAACATATAAGAGCAAGTTTGGGACATGAATGACATGCCTTATGTTGGCTCACATGTGACATACTATCTTTTTCATGGCGTAGCATATCGGAAAAATATGACTTGGCATAGGGCTTTCTTCTACTTTAAAGAAATTTCTCACAGTACTGGTGTTTGCAACTACTTTAAAGTGGGGGAATATATCACCACTCACATTTCATTGTGCGATTTCTTTCTTCTTGCGATGCGTCCTTTTCTTTGTGGAGTCTTTGGGCTTGATTCCCTCCCAGAGTGTGATACTCCTTTGGCACATCCTCTATTGGAAACATTAAGCACGATGTTCCCTAAGAAGAGACCTTGCACAAACTAAGAAAAATCCATTTGAACATTCCTTACACTATCTTGCATTAACAATATCTATGAGTGTCAAGCATATGAAGTTTTTCCTACCATATAGAGCTCAAAGATCATTTTCATGTGGTGCCTTATTAAAGTTATGAGGAGGTATAACTTTGGTATGGTTGAGTGGGAAGTGCATTTTTAGGCATGACTTTCCCCATAGACACCTTGTGGATTTCTCACCCCGTGGACAACCAGAAGTTCCGTGGCCCTAGAGTGAGTATACCTAGGACTTCTTAGCTAGTGGATAGCCATGAGTGTTTTTTCCTTAGAGTGAGTATGCATGTTTGGAAAAACAACCTATATTTGATCCACAACATGTTGGAAAAATGGTAGAAGCTTGATCCACCTTTTCATTTTCATCTTTCTCTTCTCCCTAGTTCTTTCCATTGCATGATCATGTATCTTTTTCTGCTACAAATAATTCACCTTGTGTGTGTCCTTTTGCACTCATGTTGGCTGCGCTTAGTCCATCTTAGATCCTGGTGGCTTGATCACTTGCTTCATATGTTTTATCCAAGACCATCCACATTGGTACAGTTGGACCTCTCTTGAATGTCTACTTTAGTGTGAGTTTGAAGCAAGTTCAGCCTCTCACTAAAGTGGGGGCTAAATGTACTGTAGAAAAAAATAAACTTTCTTGATTTGGGAATAATTGATGATAAATTGGACTTAATGATGCCTTGATTCAGTGTTGTGAGGTGTTTTACACATCTGTACTAGGTCTTGGACCCTTGCAAATTGAATAAAATGAATTTATCAATATCTTATGAAGGTGTTGTAAAATTTTGTAAAAGACTTTCACACTTTTCTAGACTTAATGAACCCTTCTTCCTTTAATCAATATTATAAAATTTATTTTCACATAGATATAGAAGGGTTGTGAACTAAATTTAACTTAACTCTAGTGTTGTAATGTGTCTCACACATTCACATTGGATGTTGTGCCTTTCTAGGCTAAGTGGGCCTCATTTTAGTGTTGTAAAGTGTATTTAATAACACTTTCACATTGAATTATGTGTCCCAAGCCCTAATTAACCTTTACATAATCATTAGGCCCCTATTACCCCATATTGTGGATCCCAAGGAATAATTTGATCAAATACCTAATGAAATCAACATAAGAACTAAAATTCCTCATTCCCCAACAACTTAGTTGGAAAATGGGCCCCTCTAGGACTAATTCACCATCTATGGTGAATGAGTCCCTGCTAGGTTGGACTAATTCACCCAGGGTGAAAAATCAATTGCATTTGGGCTATTTTTGAGTTTTGAGCGAGAAAAACTAGAATTTAAGTTTATTATTCTTTCATGTTAGCCCCAAGGATCCAGTTAATGGAAGAATAAGGTGGATTGACTATAAATATAAGTCTATAAACCCTAATTTACATCTCTTAACTCATTTTATAACTCATTTATCATTTCTCTTCCATCTCAAGCCAAGTAAGCTAGGGTTTTTCATTCAAAGATTATTTTTCGGACATTCAAGGGTAGATTCTTCATATTGTTGCAGCAATCCAAGGTAAATCATCATGGAAAGGTATTAATCCCTTCATTTCATGACCATTCTTTATATTACTTCTTCATTTGGTTTAATTACCTAAAAGCCATTTGACCAACACAAACCCCCATGCCCTAACATTCAACATTTCTCCTTCTTGTCTTGTGTGTTTGTAGATTTTGGCATCTTGGCAGCTTGGAAATCATTAAGAATCAATTTACAAAGTTGTTTAAGTCTTCTCTTCATTGTTTAAGGCAAAATATCAACAAAAAGTCACTTTCAGACTTGAAAATTAGACTTTCAGAAGTACATACCTATCAGGAACCAAAGTATAGACCAAGGGCTCTTGTTTTGACCTTTGGATCTTCATAAATTCAAAAGTGGACTCATTCACCATTAGTGGTGAATGAGTTCCATTTCAAGGCCTGATTTTGGTGTTCTACATTTTTGGATACCTATTTGTCTAAAATGAGCTATGGAACAATTTCCCAGATCATAGACTAATTCGTGCAGAATGACAAATGAGTCCTAGTAGGCCAAAATTTTAGTATCAACAACATTTCAAATGCCATTTCCAATCTCTAGCAATATCCCAGGTGCACGTCTTTAGTTTTATCCATTTCTGTTATACTTTGCTTTCATGTCTAGGCATTTTTGCATATCACAATGTGTTTTCAAACAACTTGTATTTCTTCAATTTTCATTCAATAATCAACATCTTTCTTTAGTTTTCTATATTTATATCATCTCATCTAGGCACATTTCATTCAGATTTCCATTATACGTGCATTACTTTGAGTGAACCACCTAGGTTTTTGGCCTATCACTGTCCTTTTAGGTGAAAAACCCTAAGAGTGCAAGAGAAGTACATAGATCCAAAAATATATGGTTCAATAGCTTCATTTCTCAAAAATATATGGTTCAATAGCTTCATTTCTCATTGGAGAGGAATCAAGAGAGGGATAACTAGGAGTTTCATGGTTACCAATGATTGGATTTTTTGTTCAAATAAGTTGTCCCACATAGTAGGGGCATCAGGAAAGGGAGGAATATGAGTCTCAATGAGGATATCTTCTAATGTGAGTTTTCCTTCTTACTTGGTTTGAAAATATACCAATCAAATAAAGGAATATTTATTTCATTGGAAAGTATATTAAAAATATGTTGATCTCAAAACAAGTGGAGGTCTTTACAAAACAATTGAAAATGTGGTTTAGACTCTATTTCTAAGCATTTGGATAGATTTTTGGTTTCTAATGCTTGGATAGGGGATAAATGGATCACTTCTAAAATTTTACAATGGTGTGGTTATGATTTTTGGCCTATTAAATTTACTTCATCTCTTTTATTTTCCCTGAGAAATGATCCTTTCAGCTTTCAGTTAATGTGGTTGTGGGAACATTATTTTCCTCAAAAGATGGTAGATTGGTGGATTTTAGGGAGGCCTTCCTTTGGTATAGCTATTTATTTCTTCTTTAAAAGATTTCAATTCATTAGGTTTCAACTCAAAAGGTGGAAAAAAATTAGTTTTGGTAATATTTTTTTCTAGAAGAATCTTGTTCAAGAGAAACTAAATGATGTTACTTTTCGAATAAGAGAACATGGTATGATTTGGGATTGTTTGTTGGAAGAGTTTTATTTGCAAAAATATCTTTAGGAATGGAATATTCATGAAGATATTATTTGGAAGCAAAACTCAAGAGTCTCTTGGTTATAGGAAGGTGATCAAAATACTTCTTTCTTCTATAATTTAGTCAGAGAAAAATGCATTGGTAATGCTATTTCTTCTATTA
This sequence comes from Sequoia sempervirens, assembly GCA_007258455.2. Lineage (NCBI taxonomy): Eukaryota > Viridiplantae > Streptophyta > Pinopsida > Cupressales > Cupressaceae > Sequoia > Sequoia sempervirens. Next base: position 138,249,129 of record VDFB02086081.1, read on the forward strand.
TATATTCAAAAGGAGTTAGTTTGACCTCTCTTGAAGATATTAAGAAGGAATTTTTCCATCACTTTTCTTCTTTATTCATGGAATGTGATCTACTGATGCGGGGAAAGAAAAAATTATTTTGGATTCTATTCCCTCTCTTGTCTATGGTCAAATGAATGATATGCATATGGCTCCTATCAACTTGGAGGAATCAAATAGATTTGTTTTTCAAATGAATAAAGGGAAAAATCCTAGTCTTGATGGCTTTCCCATTGAGTTTTTCCATAATTTTTTGGATATTATAAAGGATGATGTTTTGGAGGTTGTTTGTGAGTCTCAGAATAATAAGTAGATGCTTAAGGCAGTCAACTCTACTTTTTTGGCTTTAATTCCAAAGAAAATGAGTGTTGATTTTTAAATTTCTTTCATCTAATTTCTCTATGTAATGTTACTTACAAGATCATTAGTACACTCATTGTTGAATGTTTGAAATTGGTTCTAAATTTTCTTATCTCATCTAAGGAAGCTTTGTTAAGGGCTGACAAATTCTTGATGGGGTTGTTATTGCCGTTGAGATTCTTCATTCAATGGATTCTTCTAAGGTTAAAGATATGTCCATAACACTTGATATGTCTAAGGCCTATGATAAATTTTGATGGTCTTTCTTAAGAAACGTTCTCTCTTCTTTTGTATTTTATCATGATTGGATTACTTGCGTCATGAGTTGTGTGGAATATTCATCTTTCTCAATTCTTCTCAATGGTATGCCCTCTTATCCTTTCTCTACTTCTCATGGGTTTTGGCAAGGGGATTTTCATTCCTCTTATCTTTTTATTTTGATGACTCAAGTTTGGGAAGGTTTCTCACTCATCAGAGATGTATAATTGGTTTCATTCAAAGATGGATAGTGGATAGAGATTTGGATTCTATTTCACACCTTCAATTTGTTGATGATACTAATTTGAAGGGTGTTGGTAAAACTTTAGAAGTAGTCCACTTTAGATGTGCTTTAGATATTTATTTGAATACATCTGGTCAGCTTATTAATGATGATAAATCTAACATTTTCTTCTTCAATACTCCTTTAGCCATTCAGGGAAGGATTACAAATATCTTGAGATATACTATAGGACAAGTTTATCTAGACTATTTTGGCCATCCCTTTGTGGGTAAGTGCACAAAGTTGAGTCCACGAAACATGGAAGCTTTTGGCTTAGCCAAAAAATTGAAATCGGCTTTGCAAAAATAGGATCCCGATTTTAATAAACGAGATCCCTATTTTTAGAAATCAGGACCTTGTTTAGCTTCGGGATCCTGAGCCTAAATAAAAAATGGGATCTCACTTTTTAAAAATTAGGATCCTGTTTCCCATAGGATCCCAAGCCAATGAACAAGGAATGAGATCCCGATAACTATGAAATGGGATCCTGATTTATAAAAATCAAGATCCCGTTTTGTAGAAATCGGGATCCCGTTTTATAATGCTATTTATTTTTGAAAATAAAAATAGAGTTCATTTTTGCAGTGGATGGGATCCTGAGTACAGGCAACAACAACCCCCACAAACAACTCCAGGTACCTGCTCATGCCCCTTTTTTTTCATTTTTCTATTTTTTGCTGAAATTGTGAAGAAAATAAGTGAATTTAACATGACTTTTTTTAATTTATTTCACGTTTTGTGCATTTTTTTCCCAGTTATGGTAGAAATGAGTAATTGTAAAAATAGATGAAAAAATGCAATGAAACCTAAATATTTTTTAATAGAAATGAAAAAATGAACCTTGAATTATGGTTTACAAACAAAATTTAACTTTTGAAACCTAAATTGTTCGATTAAACCAAAAAAAAAGAGTTTGAAAACCCTAATTGAAAAACAAAAAAATTTCATTTCAAAACCATAGAAATTGAAATGAAATAAAAAAATTGCATTTAGAAACCCTAATCAAGCTTTTTGAAACCCTGAATTCAAATCAAACGAAAAAAAAAATTGAAAACCCTAGTTTGAACTAAAATGAAAAAATTGTATTAAAAACCCTAATTGCTTAGAAATTGAAACCTTAAATTGAATTGGAAATTTTTTTTTTGTTAAAACCCTAAATTGAAATCCAACAAATCATTTTGATTTTGAAAACTAAGTAATTTCAAGGTCAAAAAAATTCATTTTCATTGTATGGAAAAAACGATATGTTAAACTTTAGTTTCAATGTTAAATTATAATTAGATTAGAAAAAGAATATGTTAAAGAATAGTTGAAATTCATAAAGTTTATCAATGTTTGTTTACAAATTTAGTTAGAAAACTTGTAAATCCAAGCACGTACAATCAATTCCAATTGGCACTAACTTGAAAGTATAAATTATTCCAAGGCCCACACAAACTTCACCCAAAGTTTGGTAAAACCTAGACCTCGAACTATAAAATCTAAACCCTCAACACTAAAGAATTTGAATTTTCCCTTAGGACCTTAAAATGAAATTTGTTTTCCTTAAAAAACCCTCTGTTGTCACCATTCCGTAGAGCTTTTTGTAATATTTTCACTTATTTGAACACATTATAAAACCTTTTGGTTTCTACAAGCTTATGAAGAGTGGATGATCACTCTCTATGACACTTAGACATGATCATTAGGGATCTAAATCATTGGAAGAAAAATTTGTTCTATATATCCACAAGATAGGAGAGCGTGAGTGAGAGTGCTATGGGTAAAGTTTCTTTCATTGGACATACATAAAATTATGTAGGTTCAATGTGAAGAATGGGTCTATTTGGTAGATTTGTGAAAACTATTATGAATATCTAGAATACAATGAAATTATAATTATAGCAATTACAATTGGAAACACTTGGGTATATATCATATGAAATTCAAATCTAGTAAGGTTTCTATTATATAGGAGAGTTGATAATACATGGAAAGAGGTTTGTATGGGAATATATGTATTAAGAAACACATACCATAAGCTCTATAATATTTTTAAGATGTAATCCTAGATAATAATCCACCCATCCTCAATCATAATGGATTCTTTAGCAATTAAGAGAGATTCAATAACCATAAAATTAACTATATTTTGATACTATATAGATTTATGTTGAAGGATAGAAATGCATCAATAAGGAGACCAAGATGGAACCATTTAAAACCTAAGGTACACCTATTACATGGGACAGGGAGGAGGTACATGATGATAGGTTGGAGGAACTAGGCTATTATTACAATAGAGAGAGGAGGAGGATTCATATTATGCTCCTATAAATAAGAGGTTAATTTAGAAGATTAAAAGAACTAGATAATAACAAAGGAAATAATTCTATAGAGGGAGTGATTGGGATTGTTGGAAATATACAAGGAGAGAGGTGAAGGTCCCAACACCTACATAGAGTCCTACAAAAAATACACCAATCTAGGCACTTCCTAGAAGGATCAAGATCCATGTAAGTAGCCTCTTTTTATTTTTGTATCTTCTACATATGTATATTTATTCATGTATTATGTGATTAAAATTATGCATGATATAACTTATTAATAAGTGATTACAAGTATAATTATTAAAATATTTCATATTTATTTTGATATCCTCTAATGAAATTTTTACTTGTTTTGATAGATGTGTGTTATTTTTGTGATATGTATAGATTGATTCATTTTTAACATGATACCTTTTTTTACTAGAGGGGTAAAAATTTTTGACCCAGAGCTAGATGGAACCAATGAGGTCATAGTATGATTAAATTTGGACCTCACTAGACATATAGATCCCCTTAAGCCATCCTATCACCCTAAATCATAAATCAATTTCTTAAGGGGTCCCAATATGAAATTTCTTGAGGGGGTCAAATAAGTTCTTAAAATTTGGTGAAGTTGCCCAAGGCAACCAAATTTAGCAATAATAAGATCATGCAAGATTATAATATGAATCAAATTTCATGATCTAGGCTGGTCAATTGAAACAAGAGTAGATCTCAATCAACTATTCCACAAGAAAATGTTCTTCACTAACTTGCAAGTTCATTATATTCCAAGGGGCGTCAAAAATTCACCCTAAGTTTTCTATAAACCCTAAACCCTGAACTCAAAAATCTAAACCCTAAATACTAAACCATTCATTTTCTCCTAGGACCTCACTAGACGTAGATCCCCTTAAGTCATCCTCTCACCCTAAATTGTAATTCAATTTCATAAGGGGTCCCAATATGACATTTCTTAAGGGGATCTAAGAATTTCTTAAAATTTGGTGATCAAAGTTGCCCAAGGCAACCAAATTTAACAATAATAAGATCATGCAAGATTATATAATATTAATAGTTAATTGTATTCTCATTCAAGTAACATGTGCCTTAGACATAAATGAGGATTACTTATTTTATCATTTGTATTCAATTATTTAAGGCCATTCATATTGAATGGTTTAAAGGTATTTCCTAAACATGTATCTTACATCTTGAAATTACAAATCTAATGCAAGTTCACTCATAACTTAATGATCACATGGATCCATTCAATAATATTCACAATCCACCTCCACACCATCCATCTCCACCACCTTCACCTCCACCTCCACCCACTCCACCTTGTAACCCCCCACCTCCACCACCTGAAATAAATGAACATGCTCATTTACAAGCACAAATCAATGCGAATGTAAGAACCATCCAAGATCAAATCAACATTATTCAAAATGAAGAATGTGTCACACCTCTTGTGACGATGTTTCAATCTAGGATGAAAACCCTTGTTGATGTTGTCAGGGCTATGGATGGGATCTTAGATGAGAATCGACAATGACTAGAGGAGAGGAGAACTTTCAATTTTGAAAAGGAAAACAAAAAGAAATGAAGAGATGTAGTAGAGAGCCACAATAGTTTCTCAATTAAGACAATGATCTTAAATAGTTATGAATTTATGAATTTCGTGAACAATGGATATTTTGTGATGAATTTATAAATTTGGTTGGATGGATATTTTTAGTGACATGAATTTATGATTTTGGTTCTAGATGGATATTTTTAGTGACATGGATTTATGAACTTATAATGAATAATATATAATAGTATATATTTTATGACTATCTACTAGATCGTGATTTCTCCTACTAAAAATTTGTAATATATATATATGTGTGTGTGTTTGTGTGTGTGCGTGTGTTAGACATAAAATGAGCTTTTGTGAATGTTTCAAGTTTCTTATTTAGGATGTATGTGCATGTATTAAAAATTTTCATACATAGTTCTTAAATTTTGAAATTTGTATGTATGTACATAATTTAGTTTAATGATCTGTACACATGCAAATTATGCATCATATTTTTTATTTTAAATTTACATGTACATGTTAAATTTTGAATTTTGTATGGACATGCTCAAGTTAAATCAATGTATATATATGTGCATTTCAATTAAATATATGATCTTAATATATATGTTTCTCATCCTATTTCAATTAAATATATGATCTTAATATATGAATGTACATCCTATTTTGTATGATTTAATGCAGGTGTACATTTATATCTCATATCATGGATGATTTTAACATTGATGATATCATCAATCCATCACCTCAGCCATAGCCACATCCACCTCCCCCTCCCCCTCCCCCTCCACCTCCACCTAATATGCCACATACAACACTTATCACATCTAACGAGGCTCACTTGAGAGCATGTATAAATGATCAAGTTGCATCCTTACAAAAATAAAATCAATGCTATGCAGAGTCAAGCATTGATTCCACCACATGTGAGACATTTTGCATCTACAATGCAAAATTTTGTTGATGCCATCAAGATGATCTATTATGATCTTGATAGGAATCAATGAGAGAGAGAACAAATGAAACAATTTTATTCCAATGGTCTCTCTTACAAACAAATATTAGACCTTAAAATAACAAAAGCCCATCTAGCCCTCTACTTTCTTGACCTCGTTACTCAACAACCCATTCCACCCAACAAATCCAGAATATCCATGAGATGGTGCATACATCCACAGATGAGTGCACATTTTTGAGATCAATGGAATATGGTTTTTGATAGTCCCCCACATGCTAATTGGGAGTGCCCATTATATTTTTTGAGAAAACTGTATGTAGAGTTTATTTTGGGGAAAAAGCCCAATTATTTTGATTTTAAATCATTTCAAGGTGTTGGTGGTGGCATGCCACAATAGAGGTTAGGGACAAGGGTTGAATCCCAATGTACCATTCATGCACAACCCCTTATTGTTGCTCTTGGTCCTCCCATTCCTGCACATGTACATCATCGAGTTCTGGTCTGAACATTAGGATCCCTTAGTACACTGGTAGGAGACCTTGATCAACATGCTTCTACAATAGTGGGTGGGGAGCATAGAGATGATGATGATGGAGTAGGTTTTATGGAGTTGGTCCAAGTACTACTCTAGGAGTGTCGAGGCTCATGCCTCATATATGTACTAGTTGTCATCAAGTATGCTATGGACCTGATCAGGCCACACCTAGTTCAGGTGGATGGGGAGATTCTTGTGGTTCATCTAGTCACATTAGTTCATCTGTAGAGTTTCTTATAGTAGACCATCACCCTGAGGACACTTTGACACAGGTATAAATATGCATCTAGATGTATGCTCATTTTTAAAGAATTTTGATGGATGTATATATCAAAGAAAAGTTTGCAATACATTTTAACAATCAAAATTTTTGGTGTACAAATGACAGTAACAATGGGGCAATCATCTGTTCCACGAGTACATACATCAACACCAGTCATACTCGGCAACCCTTATGGGTTATTTTGATTTCAATTTTTAAAATTATATATGAAATCATAAATTTAACTTGATTTTTAAATTTATAATTGAATCACATATATGTTAGAAATATTTATGTTGGTTTAGGCAAGTCAATCGGAATTCATGTTGATTCCTCCTGAGGGATTTTAAAGCACTCCTCCACTATCACATGCCATAGATCAGGGGTAGGTATAGTCATATTGTAAATGTGTTTAAATTTTACATTAGTATAGTTACAATTTTATGAATTTTGAATTTACTAGATATATGAATTGCATGCATGCACACTTGTAAATATTATAAGCATTAAATGTCTATGTAAATGTATGTCTAGGTTGATACCACAATAAGAATGGGCATCAGGAAAACATTTGATGTTACAGCTACTTGTGAGGCCAGTTATTTCCAGGTTGTTTACAAAAATTTCTACACAAAATGTGCAAACTTGAATATATATATATATATATAAACCTAATTCAATTGTACATGCTTTAATTTTGATCTTGTAGGACTTTGTTAGTGCAACTTTCCGCCCTGACCCAAACATAGTTACACCACCAAGAGGACATGTAGAGCAAGCTCCAGATCAAATGGTAGTTTAAATTTTTTATTATATTTAAAGTCAATTATAAATTACATATTCATAATATAACTTAAATTTTAAATTTTAAATTGAATATATACATAATATAAGATTTGTTACATATTCTTTTTCTTTTATAGCATGCGACACATCTTGTAGTTGAGCATGTATAGATAGGTCCTGGAGAAGAGCTTGGTGGACAACCTCAAAATACGGTACAATTAAAATATGATAAATTATAAATTAAATTGAATTAAAAAAAATTAATCATAGAGTTGTACATCTAATTTCAAATTTCTTTTTCTTGTTTATGTAGATTGATTTAGAGAATTTAGAGGTTGCTTTAGGTGTGCTAGAGCATCTAGAAGTAGATATGATGGTAATTTAATTTTATGATGGATTATAAATTAAATTGTCATTAAATCATTTTTCATTGTCTTACATCTGATTTCATCTTTCTCTTGTATAGAGTGTTTCAGGTCATCCACATAGTTCACATGGTGTGAAGAGGTCTCTTGATTATAGAGACAGTACATGAGCTCAAAACATGCGATTTTATATGTTATATTTGTTTATTTCATGGACTATATTTCTGGTTTCTCATGTACTATGTTGGACTTTATATTTCATGGCTCAAGTACTTAGTTGGACTTTAGTTAATGGGTTGTACTCTGGACTTTATTTCATGTGCTTAATATATTGGTTTCATGCACTTAATATGTTACATAAATTATGGAATTTACTATAGTTTGAAATTTTAATTTACACATTTACATTTATGCATTTTATGTTCATAGTCAAGACATTAATGTGAAATTTAGTGATCTCATACATGATATTAATATTGGAATTTTTAATATTTATACTTTAAAAATATAGTGATCTCATACATGATATACATGATATGTACATTCAATAAATAGTGATAATTACTCAATGAACTTATGCAATTCACATCAATCAATAATTAGTCAATACATCATAATTTACAAATAAAAGCAATCTATTTATATACCATAAAGGATAAAATTTTAAGAAATAAACAATACCATAGAAGATTAGAGAATAAAAGCATTAATAAATTCTATACATAATAACATCTAACACTAATTTATAAGTTGTCAAAACAAATAATGACATCTTAAGGGTATGTCTTAAGGGGTCTTAAGGGGATGTCTAAAGGGGTCATAATAGAACATCTTAAGGGATGTTTTAAGGGGTCTTAAGGGGATGTCTAAAGGGGTCATAATAGAACTTCTTAAGGGGTTATAATACATCTAAAGGGGATGTCTTAAGGGATCTTAAGGGGATGTCTAAAGGGGTCATACAAGAACATCTTAAGGGGATGTCTAAAGGGGATGTCTTAAAGGGTCTTAAGGGGATGTCTAAAGGGGTCATAATAGAACATCTTAAGGGGATGTTTTATGGGGTCTTAAGGGGATGTCTAAAGGGGTCATAATAGAACGTCTAAAGGGGATTTCTTAAGGGGTCTTAAGTGGATGTCTAAAGGGGTCATAATAGAACGTCTTAAGGGGATGTTTTAAGGGGTCTTAAGGGGATGTCTAAAGGGGTCATAATAGAACATCTTAAGGGGATGTCCTAAGGGGTCTTAAGGGGATGTCTAAAGGGGTCTTAAGGGGATTTCTAAAGGGGTCATAATAGAATGTCTTAAGGGGATGTCTTAAGGGGTCATAATACATCTAAAGGGGATGTCTTAAGGGGTCATAATAAAATTTCTTAAGAGGATGTATTAAGGGGTCATAATACGTCTTAAGGATATAATTGATTTTACAGTAATGTATGGATGATATTTAGTGATTATATAATTAGACATAAAGTTTCAAAGTAGGAAAACATGTACATTTAACAAAAAAAATATATAGAATATTGATTTGATACATAGAAGTACATAGAGTATGTTTAATTATGTAAGTATTTATGTACATATATGTCATCTCAGAACAATGTTTACAAAATTTTGATATGCCATCTCAATAGCATCTCAAACTCATGGCTAGAATGTAGAAGGTCTTCACACCACCTGATATCAAGAAGGTACAAGCAATATCAATGAAATCATCAAAACATGTACATATTTAAATTTATATAAAACTATCTATATGTACAGAACTCAAGTACCTGCATTTAAAAGTATTCCACACATGTTTGTAGGTTGAATCCAGGCATCCTCTCCTTTTTGTTTCAAAGTATGAGATCAATGCAATGATGGCTTAAGGATATAAAAAATGACAATAAATAAATTTTAAATATTAATGTACAAGCAATATCAATATGTAATCAAAACATGTATTTAAATATAATTTAACTAATAAATACCTGTTTTTACCAAGTATTCCATGTTGTCTAGGTTGAATTTGCATGGACTAGATCCTTTTTGTGATTATGCCTTAAGGATGTATAAAAGGACAATTTAAATAAATTTCAACTAATAACACACTTGACCAATGTCAAAACATGTATTTAGTGTATTTAAAAGGACAAAATAAAACTAAAACTATATTTACCTGTATTTACTTATTCCATTGTACCATTTGCATCCTCTCTTTTTTGCAATGCATCTATGATTTCCTCATGCTCTTCCATAGAAATTGATCATAGCACCTTTTTTGAAGGTCTTCCACGATACCGCTCTAGTTTTATATTTGTTGCAACCACCAAATGTGAATAATGTATAATCTTTTTATGTGTTTCATAGTCTTCAAATGCAGGTAGACCATTCTTTCTTCTTAGGTATTTTCATAGCCAAGTGCTAACAACCACCACCGATCCTACTGGAAAAAATGTTCAAAAATAATCATCAAATAAGTTCTCAAATTTTTCTTAAGAAGATCAAAGACTTGTTCTAAAAAATTGCTTAAGGGGATCAAAAACTTGTTATCACAATTTTCTTAAGGGGGTGTCTTAAGGGGATCACCGCACCTATTGGATAATGAAATCCATCATCATCTTCTCGAGGTGTTATTAACTTATGTTTAGTTTCCACACAATGAGCCAACCAATATTTTGTTTTTCCTTCATTCCCCTCAACTGCAATAACAAAATACACATGTCCTACCAACAAAATTCTATTTAATAACTTGTGCATATCCATAGTATTACAAAATAACTTAATAAAGTGAAATAAAATGAAATAAATTGAATTAAAATTACCTTCTTGTACAAGGTCTGAAACACAGTCATAATCTTCATATGCAAAAATTTGATCATTTTATTCAATAGTTCTTTCATATTGATTATGTGCTTCTGTAGGTGTCAACGATCCTTGCTCCCACTGTTCAACCCATTCTATATTTTCACATGCTTCCCAATCTCCTAAGATAAAAAAATGGAAAAAACATGCAAGCTCCCTTGTCCAAATAGTCCATGTGCTTGCTGTCGCACTCCTAAATGAATGCCATTTAGTAGATCCACTAATTATCTCATAATCAGCTCTAGGTACATTGTTCTCTTCTTCCACCAACCAAAATAATTGATGAACTGTAGAGTAATCACTCAAACTTGGTGCAAATAATATTCTATTACACCAATCCACAATCTCACATGCATCTTTAAATTTTACTAAATCCTTAAATTTTAATTGTTCTCTAGCAATAATTATTTTGACACACACACCAGCTCCATCATATTCTCTTTTACCATGCCTAGCTTGAAAAAAAATCCATATATGTTGGACATTAAGTTCCTTGTGAACCCTACTTAACCAATAGAACATTCGAGCATTCTTGAATTGCCTTGTACAATTATCATACCATATGAGGTGTTCTTTCATCTGGAATCCTCTTTCTCTTAAATTTCTATAAAATATACTGAAACAGTATTGAACAAACTTTGACGACTATAACTGATTGTCACTCAAATAAAAATGATACTCCCTCTAAAAATTTATATCATCCTTAGTGTTATCATCTGCATGTCTATAAGCAATATGGACAAACATAGCTACTTGCACTGAATTATAATATTGAGATTGAATTTCCTCTTGTGGAGTGAGAGTATAATTCTCCGCAAAATCAACCACTGAAAGTATAGTACCAATTGGAAATTTGTTTCTACATGCGCGAAATTGGCCATCAAGCCATCGAGCATGTTCAGAGTGCACAACATATTTTGGTACGATTTTATTCTTAAATTCACTCATGAATGCATGCACACTAACTTTTTCTGTAACTAAATCACAACGCTTTCCTATTTTTCCATCTTTTAAAGAATAGTGAACATTCCTAAATATTTTGACATCTACTAATTGTTATCCAAAATCATGATCAACACTTTCATGAAAACAAATTCTTAAAAATGAAAGATTTCCATAGTTAATGCATTGTCTAGAAATACAAGAACTTAAATAAAATAATTTATCATTAGATTTTTCACAAAACAAACCTGAAATAAACTCTCTTATTGCTTCAGGTGGCATATCAATACCACACTCCTGTATAATCATGTTAGTATGCAAGGTACAATATATATATCAAAAAACATCATAAAAATAATGAAATTGAACACGTATTTTACAACAACAAGATATTTGTTGCTTATCAATTTTTACATACCAGGGTTTACATTTTTGAAAATACCTTTGACTTATTTTAATATTACCAAGTAACACTGAATTGCTACATACATTTCTATAAAATTCAATTTGTGTTGTATCTAATAGGTGTTTTGGGTGAGGATTGTGAACTTTGGACCCAACCCTTAATTTTAAAACATCTCTAGCATTAGATGAAACCCTATTATTATCATGCCAATATTTTTCGATCAAAGATTTAATTTCAACATTCAATTTTATATCAGACCTCAATAGTCGTCCACTAAAACTCCAACATTGATTGATAGGATCATTTTCTATACTTTCTCTTCTTTTTTCTACTCTTAGCAATGTTTTAGGATGTATTTTTAAAAATTCACTAATATTGCTTACCATTCTTTTATTCAAAGTTTCTTTATTAACTATAGTAGTTGTTATAGCTCTTCTTGATGTGCTTTTATCTTTAGATCGACTATTTTTCCCAATAGATTTAATGGCACTAGCAACAGTAGACATAACATGTTTTAATGATTGATCTTTTCTTTTTGGTTAAACATAAAATTCTAACCTTTTCATTTCTTTCCTCATTTTTTGCATTCTCATCAATTGCATCATTAGTTGACACTGAAATGCAATTTTTTTACGATAAAAGAATTTGGTGTATATTATTTTCACATGTGTTCTTATTTTCCTCCAAGAAATTTGAAAAGAAAGATTATCGAAAACACCACTTCCAAATTTAAAAAATGTATTTTCATTAAATTCAACATCACATTCTAGATTTTCATCTTCATTTTCATCTTCATCTTTATTTTCATTTTCATTTTCATCAAAAATATAGGTTTTGTTTTCATTTTCAAGAAAATGATCATTTTGATTTTCATTTGCAACAAAAGTTTTTTCTTTTTCATTTTCAAAAAATTCTATAAAAGTTTCATCTCTCTGAATATCATTAATGTCAACATCATTAAGTCAAACATCTTGTAAAACTTCTACATACAAATTTACCATTTCACTAACATGTGGATTTGAAGATGTACCTGGATTTGTGCATATTGAAACATTCTCAATAGCATTCAAAGAGGGATTTGAAGACATAGTAGGACTTGCTTGTATTATCATATTCTTCTCCAAATTGACTCCTTGCAAATTAGCTTCATCTACAACCATGGTATCCTCAATGTTTTCATCTTCAATAGTTGTGCAATTGGTTGCTCCACCATCATTCATTGATTTCATTCTCATTCGTCTTTCTCTTGTTCTTTGTCTCTCCTCTCTATTTGCTTCAACTTCTTGAGGAGTCAATGTCTTCCTTCTCTTATTACGAGCTTTATCTCCCATGATTATAAAATTCTCAAGCACAAATGAATGTTAATAGTGAAATTCTTCAAAAAATTCAATCCAAATTGGAAGTTGAATACCTATTAGGACAAAATTCTTCCTCTTGTGTTCCTCAAAACAAGTAGAAAACTAGCACAATTCCACTTTAAAAATTGTGTTCTTCATGCCTCCTTTGAAAAATTCAATCCATATTGCAAGTTTAAGACCTTCTGTTCCTCCAAACAAGCACAAAAATAACACAATTCCACTTCAAAAATGGTGTAGATGATACCTCATTTGAAAAAATTAACTAAAAATAAAGTTCACCACCTATAAATACAATAGCTCATGAAAAATAGTTTAGTTTTACTGCTCTTGGTCATACATGTGAAGTTGCAGACTTCACAGTAATTTTTTGTAGTAAATTTAAATAAAAGAAACGGGATCTCGTTTATAAAATGGGATCCCATTTATAAAAACTGGGATCTCGTTCCCCAATATTCAATGTGGGGACCGTTGGAAGGGAAATGGGATCCCATTTCCCTCCCAATGGTTTTAATATTATAAACTAAAGAATGGGATCCCAATTATAAAAGGGATCTTGTTTTATAAAGCGTGATCCTATTCTTTAAAATTTGAATTTCTATTAGCTTTTTGGTTAGGTTTTTCCCTAGGATTTTGGTTTGGGAAAAGAATTGGAAATCTAAACCTAGGCCTTCAACTTGGTTTGACCTGCAAGTTGAAGGTCTTAACAATGTCAAAGAAAAATACCAACTTTGGACATATGCTTGATGACTTTTTTTGCAATTTTTTTTGACGAAATTAAAACCCATTTTAGATGAGACAATGCAGATTCTAAATATGTAATTTTTTTTACAATTGGATTGTTTTTTCTATTTTTCAATTAATTTCTAATAAAATTGGTCCATAAACTTTACATATCAGGGGGTTTTACTATTTTAATAACTTTTGATCAACATAACATTTTGACAAATAGATTGCATGAGAACAAAATTTAGACAATTCTTTTCAATTTTTAAAAAAATGAAAAAATGAAAAGTTTAGGTCATCTTATGCATGTCATACATGATTTTTCAAAACGACAAATCTGCCTAATAAAAATTTAACAAAAAAAAAAAATTCAATAAAAAATTACAAAAAAATATCAAGAACAAGCTTTAGTGAGTCACAAATATTTTCCCAAAAGGTTTAGAAAAATACGATAATTTAAGTAGAAATATGGATGTCGTACATGTGCATGGTATGGTAAAAAAAGTGACTTTTAAACAGTGGTTTTTAGAAATGCCTATTGAAACTCAATTTGTACAATCTGGGTATTGAAATAAATTACATATTTGGAAACTAGACTCTGAGCACTACATTTTATGATGAGTGAATTTTTTAAAGATTTCATCTCTAAGTGCTTCAAATTTTAAGGTCAAATGTGTCAAATTCTAAAAATCAGGAAAAGCAGTTCCACTTTTTGGCCAAAAATTGGACTCAACTTCTTGCACACACCCTTGTGTATAGGAAATCTTAACCATCTTCATTGTACTTACCATTGGTTATCTTTTTCCGGCCATCTTACTCTTTTGAAGTTTATTTTGCAAGATATCGATATTTGTAAATTTATAGTTCTATCAACTCCTAAATTTTCTTAAAGAAGTTTGATGCTATTTCTCAAAAATTCTTATAGGCTAGAAATTTGGATAATAAAAAATGGAATCTTGTGCAATGGGATAAGGATTTTAAGTCTAATAAAAATGGGGGCCTTGGTCTTCAATGTGCTGATTTTGATAGTCAAGATTTGGCTGCTAAACTTTATTGGTGATGGTGTATGCAATATGATGAACCTTGGGCTAAAGTTCTTAATTTTAAATATCTCAATGGTGTGGATCTTGAAGAGGTCCCAAGAATTGACTTAACTAGTAATGGCTCTATGGTTTGGAGTACTATTAAGCAGGGTTCTCTTGTAAAGAGGGGTCTTTTTTGGATTGTTAATTTTGGTGATAAGGATCTCTTTTGGACTAATTCTTGGGATCTTCATCCCCCAATTTTATCCTCGTTTCCTCATCTCCATCATTTGAGAAATATTTTTCTTGATGTTGGTTGGTCTAAGGTCGCTCATTTCAAAGAATATTGTTAGGTGAGGAATGTTTTTATTGCTAGTTGGAAAGCTATGAATTCTTGGTCTTTAGGGTGTGATCATACTACTAAAGTTGAATATGTGTTTCTATTCTTGAAAATGGGCATTGTTCTTCTCTTCAAACAAAGGATTTCCTAGCCTAGGGCTATGATAAAATAACGGTTTACTCTGTTTCTAAGGGATACGAGGTTATAATTGACAAGAAGAATGGTCCAGTGGACTTTCCTTGAATGAAAAATATTTTGGAATACCTTTTGCTAGCCCAAATAGAATTTTTTTTTTTTGTTATTATATCAAAATAAATGTCTTACCTGGGACAATATAAAAGAGAGGGAATTTCATGGACCTTCTTGTTAGATCAACCAACCCAAGAAAATCAACTACAAAATAACCTTCATGAGATAGAGAGGAGCACCATGCTACTTCATCAAAGATAAAATGCAATGAGATCTGATTTACATATTGTACAAGGTGCCTTAAAAAGGAATGAAAAGTGGATTACGAGTGAGAAACTTCCCAGCACAGGAAAGACTACTCAAATAAAAAAATGTAAAAATAATGAACTAAATTTCTTCCTAAGTAAAGATAAGCATGTAAATGGTAAAAACCATTTACTCTAACAATTCTAAATGTGTCGTTTGTGGAACTCATGAGGAAGATGTTTCTCATCTTTTCTTTCAATGTCCTTTTTTTGTGAGTCTTTAACAGCAATGGTGGTTCAATTGGAATCAACCTTTAATTTTGATTGCCTCCTTGTCAAAATTTTGGGCTAGTTTGGGGCATCCCCCAACTTTTGCTTCTTTTCTACTTGTTGCATAAGAATTTATCCTTGTTTTTATCCTTTATAAAAATTAGCTAGAGAGGAATCATTATATTTTCCAAGGACATCAAAGCCTCATTTGATATATTTTTCAGAATGTCTTGAACTCAATGAAAGAGACTATTGATGCTAAATGTTCTTTTGATCATAATATTAATTTCTTTTATCTTTTGATGGTGACTAACTTACAGTTGGACTCTTTAAAGATTTAGCCGCTTCGATTTTTCATGCTAAACCTTCTTCTAAAGTTAATAGATTTGGTAAGTGGTCTACTCCCCCTTTGGGAGTCTTTAAAATAAATATTGATGTCTCCTCTAGGGACAATTCCTAGTGGTATAGTCATTGGTGGTCTTGGACGTGATAGTGATGGTTCAATTTAGTTTTTTTCTCCATGGCTATTGGATTTGGTACTAATAACTAGATGTAGGATCAAGCTCTTATTTTTAATATAGAGAGAGCTTGTGCTTTGGGATGGAGTAATGCTATTTTTGAGATGGATTAGATGATTTTAGTCATTTTTTCAAATAACGGAACTTCTGATGACTCTTCCTCGCAATTGGAATCCTTGGTGGCTTAGATTCAAAAAAAATCTATTTGGTTTCATTACATTTCATTATATTACATTCTTCGAGAATGGAATACTACTGCTAATTCTCTAGTTGAATGGGCCTCTGTTGATGATCGAGGATGAAATTTTTATATTTGGTATTTGTTATCTCTTGAACAAGTTACTCATTTTCTACATCTTCTTCATGTTGACAACCTATCATCATGGTCTACTCACAATTATTACTGGTTCTCTTGGTTTCTGGTGTTGGTGGATTGCTAGAAAACCTTTTTGGTTGTTCCTTATTTTATTTTCCATGGTTTCTATTGCTATTTGGAAGTCTTTATGTAATCATTTTAGACATATTTGATTAATATATTTTTATCCTTTCTTCTCGAAAAAATATATGTTGAAGAAATTATAAATGAAAGATTGCAAACCCATGAGTAGACCCATGGTCATAGGGTGCAATTTAGGTAAAGATGATGAATCTCCCGAGGTTAACTAAAAACTTTATAAATCGATGATTGAGAGTTTATTATATGTAATAGCTTGAAGGCCCAAAATTATTTAGGTAGTTGGTATGGTGGCAAGTTTTCAAGATGCACCAAAAGAAACACATGTGCAGATGATTAAAATGATCTTTAAATATTTAAAAATAACTTTGGAGTTTGGGTTATGGTATCAAAGAGGTGAAGACTTCACCATAGTAGCATACACTAATGGAGATTGGGTTGGTAGTTTGGATGACAAAAGGAGCACAATTGGAGGTACATTTTTTCTAGGTGTACCATAGAAAAATGGATCTTTAGACATTTTCATGGTCATTTAGGTCTTTTTCTTGTGATGCTTGGCTTATTTTTCTTAGATTTAATGTTATAATGTAACTTATACATTCACATTAGGTATTAAATATTCAAATTATTAAGACTTTATGATATCTTGTGAAGGTGTTGTGAAGTGTTCTAACACATTTCTACACAAGTCTTATTGTGAAGTGTTCTAACACATTTCTACACAAGTCTTGTTGTGAAGTGTTCTAACACATTTCTACACAAGTCTTATTTTAAATATTCCCTTTTTATTCCTTAACAAGTCTTATTTTGAAGTGTTGTAAAGTATTGTAACAAACTTTCACACTTTTGTAGGATTTTCACCACTAACTATCCCTTTCTTATGATTTATTTGGCCCCTTTATGCACTTATAGGCCTTAATTAAGTGTGTTTTTTTAATATAAACCCGACAAATAGCATTAAAGAAAATATAATATCCAACACCCAATTGATTGCCTTGAGTGGGACCCATTCACCATGGGTGGTGAATGAGTCCCTCTTGGCACAAAATTCAAAATAAATTCAAATTTCTTTTAGGTTTTTATTCATTAAGACCTTATGTTAGCATCTGATGTTGTATTTTTTGGAAGTTAGGGAATAAGTGTGTATAAATAAGTGTTTTTCCATGCATTTTAACCCTAATTAATCTTGTTCACTTAATCATCTCATGCACTCAAGCATTCAAGCATTTTTCATCATTCAATCAAGCAATCATCAAGCATCTTAGAGCAACCATTGATATATCTTCAGACATTAACAATAAGATTTTGGTGAGTTTAGGAAAGTTGCATGTTGTTTTTTTATCATTCCTTTCTTATTTTCATTTCATTTCTTTATCAAAGGTTTGATTACCAAAGTGGGATTTGACCAAGGCAAATCCCTATACTCTAACCCTTAACCATTTTTCCCTTCCTTGCATGTGTGTTTTCAGGTCTTGTAGGAAGATTTGTCAAAGAAATAGGTGTTGAAAAGTGTTTAACAAGTCATCAAAGCTATTCAATTCAACCAAACCCTAATTCAATCTTGAAGAAAATATTTAGCCTATTTTCTACAGATTTGGTTTCAGCAACTCGATAAGAACACAAGTGCAGATTTGGACCCACAGAGTTGACTTCAAAATTTGTAGATTTTTGTAGGTGGAATGATTTTCCATTAGTGGTTAATGAGTCCCACTACCATGCTGGGAAAGGTGTTTTGTTCAAATTTCAATTCCCGACACTCAGAAACTAGTTTCAACAAAGTTTTCTAAAAGAAGGACTGATTCACCATCAGTGGCAAATGAGTCCCACTAGTCATCAACAATGATTTCTAAGACATTCCAAAACCTTACATCATCATCATTCTATCTCCAGGTGCACTTTTTTCAATCTCATTCAATTCTTTTTTCATTTGTGCATGTTTCTAGTTCATGTTTACATACAACATTGTGTTTTCAAACACTTCACATTTCTTAGGTTTTGCATAAATATTCAATCAATTTGATCAACTTCATGCATCTAGATCATTGCATTTAGGCATAATTTCATTTTACTTGTATTAGTTTGAGTGAACCACCTAGATTTTGGTGTGGGATGTATCTCTTTGCTTTAGGTGAAAAACCCTAATTAAGCAAAATAGTCATAGCATTTCACACCGCCTAAAAATATATGGTTCATTTTGGTTAACCTGCATATTGAACATTATATCTTTCTAATTTGCATCTGCATTTACATCATAGGACTTATAACATTAGCTTTTTCCTTAGCCTTTGCATTGTTTTTGCATCCCAAGGTTTACAAATTTGCATTAGTGACTATCTCATATAGATTTCATTTTGGCACTTCAAAACATTACAAAAACTCAAATTTTGCATCTGCATCTTAATTTTTCATTTGAAAAGAATAAAAAACACTTTAAATTTTTTGAAAAATCACAAAAATAGTCATCCCTAAACTCATTCGCCACCCTGGGTGAATTAGTCCAATTGCACTTTTTTCACAATAATTTCTGTCATTTTCATAGTTTTTTCTACATTTTTGTTCTCTATTACTACATTCCTATTTCAAATTATAGAATTTATGTTATTTGCATCTTATCATTCCTAGTTTTCATTTCATACACCTTGCTTTTTGTAGTATTTATATGAGTGTTTTTTGCCCTATTGATAATACTTTTGTGAGGTGAAGTTCCTGACTCATGGCTTCCCGCAATAACACATTCATTATGGACCTTGGGTTATCCAGAATTCCTACTCCTGGTATGGATAATGGTGCATTAGGCATAGATACTACCACTAGTACACCTTTGCCTTCCCCTACAATTCATGTTAACAGAAACATTCATTCCCTTCCACAAGACAAAGTAGTTAAGATTCATGAGGACTTAGCACATCTCCAAAATAACTTGTGTCTTGAAAACATTTCACCCACTACCATTCTAGCTATAGACAACATCCATCAAATGCTTGAAAGTGATGAAGGATTAGATGTTATGAAACAAATTGTTGAGATATATGAAAAATATGCTTCTTCCACCTCTATTGCATCTCAACCAATAAACATTTGGTATGTGCAGGATCATGATGGGCCAAAAAGTGACGATATGATGGGTATGTGTAGGGTATGTGGCTAACAACATTTTTTTTACCCAAAATTGATGAAACAAAAAGAGTTTTTAAAGGAGATTCTTAGCTTTCTTCCAATATAAATTATGCTTTACTTTGAATTTAATAAATAATTATTATTCATTTTCTATTTGATTTACGACTAAAGTTCTGATTGATAGGCTGATTGAGAAACATATATAGCTTTCAAATGCTATCACATTTTTTTTATCTGAAACATGCGTCACATTCTATGATTTGCATACTATAGGATTTAAAAAAAAAAAAATTCATGAAGTTTTGACTAAGTTAAGGTGGTTAGACATACAATTTTTTATATTTTTTAAAAGTTGTAATAAAAAATTCATAATTAATTATTTTCTTGGAAAAAAATTACAAAAAATATGCATCACATTAGGACATGAGTCCTCTACTTATATCTAAAATCTTATAAAAAAATATTATCATTTTATTGTGGTTAGGGTGGTTAGACAAACACCTACTACATTTTTTCCCCGAAATTTAAGTGCTACTACATTGAAATTTCAAATTTTTACCAAATAGATTTAAAAAAAAAAAACCAAGTAGTTTAGAAACTACATTCAATTTTCTACAAATTCTATTGTTTCATATTTTTGAAATGATATAGATAACTTATTCAAATTTTTATGTCAAGTTTCCTATAGCCCATTATGGTTATCCAAGGAGGACCACATATTCCATTATGATGATCTTACACATACCCCATTATGGTTAGCCAAGGAGGACCACATATTCCTCCTCCTTCAACCATAACATCCATACCCACCTATACCACTCCTCAAGTTACAACAACTATGTAACAGGTTAGTCATGTGACTCCTTTAACTATTCCCACTAGTATTCCTAGTTCTTTTGTGGCATCGAACATTTCATCCTCCACCACCTTCACCCCTATTAGTGTCCCCTTCACTTGTCCCAACAATACCTACACTCCATCACCATTCTCTCTTCCACCTTATACCACTTACACTGATCCTCTCATCACATAACTCTTTCTAACTGTGTCTACCATGTAACAAAAAATATCCACCATAAACCAAAAGCAAAATGCACCGCCCACATACTATGTCTATAGTAGCCCATTATATTTGGAAATATTAAAAACACCGATGCCACAAGGAATTGAAATTCCTAGGTTTGAGAAGTACAAAGGTAAAGGAGATCCTACTAATCATGTCAATGCCTATATCGCCTTATGCAATGATTTTTTCCTTGACAATAAACTATTAGCTAAACTATTTCCAAGGACTTTAAAGGATACTGCCTTGGAGTAGTTTTCCTCTCTACCCAATCATTCAATTTGATCATTAAATGGACTTGGTGATTCCTTTATAAGTCATTTCAAAGTCAACATGACTCCTAAAAAGACAGCGGCTGATTTGATGTGGTGTAATCAAAATGTGGATAAAAAACTAATTGATTTCATTTCACGCTATTAGTCATTGTATGCTTGAAACTAGATGTCAAGATGCAAAATTCACATCTCCAAAAGCTATTCATTGAAAACTTGCAAACTCACATTCAGGATAAGTTGACCATGATGAAATTTCCTTCTTTCATGGATTTATGCATAGCCCTTTGTGACTACCATAACTCGGTTACTAGTTGTGATTCAAAGTCCACTTCTAGCCGAGCTGAGAAGTATGAACAAAGAAACCAAAACAATGCCCAAAACTTTAGAAAACCAAACAAAGGATTCTTACATTTCAATCCCCCTCCTCCATAACCAACTCAACTTTTTCATAATCAAGTGGCATATGTTAAATTAGCGGTGCTCTTTACCTATGGGGACCCAAAGAGACAATTTACCCCCTCACTTGATACTCTCCATAACATGATGAATCAGTTACTACAACAACATATGATTACTTTTCCTACAATAAAACCCCTTTATCCTACCAAGACTTTATCCCCCACCTTTAAACCAAATTCTTATTGTCATTTTCATCACCAAAATAGACATGAAACAAAACAATGCAAGCATCTCAAACACATAGTGCAAGACCTCATTGATTCTAGCCATCTATTTGTTTCAAATGTTAATGTAATAGGAAATACGTTTGTTGCGCCCCCCAATCAAAATTTTCAAATTTTTAGACAATCCCATGCCTAAATGTGCAATATATCATTTGTCAAAGCTAGTGAACCTTCAAACACTAATGTGATGAATGTTGATACAAATACTGAACAACATGATCTTACTCCAACTATTACCTGGGTTAATTCTATGGATGAAATCATGGGTACGATAGATGTTATCCCTCATAAGGGCCCAATTAAAAAATCTCTTGATATTACTTTTTCTTCTCATGATATACCTGAAAAACTTCTTGATGGTCCTCTTTACATAGTTGGCCACATCTATGATAAGCTGGATATTAATAGATCCTGTTTGTGGTGAGAACATGATCGTGGAAGAATTTTTAGTATTATGTATGATCTTTATCAAGATGATTATGAAAAACCAATAGCATGGATTAAAACGCATATTAGTTTCATCTGCCCTACAATTAGATCGATCATACTCCCATTACAAAGAGGACCTAAAACATTATATGCAACATTCTCTATCATCCCACAGTCAGATTAGTTTCGTTTACGGCTAGGTTATCCTTGGCTTCGCTTGATGAAAGTTGTCCCTTCAATTGTTCACAAATGTTTTAATTTTCTGCTTCACAATGAGATATTTACTGTACACCATAGTGGCTCTAATCCATTGTCTTCTAAAGATAATTTTTCCCTAGAATAATTTTGGCCAGAACCTATGGAACCCATCACCCCTCGTAAAGACTTCTTTTTCATTTCCTATTAGAAGTTCAAAGCCAAAAAAATAGCTGAATTGTCTCTTTGCCACATGGCCCCGTCCACTTCTGCTACTCCTATCTTAGATGATACAATGTTTCAACCTAAATTTGAATATGAAAAAAAATTCAAGCTCACATGCAACCAACCATACACACTTCACCTTCATCATCTAAACACCCAAGATATAATGAAACAAACCTCGTCATGTCGCGTCACATTAAAAAATTTTATAAAGAAAAAGAGAAAGTGATTGCCCCATCTCTTTTGGTTCCTTGCATTCCTCCTCCTCGAGAAGAAAAGGATTCTATGGTGGATCAAATCACTCCTACACCTACACAACTTCAAAATAGAATAAAATGAAACCATGGTGCTCGAGAGCGTAGGGATCATCGTCGTCTCCTTGCTCATCATTTATAAACAGAAGAAAAAAAAGAAAATCAACCTCCATCTTTAACAAAATCAATACCTAATCACCCTCCTCCTCTTGACCCACCACAAGATAGTACATTACAACCATCACAACAAAATGATCTGATACAACAACCGGAACTCTTGATACATCCTTCAATGGAAATTACCATTTGTCCTCCCATCGTGATTAATATTGATGATGATGAGGAGGAGGAGATCTCTAAAATAAGGATGTAAATTCTTTATTTTCCTCTTCCATGAACTTAAATGATAAATCTCCTACACCAAGTTAGGAACCTAGCACTTCCCCTAGTTTGGAACTTGCAATTCTCCCTTTGGATAGCCAACCACCCTCACAGTACATTGAACATGAATGGGAGGCAGATGACTTGTTAGATGGTTGACTTTCATTTTCCTTAACTAGCCTTTTTACATTTTTCTTTTTCTTTTTTATTTTATTTGGTATGATTGTATGTGTGTATTGTGTTCCCTCATGACATGTGTTTCATGTTCTCTCTCTTTGTGCACTTCCTCTATTTGTACCTCTACTCTTCTATATGTCATACTTTATCTTTTATTTTTTTCTCTTGTTTTGTGTCTTCCTTTTGGGGATGACACAAAGTGTTAAGACACCCTATGTCTCTTCCATGTTGACCCAAAAGGTCCCTTTTCCTTTTACTTTTTCTTTTCTTGTGTTTTCATTTTGGGGATGATGCAAGGCATTGAGACTGAAATGTCTCCTTTATGTTGACCCAAAATATTTTCCTTTTCTTTTTCCTTTTCATTTTCTTTTTGTTTGTGTTTTCCTTTTGGGGATGATGAAAAGCATTGAGATAGAAATACCTCTTCTATGTTGACCCAAAAAAAAATATTTTTCATTTTCTTTTCGCTCTCTTTATGTCATTCTTCTAGTTCTATGTATTTGGGGAATGATGATAGTTCTGAGCTCTTTCATAAAAATGTTGTAGAAATGAACATACTGACCCCAAATCCATAGATCCATTATGTGTTTGGTGTGTTCCTTTTTGGGGGAAACCCCTCTCTTTTTTTTTTCTCTTACATGACACAACCTTAATTGGAAACATATGACTTGGCATAGGGGCTTTTGCAAGTTAGCTCTCATGTATTCTTTCTTCTTGTATTTTTCATTTGCTACTTTAAAGTAATCACTCACAGTATGGTTTGTAGAAATTCCTTTAAAGTGGGGCATATATTGGCATTATTCATTTGCATTCTTGGTTCTTAGTGCATCCTTGTCACTTCATATGATGTGCTTGTCATTTTGTGGATGACATTGGGTATAGTGTCCTTCATAAACATAATCTATCTTAGCATATTACATTCCTCTTGGTGGCTTGATACAATGCACTACATCCCCTAATTTGTGAATATTATATTCTTTGATTGGTCCTCTCTTGGACACATTAGACACAATGTTCCCTAATTGATAGACCTTGCATGAACTAAAAAAGACTCATTTGAACATTTGTTTTACATTTTACATTTTTCATTTACTTGGCCACCTTGTATAACATAGCTTGCATGCCTGTGGTGCAATCCTATTTGTTCATGATTTCTAAGAATACAAAGCTTTGCTTGTCTCATGGAGCACAAACTAACATTTTCCTTTGTGGCACTTTATTAAAGTTATCAGGAGGTATAACTTTGATATGGTTGAGCGGGAAGCCCATTCTGATGCATGACTTTCCCTATAGCCACCTATGTGTTTGTGAGTACATACCATCCAAGTGTATGTTTCTCACCTTTTGGGCCTTCTCACCTGGTGGACAAACATGAGTTCCATCACCCCAGAGTGAGTATGTATTTTCTTTAAATTTAGACAAACGGCCTAGATCTAATCCACAACTAGCTTGACAAATGATCGAAGCTTGCTCCAACCCTTTCCTTTTTCTTTCTCTTTTCTCTTTCACATGTGTGTTCCTTTGTTCTTATGTTTAGTTTTCCATGGGATCTTCATCTTGGGGGCTTGATCATCCCTCTTGATTGTTGTAATCTCATCTTGCTAGCATAAGTACATTTGGATCCCTCTCGATTTGGATGGCTACTTTAGTGTGAGTTTGAAGTAAGGTCATCCTCTCACTAAAGTGGGGGTTAAATGTACCATAGAAAAATGGATCTTTGGAAATTTCATGGTCATTTAGGTCTTTTTCCTGTGATACTTGGCTTATCTTTCTTAGATTTAATGTTGTAATGTAACTTAAACAACCACATTAGGTATTGAAAATTCAAATTATTAGGACTTTATGATGTCTTGTGAAGGTGTTGTGAAGTGTTCTAACACATTTCTACACTTTTCGAGACTCTTCTTATAATTCATCTAAATATTCCCTTTTTATTCCTTACCAAGTCTTATTTTGAAGTGTTGTAAAATCTTCTAACAAACTTTCACTCTTTTCTAGGCCTGTCACCACTACTTACACCTTTCTTATGCTTTATTTGGACCCTTTAATGTGCACTTAGAGGCCTTAATTAAGTTTTTTTTTAATATAAACCTGACAAACAACATTAAATACAATATAATCACCGACATCCACTTGCCTACCTTGAGTGGGACTCATTCGCCATCAGTAGTGAATGAATCCCTCTTTGCACAAAATTCAAAATTAATTCAAATTTCTTTCAGGTTTCTATTCATTAAGACCTTATGTCGGTGTCATATGTATTTTTGGGAAGTTAGGGCATAAGTGTGTATAAATAAGTGTTTTTCCATCCATTTTAACCCCAATTCATCTAGTTCACTTAATCATCTCATACAGTCAAGCATTCAAGCATTTTTAATCATTCAATCAAGCAATCATCAAGCTTATTGGAACAACCATTGACATATCTTTAGACTTTAAAACCAAGGTTTTGGTGAGTTTAGGACTCTTGCATGTTGTTTTTTCATCATTCCTTTCTTTTTTTCATTTCATTTCTTTATCAAGGGTTTGATTACCAAAGTAGGATTTGACCAAGGAAAATCCCTATACTCTAACCCTTAACCATTTTTCCCTTCTTTGCATGTGTGTTTGTAGGTCTTCTAGGCAGATTTTTCAAAGAAATAAGTGTTGAAAAGTGGTCAACAAGTCATCAAAGCTCTTCAAGTCAGCGAAACCATAATTCAAGCTTGAAGACAATATTTAGCCCATTTTCTGCAGATTTGGTTTCGTTAACTTGACAAGAAGACAAGTGTAGATTTGGACCCACATATCTGACTTCAGAATTTGCAAATTTCTGTAGGTGGATTGATTCACCATCAATGGCGAATGAGTCCCATTACTAGGCTAGTTTTGAATATTGCTAATATGTGGTTGTCATTGATGTCAACACTATTAGCATTAATGTTATTGGAGGTTATATATGTCGAGGACATTGAGAAAATTGTAATAGAATAAGTTGTAGGTTCTTGGTGGTGAAGTGAAGTTCATTATGTTGGTTAGCTTAGTATGTTGATGATCAGAGGTTGTGGATTAAAGAGTTTCTTTTTTAGTATATCTAGTTTATCCACTATAAGTTTCAGAGGTTCGTATGCAGACTTGATCAAGTTATGAGTTTTAGTGTTTTGACAGTTTTTATGTTGCTTCAATTGGTGTTCCTTAATGAAGATGATATGATTCTAGTAATCTGAGTTGTTGTGTATCCTTTTGTAGTGTTTCATGATGCTTTTGGATATTTCTTTATCATGATCTATCTTTTTTGTATGTCCACATTGATCGGTGTACTCGCAACTGGTGATTTTCTCTTGCGTGTTCATGTTTTTCATGTTCTTGGCTAATAGGGTGATTGTACCATGTTGTGGATCTTTGAGGAATAATTCTTGAAGGTGTTTCATGTTTTATGATGTTTTTGGTCATCACTATGTTGTGTCCGACTTTGGTTGATTCACATTGCAAATTGTTTATTGATTTGGGCTGACAGTTTGTATTCATTTTATATTTTATTGAAGCTGACATGTAGATGATGTTATTCTTCTTGAAGATATATATGAGTGATTTTTTTATCATTTGAATATGTGTGTAAATGTGTGCAAGCCCTGTGTGCAAATAAAGTTCTAATCATTCGAAGGAAAAAGTAAAGTGTGAAGAGTGAGCACATTTTTTTTGCTTAATCAAAACTGTAATCGTGCATGAGTATTTGCTATTTTATCAGTTCAATCTTACAGATTTGATCCATATAGTTTTGTAAGATAGTGTGTCTTTCTTTGGGCAGTAAGCGTTGTTGTAATTGATTAGTGTGCTCTAGGCAATGTGCTTGAATGCATGTGCATTCCCATTTATTCTCTTATAATTTTAACACGGTATAATCTTGTGGATTGACATCCACCGTGGTTTTTCCCTTAACAAGGTTTCCACATAAAAATCTTGGTGTGATGTGCGTTTCTAATGTGGTGATGGTTTATTCTTTCATGTTTATTAATTATATCTGAGAATAAGGTTAGTAAGTTTGATAAAAAGATTTTTTTGTGACAACTACTTCAACCCCCCTCTTAGTTGTCCGCCCTTTTGTTGCCAACAATTGGTATCAGAGTAGGTTCCTTGGAATAAAATTAACAACTTGAGGTGATCTAGGATGGCAACAAATAAGAAGGATAGTCTGAGATTTGATTGAAAAAATTATTCATTGTGGAAGACTTGAATGGAGTGTCATTTGAGATACATTGGTGAACCCTTTTGTAACATTACAAAGAAAAAATATATCATTCCACGGAATGGTCCTTCTTTGGCAAGTGAGATCAAAGATATTGAGTACAATATCAAGGCTACAAAAGCATTGTTGAGTGCTCTAGTTGATTCCGAAATGACAAATGTAATGGATTTGAAGATATCTTGTGAGATCTAGAAAAAGTTGGAAACTTTGTATGAAGATGATGCACATGTGAAGATTGCTAATTTGCAAAGTCTGAAAGGGAAATATGAAACATTGAAGATGGGTGAAGATGAAAACATCACTGCTTTTATGCAGAGAGTGTATGAACTTGTGTGTAATATCATATGTGCTAGTGGAACATTGGAAGAATCAAAGATTGTTACTAAAGTGCTCAGATCCTTTCCTACTGCATACAAACACAAAGTTGAACATTGCTATTGAGATCCAGACTATGGCAAATGTAACCAGAGACATGTTGATTGGAAAGCTTGTTCCTTTTGAGTTAAGTGAGTTTGGTGATGCTCTTCCTAAGATAGAATCTGCATTCAAAGCTACTACCTCTGGTAAAGATAAGAAGAATTATGATCCAGGAGAAAGTTCTAGAAACTTGTCCTGGTATGAGTAGGAAATGAGAGAGATTGAAGAAGAAGAGAAAAATCTAGATGAGCTTGAATCACTTCTTGTCAAGAGAATACCTAGAGGAGAAGGTAAGTACAAAGGGAAATTTCCTCTTAAATTTTTTTCATGCAATAAGATAGGTCATTTTGCTTCAAGATGTCTAGAAAGACTTCCTAAGCCAAGACCTAACAAGCCTAGATTCCAAAGAAAGTGTTATTATGCTGGTGGTGAAGGTGTGACAGATGATGAATTTGATAAATGGAATGCAAGTGAAGATGAATGGGTATTTATTGTTATCAAAGAAAATGATTTCGTACCTACTAAATCTTCTAGTTGCATGAATGTGGAGAAAGCTCTTGAAGCCAAAATTGAAGAAAATGATGAATGGGTAATTGATAGTGGATGCTCACATCACATGACAAGTGATAAAAGTAAATTTGTGAGCTTGGAAAAGTATGATGGTGGTGTGTAATATTTGGTGATGACAAATCTGGTGTAATCTATGGTAGAGGATCCATTTCTCTTGATGGTAAGAACAATACTGATGATGTCCTATATGTGGAAGGTTTGAAGCATAATTTGTTAAGTGTTGAACAAATGGTTGACAAGGGATATAATCTTCAATTCAAGGATGGAAAGTGTAGAATATTGGGGAATTCTAGAAATGTGATTACATCTAGTACACAAATAAAAGGTAATATATTTCACCTGAATGTTGCTAGTAAAATTTATTTGATTGGTCAAGTTGATGAAAGTTGGTTGTGGCATAGGAGATTGTGTCATGTAAATGTTGAAAATATTATCAAGATAAGTTCTACTCATGCTATGAGAGATCTTCCTAAGTTGGTAAATCCTACTAATACCATATGCAAGGAATGCTAGTTAGGGAAGCAAACTAGATTTTCATTTTGGAGGAAGCAACATTGTTCAAATGAAGCATTGGAGCTTGTGCATACTGATCTGTGTGGTCTTTCTAGAGTCAAAAGTCTACAAGGAGACATGTATTTCATGTTACTCATTGATGATTATTATAGATTGATGTGGGTTCCTTTCTTAAGGGAAAAATATGAAGCTCTTAAGAAGTTCAAGATTTTTAAAGCTAAGGCTAAGACATAGACAGGTTTGAATATTAAATGTATGAGATCAGGTAGAGGTGGTGAATTCATTTCTAGTGAGTTTAATTATGTTTTTGAAGAACATGGGATAAAGAGACAATTATCTACCCCACAGACCCCTCAGCAAAATGGAGTTGTGGAAAGGAAGAACATGACAATTCTAGATGCTACTAGGACTATGATGTTGGAAGGAAATGCCCCTCATATCTACTGGAGAGAAGCTATGGGTACTACTTTGTACACTCTCAATAGGGTAAATATCAAAGGTGATACCGGTAAGACCCATTATGAGCTATGGTTTGGTCATAAGCCTACTCTTAGATACTTAAAAATATTTGGGAGTAAATGCTATATAAAAAGAGATGAAGATATAGGAAAGTTTGATGCTAGGAGTGATGAAGGTATCTTTCTTGGTTATTCCAATAAAAGTAAATCCTACTGGTGCTTCAATAAGAGATTGAGGAAAGTGGTTGAAAGTGATAATGTCAAGGTTGATGAAGACACATTTAGACCATCTAGAACCTATGGATACAATTCAGATGATCAAAATGTTAGTACAGTTTAAACTCATAATCAAATTTAAATCATTTTGGTGAATCAACAAAATCAAGAGGAAGGAACTAGTGAAAGTGTAGAAGTGAGATCACAAGATCTTGAAGTTCAAGAACATCCTAAGACTCCAAGGTATGTAAGACTAAATCATTGAAAAGATCATATTATAGTTGATAAGAACAAAGGTGTTCAAACTAGGAAAAGAATTGCAAAAGAATACTATTTGATTTCAAAGACTGAGCCTAATAATGTCAATGAAGCATGCATAGATGAACATTGGATGGAAGAAATGAAAGAAGAGCTACAACAAATTGAGAAGAATGATACATAGATTCTTGTTTCAAGACCTAAGGACAAAAATGTATTTGGAACTAAATGGGTTTTTTTGAACAAACTAAATGAGCAAGGTGAAGTTGTTAGAAACAAAGAAAGATTGGCATGTAGAGGATATTCACAGATGGAAGGAATTCACTTTGAAGAAATTTTTTCCCCTATTGTTAGGATTGAAGCTATGAGACTATTTCTTGCTTATGTTGCTTACAAAAATTTCAATGTTTATCAGATGGATGTCAAGTCAACATTTCTAAATGGTGAGCTAGAAGAAGCGTATATTGAGAAACCTGATGGATTTCAATTGATTGATCAGGGAGATATGGTTTTTCAGTTGAAGAAAGCATTGTATGGACTTAAGCAAGCCCCAAGAGCATGGTATGCCAAATTTGACAAATACTTGTTGAAGCCTAGATTTAAAAAAGGTACTGTTGATAGTAACTTGTATTTCAAGATTGATCATGATAGAGATTTGATTGTTGAAGTATTTGTTGATGATATCATTTTTGGAGGAGATGATAGTTTGTGCATGAAGTTTTCAGATGAGATGTAGAGTGAGTTTGATATGTCTATGATTAGAGAAATGAAATTCTTTTTGGGATTCAAAATTACTTAGCTAGAGAAATAGATCTTTATATCTCAGTCCAAGTATGTGAAAGAATTGTTGAAGAAGTTTGGTATGGAAGAATCAAAGCTAGTTGGTACACCTATGGTGACTAGATGTAAGTTGACTCAAGATGATGATTCTCCTTAAGAAAATTAGACTAGATACAAATTCATGATTGGTGGATTGCTTTATTTGACTCAAATTAGACTTGATATCACGAATGTTGTATGCATTGTTGCAATATTTCAAGCTGATCCTAGGAATCTCATGTGACAACTGTGAAGAGGATTTTTAGATACTTGAACGGAATAGTTGATTTTGGCCTATGGTATCCTAAAGAAGATGAATTTACTTTGAGTTCCTTTACTGATGCTGATTAGGCAGGAGATGTGGATGATAGAAAGAGTACCAATGGTGGTGCATTTTTCTTGGGAAAGAAGTTGATTTCATGGTTAAGTAAGAAGCAGAATGCCATTTCCTTATCTACTACAGAGGCATAATACATTGTTGCTGCTAGCAATTGTACTCAAGTATTGTAGATGAAGTAGATGTTGAAGGATATCAAAGTTGTGTATGATTAACCTATTGCTATATTCTATGACAATTCAAGTACAATTAATATTTCTAAGAATTTGGTGTTGCATTCAGAGACCAATCATATATCCATCAAGTTTCACTATTTGAGAGAGAAGGTGAGTGAAAAGGAAGTCAAATTGGAGTACGTCCCTACTAAGGAATAGATTGCAGACATCTTTACTAAGTCTTTTCTAAAGGATAATTTTTAGTATCTTAGAGGGAAGCTAGGGGTGATTACCCCTCCTAATTAGAACTAAGGTGCATTGAATTGCATCAGTTTGTGCATTTCATAGTCATATCTTGATCCATATTGATGTTGTAATGGTTGCTACTTAAGGGGAGTAGTCAGATGTTCAAAATGTGGTCTAGAGTTTTTGTGGAGAAAGATAATTTCTATCTTTTTCATTGATGTCAAAGGGGGGGCAGATTCATGTGAAAAAAATTGTGGGGAGAAGAGTTGAGAAGAGTCAAAATTTGAGTAGAAAGTGCTAAGAGAGAAAGTTGGATTGATGGTGTTTTTCACATCATATGTTGCCATCAATACCAAAGGGGGATATTGTTGGATATTTCTGATATGTGGTTGTCATTGATGTCAACATTATTAGCATTAGTATCATTGGAGGTTGTATATGTCAAGGATACTGAGAAAATTGTAATAGAATAAGTTGCAGGTTGTCAATGGTGAAGGAAAGTTCATTATGTTGGTTAGATTAGTATGTTGATGATCATAGGTTGTAGATTAAAGGGTTTCTTATCGAGTATATCTAGTTTATCCATGTTATGTTTTAGAGGTTTGCATGAAGATTTGATTGAGTTATGAATTTTAGTGTTCTGACAGTTTTTTTGTTGCTTCAATTGTTGTTCCTTAATGAAGATGATATGATTCTAGTAATATGAGTTGTTACAGATCCTTCTATAGTGTTTCATGATGCTTGTGGATGTATTTGGATCATGCTCTATCTTTGTTGTACATATGCATTGATTGGTGTGCTTGTGATTGGTGATTTTCTCTTGCGTGTTCTTGTTTTTCATGTTCTTGGCTGACAAGGAGATTGTAGCATGTTGTGGATCTTTGAGGAAAAATTATTGATGGTGTTTCATGTTTGAGGATGTTGTTTTGGGTCGACACTATGTTGTGGCCAACTTTGGTTGATTTGCATTGCAAATTTTTTATTGATTTGGGCCGACAGTTTGTATTCATTTTATATTTTATTGAAGCTAACATGTAGATGATGTTATTCTTGTTGCATATATATATGAGAAATTGTTTTATCATTTGAAGATGTGCGTGAATGTGTGAAGCAAAGTGTGAAGGCCCTGTGTACGAATAAAGTTCTAATCATTTGAAGGAAAAAGTGAAGTGTGAAGAGTGAGAAAATTTTCTGTGCTTAACCAAAACTATAATCATGCATGAGCATATGCTATTTTCTTAGTTCAATCTTGCAAATTTGATCTGAATATTTCTCTAAGATAGTGTGTCTTCCTTTTTGCAGTAAGCCTTGTTGTAATTGAGCAGTGTGCTCTAGGTAGTGTGCATGAATGCATGTGCATTCCCATTTATTCTCTTATACTTTTAATAGGGTATAATCTTGTGGACTGATCTTCACCGTGGTTTTTCCTGTAATAGGGTTTCCATGTAAAAATCTTGGTGTTATGTGTGTTTTTCATGTGGTGATGGTTTATGCTTTCATGTTTATTAATTAGATCTAAGAATAAGGTTAATAAGTTTGATAATAATTTTAATTTCTATGACAACTAATTCACCCCCCCTCTTAGTTGTCTTCCCTTGCATTGCCAACAACTGGAAAAGGTGTTTTGTTTAGATTTTAGCTCCTGACACTCATAAACTAGTTTCAACAAAGTTTACGAGAAGAAAGACTTATTCGCCATTAGTGAAGAATGAGTCCCACTGGTCATCAATAGTGATTTATAAGAAATTCCAAAACCTTCCATCATCAACATTCTATCTCCAAGTGCACTCTACTCAGCCTCATTCAATTATGTTTTCATTTGTGCATGTTTCTAGTTCATGTTTGCATACAACACTATGTTTTTAAACACTTCACATTTCTTAGGTTTTGCATAAATAATCAATCAATTTTATCAACTTGTTGCATCTAGATCATTGCATTAGTTTGAGTGAACCACCTAGATTTTGATGTGGGATCTATCTCTTTCCTTTAGGTGAAAAACCCTAATTGAACAAAAGTGTCAGCATTTCACACTGCCCAAAAATCTATGGTTCACTAGGAAATTACCTTTTTTGATGGTCAAGTAAGAAACAAGCTTCAATTTCCTTATCTATAGTGGAGGTGGACTATATTGCAGCAACATCTTATTGCACTGAGCTTCTTTAGATGAAGAGAACTTTGAGTGATATCTTGAGGTAGATTATGGTCATCCTATATCCATATTTTATGATAATACAAGTGCAATAAACATATCAAAGAATATTTTGGTGCACTCCCGAACCAAACACATACCAATCAAGAAACATTTCTTAAGTGGGAAGGTGGTTGACCAACAAGTGAAGTTAGAATATATTGCTACATAGGAACAACTTGTAGATAATTTTTACTAAGCCTCTTCCAATAAGACTTTTGAATATCTTCAAAAAAGGTTGGGAGTGATAGCCTCTTCATCTAGCCATTAATAAAATTTAGTTCTTAGGGGGTGGTATTTAGTGAGAACTCATTACTGCACTATCTTATAACTCCAAGAATTTGTTTTCTATTAATGTGAAAAGGGGAGTAGTAGAGAAAAGGGGAAGATAGGGGAGCAATAAAGATAAATTATGTTATGCAATATTACCATCAATGACAAAACACGATAGTTTTAAAATTATTGTCTTTGATGTCAAAGGAATTTAGGCGTTTGATTATATAGATTGATAGCAAGTTCATCACGATGCAATCTGTTGATCAAAGAAGATATAATCAAGGGCATCACAAGAGTAGATCTAACCTCACATGGATAAATAAAATTCATGTAAACATACCTCTACTTTGGCACATCTATCATGTTAAAGAAAACTAAATTAAATTGATCTTAATTTGGGTTGACCCTCCTTAATTATGGTGCTCATATTTATGAGTTTAAATTCAATAAAACTATTTTTTATGTAATGGGCTAACCCCTCCTTGTTTGATTCCCATATTTGTAGTGATTAAAAATGAAATGAAAAAATATTTTGTATGGGCTGACCCCCTTTTGGAGTGCCCAAGTTGAAATTGAAAAGGTGCATACAAATCGAGTGTTGTCTCCCTTGCAAAGAGATGTATCTATTGACGAAGTCACCCTCCTTCATGAAGATATAAATAAAATGTGTGGAGTATGGAGAATATGTGTGTGGAAATAAAAGAAATACCATACAAGCACAAGCATATTTAAGGAGTGGACAATTATAGAATATCATTAAAGGTGGAATTTTGAAGGAGAAATATTAAGGAGAACATATACTTCATATTGGAGAGGTTGGTGTCCCTTATTGAAGGGGATTGGTGTCTCATATTGAGTTGGAGCTCAAGTGTAGGGGATTGGTGTCTCCTTAGTTGGTTGGTGCCTACATAATTTATGAGAAATTTTTTATATAAAGAAATATTTTGTTGTGGTTTTCTTCTGTAACTTGGTTTCAATGTAATTCTTGTGTTCCCCTTGTGTTCTTATTTATATTGTTCTTTTAAAATGATTTTGGTTGTTAATTTGAAAATAGAAATGAATAGTCTTATATTGATTCACAACCCCCCTCCCCCTGACCCTCCCTCCCTTTGACCCCCTCTCCCCCTTACCCACAATATAAGCTTGTGCTCTTCATTAAATTCTAATGGTGTTCATTATGAGTTGTTCCGCCACTTTGAATTATTTTCCCAAAACCTTATTCAAATAATTTTAAGAGAGAATAATTTCAAAATTTTAGTTATGAATTACCCCTCGCAATAGATCTTATATGTCACTATGGGGTGCTTAGGTTGGCATACTAAGGGTCGGATCAACATATATACTAAAAACATGAAAACAACCCACATGCTATGTACATAAGAATAACTATAGTTAAAGATGGCTTGACTCTCAACATATAATGTGTTTAGTTCCATTCTGAAATAAGGATATTGATCCCTCTTTAAACATTAAATATCTGTCAAATTCCATTCTGAAATAAGGACATGATCCCTGTTTTAACATTTAATATCTGTCAAATATATATTTGCCTATTACTAAGGTCCCTAGGCGAGAAGGAGGCCACAATAATGCTCTCCTACATTGATACATAGGTGAATATATTTTGGGCAAAGAACGACGTGTGACCATCCCTCCAACGTGGTGGTCACAAGGAATATTATACTTATGCCTTGGTAGTTGGATTATTCAGCGAGATTTTTTTTTTTAATTTCCAGTTAAAATATTCAACCCTATTTCGCCCTTTTTTTTCCTTTTACCCTAACTGTGTAGAGAGAAACTGTAAGATGCTATCTTTCTTTACTGTGTTAGATTTCTACTCAACTGGTGCACTGAGTGGGGTGGAGCAGTTAGGAAGACCGTCATTTTATGGCTAGCCTTCAGCGGATACTGGCATGATAAACGATTGGGGGTGTTTAGTGCATTAGAACATTGTGGATATAATGCGTTGATTCTTTATTGACTACTCTAATCTGCATATATATATGTTTTCCTTAATCTGATTTGGGTTTGAGATTGATAGCCATCAGTGAATGTATGGCTATTATATTTACGGACATAGTTCGTTATTTTCCTAGCTACAGGAAAAGAATGGGGCGGCAGCTTCTAGAAGAATGTCATATAAGTTTTATTCATATTTATTTCCTTTTATTTACCTGCTACAATCTAAATAGATAATTTTCTTTCATGAATATTTGTCTCTCTTCTGGTAAGTTGGATGGGTTTTCTTGGATCGGCGCAGAGCAACCATTCCTTGTTATTCGTTTCATCGTTTAGTAGATGTCTAATGAAGAGATAAAAAGACTTATGACCTAGCAAGGTGGGTAGTAGCCCAAGGAGAACAGTGAGCACGCTGTCCTTAATGCAAGAAGCTACACAGTGATGAGAGCAGAGAAAAGCAGAGATAAGAGTACAGAACCAAAGTTTTGGAGAATAATCTTATTGTCCAAGCCGCAACCTCTCGTATCTTTCCCTATGCCATAGTTAGTTTACAAGAAGGATTAAATTTAATCTAACACGTTTTCATTGATCTCCTCATTATTGTTAACTTAATATCAATATTCTGGGTTATAAATTCTTTTCCTCGAAGTCAAGAGGCAAGAAATGTTGATTTTTGTAGCTAGAAAAGTGGGATATGGATTTGTTTTAAAGCAACTCAAGATTAGATATGCTTTAAAACAATTCGAGTTGGGTTTTTAGCAACAGCAGGATTTTTATTCTTTAAATAGAATGTTTCTGAGTTTGTGAGGATAAGATAAATCCAAGAGTGGGATTTTATTCTTTAATAGAATGTTTCTGAGTTTGTGAGGATAAGATAAATCCTAGAGTGATTTTATGTGTAAATAAAGCCAAAGAAAGCAAGGAAAGATTCTTTCCTTGCACGCTAAGTAAAGCAGCTAGGCTCTATAAATACAAGATTGCTGTAGCAAACTCATATTGTATTTTCGAAAGAAAAGTTTGCTGTTAGGCTGAATAGAAGATCCAACATTTGCAGGTTTTTCCCCGCATTGGGGTTTCCTGGGTATATCTGTGTTATTGTCTTTTGTGTTTGGCTTCATGTTATTTTTGCTTCCGTTATTAGTTGTTAATTAACCCAGGTATTAATTGTTATAAATCAGATTTCTTTCTGTGAATTTATTGTGCAATTAATCTGTTGCTGGGTTATAGAAATTAACATGGTATCAGAGCTCTAAACTCTGAATACGAAGCCAAGATTTGTAACGCAGATTTCAAGAAAAAAAAAGTCATCAGATTTTCGTCTCCAATTCTTTTGTGGCTATGGCAACCAGTGTTCGATACGAGGACAGGCTCGAGGGTGCGTCTAACTTCTTGCAGTGGAAGGTTCGGATTACATCTGTTCTCAAGGAGAACAGGCTATGGACCTATGCTAGCACAGAAGTGACTCCACCAACAAATGATCCTGTTGCCTTAGATTCGCATGAAGTCAAAGAGGCCAAAGCTCAAAGGATTATCCTGGATGGAGTAAGAGATCATTTAATTCCTCATTTATCGGGGAAAGACACCGCCAAGGAGATGTGGGATACGCTCACAAAACTTTATCAGAGCGACTATCAGAGTCGTAAGATGATGCTCAAGGACAAATTGCATAATACCAAGATGTCCAAAGGCGAGAGTGTGACCTCTTACTTGTCCAAGCTGACACAGGTCAGGGATGAGCTTGCTGCTATTGGAGAGACGATTAAAGAAGATGAGTTGGTGCGTATAGCCTTGAATGGTTTTTCAAAGCACTGGGAAGTGTTTGTCAAGTGTGTTGTCGGCAGAGATCGGCTACCTGATTGGGCAAGACTTTGGGATGATTTTGTTCAGGAGGAGATCCGTGAAGGTGCTCATCGAGGAGATCAGACAAAGAAGGTTCAAGATGAAGAAAATCTTGCTCTTGCAAGCAAGGGTAAGAAGAAGTCCAATAAAGAGCAATCGGAAGGTTCTTCTTCCAAGAGTGGGAAGAAGAAAGATCTGAGCAAGATTAAATGTTTTTGCTGCCATCAGATGGGTCACTATGCCAGTCAATGTCCGAATAAGAAAAATAAGGACAAGCAGAAGAAGCAATTTGCTGCTACAGCAGAGGTGGACGAGTTTGCATCACGATTTGAAAATGAGTTTTCGCTCATTGCCTGTCTCTCAAGTTCAATTGCCAACAGGGTATGGTATATTGATAGTGGGGCTTCTCGCCACATGACGGGAGTCAAAGAATGTTTCACCAAGTTGGAGGAGAAGAAGCTGGATTTCTATATTGAGCTCGGAGACAATGCCAAGTACCATGCAACTGGTATTGGCACCGTCAAGTTTCAGAGGGAGTCTGGCAAACCTTTGTTGGTGGAGGATGTGTTGTATGTCCCTGGCATGACAAAGAATTTAATCTCAGTTTCTGCCTTGGAAGACAAGGGTTACATCGTGACCTTTGAGAGGGGAAAAGTTTATATTCATCCCAAAGATTCCAAGATTGCAAAAGTGATTGGTGTCAGGCATGGCAGCTTGTTTCGGTTACAGTTTGAGCCAGCACATGCGTTGGTTAGTAGCTGTAAAGGGATAGGAGAATTATGGCACAGGAGGATGGCTCACCTTCACCATGGAGCACTTAATATTCTTAAGGAAATAGTGACAGGGCTGCCTGAGATGAAGACAGAAAAGCATGAGGTGTGCAAGGGTTGTGCTCTTGGGAAATATGCCAAGACCAGTTTTCCAAGCAGCGACACTAGATCCGAAGGGATTTTGGATCTTGTACACTCAGATGTGTGTGGACCTATGTCAACAACATCCTTGAATGGATATGAGTATTATGTTACCTTCATTGATGATTTCTCCAGGAAGACGTGGATATATTTCATGAAGA
Source organism: Sequoia sempervirens (assembly GCA_007258455.2). Lineage (NCBI taxonomy): Eukaryota > Viridiplantae > Streptophyta > Pinopsida > Cupressales > Cupressaceae > Sequoia > Sequoia sempervirens. The sequence continues at coordinate 138,288,487 of VDFB02086081.1, forward strand.
ATAAAGATGAGGTCTTCAGTAGGTTCAAAGAGTTTAAGGCTCTCGTGGAGAACCAAACTGGGAAGAAGATCAAGATACTGAGGTCTGATAATGGAGGCGAGTATACCTCGAATGCCTTCAAATATTTTTGTGCTCAGGAAGGTATCAAGAAAGAGTTGATAGTTCCGTACAACCCTCAACAGAATGGGGTTGCTGAACGGAAGAATAGAGCTATCGTTGGAGCAGCTAAGGCCATGCTTCATGATCAGGATCTGCCTTGGTTCTTATGGGCAGAAGCTTGCAACATAGCTGTGTATTTGTAGAATAGGAGCCCTCACAAAGTTTTGGGCAAATTGACTCCAGAAGAGGCGTTCACCTGTAAGAAACCAGATTTGGGGCACATTCGCATCTTTGGATGCCTTGTGTATTGTCACATTCCTGTTGAGAAGAGAACCAAGTTGGAACCTACTGCAGAGAAAGGTATCCTTGTTGGGTACAGTGAAACTTCTAAGGCTTATCGGGTTTATATTCCTGCTCTCAGGAAAATAGTGGTTCGCAGAGATGTGAAGTTTGAGGAAGAGAGGGCTCTTCAAAAGTCAAGTAACTTGATGAATGAGGAGGGACAAACATCCACAGTTGAGGTAGCACAAATTCCTCAAACTTCAGTCACACAAGCTGGAGAGCTGAATAAGCAGGATGATCAGATAGAGGAACAAATAATTCCTCAGCCTCAGATTCCTATTAGTGAGAAGAGGAGGAACAGGGCAGCTGAGCAAACATTAAGAGAGGCTCAAGAATATGTAGGTGATCCTCAAGATTCAGTCAGAAAAACAAGGGATCCCAGACGTTATTCAGATTATGTTGCTCTTATGAGTGAATTAATTGAAGTAGAGCCTTCCAGCTTTCAGGAGGCATCCAAGCATCAAGTGTGGAGAGATGCCATGGTGGAAGAGTATTCTTCCATCATGAAGAACAGTGTGTGGGAGGTAGTACCAAGACCAGAAGATAAGTCTGTGGTGGGCTCGAGATGGCTGTATAAGATTAAGCATGCTGTAGATGGTAGTGTGGAAAAGTTCAAAGCCCAGTTTGTGGCTAAGGGGTTTTCACAGAAGGAAGGAGTCGACTATGATGAGACTTTCACTCCAGTAGCCAGGTACTCATCCATAAGAGCTATCATTTCTATAGCAGCACAGATGGGTTGGAGGATTCATCAGATGGATGTAAAGATGGCCTTCCTCAACGGGGTGATTGAGGAAGAGATTTACATAGAGCAACCAGAAAGGTTTGAAGCACATGAGAGAGATTCTCATGTATGTAGGTTGAAAAGAGCACTGTATGGACTCAAGCAGGCTCCCAGGGCGTGGTATTCACGTATTGATAGTTACTTGCAGAGTGTGGGCTTCATCAAGAGTGGGGCAGATTCGAACCTGTACTATGTTCAGGTGAAGGGTGAACTTCTCGTATTGTTGTTATATGTTGATGACCTATTTCTCACAGGGTCAGAGGAGCTCATAGAACATTGCAAGTGGGATCTTGCAGGAGAGTTTGAGATGGACTTGGGGTTGATGCATTACTTTTTAGGATTGGAGTTATGGCAGAAAGAGGGAGAGATCTTCCTTGGACAAGGGAAGTACTTAATTGATATCTTGAAACGATTCAAGATGGAAAACTGTAAGCCTATGTCAACGCCACTTGTGACCAATTGGAAGAAGATTGATGCTTCCAGATCAGAGGCAGTGGACCCTACTTTATACAGAGAATTGATAAGCTCTCTTATGTATCTGGTCAACACCAGGCCAGACATTTGTTTTGCAGTGAACTCACTCAGTTAGTTTATGGTGGAACCTAAACGTGTGCACTAGATAGCTGCGAAGCATGTTTTGAGATATCTCCGAGGCACAGTTGACTATAGGCTGAAGTATGTTCAACAAGATGGAGTGAAGCTCAAGGGGTTTACTGATGCAGATTGGGCAGGCAGTACAACTGATCGAAAGAGCACTTCAGGGTGCAATTTTAGTTTGGGATCAGGAGCAGTCTCTTGGTACAGCAGGAAACAGAAGTCAGTTGCACTGAGTTCTGCAGAGGTTGAGTATATGGCAGCCAGTATGGCTACATGTGAGGCTATCTGGCTTCGGAAACTTCTAGCTGGGCTCTTTAATCAGGAGTTGGGTCCTACAGTCATTTACTATGATAATCAGAGTTGCATCAAACTCTCTGAGAATCCAGTGTTTCATGACAAGTCAAAGCACATTGAGATCAAGTACCAGTTCATCAGAGATTGTGTGGAGAAGGGGATAGTGAAGCTCAATTACATTCCTATGGACGAACAGATAGCAGATATCCTGACGAAGGCCTTGATGAAGAGCAAGTTTGAATTCTTCAGGGACAAGTTGGGTGTGGTGCAGAACACTTTCCTCGCTAAGAGGGAGTGTTGATTTTTGTAGCTATAAAAGTGGGATATGGATTTGTTTTAAAGCAACTCAAGATATGCTTTAAAACAATTTGAGTTGGATTTTTAGCAACAGCAGGATTTTTATTCTTTAAATAGAATGTTTCTGAGTTTGTGAGGATAAGATAAATCCAAGAGTGGGATTTTATTCTTTAATAGAATGTTTCCGAGTTTGTGAGGATAAGATAAATCCTAGAGTGATTTTATGTGTAAATAAAGCCAAAGAAAGCAAGGAAAGATTCTTTCCTTGCACGCTAAGTAAAGCAGCTAGGTTCTATAAATACAAGATTGCTGTAGCAAACTCGTATTGTATTTTCGAAAGAAAAGTTTGCTGTTAGGCTGAATAGAAGATCCAACATTTGCAGGTTTTTCCCCACGTTGGGGTTTCCTGGGTATATCTGTGTTATTGTCTTTTTGTGTTTGGCTTCATGTTATTTTTGCTTCCGCTGTTATTAGTTGTTAATTAACCCAGTTGTATTAATTGTTATAAATCAGATTTCTTTCTGTGAATTTATTGTGCAATTAATCTGTTGCTGGGTTATAGAAATTAACAAGAAATATAGAAGATTGGCCATTCTATCTAAATTTTGTTGAATATTCCAGGCATTATTACATTTCACATTACTCATGAGGCCAACATAAATCACAATGATTAAATCCATTTTAAGATTCAATATGGGGAGAGGTTGAGAATGCTTGTCTTCTCCCTTTCTCCCCTCACGACCAAACCCAAAATATTTTAAGACATATAAAAGGAAATCCAATGAGCAACACATTAACACACCACAACTCTAATACAATGGATATTCCCAATCAATCAAACATGAACCATAAGAAAAAAAGAAAACATACTGCTATAGGCTTCCAAATAAACTTGATGAAGGATGAATTGGGACTAGCAAAGAATACTCCTTTTTCAAGCTTTCATCCTCCTACCCTCCCTCTCCCTTCCAAAAGTCTAAAGGATCAAAGAAAATCCCCATTATTTTCCAAAACAAAGGAAGATTAAATAAAACCCTAATCTCCTCATCTTCAAATGCGAAGGTGATACTTGTCACCATCACAATTGAGCTTATAAGACCAATCCTAAGCATGGGCACACACAATGTGCATGAAGATTTTATGGGGTCATCCTATCCATGGTTGATAGTTTTAAATTTTGTCAGTTTTGTTTCTTGCTTAATTTGAAAAGGCCTAAACTTAATTAAAAGTTATTTTTCACATCCTAAATTGACACCAACACCAAGACTAATAAAATATGATATAAATACTAAAAAAAATTGTTTAATAACCTTTCAAAAGAAGTAAACTTAAAAATAATATTAACATACCCATTTCCCCACCACTCACACCTTTCAAAACTAACATCTTAACATAAGTTTCAAACACCATGTAAAAAATAATTAACATCAGAAAATACAATCCACATTACAGAATAATTTTAACATCAAAATAAAAATTACAAAAGTAAGAACTTCACCTTTGCATATAGGGTAGGGTCAGGTTCGACTGCTCAGTCACATTAGGTGCTTCCGAATGACCTCCAAAATTTCCAATGGGTCATGGGGCTTCTCGCACACTCAATTGCACCCATTAGTATGTTTGTTATATAGCCAAAGTAACTTAGGGTGCAATCAACATTATAGGTGGTCATTTATCATTCAAATTATATACTAATTATAATTCTTCATCATAAAGAACATCATTAAAATATTCCATTTATATATCTCATATCTATCTTTTAATTCATGTAATATGGATAGTTCATTTTTTTACTATATAACTATTTCGATTTCAATTATCTAAAACTTGTATAATCCAAACATACATTTATGACCTTAAGATAAAATATAAGATAATGTAGGTAATCCTAGGTATTACAACATTAAAATATTGATCCTTTCTAACTCAATTACAATAACACAAAATTGACATAATTTAAAGCACACTTTAAGGATATACAAATTTGGTAAGCTAACCAATCTAACACATGAGTAAGATATTTTTCATAAACAATTAACTAAACCAATTTTCTTATCCCATATATTCATTTTATTAAATTTATTTACAAAATTGGGATCCATTGATGAATGAAAAAAAAGATGCAAAGAAGGTTGTGCCTCACAACCTAACAAGATAAAACCAAATAATATCAAATAGACTACTAGTTAACTTAGAGGCCATTATAGAATTCATTACTAGTATAAAGAATCTAGGGCTTGATGTAAGCCTATGCTTTCCATATTCTCTTAGAAAAAAATGTGTCTTGTATCTAGATATATTCCTTCATGATGAGAAGAATATAGATTACAATTCCTTTCTAATTTGGTTCCCTAAGAGGAAATCCTAAATAAATATAATTCTTTATGAGAATTTTTCAGTCATAATTTCCTTCTATAGCTTTGATGATCCACTTAGCATAGAGATGAATTCATTTATGATCGATTAAAAGTACACCTAAACCACCAACATCATGAGGGTGATAATATACTTCCAAAGAATAATGATAAAATAGTTTATTTTCATCCACAAATTCTTAAAGAATGTCTTTCAGTAGCTTACCAAATCTTAGATAAGAGGTCTTAGAAGGGAACAAATAAGAGGCAATGAATGCGGTTATTGGGCATACTTTTAGAGAAAAATTTGAACTTTCTAGCTAATGAGAGAGGCTTAGTGATATAAAAACTTATATATTTTAGTTATAATAATTAAAACTTTCCATAATATAGTAGTTGAGACCTAAAATGTAAAGGGAGTTCACAAAATTAGAAATAGTTTCCTAAGGTCAATACATTTCCAACTAAAAGAATCTAACCAAACATGTTTGGGAAAATGACTAGCTATAACATTAGCTATTTTAGCATCAAGTACTAAAGCCAAAGGATTAGTATAATACATGAAATAAAAGGGGTATGTTTCATATTACTCTTTTCCTCAAGAAAAGTGAGAATGAAATGATAAAAAAATTACCTATTGACTTGTTGGGTGGGAAAATTAGGCATAAAAATATCTTCGACAATCTTGTTGGAGAATGATTAGAGTGGGAATATATTGTATAACATTAGGTATCTTAGCATTGAGTACTAAATCTAAATGATTATTACAATATATGAAAGAAAAGAAGGGAATGTATGGTATTACTTTTTTCCTAAAGAAAAGTGAGAATAAAATAGTAAAAAATACCTATTGACTTGTTAGGTAGGAAAATTAGACACAAAATATCTTTAACAAGCTTTTTGGAGACCATATTGGCTAAAAGATTATCAAATACTTCAAGAAAAAACACTTCAAGAGTAGGGGTACCCTTATAGATAGATTTAAAAGGATGAAACATATTTAATTGCTAACCATTAATGGTGATACAATCTAAGGTATTGTTGAATAACATATATACAAAATGAGAAAAATATGCCCCAAAATAAAGATCCTGGAGCATGGTATGAATGATGGTCATTCAATGCAATCATAATACCTAGAAAATTGAATTTTGATTGATATTACATTTTTTGTGAACATTAACCCCATTTCATCCCTTCCTATTATAAAAAAATGATATTGAGGATGTATAAAAACTTGATGAAATTAGTTTACTCAAGATAAAATAGCTAGAGAAGTAGTTTTATCTTGAGAACATGAGATTTAATAAGGTGATAGACTTGGACTAGTTAGATATTTCCTTTAGCTCACCAACATTAGTTGTCAACATAATATTATCTTTAGATTGATCAAATTTTCTAAATAATTCACTTTAAAAGTTTTGAGATGCACTGCATAAAGGTCTCCACACACAATATACCATATTTTTAGAACTCACATCATAATCCATATAAGCTATGAGATTTTTCATTGCATATAATGAATTATGACCTCACACAAATCTTCCTTATTAAGAAGTTCATCACATAGAATATGTTGATATTTTGAAACTTTAGAAGGAACCACACTTAGTCATTATTACAAAGTAATGTTTAGAGATGGATTATATTCTTGAGTAGAAAAAATTCTCTTCTAATGCCAAATAAAGGTGCGAAGAATCTCTATAAGTTTAGCAAATATTTTTCCCCTCATTTTTTTTAATGGATTTATATGCATGATGATCTCTTAGAGCCTAAAAGTATCCCTTAAAGACCTTTTCCTCAATCTTAATCTAATGAAGACAAAATTTTATTTGGGAAACATGATTAGAGTGGGTATATAAAAAGTATTTTGTGTGTTGAGAACAATTACAAAAGGTTGATCTTCCATGTCAAGGGTCTAAGGTTCTAATGTGGTATTGAATTGACAAATAATTGAGGTGGTAGCCTTGTGCAATGGTAGCAATGGTCAAGATGACTAATATAAATAGGGATGAAGTGTAAATATTGAATGTGTGATGACCTTGTGAGTAATAAATGACATGTTGTAACAAAGTAGTCTTCATTTCCTTTAATTTGGTAAGCGATGATCCCACAATATTGGTTTACAATTTTTGGGAAAACTAGACACTGAAATAATTTTTCTAACTAAATCTTCACTTTTGGGCACCTATAGCGGCTAAATCGTGAGGAATTTGAAGAAGATGCAAACTAGTGATTTGTGACATTTTGTTTGTAGATTCTAAATATATTTTTTTCAAAATTTTTGAAATCATATTGCACTTCTTTTTCCATCACCTTTGAAAACTAGTTTTTTCAATAAACACCATTTTTAAGGAGTGACGCTCACCGTATACAACATAATATTTTTTCCATGAAGGATACAATTCTATTTTTTTTTAATTTAAAATTGTAACTACAATATTTAGTGTTTACAATTAGATTCATAGTGTTTTATTGATTTTTTTTCCTTAATCAAGTTTCAAAGTCAAAGCAATTACAATTCAAACATAGGAGGACTGTATACAAAGTAATTTTTTTTGTATATGTATCAAAATCCAATTATTTTTTTGCTGTATTAAGTACTTCAATATCTAGTGCCCTCATATTTTTCAATTTTTTTTTGATAATCTGCTATTTTTTGACATGTGTACAATAAAGAGCTTCCTTTTTGGTGAAAAACCTATGTTTAATTAAACTAAAAAAAAATACATAATAAAACCAAAACATATTAAAATTATATTCATTGGATAGCTTGTTCCTAGGACTACCATCATCCAGTTGGGTCTGTGAAGTCTCCTCCATTTTCATCCTCAACCTGAGCTTTGAAGGGTAAAATTTTGGAGTTTTTTGGTCCCTGAGGGTGAGAAGGTGGGAAAAGGGGGGTTCACTCGAACCATGATTCACTCAAACCTTGGTTCACTCGAACCTTGGTTCCAGCGAACCCCCTTTGCACAAAGGTTTTCTTTTTTTTTACTCCTGGGAATGGTGGGGCCCTGTTTTTAATGGGTTCACTTGAACCAAGGTTCTAGTGAACCCCTTTTGGGTTCGCTCGAACCAAAAGTTCATTCGAACCCCAAAAAACCAATTTTTTTTACATGGGGTCATTTTTTGCAACTTTTCCTTCCTCATTGGAATTGTAAACCACTTTTGTGGGTTTACCCTAAGTTTCTACTGAATACAAAATTATATTAGAAAGTTGTCTAAAAGGACAACACTTGACATGGGATCCATTAGAAAAGAGTAAAATTAGGAAAATAAATGAATGACTAATTACATCAGATTCCTTTCTCAATCCACTTGAGTAACATATCAATTCTAGCTTTAAGGTTACTCCATATATAACACATTATATGATAATTGTATAGGAAAGGACCCAAATTGTAGTACTCCTCTGGCTAAGGAGTCGGAAGAGAAAGATAGGTCAAGGGCTTCTTCTGGTATTTCATACGTTGAGAATTGAATTAAGTAAATAAGGGTAAAATTTAATTATTAAAATGTTAGATTAAATTGTATTTAAATATTTAATTATTTAATTTATCTTTTTGAAAAAGTTATGAGTTTATTAAATGATTAATTAAATATTAAAATTGTGTTTATTATTTTAACTAATTATCTTGTTGAGGATAATTGTTAGAATAAATTATATAAATTAATTAGATAATGTGTTTTGTAAATAAAAGTTGTAAAAAGCGGAAATTAAAACAAAAAAACATTGAAAATAGAAAAGTAAATAAATAAAAGAATGAAAAAGATGAAAGAACAAATGGGAATTGATATTTAACTGAAAAACTCACTTTTAAAAAAATAGAATTTCTTTTATTCAGGATTTTTGGTGAGCTTTTGCATGGGAATGAAATATATTTTATTTTTAATTAAAATTTTTTGGAGTTTTTGCACACACAGAGGTTTATGGAGATAGAAGTTGAAAAATATGGGGGTTATGCAACTTTGAATCTTCTGGAGTTTTTTTTTTTTTTTTTGGAAAAGGTTATTTCCATCCTTTTGTTTTGAAATACTTTGAAAGGAGTCGTAGATTTAAGGATTTGGATTCGAGTTTGGAGCACGATTTTCTGGAGAGAAGATTTGAAGCAGGCATCATCAGATTTTAAATAAGCACAGGATTCCAGGTTTCTTTCTCCACCTTTGATTTCTCTGAATCTGCAAAAGAAATAGAAAATTATGTCTTGAATAAATCTGTTTTGCAAAAGAAACATCCGGCTGAGATTTAGTTAAATATATTCTTCTGTGAAGGATAATGAAAACCTTGGAATTTAGATCTTAGGTATTAGCAAACCGTATGGAGGAAAAATCAATTGATTCGAAAACATATGTGTCTTTCCCACCTGATTGTTTAAATTTTATTATGGTTTTCCATTAAAAATTTATCTAACTTGACTATGCTTAAATTAGAGAAAAAAAATAAATAAATAAACATGATTTCTTTTGCAAGTAATAAGTTTGAAATTTCATAAATAAGTTTATATTTTGATTGTATACCCTGCCTGTAAATCCTTCTGTTGGTGTATTCTGTATTTTATAATAAATATGTTTTCACAGTTTATCAAAATCCGTACCTGTGAGAAAGGACGGGATTTTGAGAAAATTGAGTTATTCTTTGAAATAATGAATTTGAGTTTTTGAACATATATTTATATATAAACGTATTCATTTTGTTCCCTCTGTATCTTACGCTGTTATATCATTGCTAATATACATTTATTTATATATATATATTTACTTCGTTATATGTACATTCGAATGGAATGTTTTTTTAATTGAAATCTTAAATGTTCTGTGTTTTCGTTTGGGGCCGAATCCGTGCATTTTCCGTACGCATCTTTTGATATTAAGATAGGTTTTATGTTATTCATAGTAATACAAAATAAAAATATAAAAATAAAATAAAAATAAAATTAAATAAATGTAACATTTTTGGGTCGGAGGGAAGCACCTTTTCCTCCCCGTCGCGAAGGGCTGCGACAGCCATTGCTGGGAAGGACTGCTGTGCAGTCCTACGGACTGGCGCAGCAGTCCTTGACTGCCGCGTACACTGTGTGGGCAGTGATTTGTTTTAAAATGTTTTTTTTTTATTATTTAAAATTATATATATATATATATATATGTGTGTGGGGGGTATGTTTATATATATCTTATTTTATTAAAATTTTAATTATAATATATTTTATTTAAAAATGTAAATTTTAATTATTTTATTTAATATTATTTATTTTTATAATGGAAATATAATGATTTAGTTTAATGTTAATTTATTACATTTAAAAAAAAAATGTAATTTATTTTGTATTTTATTTAAAATGTTAAATAATGCTTTTGTATGGGTTATTATATTCTTGAGGGTATTATTTTATTATTTGTTTGGGTTGAACAAATATTTTAAATAAAATTTTTGCTTTGGGTTTTGTTTATCAAGAAGATTGCATTTCATTATATTCGATGATTGGAATCTGATTATTTTTTTTGTAATGATCAATTATTTGGTGATATTAATTATTTAATTGGGGATGAAATTAAATTTAATAATGCGACTTGCAAAATATATTTTGAGTTTTCTTTTATGTTATGTTATGTGTTGTCACGAGAGGGCTAATACCTCACAGGTTCTCGTTCATTATTATGCATTATTTGTTTTTATATTCCTTCCTAGGTGATTAATCTAGTAGGTAAGTGATTTTTATTGACATCCGTAGATAATTGAAAGAGATTGGATTAAAGATATAGGATAGTAGAAGGATTGAATGTAGAATTGTTTTACATTAAAAGAATAATTAAATATTACTCTGAAAACCAATTGATTATTGTCATAGACATTTGGATGAATGACTAGCAAAGTACAGTCATGATTATTGCCTTATGGCAAAGATTATCGAATTATATCTTCAATTTCACAATGTTGTGATATCCTTAAAATTCAGAATGTTGGTGATCTTTAAAATAATGTTTTCTTTAGTTGTTTTAGATAACTTATAAAGAGGAGTTAAATAATTCTGTGGAATTTATTGTTTCCTTTATGTTAGTTTAATACTATCACTATGTTTGTATTAGTAATAGTGGTTGTTGATAGGGGTTACTTTTAGGTATTGTTATTTCTTCTATATGTATAGTCTTTAGTTTTAGTGAGTTGTTAAAGAAATTTGTTAGTGATGATTTCAAATGCCCATTATGATTTATTGCTTGAATGTGTCCATTTGTGTAGATATATATATTTATAGGCTTCATTATAGAAGATGTTATATAACTCCTTTTATTGTTTTTAATGACTTCTTAATTGATGAGCAAATGAAATGTAAATGCATATCTAATGTTCTTCTTCTTAGTGTTTAGCTTGAGTGTGCTAGTGGATGTAAGTGATTGGTGTAAATATGTGTTGATTTTTAAAATAGAATATAATTGTTTTTTTTTTTAATCTTCATGACTAATACTTGGATTGTATTCATACTTAACCAAACAATTGAATGATTGATTTTGATCAACTTACATTAATTGAATGATTGATTTTGATGAACTTACATTTAGATAAATGAGAAGGCCAATGCAAGTAAATGAATATAGACAATTTCTTGAATGATTATTTTTCCTTGCATTCTTTTTACCATTGATTCATAAGTCCTTGATAGGGATAGTTACTTTTAAAACTCTTGTGAGTATGATTGACTTGATTGTTGAGTGGTTTGGTCTTCCAATTTTGAATGCAAGTCGTTAATGGCTACTGTTGTGATGCCTTGTGACCTTTCTTTTGCAAGTATGAATAAATATATTTGAGTAGGTTATTTTTATTTTGTTTTTGCAAGAATATGCTTATCTTGTTCTTCAGTCTTCGGCTTCACCTAAGTGGGTGGCAGCCGCCTTAGAAACTGTCTGGGGTGATGGACCCTAGAAAGGGTTGCATACCCACTCTTCTCTAGTATGTAATTTTTGTATGGGTCACATAATGCTTGTGAATAGAGGTTTGAGGTAGTGTGTATTTGTGGTGAGGTGTTACTTTTGTGTTGAGGTAGATTCCTCCTTGGAAGTCTTTTGAGTGAACCCTTGGTTGGTCAGTCAATGAGTTGGAGCAGCTCAAGTTGTCGAACTACGGTGCCTCTGCGAATTATATACGTAGGCAAGGCCATCGAGTGATGAGCTCCCGAGGCATTAGGTCGGGCCCCTAGGAATGTCCTTCTGAGTCTTGTTCGATTCTTGTCGTTATTTCTGATAACATAAAACTACCATTGATTATATAGTTTCTCTTAGTGATCATGTGTTAACTATCTTTGATCTAATGTGTGTGCCAAGTCATGTAGACCTTGCAGGTATAGGCATTGGGAGCAAGGACTGGTTGATAAAATGGAATATAAGAGGTATGTTAAGCTGACCTAAGTAAGTAGACTCTATTGCCAAGTTAGTAAATCACTTCTATCTTTTCGTGTAGCTTGTGTGATCATTGAGTATAGCTACAAGTGGTGAATTGGGTTGTTGTTATCTTTGTTGTTCGTTGTTAGTTGTTTGTGAAGTAACCTCGCGTGCCCCAGATAACTAAGTGTAATAGTGTAATGTAATGTGTTATGTGTTTATGGTTAATGTTTCTTGTATGCTCAATTGTAATGTTTAAAAAAAAATTGTTTGCTTTGTCTGTGTTTTCTGGGTTGCATGTCGGGTGTTACACAAATTTATATTATGTTATCTCAATCATATTAAAATCATGAAACAAAACCATAGTTGCAATAAAAATTTAAGTATTGATCTATCTCTAATTGGTATATGTATCAATAATATAATTTGAGGCATTGAAATTAATAACTAAAAAAAATGTTTATTAATTTTATAAAGATCCTACAATACTTGGTTGGTCGGGTCACATTCTTAATCAAGTAACTATTATGCCACAAAGGATAGAGAAAGCTGAAAAAATCACCATGAAATATTTTATGATTGGTACATAAAAATAGCTATAAGGTCAAATGATGCATCATACTATAGAAAGAAAAACATTAAAATATTTAAAATATTGTAATTCAAGAATATGTAGCTATATAAAATATTGATAAGAGTCATAAATATAATACTTATGTCGGTGGTCCATTATACCTAAAATATTCTAGAATGAATATTTCATGAACAAGTATTAAGATTCACTTCCTTTTTATCTAAATCATCTAGAGTTGAGTAGCTATTCTATAAAAATGCTTCCATTGAATTGAAGGTATATATCTAGATGGAAGCCTAGATAAGGCTTATTTTTTGGCACATAATATCTTTATTCTAACCACCTTAGTGGGTTGTGGGATCTATACTATGTAGTTGGGGTGAGGAAGTACATCAAGAAATGGTAGATTTTGAGATGAAAAAATGGACTCCTCTAATTATTATTGATAAAAAATTTCCTCACCAAATGTATTCCAAGAGGGGAGTCAAAAAAATTCCTTTTTTTAGAGTTTTTAAATCTATACTTTAATTTTTTGAGGATTGACCCCAAGTAAAAGTGCAAAGCTATGTCACTTTTATAAAGGAAATGACCAACATTGATCTAACTTTTAAACTTGAATCATTAGAAATTAGCATATATGTTTTGAATTTTAAAATGATGTAAACTAATAAAATGCATAAGTTTTAGTATATTTTATGTTTGTATTTTTTTGAAAAAAAAAAATAATAATATGAATATAGTATTTATAAATTAATATTATAATTTAGTTGTTGATAAAATGCTGAAAAATGATGTTACATGAGACGTGAAGCTTTATATAGTAATTTTTCTTTTTTTTCTTCAATTTTTTTTGTATATTTAAAACTAGAAACTTTAGGGCATGGATTTTTTTTTGTTGCAATTTTGCAAATATATATTTTTAAATAAATATTAAAATGTACGTGTATTAAAAAACAACTATTTCCACTCAACATCAACTTTTATATTAAATATTTTTATTTAAAATAGAAAAAAATTATACTATCTTAATCTAGATTCTTTTATCTAAACCATCATATTTTTAATTTTTTTAAATAAGTTTTAGTATTTTTCTTGACATGGTGATGACCCTAATATTTTTGTGTTGATAGCCTACTTTTAATAGAAAATAAAAATAAAACAAAAATAATACTTGAAATATTTAAATAAATATATATTTGAAAACTACATTTATGGATCTACAAGAGGGTATTTTTAAAAAATTTTAAAAATATTATTTATATGAGGAGTTGTTGAAACATTAATTTTTTTCAATAATTTCATTTTTCTTGTAAATTGGCCTCAAAGTGGTGCTACATATGCATTTAGCCAACAATTTTAGTTGGAAAAGTTATGGACATATTTGACCTATCTAGAATGAATCTCACTAGATTATATGTTTGACCAAAATTGATTTTTAGTTATAAATACTAAAATTCACTTGTGCTATAAGTTGGCTGAAAGTGTGACATAGCTTTGCACTTTAACCCCCCCAAAACATGAGGATTGTTAGTATGTGAAGCCCAATGGTCACATGACCATTTATATTCTCCCATCTCTTCATATTCAAAGAGCTTTATATAAATGTGTGGTAGATCATGTATTGTGTAGTTGATTGGTGATTGATTAATACAATGATTCCCTACTTGAGAGTGGACATAGGCTATTGTTGAACCATTATAAATTTTTGTCTCGTTTTTGTTCATTATTTTCTATTTTATTCTATTTTCTACTCATTATAATATTTACAATTGGTATCAGAGCTATGGAGAAATGTTGAATTCTTGGTTTGAACCAAGGAGCAGAGATGGAATTCGAAGAAGTCTCTTGGTACTTCCCATATATTTTAATGGGTATAACTAATTTTGTATTTGATGATGACGAGGCTAATTTTCTCATTGAAGAATTTCATGGCAGTTTGGATTCGGCTGAAGAAGAGGGTTTGAAGCAACCGTTGGTTGAAAGAGAGACTGTAAATTTTTCCTTCCAAGATGAGGAGGATACCTCCTTGGGAGAGGAGGATGTAGTCTGGTACTAGGCGAGTGAAGATGAACCTAAGGAAGAGGTTGAGGACTGGGAGGAACATCTAAACAAAGAAATTGCATTTCTAAAGGAGGATATTTTGATGTTGAGAGAGCGAATACACTGTATGGAGAAGGAAAAAAATAAATTTGTGAAAGAATGAGATTTTTCTCGAAAGAAAAGAAATGAAAAGCTAAAAGAGGAATTGGCTGAGCTCTGTTCTATTTTTAACGAATTGGACATTGATTGCCAAGAAGTGGAATCAGTGAATACGGTGGCCATTTTGGAGGATTCTGATAAGAAATCCTTGTAGGCTAGTAGTGGCGAGAAAGGTCCAGACAGAAGAGGAGTTGCATGCAGTAGGAATGACAAGGGATCTTCTGGTGTCGAGGATGATGAAGAAGGTGACAAGGCCAAAGGTCTGGTGGAGAAGCTTGACAACATTAGCACTATGGAAGGTAGATGGTTTCCAACATGTGACATTTCAGTTGCCCACTCAGATGGATATGTGGAGATCCAAGACCGGTGTAAGGAAAGAATGGAGATGTTGCTGACAGTTGTGAAGGTGGAAGATATGCCAGTGGACAACTTGGAGAAGGTAGACATTGGGGTTGCAAGAGAATGAAAATCTTGCTGACTATAAGATTCTTGTTGAGGAATATTGACAGAAAGTGGCAGGTTCAACCAGTTTGGGGGAGGAACCTAATAAAAAGACTGAAGATAAATATCAGGACAATGGGGGAAATATGGCGATTGTACCAATGTATACAAGAAGCGACAAAAATACAGACATACAGCCATGGAGCAACGATGCCCTGGAGCACGGGTGGAGCTTATGGAAATGTTTCTGCCCTTTCTGAGCAGGAAGGTGGATGGAGCCATCAAAAGCTTTACCGATGTATGCCCACGCCTTGGCCAACACCCATGTTGACTAGTGGGAAAGTGTTAATGCCCACATCTTTGAAGCGAACCTCCCTGGCATGAGCAAGGATATCTTTCTCCACCAGCCTAATTTGCTCAAGCTTGAGGCCCCCATAAAGATCTATGGGGATATATATGGTCAATATTCAGACCTATTAAAGCTATTTAAGTATGGTGTTTTTCCACCAGCAACAAATTATTTATTTCTAGGCGGGGTGCTGCCACAATAATTGGTTACACTTGATTTCTAGGCGATTATGTAGATCATGGAGAGCATAGTATAGATATAATATGCCCCCTACTAGCATACAACATAAAATACCCAGAAAACTTCTTTCTCTTGAGAGGAAATCATAATTGTATTTCTATCAACAAAATTTTTGGCTTCTATGATGAATCTAAGCGTCGGTTCAATGTTTTTCTATTGAAAATTTTCATAGACTATTTCAACTGTTTGCTTGTTATTGCACTTATTGATAAAACAATTCTCTATATGCATAGAGGTTTGTCTCCTCACTTGAATGACTTGAGTCAGTTTAGGAATATTTCTTGACCTATAGATGCACCGAATCGGGGATCATTGTGTGGCCTCCTTTGGGTTGATCTAGATAAAGATGTTGAAGGCTAGGGAGAGAGTGCCAAAGGTGTCTCATACACCTTCAGAGATGACACTGCCATCATTGTATTCACCACCGGAGGGAGCGTCTGTAAGGCATTTGAGCAGATGGGATATAATGAAACTATACTTGTTTTTAATATATTTGACGATTCTTATGTGGATGATGAAGGAGTGTTTTATGAACTGACAGAAAGTAATGTTTTGATGGACAAGTTTGTGCTTTTTAGGATTTTGTTAAGATTTCTTCTATTTGACTTGGCGTGGAGAAGATTGATCCAGAGTGTTCGTGAGCAAAGTTTGGCAAAGTTAAAATCTTCGCAGAGCCTATTTGCAATGTGAAGACAATGGGAAATGCAAGGGATGATGTGCAATGCATGGTTGTGTCGGTTGGACTTCATGAGGGAGATTGTTGAGATGTGAAGCCCAACAGTCACATGACCATTTGTATTCTCCCATCTCTTCGTATTCAAAGAGCTTTATATAAATGTGTGGAAAATCATGTATTGTGTAGTTGATTGGTGATTGATTAATACAGTGATTCCCTATTTGAGAGTGGACATAGGCTATTGTCGAACCACTATAAATTTGTGTTTCATATTTTGTTCATTGTTTTCTATTTTATTCTATTTTTCTGCTCATTTTAATATTTACAAGGATGGCATAGTTGAGGGGTTTGTATTTCAATGATTCATGGCTATGAAATTTACTAGTATAGACCAACCTTCTTATTTATTTGTGGGAGGTAGAGATCCAAAAGTGGGTTGAGTGATAGGTTTAGAATAGGGAGATGCCAAAGAGAAATCTTAGAATTTATGCACAATATATTGGAAAGGATAGTAAGTATTGGGAAAATATATTAAAGAACATGTTGAGTATATCTAATCTTTGAGAGACCTACTTTTACACAAAATGTCTTTGATGTTCAAGTAGAGACTTCTTTTGGTTCAACACACACAGGAAAGCCTAAATAGGTAGCTACTTGTGACAAAAAGATCCAACATGGCAAGGGTAAATCAAGGAAATCCACACAGATGAGGACTCATAAAGATTTTCATTAGAGATGATGAAATCTCTATTCTAGAGTAAGAAAACAAGCAAGGAAGAGAAGTATGTAAATTAAGGACAATGTTAAAGGATCCCTTTAACATTGTTGTATTTAGTAAAATAAAAGAGAAAAAATGACATCAAGGGAATCAAATGTGAAACCTGGACCTTTGTGACTTAGTCTTTCAAAATGCTTTCAAGGGACACCCTTCCTCCAAAACATCCTATTAAAGTAAAGTTCTATAATCAATGGCATGCATTGCCAGAATTCTTAATGTGGAGAACGACATCTTGGGGTGTTTTAGTAGTCATATCACATAGAATAGTTTGGGAATTTTTTTTGGGTGTCTTTTGTGAGGGTACCGTTATCACGAATCATCAAACCCTTAACTCTTACAATAATTATAGAGTGAGAATGTTGAGGTTATTTAAAGAGGTAGAAAGCACTAGTAGGCATGGTAAACTAAAAATCATTACAATAAATGTACAAAAGTAGGACCAAATCCTACATCAGAAGAAGCAATATGAGCATGTCAAGTGGTTGCAAGCGAAAAATCTCAAAAAAAATTCTCAGTCTTCACAAGTTCTTTTTGTAAGATCGACATTGTTAAGAATTTTTTCATTTATGTTCAATTATGTGTATAGGATAATGTGATGCTTTCTTTCTATGTTATGTTTATCCACATATTCTTGTTTATTATTTATTTTTATTTTCACTAAATATTATCAATATATATATATTCTTGTTTTAATTTATATTTTAAATATCATTTTGATTTCTCACTTGTCTCCCTTCACTTTTTCTTCTTGCTCCTTCATTTCTTATTAGTAAATTCTCTATCTATTTAAATTGAGAAAAAAATTGAATTCTATTATAATTTTTCTTATCTTAATGGTAGATCATGAATGTAATTAAAATTATTGATAAAAAATGACTATATAATTATTACCAAACATTCACAATTATTTATATGAATTATAAAACTATCATATTTATTCTAAATTTCAACATATTACAACATTTTATTTTCTAATGTTTTAAAAAATTAAAATTGAAAAACAATAAAAAAAATTGATGAAATCTTTTATATAAAAGACAATTTAAATAGTAGGGTTGGTATCAAACTAAAACTCTATGACAATTAAAAGCAACCCAAATAACTATCATATCTATTTCAGATCTATTATCTCTATTAGATATTCAGTAACTTAATTTTGCAATAGTACTTGGAATTATTCTCCCATTTGATATTAAACATTTTTGTAGCAAATACATTTTAATAGGTTTAAAACTGAAGTACAGTCCAACTGAACAATCTGTGACCGAAACCAGCTTTATTATATAATTCATAGCATAGCCTTGCTACTACTGCTGTTGGTCTAGATTAATCTAGAAACCCTTAGTTCTGAGGTCCGTGGCCATGGTCAGGAGGACCACCCCAACCTCCCCGACCACCATGCCCACCACCACCATACCCACCATGTCCACCATCGTGTCCACCACCACCATACCCACCACGTCCACCATCGTGTCCGCCACCACCGTACCCACCATGTCCACCACCGCCATACCCACCATGTCCACCACCGTCATATCCACCGTGTCGACCACCGTCATACCCACCACCACGGCGCCCACCATCATAATATCCCTCTTCCGCCACCGCGCCGTCAAGCAGAGTCCATACAAATATAAGTTCCAGCAAAATATAGCATATTATCTTCGTACGAGACGCCATTACTATTTCCCAAACATTCACAGATAAACAACCCGCTTTGAGAAGCTCCAGAATGGAATTCCCTATTTATAGCGTATCACTCAAGCGATCTACATTATCATCAGGCAAAACAATTTTACCAGAAGATATTGATACCTGCTTTTATCGATTGTCTAGTAAAATATGAAGGTTCGAAGCCCTACATTTTGGACATTCAAGGACATTTGCTATCATCCTCATCCACCGTTTATTATTGGTTTTATCGAACGCCTTATTTTACCTCCAAAGCCTACGCGGCGAGCTCTGATCCACATAAACAAATCGTCGGTAAAATTGATACCAGTCCATCGAAAGATTTAATCATTGTTCTGAACAAATGCACAATAGATTAAATTCTCACTGACAAGTCTCCCGAATTGGATATGTATGGTGAATCCGCAGATGGACCCATTGCCATTAATAGAAAGAAACAAATATAGTTGTATTTATTCACCAACGACATTAATATCTCAATCCATTATCAACCCCTCCTACGATAACACATTCCAGAATACACTGAAATCTGAATCCATTATCATCAGCTGCTTTGGCCTTCATATATCGAAACACACCTAATTGCCATTTTAAAAATATTTAATAGTTTGGACATGGGCTGTCTGGTTGTGTGCTGTCGAAATACATTGAATTGCAAATGGTGCTCTCGATGTCGGCCACCGAGTGACGCAAGTAAATCTCCATGTTTTGTTGCCATCAATGCTAACATTGACAATAGTTTGCATAATGTGTCCGACACTTGGGAGTGCGAGCTTTTTTTCGGGTCAGGGATGGGGTGTGGGCTATGCAGTATACTGGATGAACCCATACCATATGACTGTTAGGTTTGTCAGAATTCAAATCAAGTCAGGAAAAAGAAGTTTCTGTGTTCTCTTTTCATTCACCCGGTATTTATTAATTGTAATTTTTTCTTGCAGTATTTTGCCGACGGATACTGCGATGCCATTTGCATCACGGATCGTCACTAGCCATCTAAGTTTTCACTCGCAAACAAACATTTGAGTAGCAGAGGGGCCCGCTAATTTTGTGGATATGTAGTGGTTACTTTATTCGAAGGTTTTTTTTTTTCTTTTTGGAATGTGAAATGGTCTTTTTTTTCTTTATCATTAAGATTTGGAGGTATGATTGATGATACAACTTGTCACATCACGGTTTTTAGTGAGAAGTGTTTTTAAAATGTTTTTTTAAAGATTTGAGAACTTAATCATGTAATCATTAATAATTAATTTTTTTTTTTTAATCATTAACAAAAATATCATCTTCGTATATAATTTTTGTGCAATCTCAATAGGCCAATGAACAAATGAATTTGGAAGTTAATATAAAACATTTATCTATTTAATTTTTGTTTGATCGATTTTGTTTTTTGTTTTAATAATAATGTAGTTTTATATATGAAAATTTGATTTTCTTTTAATTATATTTATTTATGTTTTCATGATTTCTTTTAATTATCAATTATTCATTTAAAATAATATATAAGTAGGAATCATATTTAAATATCTATGAAAATTTAAAAGGAAGAATAAATTGACAATAAGATATATATACTAACTTTGTGAATTATGATGAATGAATTAAAACTTGAGAATTTTAAGTAAGATTAAAAGACATATGGTAAAATTATGATGAATGAACAAAATATAAGGAATTTTAAGTGAAGGTGGTTGAATCAAGGAAAATTTAAAATGAGGAAAATTAAGAGCAAAATAATTGATTTAAACTAAAATTTTAAAACTTTGCTTGGGTCTAAAGTCTAGTAAAATATAATATGCACCCTTTTATTGATTGTGTATTAAATATGTCAAGAAATGTTTACAAATTTTCTTGGGCCTAAATATTAAATGCACCCTTTCAATTGATTGTGCATTAAAAATGTCAAGAATTAGACTTAAGAAGAAAACTATATGATCACGAGGAAAAATACTATAGAATTGTTAAAGATAACATGGTGTGATAAACATCAGATAACATGAGAATGATGTGATCATGAAAGTATATATAGTACAAGAGGAAGAAAACTATCCCCAATGTTGCACCAATGAAAGTGTTAAGTGGGAAATGTGATCCTAGATCTAAGCAAACAAATTAACCTAGATCTACCTTTCCCTTTGCTTTAACATTGGGAAACAAACCAACTAGGGTTTGATGATTGGCTAACTACCTCAAAGGAGAGAAAATTTGCTAGGGTCATGTTCCTTTATTATATAGAGGGAATATTTGATGTGTGATTTGATTAATGTGATTGACAACAACCCTAGATCTAAAAATATGAATGATCACATAGATAAAAATAGAAAGTTATAGAAATGGGTAGAAATTTGAGATGTGCAAACAAAGGGGCACCTATGGTTAAATGATGAGCTTGAAATGTAGGGACATGGGCATTGGAAATCCTAGCCCAAGTATTTTCAAATGTTCAATATTTAGATAAATCCTATAAGTCTACTATTCTCTTTTGCAACCTATTTTTGACAAAAGTTTTGGCTCTAACTTTTAGAAAAAAAATATGGAAAATGTTGTGTTGTATAGGATTTTACCTTAGTCAAGCCCCTCTGTTGGTGTTCCCACCTCCACAATAGGAAATTATGATGATATAAATCTCATTCCCTCATGGGGGTAAAAGAAAAATAAATAATAATTATTGTAATTTAAATGAACAACATAAGACAATGTTACCCTAGGCATGAAACCCTTGTTGAAGTGATCTCACAACACATGTTTCCATAAAGACTTGATGAAGAATTAATAAATTACATTAAATAACTACAAGGGTTAGTTCACATAACACAATGTTAGTGTATATTTTACATACACATAGGATTTAAACCTACTTAGTCGTCCCTTAACACTTGCTCATGTGATGTGTCAATTTAGTTTGGAGTCTTTAGAGGTGTCGATTCACGTTCGACATATCACACTGCTATGTTGTAGGAGATTCACCACCACTCCATGTGTGAGGAGTGCTATCTTCATTTCATGGAGGTTAGGTGCATTTCTTCTCTCTTTATATGTATGCTTGTTTGATCTATCATATCTAGTTGACTTTATGCATACTTTGTGTTGTTCATTTATGCTTTTTATTTTATCTATTTAATTTGTAGGCTTGTACATGGTATTACAATAGTTGGAGATAACTTTAGGCTGCAAGTAATAAGAGATCTACCATATATCCACCTTTGTTGTGTTTGAATATTTCTAAGAGGCATGATTTTCTTTGATTTGTAGACTCGTATGGAATCTCTGTAGACCCCATTATGGCATTCAATTTTTAGGCATTAAATATCTATAGACCCATGATTTCTTCACTTGGTGTATTAGGAATTAATCTACTCAGGCATGATTTGGAAGGGTAACAGGAAGACTAGCCACAATTTAAATGTGTAAGGCTAGGTCATGATCATTCATTGGTAGGGAAGGTTACATTTGCATGTTGCATGGTTTCATTGGTTGTAGGCCACTAATTTTTAGGTGAAAATGGGTGCTATTGTTAATTGCCAATTTCTACCAATTACATAGGTCATTAAAGACTCTAGGGTATATGTCAGTGGTGGAGGGGGAAGCCATCAGTAGTTTTAGAGCATGGTCATATGGGAGTTTTAGCCCCTAGTTCCTTCTAGCCCAAGGGGGCTTAATTTCTCCATTTTTTCTTTTTCTCTCAAATATTTGGTGGAAAACTTATGTTTCAAAAATATAATTTTTTGCAAGAAGGAAAGTTTAATTTTTAAAGGCAGAAAAGTTCAAAGCTTCATAACTTTTTCTGGATAACTTAGATTTGAGTACTATTTTTCTTATGTTATAGGTATTTCATTAGGTTTTGTATTTGACACCCATCCATCCATCCATCATTCTATTCTTCATTAAGTTTTTAGCTTCTCCCTAAGTTGATCTTAAGGGAGGATGTTGGATTAATTAGGACATCACTTGATAATTAATTATTATGTCCTTTATTGCATTATTCACATAAGCTAAACTTATGAGTTCCTTCTTATTTATTAGATTGGACTAAATACAGGTCAAGTTGTCTCATTACATGAGATTAAGACACTTGCAATCTAATCAAATCCTTATTTAGGGTTTTATTTTTTATTCTTTTATAAGAATTCACATTCAATGTAATCATTCATTCCATTCAATGTAATTACAATTGTAAGTTAATCTCAATATCAAATGCTTGTGTGATAATTGTATGGATTTAGCCATATCTCTCTTGGTTGCAGAGAAAATTAGTTCCTTTGATCTCTTATTTGTGGTAGGAATTTTAGTTGCAAGTGATTTTTGGGAGTTGTGGGGTTCAATAACAACTACAATACTTTACAAATATTGAGGATAATTTTAATCCTAAAAAATTTAAATGTAATAAAATTTTATTGGGAGACATCGCTAATCACCTAATAAAAACATATGCCATGAGAACAAATTAGGATGAAGAGCCTTGAAGAAGTCATGCATCCAACTCAAACCCTCTTGAGCTATAGTGCATGATAAAAATATATGCTTGAGAGTCTCTAGTTTTCCATAAAATGGATGAAGCAAGGTTGTAAACTTTTAAATGAGATGAAAGCTAGCTAAAAAAGAATTTTTTACATAATGCATAAGTTGAAATAAGCAAATTTGGGCTAAAAAATGGTTACCAATATAGGTTAAAACCATCAACCCCAAGTGAAGGAGAAGAATATAAGCGCTAATGGTGGACTTATTGGTCTACTACTAGGAGAGGAGGCATATGCCACAAGTATCCCTTGTTGATTACATCTATAAAATTATGTTTCATGATACCATTTACAATATTTTCACTAGTCTAGATGTACCTAACTGTACATTTTTGAAACATATTGAAAGAGATTGCATGAATAATAATATATAAGGTGTCTTAATCCTAATTGGATAGCTAAAATTTTTACTTACACTCTTGAGCTAGGATAGAAAATTTTGAATGAATATATCAAAGAGGTCCACAAGAGTTTGTATTACTCTATTAAAGTATTTCAAAGCATGAACCCAAGGGGATTAGACAAGATGATTAACTTGACTAGATAAAACAAAATAATTTTAATTAGCCTACTAGTCAATTAAGAGGCAATTGTAGAATTCATTACTAGGTTAAAACATCTAGGGCTTGATGGAAACCTACAAACCATTGTACTATACAACTCAAATGATCTACTTAACATAGAGAGGAATGTGATGATGATAGGTTGAAAGTATTCATTAAAAACCAAAATCATGAGGGAGATATTATGATTATAGGAATATTGATGACATCCTTTATTCCAAACCATAAATGCCCAAATAAATTCCTTTAGTAGCTTCTCAACTCTTTGATAAGAGGCCTTAGAAGGGATTGAAGATGAGGAGTAATAAATGTGGCTATTTTAAATTTTTTTAGAGAACACCTAGAATTTTGTAGTGACTAAGAGAGGATTAGTGATATAATAGCTTATCTTTTTAATTTTAATAATAAAATCTTTCCATTAGATAATAGGTGAGGCCTAAAATGTAAAGGGAATGCCCAAAAATATAGATAATTTTAAAAGGTCAATATAATTTGAACTAAATAATCTAGCCAACTAGGTTTGGGAAGATGAATACCTATAGCATTAAGTAATTTAACATTGAATACTCAAGCCAAAGGCTTTGTATAATGTATGAAATAAAATAAGGGAATGTTTGATATTACTCTTGTTCATAGGAACAGTGAAAAAATAATCATGAAAAAAATTACCTATTTACTAGTTGGGTAGACAAATTAGCCATGGAAAAACTTTTAACAAGGTTCATGGAGATAATATGAGCTAAAATATTGTCAAATTCTTAAATAACAAGCACATCAATTTTAGGAGATACCTTCATAGATACATCAAAAAGGCTAAAAGATATTCAATAAGTAATTGTTAATAGTGATACACGATGAAAAATTAGTGAATAAAATATGTACAAAATGAGAAATATGGGGTCAAAAACCAAGAGCTTGAAGCATGGTAAGATTGAAGGGTCATTCAATATAATTATTATACAAAAAAAAATCCATTTTGATTAATATTACAAGTTGCTGAGAGTATCAAACCTACTCCATCCCTTTTGAAAATGATGATGTTCTTGTTGGAAGAATAAGGAGTTTGTCATTGATGCATTTGTTGGAAATATGATCCTAAGGGATAAGTGAAGTACATTACAATGTTTTCATTAATGTCAACATTGTATTTTGGTATGAGGACCATTATGTAGATCAATTTGTACAGCTTGAATTTTTTTGAAGATGGTAATCTAGTGGGAATTTGCAAGAAGGTTTGACCTGGTGAATGCAGTTGATATGGAAATCGACTAAGTGTGAATATACAAAATTTTGTGTATAGGACATCTAGTTATTGGGTCTATATTGATTTGTTGTGTAGTATCTTGCTCTCTGCATTTGAAATATTTTTCTTAGATATTAGAGAATATTTAATCTATATTTTCATATTGTTTGGGATTTTGGTGAAGAAGTTATGAGTGATAGATGTTTGGTTTGGAAATAATAGAGGTTTTCGATTCAATGTACATGTTTTGGTGAATATGCACTTCTCCATGAATTGAAATCTAGATTTTTAGATTTGTGGAGATGTTGACAAGTGTCATTAGAACCTATATTACAAGTGGCATAGAGTTTGTAGGTCCACATGTCTATTTTTGGTTGTACAGTTAGTAAATTTTGTATATTGCAAAGTTTGAATAAGGAATAATCCTTGTTATATTAGAGCTATTGTGGGTCCATGCTGACCTATTTTGATTTTTTATGAGTTTTGGATCTTGGTTTCCACAAAGCGTGTATTCATGTATGTTGAGCCGATAAGCTATAATTGGTATGATACATCTAATTAGGCTGACCTAATTGATGTTGTAGGTATTTGTGGATGAAGATATATATGTAATTTAGTTTTCAATATTTTGGAGATAGTGAATTGATATGATGTGTAGTTGATGTAAATTGTGTGAGTATAAGGTAAATGTAGAGAAGAGTAGAGTGTTAGTGAAAATCAATATGAAGTGTGTGAATTTAGTATATTGAGCTTCAATGGAATTATAATTCATGGATATGATAGATGCAATTGTAAAAGTTCAAACTTGGCTATGAGACACCTCTCTATTCTATATTTTCTTCTTCTAGTGGGTAGTGATTCCACTTGGACAATGATTCCACCTGTAGTGAGCACTTCTATAATATCTTATAACTGGTTATAACATATTGTGAGCTAATCCTCACTGTGGTATTTCCCATTTTGGGTTTTCCATGTAAAAATTTGGTGTTCATGTGTTATGTGATGATGATGGTTTCTTTCATACTTTCCTTCCCTATTACAAATTAAATATGCTATATGGAATGGATGTTTAAATTATTACTTGGTTTAAAAGAATATTTATTTACCCCTCTCTCAACATTCTATGTGTTCAACAATTGGTATTATAGATTGGTTCCTTGGAAGGATCTTAACTGCTTGGGAAAGATCTTGGAGGTTGAACACATGGTTGTTAGATCATTTCTTAATCCTCCAAAAGAGATACCTACTATTGGGTTTATATAAGAAGAGTGCATGGTTGACATGAATGGAGAACTCATAATAGCCCTTGAAGATCTGGAAAAAGTCTAAAAGTGAGAACAAAGATATGAAGTAAAATTTCAAAGAAGTAGATGAATGCATCAAAAAGATAAGAGAGAAAATCAAGAATTTCAAGGAAAGACGTAAGGAGGTTAATGAGTAGCTAAATAAAAAAATGAGATAAGTACTATTTTGAAGGGTCCAAGTTGAAGAAGGAATAAGGGTTAAGAAATTTTTGAATGCAAAGATGAAAAGAAAATCTAAGGAATGTTCAAAACTTGAAGAAGAAGTTATGAACTTAAGATCAAATATTGAAAAATAAAAGAATCATGAAGACAAATTCAAGATGAGCTCTATAGATCTTGATGAAATTATTGCAAATTAGTTCAAGGATCTAAAGGAAAATGTGGATTAGGGTTTGAGATAAGAGAAATATCAAAGACATATCAAACTCCAAATTAGGTTCAGAAGAAGACTAAAGACAAGAAGATCAATGGAAATCATATGTAGAATCAAAGAAAGGACTTCAAAAGACCACATATCAGACAACCGAATGCACAAAGGTACCCATCTTTTAATGGTTTGTAATATTCTTACAATAAATTTAGACATAAGGCTATGGAATGTAGAAGAAAAATTAATCAAAATGTTTAATATTTCTTTGGTCAACATGCTTTACATGTAAGAGATTTGGTCATAAGGCTAATGAATCCATAAGTCAAATGATGAATGTCTATAACAATGGTATGAGGGTTCAATATTTTAATAGCTATTTCAATGCATGCAATAGATTTGGACAAAAAGATAATCGATGAAAATCTAGAATGAATGGAAGAAAGTTTGTTCAAAATAATGTCATATGTTATAATTATAGTAGAACTGAACATATCTCTAAGTTTTACAGAAGCAAGGATGTAAAGAAAGATAAACCAATAAAGAAGAATGATCTAGTAAAAAAGCTTGATCCATTAGAGGTGAAGAAAGAGAAGGACAAGATTTGGAAAAAGAAGGAAGAGATAGAGGTTAAGGTTGAGCCAGTATTAGCATCCATTATAGATGTATCCTTCAAAAACTAAGTTAATAGCTTTGGATCAAGGAGAGCTATAATGGAAAATATTTCATCCCCTGTTAGAGAAATGGTGTTGATGCTTCAACATGTGCATATGAGGTGTGAATTAATGTACTTGATCTATTGGATAATATCTTAGAAGAAAGTGTTATGATGCAAAAATTTTCGGAGCATTTGAAGTTGATTATGTAGTGTAGTTAGGGTTTTCACCAGCTTGTCAATTTATGAATTCAATGTGAAATTAGGTCATGAGGGAAGGTTTATAAGCGATATCACCTAATCAAAATTAATTTACAAATGATTATTGAAGGAGTGAAGAGTAGATGAAGAGAAAATTAGTGTGATTGAAGCATTTGAGATCTTTTAAGTGAAACCATAACTAGAAAGGAATTTAAAAGGTATTGACAGTATCTATTTTCTCTAGTTTTTAAGAAAGTGTCTTGAACAAATTGAAATGGCTACCCCAATATTTTTTGAGGTCTTAGAATGACCCTAACAAAATTTAAGAAACATCTTTATAAATCTATGGAGGTTGACTCAAACGATGTGTTCTCGAGGGTCCCATATGGTGTTTTGAACACTAAAGACATATGGATTTGCATTCATGGGAAATTGGAAGAATATGACCACTTGAACCTAGGTGATGTGTGGGTGAAAGAACTCACTAATGAAAATTTTGCATTAAAACCTAAATATCAGAATTTGTTAATGAAGAAACTTGATGTATGGTAAGGGTCTCCCATATTTTTCCATGATCATGTTTGTGTAAGAATTAAACTTGTAGTGTCAAAAAATATCATTAGTGACATTTTCACATTTGTTTGGGCCCTCTTTGTAAAATTGAGCTTAATGTCCCTTGACTTAGTGTTGTAATTTGTTAAACAAACTCACATTAGGTATTGGGCCCTTGTAAACTTAATTGACTTAATTTTACCTTATTTAGAGTGTTGTAAGAAATTTTCACACTTTTCTATGGTTTTATTAAATAATTGAACTTATTTATATTTTAATTGGTCTAATTTTCCATCCACAAGGCTTAATGAATACATCTTTTCGAGGATAATCCTGACATAAATCAACAATCCAATCATAATTTAGGTGTTTTTAAGCTGTGTGGATGCGATTTAGTGATTTGAGACCCATACGCCACCTTGGGCATATGATTCATACCTAGGTTTTTGGGTTTTGATATGGATTTTACACCTTTCAAAGCATTTTTGAAAATGTGTCCCATAATTATGCCTAATGGGACTCATATCCCACTTTTGGCATATGAGTCCCATGTGGCCCAAAATTAAATTTAATTAAAATTCTTGGTAGGATTTTATCCTCCTAGATCTGAGTTAGCTTGTAGTGTTGTAATTTCATAAAATTAGGCATAAACAAGTATAAATACAAGGTTATTTCACTCATTTTCACATAAGAATTCAAGAGATCATCCTACGCCTTCATGTATTCATGCATTATAGAAAATTGGAGTTCACTTGAGAGCATTCAAGCTCTTACAAGAGCATTCAAGAGTCTTTGAGATTTCATTATCAAGTATTATTTATCCATCAAGCATCATGTCAAAGTCTTTATACATCATATTTGTTTTTGAGCTAACATAATTTGTGATGTAGGGTTTCATGATTCAAGCTAGCATTCAATTCAAGATCTATCACATTCAAGCAAGAGACAAGTTCTACATCAAT
The DNA here is from genome assembly GCA_007258455.2 of Sequoia sempervirens. Lineage (NCBI taxonomy): Eukaryota > Viridiplantae > Streptophyta > Pinopsida > Cupressales > Cupressaceae > Sequoia > Sequoia sempervirens. Next base: position 138,317,932 of record VDFB02086081.1, read on the forward strand.
TGGATCCATTTAATACATTTTTGCAACACTTTAATGCTAGGATTGGTGAGTTACAACATTACATTTGCTCACTCATCATTATCTTTTCCTATTTCATTTCAAGGTTTGATTAATAAAATGTGGTTTGACCAAGGAAAACCCCTTTCTACTAACAAAACACCATTTTCCCCTCTCTTTAGTGTGTGATTTGTAGATTTATATTGAATACATATTTAAAATAAAGTTTGGGGAAATTTTTCAAAGTTTCTAATGTTGAGAAAGTTGTCACCTTGCATTAGAGATCATTGAACAACATCTACAAGTTGCAAATTGAAGATTTAGATCCAGAAATCAGGTGGAAAGGATAGAGAAAACCTTGAAGAGTGGAATCACACTTTGAATTTGTAGAAAAAACTAAGTGGAATTAAATACCACTTCTGGCATATGAATTCTAGTTTGGTCAAATTTGCATGTTTCAGAAGTTCTAGACACCTCTCTGCTAGATTTCAATTTCCACCCATAAACCCTAATCAGGGAAAAAATCACTGAGATTGGTGTATGAGTCCTAGAAGGCTTTAAAATATATTTTTTTAGCATTTCAGGTCTTCATCCAATCTTCTTCAAGTTTCCAGGTGCACACCTTTAATCTCCCAGCTTTATGTTTTCATTTATATGCATTTTTAGGTCATTTAGTGAAGTCTTGCATCATATTAGGGTTAAGCATTAGATCTTGAATTTAATTTAACATTACAAGCCTTGTCTTGGTGGTGATCCCCTCGTTAGTCTATAATCATACCCTAGGATAGCCCTATTGCAAGATCTCTTTCTCCTTTGCATATCATAGATTGAGATCTTTAGGGTTTTCCTTGAATGAGAGAGTGCAGAGATTGTTATTCTATCTCCCAAGTATAGAACCAACAAAATTAAAGCTTTTATTTTGGTTAAACTACATTTATAACATCATAATTTTGATCTTGAGTGCATCATCATCCTAGATCTTGTTTTCATTAACTTTGTATTAGGTTTTGCACTAGTTAATTGGCATTCTAGTGTTTCTAAATCTTGCATTATTGAAAGTGCATATAGCTTGCATTTTTGCATCTTACATCATTGAAAATTATCTAAAAACTACATTTTCACTTAGGTTATAGATCATACAAACTAGAAAGCATAAAAATCACTTAAATTTTTTTGAAAATTTTGAAAAAAAACCCTCACTAGGAATGATTTAGTCCCAGTGCACATTTTAAACTGCATTTTCTAGAATTCAAAACTTTTTTTTGAGCTTATATTTTCTATTAATAACTTTATGTTTTAGTTTATAAAACTTTTTTTATATAAATTTTATTGAATTTAGCTTGCATTTCATTTGCATTCATCTTGCATTTACAATCCCCTGTGTGAGAATTTCTACTTTGTGTCCTATTGATAATACTTTAGTGAGACAAAGTTCAAGATTGATGTCATCCCGTGATAGTACAATCATCATGGATCTTGGGTTATCTAGCTCGTTCACTCCTAGTATTGACACTAGTTCACTAGGTATGGACCATATCGTCAACAATTCCTTACCTTCAAGTAGTGTGACATATGTTGAAACAATGGTTGCTAGTATTCCACAAGAAAACATAATCCAAATTCGTGAAGATTTAGAAAACCTACAAAATCAAATAAGTACTGAGAACATTTCAGACAATACTATCCCTACCATAGATAACATTCATCGCATGCTTGAAAGTGAAGACAAACTTGACCTTGTGAGTAACATAGTTCAAATCTTTGGAAAAAACTTTACCTCAAACACTAGTTGTCCTTTACCTATGAACAATGTTGCAAGCCAAGGATGAAATCAAATTCCTCCTCCCACAAAAATTGCCTCTATTCCTACCTATACCAACACTCAAGCTATATCCCCAGTACCTTTGTGGCATCACATGCCATATCCCCTACCACTTTACCACCAATAATCATTCCATTAACTTTTACTTAAAAAAAATACACACCTCCATCATTTTCACCTCCAACTCATAACACAAGCAATGACCCTCTCATAAACCAAATTTTCCAAACCATTTCATCCCTTCAAAAGCAAGTTTCCACTATCAACAAAATTCAAAATGTGCCACCTACATATTATGTCAAAATAAGTCCTTTATCCTTGGAGATATTGTGAACATTGATGTAAAAAGGTGTAGAGGTGCCTAGATTCAAGAAATATGGGGGGAAAGGAGATCCTTCTAACCATATTTTTGATTATACAACTTTATGCAGTGACTTTGTTCCTAATGAAAAACTCTTGGAAAAATATTTTCCCTAGATCCTTGAAGGATACTACATTAGAATGGTTTTCTTCATTACCGAACAACTCAATTCGTTCATTCAATGAACTTGTTGAGGAATTTATAAATTATTACTACTAAGATGACCTTGGACTATTTGATGAGATGTAAGCAAAAAGAAGAAGAAAAGATTACTGACTTTATTTCACGCTATCAATCGCTTTATTCCCAAATCATTGTAAGATTTTCTAACCCTCACCTTCAAAATATTTTCATAGAAAATTTTCAAAGTAATATACAAGAGAAGCTTACCATGATGAAATTGCCCTCTTTCATGCACTTATGTGTTTCCCTCTATGATTATCAAAACTTAGTTAGTAGCCATGATACAAAATCCACCTCTAGCTAAACTGAGAAGTCCGAGTCTACAAACCAAAACAATTATCAAAATTTTAGATTCATTCAACTTAATACCCCTCAACAAAAGAGTCAAAATACCAATACCAAAGTAGCAGTCATAAAAGAAATGATACCCTTTAACTATGGGGACTCAAAACGACAATTCACTCCCCTACTCAATACCCTTCATAGCACAATGTCACAACTTTTAGAACAAAAAATGATTACATTACCTCCCATCTAAATACCCAATCCTAATAAGCCTCTACCTCTAAAATTTAGATCAAATGCTTATTGCCATTATCACCGGAAAAATGGACATGATACGAAACATTGCCAGCATCCTTGTGCAAGACCTCATTGATTCTATTTGGATTTCTATTGGAGGTGTTAATGATCAAGGAAATAAGTTTGTTGCCCCTCCTAACCAAAACTTGCAAATATTTACCAACCCCATGCCAAAACATAATATTTCATTTGTTAAAGCTAGTGAAACTATAAAGACTAATGTGATGAATGCTGACACGAATGATGAGAACATAGATATAATTCAACATAGTCTTATGGATACTGATCAACAAGAAAAAAATTCTATCGATGACTTGGTTGCATTGGTTGAAAATTAACATTGAATAAGGGATGAACTAAAAATCCTCTTGACATTACTTTCTCCTCTAAATATATACTTAAACATGCACTTGATGGTCCTCCTTACATAGTCGACCGAATCTATGATAAGCCCACTAATGGGATATTAATAGATCCTGTTTGTGAAGAGAATGTGATCATCGAGGAATTATTACATCTACATGAGCTTTATCAAGAAAGATATGACAAACCAAAAGCATGGATTAAGACACATAATGGTTTCAGTTTCCCTACGATGGGATCAATCACCTTACCTCTAGAAGTATGACCAAAAACACTAGATGTCTCATTCTCCATCATATCGACATTAGATGAATTTTATGTGAAGCTTGGTCACCCATGGTTACAATCCATGGGAGTGGTCTTGTCGGTTGTGCACAAATGCTTAAATTTTCCCTTTGACAATGAAATTTTCACTGTGCATCATAGTGGCTTTAACCCTTTATCTTGCCATGGAAAATTTTCCTTAGACTTCTTTTGGCCAAGCTTATGGAACCTATTAACCCTCGTGAGGACATGTTTTTCAAATCATACCAAAATTTAAAGGAAAAATCCATAGAAAAATTATCCCTTTGAAACATACCTCTTCCCACCATCGAGCCTACCATCCTTGACAAAACCATGATCACTGAACTAGAAGACATTCCAAACAACCAAGATCAATCTATGACAAAACCTTTTCCTATTTCCTACAAAAGACCAAGAGACAATGAAAACAATCTCATAATTCCTCCTAGAAAAAAACAAGTTTAAAAATTTAAATATAATTTGGTTAAACAATCTTCCATGGTTCCTTCCATTCCTCCCCTTGGGAAGGAAAAGAAACCTATGTTTGAGCAATCCGCTCCAACACAAACATAACTTAAAAATAAAACTAAAAGAAACCGAAATTTTAGATAGTGTAGGTGTAGACATCGTACTCTTGCTTGAAAGTTAAATGAAGAAAACAACAAAGAAAATCAAAATCCAAACTTGACTGAAGCAATGCATGACAAGTCTCTGCCTTTACCAAAAAAAAATGATCATATACCACAACTATAAAAATAGCTAAGCCATTCTTTGGAAAATATCATTTGACCTCC
>VDFB02086081.1:138322418-138630173 GCA_007258455.2 Sequoia sempervirens
ACCTAGAAGTTTAGAAACTACATTCAATTTTCTACAAATTCTATTCTTACATATTTTTGAAATAACATAGATACATTATTCAAATTTTTACGTCAAGTTGCCTAACTCTGATTTTTCTAAATTTCATCGCCACTTAAGGGCATATTTTTTCCATGATGATCCTGCACATACCTCATTATGGTTAGCCAAGGAGGACCACATATTCCTCCTCCTTCAACCGCAACATCCATACCCACCTATACCACTTCTCAAGTTACAATAACCATGTGACAGGTTAGTCATGTGACTCCTTTTGCTATTCCCACTAGCATTCCTAGTTCATTTGTGGCATCAAACATTCCATCCTCCACCAATATCACCCCTATTAGTGTTCCCTTTACTTGTACCAACACTACCTACACTCCATCACCATTCTCTCTTCCACCTTATACGACTTACAGTGATCCTCTCATCACACAACTCTTTCATACTGTGTCTTCCATGCAACAACAAATATCCACCATAAACCAAAACCAAAATGTACCACCCACATACTATTTCCGTAGTAGCCCATTATCTTTGGAAATCTTAAGAACACCGATGCCACAAGGAATTGAAATGCCTAAGTTTGAGAAGTATAGAGGTAAAGGAGATCCTACTAATCATGTCAATGCTTATACTGCCTTATGTAGTGATTTTTTCCTTGATGATAAACTATTAGCTAAATTGTTTCCAAGCACTTTAAAGGATACTACCTTGGAGTGGTTTTCCTCTCTACCCAATCATTCAATTTTATCATTAAAAAAACTTGTTGATTCCTTTATAAGTCATTTCCCAGTCCATCTGACTCCTAAAAAGACAATGGATGATTTGATGAGGTATAAACAAAATGTGGATGAAAAAGTAACTAATTTCATTTCACGCTATTAGTCATTGTATGCTCAACTAGATGTCAAGATGCCTGATTCACATCTCCAAAAGATGTTTATTCAAAACTTGCAAACTCACATTCAGGAGAAGTTGACCATGATGAAATTTCCTTCTTTCATGCATTTATGCATAGCCTTTTGTGACTACCATAACTTGGTTACTAGTTGTGATTCAAAGTCCACTTCTAGCTGAGCTGAGAAGTATGAACAAAGCAATCAAAACAATGCCCAAAACTTTAGAAAACCAAACAAAGGCTTCTTAAAGTTCAATCCCCCTCCTCCACAACCAACTAAACTCATTCATAATCAAGTGGTAAATGTTAAATAAATAGCGCCCTTTACTTATGGAAACCCGAAGAGACAATTTAACCCTTACCTAATACTCTCCATAACATGATGAATCAATTGCTACAACAACAGATGATCACTTTTCCTATAATCAAACCCCTTGATCCTACCAAGCCTTTACCCCTCACCTTTAAACCAAATTCTTATTGTCATTTTCATCACCAAAACAAACATGAGAGAAAACAATGCAAGCATCTCAAACACATAGTGCAATACCTCATTGATTTTGGCCTTCTATCTATTTCAAATGTTAATGTTACAAGAAATATGTTTGTTCCCCCCCAAATCAGAATTTGCAAATTTTTACCAACCCCATGTCTAAATATGCAATATATCATTTGTCAAAGCTAGTGAACCTTCAAACATTGATGTGATGAATGTTGATACAAATATTGAACAACATGATCTTAATCCAACTATTACCCATGTTAATTCTATGGATGAACTCATGGGTATGATAGATGTTATCCCATGTAAGGGCCCAACTAAAAAATCTCTTGATATTACTTTTTCTTCTCATGATATACTTGAAAAACTTCCCGATGGTCCTCTTTACATAGCTGGCCACATCTATGATAAGCCCACCAATGGGATATTAATAGATCTCACTTGTGGTGAGAACATGATCATGAAAGGATTTTTAGTATTATGTATGATCTTTATCAAGATGATTATGACAAACCAATAGCATGGATTAAAACATGTTTTGGTTTTGTGTTCCCTACGATCAGATCAATCGTACTCCCATTATAGATAGGACCTAAAAAATTGGATGTAACATTCCGTATCACCCCTCAGTCAGATCAGTTTCATTTACGGCTATGTCATCCTTGGCTTTGCTTGATGAAAGTTGTCCCTTCAATTGTTCACAAATGTTTGAATTTTTTGCTTGACAATGAGATGTTTACTATACACCATAGTGGCTTTAATCAATTGTCTTCTAAAGATAATTTTTCCTTAGAATCCTTTTGGCCAAAACATATGAAACCCATCACCCCTCACAAAGACTTATTTTTCATTTCCTATTAGAAGTTCAAAGCCAAAAGAATAGTTTAATTGTCTCTTCGCCACATGGCCCCATCCACTTCCACTTCTCCTATCCTAGATGAGACAATGCTTCAACCTAAATCCGAATATTAAAAACAATTGAACCTCACACGCAACCAATCATACAAACTTCACCTTCATTGTCTCAATTCCCAAGAGATAATGAAACCAACCTCATCATGCCGCCTCAAATTAAACAAGTTTATAAAGAAAAAGATAAAGTGATTGACCCATCTCCTTCAGTTCCTTTTGTTCCTCCTCCTCAAGAAGAAAAGGAGTCTATGGTGGATCAACCCACTCTTAAACCTACACAACTTCAAAATAGAATCAAATGAAATCATGGTGCTCAAGAGTGTAGGCATCATCATCGTCTACTTGCTCATCAGTTACAAATAGAATAAAACAACGAAAATCAACCTCCACCTCTAACAAAAGCAATACCTAATCACTCTCCTCCTCCTGACACACCACAAGATAGTACGTTACAACCATCACAAAAAAATGATCAGATACAAAAACCACAACTCTTGATACATCCTTCAATGGAAATTACCATCTTTCCTCCCATCATGATTAATATTGATGATGATGGTGAGGAGGAGATCTCTAAAATAGGTGAAGAGGTGCATAAAGCTATAAAATATTTATTTTTCTCTTCCATGAGCTTTAATGATTAATCTCCTACACCAAGTGAGAAACTTGGTACTTCTCCTAGTTTGGAACTTGCAATTCTCCCTTTGGATAGCCAACCGCCCTCACAATACATTGAACATGATTGGGAGGTAGATGACTTGTTAGATGGTTGACTTGAATTTTCCTTAACTAGCATTTTTACATTTTCCTTTTTATTTTTTCTTTTCTTTTGTATGATTGTATGTGTGTATCGTGTTTTCCCGTGATATGTGTTTCATGCTATCTCTCTTTGTGCACTTCCTCTATTTGTACATCTACTCTTCTATATGTCATACTTTATCTTTTATTTTTTTCTCTTATTTTGTGTTTTACTTTTGGGCATGACACAGAGTGTTGAGACACCCTATGTCTCTTCCATGTTGACCCAAAAGGTCCCTTTTCCTTTTACTTTGTCTTTTCTTGTGTTTTCCTTTTGGGGATGATGCAAGGCATTGAGACTGAAATGTCTCCCTCATGTTGAACAAAAATATTTTCCTTTTCTTTTTCCTTTTCATTTTCTTTTTGCTTGTGTTTTCCTTTTGGGGACAATGCAAAGCATTGAGACATAAATGCCTCTTCCATGTTGACCCAAAACAAACTTTATTTTTCTTTTTCTTTTTTCTCTCTTTGTGTCATTCTTTCAATTCTATGTATTTGGGAAATGATGATAGTTCTGAGCTCTTTCATAAAAACATTGTAGCAACGAACATACTGACCCCAAATCCATAGATCCCTTATGTGTTTGGTGTGTTCCTTTTTGTGGGAAACCCCTCTCTTTTCTTTTTCTCTTACATGAAACAACCTTACTCAAAAACATATGACTTGGCATAGGGGCTTTTTCAAGTTGGCTCTCATGTCTTCTTTCTTCTTGTATTTTTCATTTGCTACTTTAAAGTAATTGCTCACAGTATGGTGTGTAGAAATTCCTTTAAAGTGGGGGCATACATTGGAATTATTCATTTGAATTATTGGTTCTTAATGCAACCTTGTCACTTCATATGATGTGTTTATCACTTTGCGGATGACATTGGGTATAGTTTCCTTCATAAGCATAATCTATCTTAGCATATTACATTCCTCTTGGTCACCTGTTACAACACACTGCATCTCCTAAGTTGTGAATATTCTATTCTTTGATTGGTCCTCTCTTGGAGACACTAGACACAATGTTCCCTAAGTGATAGACCTCACATGAACTAAACAAGACTCATTTGAAAATTTCTTTTACATTTTATATTTGGCATTTACATGGCCACCTTGCATAACATAGCTTACATGCTTGTGGTGTCATCCTATTTGTTCATGAGTTATAAGCATATGAAGCTTTGCTTGCCTCATGGAGCACAAACTGATATTTTTCTTTTGTGGCACTTTATTAAAGTTATCAAGAGGTATAACTTTGATATGGTTGAGCAAGAAGCCCATTCTGAGGAATGACTTTCCCCATAGCCACCTATGTGTTTGTGATTACATACCATCTGAGTGTATGTTTCTCACCTTCTTGGCCTTCTCACCTAGTGGAAAGCCATGAGTTTCGTCAACCCAGAGTGAGTATGCATGTTCTTTTATAGACAAATAGCCTAGATCTGATCCACAATTGGCTAGAAAAACAATCGAAGCTTAATCCAACCCTTTCCTTTTTCTCTCTCTTTTCTCTTTCACATGTGTGTTCCTTTGTTCTTATGTTTAGTTTTCCATGAGATCTTGATCTTTGGGGCTTCATCATTCCTCTTGATCATTGTTATCTCATCTTGCTAGCATAAGTACATTTGGACCCCTCTCAATTTCCATGGCTACTTTAGTGTGAGTTTAAAGCAAGTTTATCCTCTCACTAAAGTGGAGGTTAAATGTATCGTAGAAAAATGGATCTTTGGACATTTTCATGGTCATTTAGGTCTTTTTCCTCTGATGTGTGTCTTATTTTTCTTAGATTTAATGTTGTAATGTAACTTATATAGTCACATTAGGTTTTGAAAATTCAAATTATTAAGACTTTATGATGTCTTGTGAAGGTGTTGTGAAGTGTTGTAACACATTTCTACAATTTTCTAGAATCTTCTTATAATTCATCTAAATATTCCCTTTTTATTGCTTACCAAGTCTTATTTTCAAGTGTTGTAAGGTCTTGTAACAAACTTTCATGATTTTCTAGGCTTTTCACCACTACTTACACCTTTCTTATCCTTTATTTGGCCCCTTTATGCACTTACAGGCCTTAATTAAGTGTGTTTTTTAATATAAACCCGAAAAACAACATTAAAGACAATATAATCTTCGACACTCACTTGCTTACCTTGAGTGGGACCCATTCGCCATGGGTGACGAATGAGTCCCTCTTGGCACAAAATTTAAAACAAATTAAAATTTCCTTTAGCTTTTCATTCATTAAGACCTTATGTCAGCCTTTGATGTTGTAATTTTGGGAAGTTAGGGCATAAGTGTTTTTCTATCCATTTTAACCCCAATTCATCTTGTTCACTTAATCATCTCATACACTCAAGCATTCAAGCATTTTTCATCATTCAATCAAGTAATCATCAATCATCTTGGAGAAGCCATTGACATATCTTTATACTTTAACAAGTGTTTGGTGAGTTTAGGAAACTTGCAAGTTTTGTTTTCATCATTCCTTTCTTTTTTTCATTTCATTTCTTTATCAAGGGTTTGATTACCAAAGTGGGATTTGACCAAGGAAAATGCCTATAATCTAACCCTTAACCATTTTCCCCCTCTTTGCATGTGTGTTTGTAGGTCTTGTAATTCCCATCGTGCAAACCCCAAAGGACAAAACATTGCACACATTTTTTATTTTTTTTAAATAATACAAAGTAAACATGTAATGAAACATTATTAAAACATATTTACATTGCACATTAACATCATAACGTCAAGTCCTCTAGGGCACGCGAGGTCACATTGCATAAACAATACATAACGAAATATTACACGTAAGCTAAAAACTTAACTAATCTAACATCCATCATAACCATTATAATATCCATTTTCAAAAGATAACATATGTATAACCATAAGCATAAGTATAATTTACATCATGTGATACAATCATAATAAATCTCCTAAATGAATGGTTACAAAGGTTCATATACAATACATCATCGTTTATTACATTACATGTTCTCAATAATGAATACAATGAAACCTCCCATACATGTGGGATAAATACATAGTACAAAAATGTCTAAATTACAAATGAATATCTAGTACAAGCTCTAGCTGAAGAATGCCGAGGAGAACGAACATTGATGGGGAACCCAACGGGTGTGGAGAACATTCCACCCAACCACGTGGGTTATAAATAACCCACCCCCCATGCTCAAAGGTGACAAGGAAGTAACCACGACCATGAAAGCCATAAGACAAATCCAATAAAGAATATCATAGAACAATAACTCCAAAAGCAACATCAACGTAAATATCGATCATAAATGACAACAAGAAGGATGCCATCATAATAAATTAAACCATAAGAAGCAACATAAATAAAGTAAACCAAAGAGACAATCATAAAACACTTCTGAATGAACCTAAAACAACAATCAGAGCACAATTCCAGAGGCAACCAAGAAAACAAGGCATAAGGGTATCTAGTGGAGAGTGTCATCACATAGCCTACATGGGTTATCCTAGCCCTTCCTCCAACTTGAGGCGTCGGCCCCCATCTTTGGTTATCCTGGCCCTTCCTCCTACTTGAGGCACCGGCCCCATAGGGTGACTCATGCAGAGCCATTAACCTCTCCTGAAGATGAGGTTACGACTTTGCTGACCATGGCCTTCTTAGTCTACCATTTTTGTGTGATAGTCCTAATGTATAGACGAGGTATCCAAGATTATCTTATATGTTTTACTACCCATCCCCCTAAGTTCTATTATTGTTTTCACTTGTTAAACTACTCTTACGTGGGTTGTCCTGAGCCCTTACTCCTATTTGAGGCGCCAGCCCCCACGAGGAGCCACTCTCCCAGAAGACCTCAAAATAATAACAAAATCAAAAAAAGGCAAGGGTTGTACCATAAGAGACAAAGCATATATCACAACCAAAGACATGCGAGGCATTACCCATCTCTCTATAACACAATCAAAATCTCAACAAACTCGTACAACCCTTCCAAAATAATAATACTAATATCTTGCAACATCAAGAGAACATAAAATGAGGATAAAAATCTAACAATAAAATCATGCCTCTGGAAACTAAGGTTTACAACAACCAAAATCCAGTTTTTAAACCAATTCGGTTCCCACATCGATACACTAAAACAACCAAGTCAATTTATCAAATTCCACAAAGCAAAATATCATGACAATATCCATGCATAGATATTACAAAACAATACTAAATAACACAATTTGTTTTACTCCAATCACATTTAAACAATACAACCGAAATCTAATATTCGATAAAAATAATTTTTGAAATAAAACATCATAAATCTGGTATATGGTTTCGCCAAGAACAAATTACACTCATATCTAAAGAATCAAAATATAATTTCATTTATATTATATAAATAAATTTTGTTTAATTTAAATTCCTCAAATAATTATGATCTGATTAATTCTCCACACAAACTGTATTTGTAATAAAAATATATGTCAAACATATATATATATATATTTATATATAAATATATATATATATATATATATATATATATATATATATAAATATATATATATGTTTAAAAACCAAACGTAAATCAATAAAGAAAAAATGAATAACAATATTCACAGTTTTTAAAAATGCACGTATCGTGTGTAGAGGACTGTGCACGATAGTCTATGGATTGTCGTGGGCAGCCCGTCCGCAGTGAGGGGGAGGGTACGGCTAACGCCGACCCTTCCCTTCAACCCTCAACATTTTATTTTTATAATTTTTTTTTATTAAAAATAAACCAAACAGCTAAAATCAAATGTCAATTTTTTTAAAAAGATTTGGCCCAATACTTTAACACAGTCGGCCCAACACAAAATCGCAATGAATACATTTTTTATACAAATATATATATACTCACTGTATATATATGTATATATATATACATATCAAACAATACACATTATTTTCAGAAATATATTCACAGTACCAAATATATAATATATATAAATATGTATATATATACATTTTATCACAATTATGTATATATATATATTCAAATCCATTTATTCCAGAGGGATAACAAACTTCCATACCAAATCATAAAAGATACAAAACATTTTCACAGACCCTAATAGTTTTCTTTCACTAGTTTACTATCAAACAATTGATAAATTTCAAACAAATATTTTATTTTCTTTTGTAGAGCATACATAATTTATTTTTATTTTTATTTTCTTTTGAATCAGAAAACTACAGAATAAGAAAATGGAACCTGGAGTCCTGTGCTATTGAAAATTTGATGAAGCTTTGCTTGACCCAATAGCCTTTTCAAAGAGATCTCGTTCCTTCTTCAAAATTTCTCCACCCAATTTCCTTGTTCGAATTTCTAATCTAATCCTTAATCCAGAATTACCTCTCTTTCAGAACAATGAAAACTAAATAACTTTCTATAGAAAAGAACCAGAGGGAGTCCAATTCTAAAACTCAATAATTTGGTGTAACTTCTGTAAATTTTCCCGTGAATGAAAAATTTCACAAATTTTCTATTAAATAAAAACATATCTCCTCTTTTTATTCAAAAGTTCTAAAAATCCAATTTAAAAGAAGTTTTCTAATTTTAATTCCAGCTTTTCAGCCAGACTCAACACTCATTGGTTCTTTTTTATCTTTTCTTTTCTTTTATTGATTTTTTTCCCATTTAACAATACTTTCTGTTTTAATTATGATTTTGCAAGCTTTACTTGCAATTTATACAATTTAATTTATTTAATTAATTTATTTCATAATTATCCTCAACTAGCTTATTTAATTAAATTATCAAAATAATAATCTTAAATAATTTAATTAACACTTTAAATAAATCACATGACTTTTAATATAAGACTTTTATATTTTAATGCAAATTATCCCAACACTTATAATAAACATTTAGTAACATCAATAAATTATATAAATTACATCATCTAAAATACCAACGTAAAAATAAATACTAAAAGTACACTCACACAAACCACTATAATAAATTGCAAAAATGACAAAAACAAGGACACGCAATACCACTCAATTAGGATGGTTTGACAGACATGGGACAGGGTGACTTCTTTGTCATCTCTATTTTCAACATCATGCCCATTAGGTTAAATTGATGCTCACCCTGTCCTGCCGAAGCAGGTGGAATCAAGACTCTGTACTTGCAATTCCTGCATACAAACAAGATCGTCTACATGTATATATATTTAATAAAAACATCACATTATGAGAAGGAATTGCAGCGTAGTGGGGCACTCACAAACGAGTGGTGCTACACTATCCTCTCACCAAAACTATTCTAACAATTACAACATTAAAAATATAAAGTAACAATTCTAACTAATTGATCACATCATAAACTAATTACTAAACCACTGCATCACAATGTATAATTGAAATCAAATTAACATCACCAAACCAAATGTCATATCAAAATCCATGTCCTCAAATGAAGTAGCATAATCACCAAATGGTCTAACTATCCAATCCACCAAACCAAACAATCAATAGTACTATCCCAATCTCAAAGTATCAAACAAAAGCATAGAAAATAACAAGTCTGAATAGTAACAAGAGGGGTATTACAGGTCTTATAGGAAGATTTTTCAAATAAATAGGTGTTGAAAAGTGGTCAACAATTCATCAAAGCTATTCAAGTAAACCAAACCCTAATTCAAGCTTGAAGACAATATTCAACCCGTTTTCTGCAGATTTGGTTTCATCAACTTGACAAGAAGACAAGTGTAGATCTAGACCCACATAACTAACATCAAAATTTTCATATTTCTATAGGTGTATTGATTCACCATTAGTGTAAAATGAGTCCCATTGCTAGGATGGTGTTGAATATTTTTGATATGTGGTTTTCATTGATGTCAACACTATTAGCATTAATGTCATTGGAGGTTGTATATGTTGAGGATATTGAGAAAATTTTAATAGAATAAGTTGTAGGTTCTTGGTGGTGAAGTGAAGTTCATTATGTTGGCTAGCTTAGTATGTTGATGATTAGAGGTTTTTGATTAAATTGTTTCTTGTTGAGTATATCTAGTTTATCCATGTTAAGTTTCAGAGGTTCTCATGAAGATTTGATCGACTTATGATTTTTGGTGTTTTGACAGTTTTTTTTTTGCTTTAGTTGGTGTTCCTGAATGAAAATATATGATTCTGGTAATCTGAGTTGTTGTGCATCCTTCTGTAGTGTTTCATTATGATTCTGGATATTTTTGGATTTTTCTCTATCTTTATTGTACGCTCGTATTTATCAATGTGCATGTGATTGGTGATTTTCTCTTGCGTGTTCATGTTTTTCATGTTCTTGGCTGACAGGGTGATTGTAGCATGTTGTGGATTTTTGAGGAATAATTATTGAAGGTGTTTCATGTTTGAGGATGTTTTTTTGGGTCGTCACTATGTTGTGGCCGACTTTGGTTGATTCGCATTGCAAATTTTTTATTTATTTGGGCCAACAGTTTGTATTCATTTTATATTTTATTAAAGTCAACAAGTAGATGATGTTATTCTTGTTGCAGATATATATGAGCAATTGTTTTATCATTTGAAGATGTGTGTGAATGTGTGAAGTGAAGTGTGCAATCCTTGTGTGTGAAAAAAGCTCTAATCATTCAAAGGTAGAAGTAAAGTGTGAAGAGTGACCAGATTTTCTGTGCTGAATCGAAACTGTAATCAGGTATGAGCAGATGCTATTTTCTCAGTTCAATCTTGCAGATTTGATCCAAATATTTTTGTAAGATAGTGTTCCTTGCTTTGGGTAGTAATCCTTGTTTTAATTGAGAAATTTTCTTGAATTCATGTGCATTCCCATTTATTCTCTTATACTTTTAACAGGGTATAATGTTGTGGACTAACCTCCACTGTGGTTTTTCCCCTAACAAGGTGTCCACATAAAAATCTTGGTATTATGTTTGTATCTGATTTGGTGATGGTTTATGCTTTCATGTTTATTAAATAGATCTAAGAATAAGGTTAATAAGTTTGATAATAAGTCTAATTTCTATGACAAATGCTTCATCCCCCCTCTTAGTTGTCTTCCCTTGTGTTGCCAACAATTGGTATCAGAGAAAGTTCCTTTGAGGAAGTTTAACAACTTGAGGTGATTCAGGATGGCAACATATAAGAAGGATAGTCTGAGATTTGATAGAACAAATTATTCATTGTGGAAGACTCGAATGGGGTGTCATCTAAGATGCATTAGTGAACCCTTTTGGAACATTACAAATAATAGATATATCATTCCACATAATGGTCCTTCTTCAGCAAGTGAGATCAAATATTTTGAGTACAATATTAGGGCTAAGGAAGCATTGTTGAGTGATCTAGTTGATTTTGGGATGACAAATGTAATGGATTTGAAGATAGCTTATGAGATCTGGAAAAAGTTGGAAACTTTGTATGAAGGTGATGCACATGTGAAGATTTCTAAGTTGCAAAGTCTGAAAGGGAAATATGAAACATTGAAGATGGGTGAAGATGAGAACATCACTTCTTTTATGCAGAGAGTGAATGAAATTGTGTGTAATATCAAATGTGTTGGTGGAACATTGGAAGAATCAAAGATTGTTACTAAAGTTCTCAGATCCTTTCCTATTGCATACAAACACAAAGTTGCTACTATTGAGATCTAGACTGTGGCAAATGTAACCAAAGAGATGTTGATTGGTAAGCTTGGTGATGCTCTCCCTAAGATATAATTTTTATTCAAAGCTACTACCTCTGGTAAAGATAAGTAGAATTATGATCTGGGAGAAAGTTCTAGAAACTAGTTCAGGTATGAGTAGGAAATGAGAGAGATTGAAGAAGAAGAGAGAAAGCTAGATGAGCTTGAAGCACTTCCTGTCAAGAGAGTACCTAGAGGAGAAGGTAAGTAGTAAGTAAAATATCCTCTTAAATGTTTTTCATGCAATAAGATAGGTCATTTTTCCTGAAGATTTCTAGAAAGAGTTCCTAAGCCAAGACCTAACAATCCTAGATTCCAAACAAAGTGTTATTATGTTGCTAATGAAGGTGTGATAGATGACGAATCTGATAAAGGGAATGCAAGTGGAAATGAATGGGTATTTATTGCTATCAAAGAAAATGATCTAGTACCTACTGAATCTACTAGTTGCATGAATGTGGAGAAAGCTCTTGTAGCCAAAATTGAAGAAAATGATGAATGCATGATTGATAGTGGATGCTCGCATCACATGACAGGTGATAAAATTAAATTTGTGAGCTTGGAAAAGTATGATGGTGGTGTTGTAAGATTTGGTGATGAAAAAGTTGGTGTAATTTGTGGACGAGGATCAATTTGTCTTGATGGTAAGAACAATACTGATGATGTTCTATATGTGGAAGGTTTGAAGCATAATCTATTAAGCATTGGATAGATGGTTGACAAGGGATATATTCTTCAATTCAAGGATGGAATGTGTAGAATATTAGGGAATTCTATAAATGTGATTGCATCTAGTACAAAAACAAAAGGTAATATCTTTCACCTGAATGCTGCTAGTATAAGTTGTCTGATTGCTCAAGTTGATGAAAGTTGGTTGTGGCATAGGAGATTGTGTCATGTAAACATTGAAAATATTATCAAGATAAGTTCTACTCATGCTATGAGATATCTTCCTAAGTTGGTAAATCCTACCAATACAATATGAAAGGAATGCCAGTTAGGGAAGCAAACTAGAGTTTTATTTTAGAGCAAACAACATTGTTCAAATGAAGTATTGGAGCTTGTGCATACTGATCTATGTGGTCCTTCTAGAGTTAGAAGTCTACAAGGAGACAAGTATTTTATGTTTCTCATTGATGATTATTCTAGATTGATGTGGGTTGCTTTCTTAAGGGAAAATTTTGAAGCTCTTGAGAAGTTCAAGATTTTTAAAGCTAAGGTTGAGACAGATACAAGTCTGAAGATTAAATGTTTGAGATCAGATAGAGGTGGTGAATTCTTTTATGGTGAGTTTAATTATTTTTGTGAAGAACATGGGATAAAGAGACAATTATCTGCCCCACAAACCCCTCAACAAAATGGAGTTGTGGAAAGGAAGAACATAACAGTTCTAGATGCTGCTAGGACTATGATGCTGGAAGGAAATGTCCCTCATATCTACTAGAGAGAAGTTGTGAGTATTGCTTTGTACACTCTCAATTGGGTAAATATCAAAGGTGATACTGGTAAGACCCATTATGATCTATGGTTTGGTCATAAGCCTACTCTTAGATACTTCAAAATATTTGGGAGTAAATGATATATCAAAAGAGATGAAGATATAGGAAAGTTTGATGCTAGGAGTGATGAAGGTATCTTTCTTGGTTATTCTACTAAAAGTAAAGCCTACCGGTGCTTCAATAAGAGATTGAGGGAAGTGGTTGAAAGTACTAATGTCAAGGTTGATGAAGACACAATTAGACCATCTAGAACCTATGGATATGATTTAGATGATCAGAATGTTAGTACAGTTCAGACTCAGAATCAAGTTCAGATCAATCTGGTGAATCAACAAAATCAAGAGGAAAGAACTAGTGAAAGTGTAGAAGTGAGATCACAAGATCCTAAAGTTCAAGAACATCCTAAGACTCCATGGTATGTAAGACTAAATCATTCAAAAGATCAAATTATAGGTGATAAGAACAAAGGTGTTCAAACTAGGAAAATAATTGCAAAACAATATTGTTTGATTTCAAATACTGAGCCTAATAATATCAATGAAGCATACAAAGATGAACATTGGATGGAAGCAATTAAAGAAGACCTACAAAAAATTGAGAAGAATGATTCATAGATTTTTTTTTTGAGACATAAGGATAAAAATGTAATTGGAACTAAATGGGTTTTTCTGAACAAATTGAATGAGCCAGGTGAAATTGTTAGAAACAAAGCAAGATTGGTGTGTAAAGGATATTCACAGATGGAAGGAATTGACTTTGAAGAAACATTTTTCCCTGTTGCTAGGATTGAAGTTGTGAAACTATTTCTTGCTTATGTTCCTTAAAAAAACTTCAAGGTTTATCAGATGGATGTCAAGTCAGCATTTCTAAATGGTGAGCTGGAAGAAGAAGTGTATATTGAGGAACCTAATGGATTTCAATTGACTGATTAGGGAGATATGGTTTGTTGGTTGAAGAAAGTGTTGTATGGACTTAAGCAAGCCCCAAGAGAATGGTATGCTAGATTGGAAAAATACTTGTTGAAGCTTGGATTTAACAAAGGTACTGCTGATAGTAACTTGTATTTCAAGATTGATTATGATAGAGATTTGATTGTTGAATTCTTTTTTGATGATATCATTTTTGGAGAAGATGATAGTTTGTGCATAAAGTTTTCTGATGAGATGTAGAGTGAGTTTGAGATGTCTATTATTAGAGAAATGAAATTCTTTTTGGGATTGCAAATTACTCAACTAGACAAAAAGATCTTTATATCTGAGTCCAAGTATTTGAAAGAATTGTTGAAGATGTTTGGTATGGAAGAATCAAAGGTAGTTGGTACACCTATGGTGATCGGATGTAAGCTGACTCAAGATGATGATTCTTCTAAAGAAAATTAGATTAGATACAGATCCATGATTGGTGGATTGCTTTAATTGACTCAAACTAGACTTGATATCATGAATGTTGTATCCATTGTTGCAATATTTCAAGCTGATCCTAAGGAATCTCATGTGACGGTTGTGAAGAGGATTTTCAGATACTTGAAGGGGACAATTGATTTTGGCCTATGGTATCTTAAAGAAGATGACTTTACTTTGAGTGCCTTTATTGATGCTGATTGGGTAGGAGATGTGGATGACAGAAAGAGTACCACTGGTGGTGCATTTTTCTTGGGAAAGAAGTTGATTTCATGGTTAAGTAAGAAGTAGAATGCCATTTCCTTATCTACTACAGAGGAAGAATACCTTTCTACTGCTAGTGATTGTACTCAAGTGTTGTGGATGAAGCAGATGTTGAAGGATATTAGAGTGTGTATGATGAACCTATTGCTATATTCTATGACAATTCAAGTGCAATTAATATTTCTAAGAATACGGTGCTGCATTCAAAGACCAAGCATATATCCATCAAGTTTCACTTTTTGAGAGATAAGGTGAGTGAAAAAGAAGTTAGATTGGAGTATGTGCCTACTAAGGAATAGATTGCAGAAATATTTACTAAGTCTTTGTCTAAGGATACTTTTGAGTATCTCAAAGGGAAGCTAGGGGTGATTACCCCTCCTAATCAGAACTAAGGTACATTGAATTACATTATTTTGTGCATTTCATAGTCATATCTTGATCCAGATTGATGTTGTGGTGGTTGCTAATCAGGGGGAGTAGTCAGATGTTCAGAACTGTGGTCCAAAGTTTCTGTGGAGAAAGATAATGTCTATCTTTTTCATTGATGTCAAAGGGGGAGCAGTGTCATGTGAAAAACTTTGTGGGGAGAAGATTTGAGGAGAAGAGTCAAAATCTGAGGAGAAGGTGCTAAGAGAGAAAGTTGGATTGATGGTGTTTTTCACATCATATGTTGCCATCAATGCCAAAGGGGGAGATTGTTGGATATTGCTGATATGTGGTTGTCATTGATGCCAACACTATTAACATTAATGTCATTGGAGGTTGTATATGTCGAGGATATTGAGAAAATTGTAATAGAATAAGTTGCAAGTTGTCGGTGATGAAGTGAAGTTCATTATGTTGGCTAGCTCAGTATGTTGATGATCAGAGGTTGTTGGATTAAAGGGTTTCTTGTTGATTATATCTAGTTTATCCATGTTAAGTTTTAGAGGTTCTCATAAAGATTTGATCAAGTTATGAGTTTTGGTGTTCTGATAGTTTTATGTTGCTTCAGTTGGTGTTCCTTAATGAAGATGATATGATTCTAGTAATATGAGTTATTTTGGATCCTTCTGTAGTGTTTCATGATTCTTGTGGATGTATCTGGATCATACTCTATCTTTGTTGTACATTTGCATTGATCAGTGTGCTCACGATTAGTGATTTTCTCTTGCGTGTTCATGTTTTTCATGTTCTTGGATGACAGGGTGATTGTAGCATGTTGTGGATCTTTGAGGAATAATTATTGAAGTTGTTTCATGTTCGAGGATGTTGTTTTGGGTTGACACTATGTTGTCGTTGACTTTGGTTGATTTGCATTGCAAATTGTTTATTGATTTGGGCTGACAGTTTGTATTCATTTTATATTTTATTGAAGTTGACATGTAGATGATGTTATTCTTGTTGCAAATATATATGAGTGATTGTTTTATCATTTAAAGATGTGTTTTAATGTGTGAAGCTAAGTGTGCAAGCCCTATGTGTGAATAAAGTTCTAATCATTCAAAGGAAGAAGTAAAGTGTGAAGAGTGAGCAATTTTTTTCTGCTTAACTAGAACTGTAATCAAGCATGAGCGTATGCTATTTTCTTTGTTCAATCTTACAGATTTGATCTGAATCTTTCTCTAAGACAGTGTGTCTTCTTTTGGACAGTAAGCCTTGTTGTAATTGAGCAGTGTGCTCTAGGTAGTGTTCCTGAATGCATGTGCATTCCCTTTTATTCTCTTATACTTTTAATAGGGTATAATCTTGTGGACTGACCTCCACTATGGTATTTCGCCTAACAGTGTTTCCACATAAAAATATTGGTGTTATGTGTGTTTTTGATGTGGTGATGGTTTATGCTTTCATGTTTATTAATTAGATCTAAGAATAAGGTTAATAAGTTTGATAATAAGTTTAATTTATGTGACAATTGATTCAACCCCCCTCTCAGTTGTCTTCCCTTGTGTTTCCAATAGTTGGAAAAGGTGTTTTTTTCAAATTTCAATTCCCGACACTCAGAAACTAGTTTCAACAAAGTTTACTAGAAGGACTTATTTTCCATTAGTGGTGAATGAGTCCCACTGGTCATCAACAGTGATTTCTCAAGCATTCTAGAACCTTCCATCATCAGTATTTTATCTCCAGGTGCACTCTGTTCAACCTCATTCAATTATATTTTCATTTGTGCATGTTTCTAGTTCATATTTGCATACAACACTGTGTTTTCAAACACTTCACATTTCTTAGGTTTTGCATAAATAATCAATCAATTTTATCAACTTGTTGAATCTAGATCATTGCATTTAGGCATAATTTAAGTGTACCTACATTAGTTTGAGTGAACCACCTAGATTTTGGTGTGGGATCTATCCCTTTCCTTTAGGTGAAAAACCCTAATTGAGCAAAAGAATTGTAGCATTTCACACTGCCCAAAAATCTATGGTACACTGGAAAATTACCTTTTTTGATGGTTAAGTAAGAAACAATCTTCAATTTCCTTATCTATAGTGGAGGTGGACTATATTGCAACAACATCTTGTTGCACTCAACTTCTTTAGATGAAGAGAACTTTGAGTGATATCTTGAGGTAGATTATGATCATCCTATATCCATATTTTATGATAATACTAGTGCAATAAACATATCAAAGAATCTTGTGGTGCACTCTCAAACCAAACACATACCAATCAAGAAACATTTCTTAAGTGAGAAGGTGGTTGACGAACAAGTGAAGTTAGAATATATTACTACATAGGAACAACTTTTAGATAATTTTTACTAAGACTCTTCCAATGAGACTTTTGAATATCTTTGAAAAAAGTTGGGATTGATAGCCTCTTCATCTAGACATTAATAAAATTTAGTTCTTAGGAGGTGGTATTTAGTGAGAACTCATTACTCTACTATCTTATAACTCAAAGAATTTGTTTTCTATTAATGTGAAAAGGGGAAGATAGGGGAGCAATAAAGATAAATTATTTTATGCAAGATTACCATCAATGACAAAGGGGGATAGTTTTAAATTTATTGTCTTTGATGTCAATGGAATTTAGGCATTTGATTATATAGATTGATAGAAAGTTCATCACGATGCAATCTGTTGATCAAAGAAGATATAATCAAGGGCATCACAAGAGTAGATCTAACCTCACATGGAAAAATAAAATTCATGTGAACATAAGATTTAACCTCCCTCCACTTTGGCACATCTATCATGTTAAAGAAAACTAAATTAAATTTATCTTAATTCGGGTTGACCCTCCTTAATTATGGTGCTCATATTTATGAGTTTAAACTCAATAAAACTATTTTTTATGTAATGCGCTAACCTCTCCTTGTGTGATGCCCATATTTGTAGTGATTAAAAATGAAATGAAAATATATTTTGTATGGGCTGACCCCCTTTTGGAGTGCCCAAGTTGAAATTGAAAAGGTGCATACAAATCGAGTGTTGTCTCCCTTGCAAAGAGATGTATCTATTGAAGAAGTCGCCCTCCTTCATGAAGATATAAATAAAGTGTGTCTAGTATGGAGAATATGTGTGTGGAAATAAAAGAAATACCATGCAAGCACAAGCATATTTAAGGAGTGGACAATTATATAATATCATTAAAGGTGGAATTTTGAAGGAAAATTATTAAGGATAACATATACTTCACATTGGAGAAGTTGGTGTCCATTATTGAAGGGGATTGGTGTCTCATATTGAGTTGGAGGTCAAGTGTAGGGGATTGGTGTCTCCTCAATTGGTTGGTGCCTACATAATTTATGAGAGATTTTTTATATAAAGAAATATTTGGTTGTGGTTTTCTTCTGTAACTTGGTTTCCACGTAATTATTGTGTTCCCCTTGTGTTCTTACTTATTTATATTGTTCTTTTAAAATGATTTTTGTTGTCAATTTGAAAATAGAAATTAGTAGTCTTATATTGATTCACGACCCCCCTCCCCCCGACCCTCTCCCCCCTATCCACAATATAAGCTTGTGCTCTTCATTAAATTCTAATGGTGTTCATTTTGAGTTGTTCCACCACTTTGAATTATTTTCCCAAAACTTGATTCAAATAATTTTAAGAGAGAATAATTTCAAAATTTTAGCTATGAATTACCCCTCACAATAAATCTTATATGTCACTATGAGGTGCTTAGGCTGGCATACTAAGGTTCGGATCAACATATCTACTAAAAACATGAAAACAACCCACATGCTATGTCCACAAGAATAACTATGGTTAAAGATGGCTTGACTCTCAACATATAATGTGTTTAGTTCTATTCTGAAATAAGGATTTGGATCCCTCTTCTAACATTAAATATCTGTCAAATTCCATTCAGAAATAAGGACTCGATCCCTTTTCTAACATTTAATATCTGTCAAATATATATTTGCCTATTACTAAGGTCCCTAGGCGAGAAGGAGGCCACAATAATGCTCTCCTACATTGATACATAGGTAAATATATTTTGGGCTAAGAACGACGTGTGACCATCCCTTTACTTCATCTCGTGCGCCCTCCAACGTGGTGGTCCCAAGGAATATTATACTTATGCCTTGGTAGTTGGATTATTCAGCGAGATTTATTTTTATAATTTCCAGTTAAAATATTCAACCCTATTTCGCTCTTGTTTTTTTCTTTTACCTTAACTCTGTAGAGAGAAACTGTAAGATGCTATCTTTCTTTACTGTGTTAGATTTCTACTCAACTGGTGCACTGAGTGGGGTGGTACAGTTAGGAAGACCGCCATTTTATGGCTAGCCTTCAGCGGATACTGGCATGATAGACGATTGGGAGTGCTTAGTGCATTAGAACATTGTGGATATAATGCGTTGATTCTTCATTGACTACTCTAATCTGCATATATAAATGTTTTCCTTAATATGATTTGGGTTTGAGATTGATAGCCATCAGTGAATGTATGGCTATTATATTTACGGACATAGTTCATTATCTTCCTAGCTACAGGTAAAGAATGGGGAGGCAGCTTCTAGAAGAATGTCATATAAGTTTTATTCATATTTATTTCCTTTTATTTACGTGCTACAATCTAAATAGATCATTTTCTTTCATGAATATTTGTCTCTCTTCTGGTAAGTTGGATGGGTTTTCTTGGATCAGCGCAGAGCAACCATTCCTTGTTATTTGTTTCATCGTTTAGTAGATGTCTGATGAAGAGATAAAAAAACTTATGATCTAGCAAGGTGAGTAGTAGCCCAAGGAGAACAGTGAGCACGCTGTCCTTAATGCAAGAAGCTACACAGTGATGAGAGCAGAGAAAAGCCGCTTGTAGAGGTGAAGAGTACAGAACCAAAGTTTTGGAGAATAATCTTATTGTCCAAGCCGCAGCCTCTCGTATCTTTCCCTATGCCATAGTTAGTCTACAAGAAGGATTAAATTTAATCTAACACGTTTTCATTGATCTCCTCATTATTGTTAACTTAATATCAATATTCTGGGTTATACATTCCTTTTCTCGAAGTCAAGAGGCAAGAAATATAGATGAATGGTCATTCTATATAAATTTTGTTGAATATTCCAGGCATTATTACATTTCACATTACTCATTCCATTGCAGCAGGCCAACTTAAATCACAATGATTAAATCCATTTTAAGATTCAATATGGGGGAGAGGTTGAGGATGCTGCCCTCTCCCTTTCTCCCCTCACGACCAAACCCAAAATAATCTTAAGACATATTAAAGGAAATCCAATGAGCATCACATTAACACACCACAACTCTAATACAATGGATATGCCCAATCAATCAAACATGAAGCATAAAAAAATAAGAAAACCTACCCTTATAGGGTTCCAAATAAACTTGATGAGGATGAATTGGGACTAGCAAGAATACTCCTTTTTCAAGCTTTCGTCGTCCTACCCTCCCTCTCCCTTCCAAAAGTCCAAAGGATAAAAGAAATCCCTAGTTATTTTTCAAAAGAGGGAAGATTAAATAAAATCCTAATCTCCTCATATTCAAATGTGAAGGGGACACTTGTCACCATCATAATTGAGCTTATAAAATCAATCCCAATCATGGGCACACACAATGTGCATGAAGGCTCTCTGGGGCCATCCTATCCATGGTTGATAGTTTTAAATTTTGTCACTTTTGTTTCTTGCTTAATTTGAAGAGGTCTAAATTTAATTAAAAGTTAGGTTTCACATCCTTAATTGGCCCCAACACCAAGTCCCATAACTTGGGACTCTAAAATTGATAAAATATGATAGAAATACGAAAAAATCTATTTAATAACCTTTCAAAAGAAGTAAACTTAAAAATAATATTAACATACCCATTTTCCCAACACTCACACCTTTCAAAAATAACATCTTAACATAAGTTCCACACACCAAATAAAAAATAACTAACATAGGAAAATACAATCCACATTACGGAATAATTTTGACATGACAACAAAATTTACACATGTAAGACCTTCACCTCTACATATATGCTAGGGTTAGGCTCGATTGGTCAGTCACATTAGGTGCTTACGAATGACCTCCAAAATCCCAATGATCATGGGGTGTCTTGCACACTCAATTGCACCCATTAATATGTTTTTTATATAGCTAGAGAAACTTTGGGTACAATCATCATAATAGGTGGTAATTCATCATTCAAATTATATCCTAATTATAATTTATTCATCATAAAGAACATCATTAAAAGATTCCATTTACACATCTCCTATCTATCTTTTAATTCATCTAATATGGATAGTTCCATTTATTATAATATAACTATTTTGATTGATTATCTAAAACTCGCATAATCCAAACATACATTTGTGACCTTAAGATAAAATATAAGATAACCTAGGTAATCCTGGGTATTACAACATTAAAATATTGATCCTTTCTAACTCAATTACAGTAACAAAAAATTGACATAATTTAAATCACACTTTGAGGATATACGAATTGGGTAAGCTAACCAATCTAACATGAGTAAGATATTTTTCATAAACACTTAACTAAACCAAATTTCTTATCCCAAATATTCATTTTATTAAATCTATTTACAAAAATGGGACACATTGATGAATTAAAAAAAAGATGCAAAGAAGGTTGGGCCTTACAACTTGACAAGATAAAACTCCCTGGGACACATAACTGGGATGGGTGACCTCCCGGGACGGACCAGTGCTTCACCTCTGTGAGCATCACCTAGATGCAATGAGTGCTAAGTGTACCATTCGATATCATGAGAGATGGGTTCTTGTTGAATCACTACTCATGAAACATGGGTCAATGAGTTTGACTCGAAACTACACGGTTGAATCCTGATAGCAATATCATAATTTGACACGCTGTGGAAAAATACCTCCTACTTATCAAGATAAAACCAATTAATATCAAATGGACTACTAGTTAATTTAGAGGCCATTATAGAATTCACTACTAGTATAAAGAATCTAGGGATTGATGTAAACCTATGCTTTCTATATTCTCTTAGTATAAAATGTGTCTTGTATCTAGAAAGATTCCCTCACGGTGAGAAAAATATAGATTCTAATTCCTTTCCAAGCTGGTTTCCTAATAAGAACTCCTAAATAAATATAATTCTTTGTGAGAATTTTTTGGTATAATTTCCTTTTATAGCTTTGATGATCCACTTAGCATAGAGATGCATTTATTGATGATAGATTAAAAGTAGACCTAAACCACCAACATCATGAAGGAGATAATGTAATTCCAAAGAATAATGATAAAATATTTTATTCCCATCCATAAATTATGCCCAAAGAAGGTCCTCAGTAGCTTACCAAATCTTAGATAAGAGGTATTAGAAGGAAACAAATAAGAGTAGTGAATGCGGTTATTGGGCATAATTTTATAGAAAACTTTTAATTTTCTAGCTAATGAGAGAGGCTTAGTGATATAAAAACTTATCTATTTTAGTTATAATAATTAGAATTTTCTATAATATAGTAGGTGAGACCTAAAAAGTGAAGGGAATTCTCAAAATTAGAAATAGTTTACCAAGGTAAATACATTTCCAACTAAAAGAATCCAAACAAATATGCTTGGGAAAATGACTAGTTATAACATTAGGTACTTTAGCTAAAAAGATGAAAATAGTGGTCTCTCTTTCGCTTCTAGGGTTTTGGAACTAAAAGGGGAGAGGATTTTCCTTACCCTTCACTCAAGAACAAACCCTTGAGATTTCAATGCAAAGCAGATTGAAATATGGCAAAGGGTTGTCCTAGGGGTTGAATGATATCTAATGAGGGGTTCACCACCAACTATAAACTTGGGAGACAATGAATTGGAAAACACAGTGTGATATGCAAAATGACTCTAAATGACCTCAAGAAGTGAGTTCAAAATGTAATAGAAAGCTATGTGTAGAATAGCAGGATTCACTACTCATGAGTTCTCTTCGTTTAGAGAACCTCATGCGATGAACTACCCTAAACTACCTCAATGGAACAATGACAAGAGTTTCAGAATCTGAAAGAGCAGGTCACAAAGATCTTCTAGACAGACTGACGAGCTCTCAGCTAGAGAATGTCAGTGCAGAGAAAAGATGATAGTGCGGTGCATTGGCATCTCAGAGGTGCATTGGTGTCTCGTATGGACTAGAAAGTGAGAATGTCACAAAAAATACTTAAATGACTACTTCTACTCTGATTGTTGAGAAATTACATAATGTGATAAAGTAGTAGAATGTAATAGAGCTAAAACAAAGTAAAGTAGAAATAATAAAGAGAAGGAGAAGAAGGGAAACCAGATGCTTACAACCATGTGAATGATGAAGCTTCCAGAAAGTGAATGTCTTCAATACCTACAAACAAGAGAGAGAGAGAGAAATTATTGGTTGGCTGTATAGGGGCCTACCTCAGTCAAACCCCGTTTTGGTGTTCCCACCTCCACAAACATCCAACTAGATAGAGAGAAAAGTAGAAATGAAGTAAAGAGCACTAAAGCACTACAAAATAGTGTTATGCTAGTCAACCAAATAATAGAGGAGAGGAGTGAAAGCTTACCAAATCCACCAAGAGCACTCAAGGCCAATGGGGGAGAAAATGAGAGGAACTCAAGCCTCTGCTGCAATGGTGTTTTGTTCCACACTTGCTCTACTAAAGTGATGGAGTGTTGATGTTGTTGTTGTGAAGTGTAAAGTGTTTGGAGATTGAAGAGATTTGTGGTAGAGATTGTGAAGAAGTTGCTTAGAGCTTGTCAAGAGCTAAGAGAGGGCTCAAAGAGAGTTAGAGAGTTAAAATGGATCAAGAAGAGGTGAATTTGAAGAAGGAGATGAAGGAAACAGCCATATTCAGGTTGGTGAGCTGAAGGGGGAGTTACAACTTGACTCCCAATGGGAAGTGTAATGCCTTTGCAGGCTCCAGACATGGGAATTTGTCAGGGACATAAGCACACCACATGGATGTCCCCGATAGAAACACCTCCATTGACTCTCAAAATAGGCACCAAGTGTGATGCAAGTAGTGGGTTTAGGTGGAATTAAGCCTCTGAACTTGGTTTTCTAAGGTGGATAAAGGCAAAAAATGAATTTGCATAAGGGGGGAAAATTCACTCTTATACATTTTTCCCCCACTTTAGCGAGCACAAATACTGATGAGTGTTTCGGTAAAGTACATCAAAGAAGTAGTAGGGTTAGAAATGTATACCTAAACCATCAAGGAAGCAAACCGCGATCTGGTGAACTTGAGAGTGGAGGTTTGATAGAGGACTTCATAGTTCTATAGAACTATGAAGCTAAAGAAAGAGCATATACTTAGGATGAAGAAGATGGAGATATTCAATCCGGTATATAAAAGAGAGAAGAGAAAGATAGAAATGAACAAAGCGCATGGTGAAAGCAAAACCCGCTTAGGAGTATAAACCACACCATAAAATAGGAGTGATAAAAGAAAACCTCGCTTGAGGAGGAGAACCCCACTTGAGGAGGAGAACCCATATCACCAAGTAAAAGTGTAAGTGCTTCATAGACCCGCAAACCCACAAGGAAGGTGTCCTCCAATATCTCTCACATGAAGGATACCTAGAAAGAGCCTTATAGACCTGTAGACCTGCAAGTAAATGTCCCCCGAGATCTCTCACATGGAGGAAGCCCAAAGGAAGCATCCTATAGGTTCTCAGACCTACAGGGAGGTATCCCCCAATATCTCTCATATGAAAGAAACCAAAGGTAGGGGACTCGACAGAGTCATAAAGCAGATTCATAGGGGCACCTACAAAGCAAAAGCAGCCACATAGGCAAATGAGTGGACAGTCACGCAGACCATCAAAAAATTGAAAGGATTTCAAAGGGGTCCCTTGGGAACCATTCAAAAGGAAGAGGGGTCCACTCAAGGGAGACACTATTTAAATAGAAAGGTCTAGTCAGGCAGCCCCTAAGCTATATGCAACTGTATGAAATAGGTCTAGTCAGGCTGCCCCCAAGCTAGATGCAAAGATATGAAATGGGTCTAGTCACGTTGCCCCCAAGCTAGACACCAATGAATTCATTCAAGAGACAAGATTTCAAAGAGGCCCCTTGGGAACCCTTACAAAGAGAAAAAGGGATCCATTCAAGGGATGCTTCATTTGAAAGACATAGAGAAGAGAGGGGGTCCTTAAGAAGGACACACATCTCCAAGATAAGTTATCACTACCCCCATTAGACAGGGGAGGAGAACAATGCAAATACTTAGAACAAGATAGAGGTAAACCTCGATATCACTTGTCATTTGAAGTAAAGGTGAGCATGTCAACCAAATCGGAGTTTGATGGCACCTGAATCACAAAGTTATTGTATTTTGTCTTTCAAGGGTTTATACTCACTAGTGGAATTATCAAGCACTCAATGGTATGCATAGAAAGAATGTTTTCCTTTATCATGTTTATGAGATTTCCTATGTGTAGGAGAAGGAAGAGTGATTAAGCATGCTTTTAGAAGCCACAACAAAATACGATCTTGCTCTAATAAAGGATGAGGAGTAGGAAGCAAGCCTTTATCTTGTGGAGAAAGGTTTAACTTCTCACAAGAAGAAGGCACAAAGATAGAAGACAACAGAGGAGGATCTCCATGGAGAGTATTATTCTGACAATAGGGATCATACTCTTCTATAGGATTGCCATCATCTTTCTTGATAGGACTACCAATATTAACCTCTTTATCAGAAGTGCGATCATCTTCCTCAGAAGGAGGATCAACACCAAGAACATTACAATTCGCATTCATCTTACCCTGTGATATAGAAGAATGATCATCTTTGATAGAGGGTTTGGATGATGTTATTGGAAATTCTAAGTGGATCAGGTTGGCTTTATATTCTTGAATGAAGGAATATGTAAAGTCCAAAGAACCCCAATCATCACCAAGACATGCATTCCTTTAGGAAGAGGTAGGCATAGGATTTCTTGTCTTAGAAGGGTCTTCCTTAGGGACATTTATCTTGATAGTATCCTTTGTAGTAGGTACTATTGGAGTAAACATTGACACAGTGGAAGACACTAAAGGAATAAGAGTGGGTACAACTGAAACGTGACCAACGGCTGCCATTTCACATAAGTACATAGCATCAGGCTCAACCTTGACTGTGACTACTTTATTGTTAGCAATGAACTTAATAGATTTATGCAAGGTAGATGGGACTACACCCATAGCATGAATCCATGGTCTACCAAGAAGAAGGTTATAAGGTAGATTATCTACCATAACATATACAAGGGTAGGTACAATAACGGGTCCAAGCTGTAAAGGTAATACTATCGTACCTAGATCTTATCGACCGACATTATCAAACCCATGAATAACAACAAAAGAAGCATTAAGAGAAGATGAATCAATATTAATCTTAGGCATAGATCAATGTCGCATAGATTGAGCATCGAACCAATGTCAATGAGAGTACGTCTAATTCCAATTTTATTAGCCGATAGGCTATTTTGTTTGAAGTTTCCATCAGGATTTTTGTCAGCCTAGTTGTGAATTGGTTTTGCCAGCGCCGGTGGGTTGTCATCTGGTGGGAAGTGAACCATCTTTTTTTGGGGGCAACATGGGAATTCATAATTACGTGGGTTGGTGGCGGTGGAGAATGGTGTCATCGTAATGGGGAAGGTGAATGGTAAGTGTTTGTTGGTGCGAGCGTCAATGCATCTTCCTCTCGTTGTATGGGGGCAGAGATTGAAGTAAATGCAATATTGAATGTTGCGGTGTGGGAAAGCATACTTTGATTAAGTTGTATTGTCAAAAGAGCCATTTTGGTGTGGGTTTGATACCAGACTGGGTATGTGTAAGATCATCATGGAAAAAATAGGCCCTTAAGTGGCAAAAAATTCAAAAAAATCAGAGTAAGACAACTTGACATAAAAATTTGAATAAGTTATCCATATTATTTTAAAAATATGTAAGAATAGAATCAGTAGAAAATTGAATGTAGTTTCTAAACTACTAGGTTTGCTTAAAAAAATAAAAATCTATTTGGTGAAAATTTGAAATTTCAATGCAGTAGTACTTAAATTTTAGGGAAAAAATAAGTAGGTTTTTGTTTGACCACCCTAACCACAATAAAAAGATAATATTCTTTTATAAGATTTTAGATATGAGTAGAGGACTAATGTCTCGATGTGGTGCATATTTTTTTGTAATTTTTTTCCAAGTAAATAATTATTAATTTTTTATTACAAATTTTAAAAAATATAAAAAATCATATGTTTGACTACCTTGGTCAAAAATTGATGAAATTCAAATTCTTTTTTTGAATCCTATAGTATGCGAAGCATAGAATGTGACGCATGTTTTGGATTCAAAAAATGTGATACCATTTGAAAGCTATAGATATTTTTTAATCAACCTATCAATTAGGACTGTAGTCATGATTCAAATAGAAAATGAATAATAATTACTTATTAAATTCAAAGTAAAGCATAATGTATATTGATGGAAAGCTAAGAATCTCCTTTAAAAACCCTTTTCATTTCATCAATTTTGGGTTAAAAAAAAGTCATCAGCCACATACCCATCATATTGCCACTTTTTGGCCCATCATGATCTTGCACATACCTGACTACTGTTAAAATCGTCGGCTACAACTCCATTTTTTAGTAGGTTGGAGGGTTGCAAAACTATTGTTACGCAGAATTTGTAAGTCATTTTCGATGGGTATTTTGCAGAAACAAGTAATTTATTGTTCATGTCTTTTGTTGTGTGTTTATTATTGGTTTTGATAGGAGGTTGGAGGGTTTTAACACTGATGCACTGTGAAATGTGCGAGAAATTATATTGATTAAGTTGCATTGTCGAAAGAGCCATTGTGGTGTTGGTTTGATAGCACATTGTTTATTGTTCATGTATTTCATTTTGTGCTTATTGTTCTAGTTCTATTGTAATGAAATCTTTCTTCTCTCATTTTATTGCAGTGAATTTTTTTTCTCTTGCCCAATAAAGAAGGCTATTTTGTTTCAAGTTTCCACCAGGATTTTTGTCATCCCATCCACAAATTGGATTTGTTGTGTGGGAAAACATGGTTTCATTAAGTTGTATTGTCGAGAGAGCCATTGTGGTGTGGGATACACACCATACTATTGTTAAAATTGTCACCTTCAGGCCCATTTTTTAACAGGTTGAAGGGTTGTAAAACTATTGTGTCGCGAAACCTGTAAGTCATTTTCGATGGGTATTTTATAGAAATGAGTAATTTATTGTTCATGTGTTTGGTTCTCTGTTTATTGATTCTTTTGATAGCAGCTTGGAGGGTTTTAGCATTGATGCGGTGTGAAATGTGCAAGAAAGTATATTGATTAAGTTTCTTTTTTAGAAGAGCCATTATGGTGTTGGGTTAATAGCATATTATTTATTATTCATATTTTTCATTGTGTGCTTATTGCTCCTTTTGATACCAGGTTGGAGGGTTTTAACACTGATGTGGTGCGAAGTGTGCGAGAAAGTATATTGATTAAGTTGCTTTGTGGAAATAGTCATTGTGGTGTTGGTTTGGTAGCAGACGACTATAAAAATCATTTCCTTTCACTTCATTTTATTGCATTTTGGAGGGTTTTAAGGTTGTTGTGCACTAGAATCTGTAAGTGGTTTTACATGGTAATTTTGCATGATAGATTAAATTTTTGTTCATGTGTTTCGGTCTTTGTTTATTATTCATTGTTATTTGTTTGTATATTTGTTTTTATACCCATTTTGGAGACTTCAAAGAGATAACCATTCTCTATGCATGGTTTTATTGTAGTTAAATCTTTTTCCTCTTGCCCAAAAAATTAGGTTAGGGTTTGTAGTTTGTACCTTTGTGGTTATACCCACTTTTGGAGACTTCAAAGACATTATCAATCTGTATGGATGGGTTGATTGGAGTTAAATCTTCTTAGCTTGATGAAAAAATACGGTTAGCATTAGTAATTTTCTGTTTTGTTTTTTTATTGTGCTTGTCGTGCTGCCATGCTTTTGATTGTGGTTATTGGGAAATGAAATTAATTCTTGTGTTTGCATATATGCATTTTTGCATTGATTGAGCTTTGATGCTTTTGATTTCAATATAGTGGGCATCTTCTTTGTAGTCTACTAACAAATAGGTGTAATTGTATAAGAGGAGCTACATTATTTTGCATTCAGTTATATAAAGAAACAGGGAAATTGTAACAGAACTAGTAGTAAAAGATACATACATGTGTTTATCCATATATACATATATAAATAGAAGTATAAACATTTATTAGCCTATAGGCTATTTTGTTTGAAGTTGGTGTTGGCATGTTTGTCAGGTTAGTTGTGAATTGTATTTTTCAGTGCCTAGGGTGGCTCGGCCAGCCGGGATCTCACCAATTTTTCTCCATGGGGATGTGCATCTTGGTAGTTACATCTCACATTGTTGTTTTTTTTAGCTGAAAGAAAAAAGATTTAACTGCAATAGTTCCTATGGCAATTGGTGTAATGGAAAAGATGCATGAAGATAACTACAAAAAAAAAAAGAAGAAGATGGAAACTGTATGTATATGTATATGCATATACATGTATGTATATCTATATGTAAGTGTATATATACATATATATGTATATATATATATATACATATGTATATACATATAGAGTGAACTATTTTTTTGTGGTGAGGTGGGCATTCGTAATTACATGGGTTGGTGGTGGTGGAGGATGGTGTCATTGTAACAGGGAAGGTGAATGGTAAGTGTTTGTTGGAGCAAGTTCCAATGCATGTCCTTGTTGGTGTATGGGTGCAGAGGCCAAAGTAAATGCAATATGAATGTTGCAATGTGGGAAAGCATACTTTGATTAAGTTTTATTTTTGAAAGAATCATTTTGGTATGGGTTTGATACCAAACTATTGTTAAAATCATCAGCCTTGGCTATGTTTTTTAGAGGATGGTCAATATTGTGTTTATTTCGTATGGTTGCATTATAGGCAGATATACATATGCATATACGGAAATAAACTGTTTAGTTGTGTTTGAAATTTTAATGTTTGTAAACATATCATATAATCATGCAACTAATTTCAAATATTCGAAAGTAACAATGAGAGGAAAATTAATATGGTGGCCACATTCTTTTCAGTCTGTGAAAAATTAGTCATTCTATAACAACAACTACATCATCTGGTATTGAGTATTATAGAGACATCGGAAAATTGTAACATAAATGTTAGTAAAATATACATACATGTTTTTATGCATATATACATATATATACAGATCTATAAATAGTTATATATATATATATACTTCTGCTCCATGGAAATGTTTATAGTGGATTTTGGCTCATCCATGATTTAGCTATAATTTTTAACTATTCTTTTAGGAGTTGTTTTACAATTTCCCTATTAAAAAAATCATGTTTATGGCTTGAATGATGGAAATCCTGTCAGAAACATTAAACATATAACAAACACTTTGCATATTTATATATTTGTATAGTTTCAATTCCCCCATCCATATAAGACCATAACGGAAAACATCCATGGGAAATGACTTACAAATTTTGGAGAAAAATAGTTTTAACATAAACAATAAATAAACCATTTATACAAAACACCCAAGCAAAATTACCTATAGATTGCATAGTGCCACAGTTCTAAAACCCAATGGCTGTTTTGAAAATGCAACTTAATCAAGGTATATTGTATATATGTATACATGCATATATATATATATATATATATATATATATATATATATATATATATATATATATACATATATATATATATATATATATACATATATATATATATATATACATATATATATATATATATATATATATATATATATATATATATATATATATATATATATAATATGTATTATCTTGTGTCATTTACAGAGGGGTGCATAGATGGTTGATTTATTGTTTATGTCTTCTTGTTAAATGTTTGTATCTTTTCCTTTAAACCCATTCTAGAGATTTGAAAGATATTGTTGTTTTGTATGGATGGAGATATTCATGTTAAATTTCCTTTCTTCCCTGAGAAAATATGCTTAGGGTTAGTATATATATATCATTGGCTGGCGGGGAGGGCACCATTTGTTTTGTGTGGCGATGTGGCCATTGGTAATTACATGGGTTGGTGGCGGTCGAGAATGGTGTGCTGGATTCAGGGAATCTAAATGGAAAGCATATGTTGCCACGAGGCCCAATGTTCCTTGTTGTTGCACGATGGCCGCTGATGATGTAAATGCAATATTGAATGTTGGCATGTTGAAGATATATATATATATATACTATATGTCATTTTATATGAGTGGTTTGCATAGATGGTTGATTTATTATCTATGTCTTGTCAAATTTTTGTATCTTTGGGGTTATATCGATTGTGGAGATTTGAAAGATATTGTTGTTCTATATGGATGGATGGATGAATTGTAGTTAAATGTCCTTTATTCTAAGGGAAAATATGCTTAGGGTTAGTAATTAGTTCACCGTTGGTTTATGGTTTTGGTTATTAGTGTCTATTCACCAATGAGGAACATTTAGGCAGATCCTTTTCCTAATAGGTAAGCTCTTTGGTCTTAGTAAAAGCCCTCGACAAGTGTTCTCTATTTTTCTAAAAACATGAATTGCGAAAGAGCTATTAAATGGAAAATTGTATTCATGGTTGGCTTGATTAAAGTCCTATTGGAAACTTCAAACAAATAGCCTCTACAAAATGCTGCTAGAGAGTAGGCACTTTTTCTTTGCAAATATGCATGTTATTTGTTCCTATCTTTCATGGATATATATATTTACACTTGATCGAGACTCCAAGCTACATTAGTCTTATTCTAATACCTCTTTTAGAATTTATCTATTTCTCTATAATATTTAGTGTGAGGCAATGAAACTTGATTTTTTAGATAAGATTAAGAAGATTTAAGTATAGTTGCCCCTATAGCAATGGGTATGAAGCCAAAAATGCATAGTGATAACTAGAAACCATAAACAAGGGCTAAAAAAATTACTCACCCCAACCATATTTTTGTCATAGAAGGAAGAAGATTTAATTGTAGTTTCCCTAAACCCATAGTAAATAGAGCTTCCAACGCTACATGTTATGGAAGGAAGCCATATGTGTAAGGTCTTATTCTGAAAAAGGTTCCCATCGATTCAACTTTGCAAATGGAATGGACCTAGGTGCAAAAAAATTGTTACTCAAAAAGTTAATATAGGTTGAAGAGATGCTTATTGGTAGGGTGACTCCACTTAATTGAGAATCCAACCTACATTAGTGTTATTCTAATACCTCTTTTAGAATTTCTCCATTTCTCTATAATATTTAGTGTCATGTGATGCAACTAAAATTTTCAATCAAGTTTGTCAGGTTATACTTTTATCTACATGGGTGTTTTTCATAGATGATTAATTTATTATTAATATCTTCTTCTTATATGTTTATGTCTCTAAGGTTAAACATAAAAAAATCCTATTCACAGTTCGTCCAACAAAAATCCTGTTCAAAAGTTCAAACCATATAGGCAGACATCCATGGGAAAATCTTGTAGATCTGAGAGCAAATAGTTTGAAGAGAAATAGCAAATTAACCATTTATAGAAAACAACCAAGTAAAATGATGTACTGATTGTGCATAACGATAGCTGTAGAACCCTCCAATCTACCCTATAACATAGCAGAGGCCAATGAATTGCAAAGAATAGGGCCTACAAGCCACCAAACTCATTAGTTTTTTAGTGGCGAGTACGCTTTGCATACAAATGTTCACCAGGTTTTTTGAGCCACAACGTGGAGCTTGGCGATTACGCCGGTTGGGGTTGTTCAAAAATGGTGTCCTTGATACGGGGAGGGTGAATGGTAAGTGTTTCTTAGCGCAAGCACCAATTCATCCTATTGTTCCACAGTAGCGATAGACAATGTACATGCAATATTGAATGTTGGCGTGTGGGAATGTATGTATATATATATGTATGTATGTATATATATGTATGTATATATGTATATCTATATATATTTATGTCTATCTATGTATATGTATATATACGTACATGTATATATATGTTTCTATATATGAATACCTATATATATATGTGTGTGTGTGTGTTTATTTAATAATAGCCTTCTATCAAACCAACACCACTATGGCTCTCTTGACAATACAACTTCATCAAAGTATACTTTTCCATAGGTGAGCATTCAATTTTGCATTTACTTTTCTTGCCCCCTTCACGCAGTGATAGGATGTGCATAACGACATGTGTATATGTTTTAGTAGTGGTTCTTTAACAATTTCCCTATTTCTCTATAATACTCGACACATATTCACACAAGACAAGTAATGTATGTAACAATTGACTAAATGTGCTTGCAGCTTTAACTACAAAAGATAGCAATAGTTGCATTGTCTCTTATTTGTTGAACTTTATATCTTTGGCTGATAGGGTATTTTATTGAGGTTGTTATTTCCTAACAAGACAACATTTAATCTTGCAGTATTTGTAAAGCTTGAAATATATGAGGGGAAAAGGATATCATGAAACATATTGATATATGCTTTCATACAATCTTGAACCCTACACATAGATAAATACAATTTCTCCCATGGTAATGGCTACAACATGAAAGATACACAAAGACAACCAAAACAATAGACCAACAACATGCAAAGAACCAAGCCCAACCATATTTTTTGATGGAAGAAAGGAAGAGAGTGATAATCTCTTTCAAATCTCAAAAATGGCTATACATACAGAGAACCCAAACAATAGAACAAGAGAGAAGAAATAACTAACCCTAACCATATTTTGGGAGATCATCTATGCAAAGCACCGATGTAAAAATTAGTATAACCCCACAAGCTTCATTGAAAATTTGAGCTACATCACCACAAATAGATAAAATCTAAAAGACCTGCTAGAATAATATTGGACATCCACCAAAGTAATTTGATCTCCAATATGTTAATGCTTTCATACAACCCTAAACGCTACACAAAGATAAATACAATTTCTCCCATGGTAATGGCATTGTAGATAGCTACAATTCCTCCTATGCTAATAGTTGCAATGCCAAAGATATACAAAGATAATCAATACAGTAGACCAATAGTGAAAAAAGGTAGATTTAACTACAATTTATCCTATGGTAACAGGTATAAAGGCAAAGATACATATAACAAGAAGACATTAATATTACATTAATCATTTATGCAAAACATCCATGTATAATAGAGTATAACCCCACAAGCTTCATTGAAAATGAAAATGAAACCACGTGTAGAGCAATAAAGATGCACAAAGTATATATACGTGTCTACATATGTATGAATAAACAAGGGCCACTTTCACTAAATATTATAGAGAAATCGAGAAATTATAAAAGAGGTAATAGAATAGCACTCAACAGCCAAAAATTAGTAGCCCTATCCATAATTTTTTCATGAAACAAAGAAGATTTAACTACATACTCGCCACCGCCAAAGATCATGGATGTTCCATACTTCTTTTGTTCGGGGGTTTGGCTAGAGTCCATGTGGGTCCATGATGCCAATATGTCAGGGTGGAAAATGAGCATGGGTATTCTTCTTTCCCATTTCACATTAGTCATTTATTTGTTACATACATACATCTATATGCACAAACTATTATATAAATTTACTATTATGTTTTCCATAAGGAAGACAAGCAAGCGTGGTTTTTGTAGTTCTACATTTAACGACATACATTTGTTCTTACATATATATATTTCTACACAAATTGTTTTATACATTTGGATACATCTTTCTGATATTCCCTCCAAACAATGTGTAACTTCTAATT
Organism: Sequoia sempervirens; assembly: GCA_007258455.2. Lineage (NCBI taxonomy): Eukaryota > Viridiplantae > Streptophyta > Pinopsida > Cupressales > Cupressaceae > Sequoia > Sequoia sempervirens. The sequence continues at coordinate 138,357,567 of VDFB02086081.1, forward strand.
CAATAAATTCATTTAACTACAATTCCTTCATCGATGTAGAGTGATACTCTCTTTGAAATCTCCACAATGGGTATAACACCAAAGATACAAACATTTGACAAGAATGCATAGACAATCAATTAACCATCCATGCAAACAACCCATGTAAAATGACTTACAAATTCTAGAGAAGAAAATTGTATTGAGTGCTCTGGAAGATAGATAGATACACATGCACATATATATATGTACTCAATTCCCTGATTGATATATAAAAATACCCATATAAGTAGATATACATATGCATATCTCTAGACAAAGATATACATACATTTGTGTATCTAAATAGGTTTGTGTATTATGTTTATGTGTAATTATCTAGACTACGATTTTAAGTAGAATTTAAAGTAGCATGTATAAATGTTGTCTATGCTCTGTAAAAATTATGACTATACAGAACTTTATAGCATTGAATTGTATAGTATTGAAATTTTGATAAGAAAAAAACATTTAATTGTGCAGTATATGTAACATATTGATAATTCCAGTATGGCTATTTTGGAAATGCAACTAAATCAATATATTTTATTCCATATTTTGTAGTATAGTTCCCCACACTGTAACATTGAATATTGCATTTACTTCTTGTTGTGTGGTTACACCACAATACATATATATGGAAACATATATATACATGTACATATAGATACACATACATTTATACACATACATATATATACGTCTATTTATATAGATACATATATATATGCATATATATGCATATATATATATACATGCATATATTGTAAAGTTGGGCTCCGCTATTTACCATTAGATAATATAGAGAAACAAACAAATTGTAAAAGAACTATCGCGAAAACACTAGGGACTGACATACATCTGAATCTTAAGTATCATCTTAATACCTCTTACAACTGTTACATAGACTGTTTGGCTTCTACCAATATGTTGCATGATACTCTTTTCCTGTCATTTGTTCAAAGCTTGTCATTTGTTCAAAGCTTCCAATAACAAACTATTAGTTGCCATTGTTCTTTTTCTTTGTAAGGAAAGAAAATGTATTCATTAAGTTGCATTGTCAAAAGAGCCATTGTGGTGTTACTTGAATATGAGGCTATTGTAAGAATAGTCATCCTTGAGTCCATTCTGTAATAGATTTGATAGTTTTGAAACTGTTGTGTTGTGAATGTGAAATTACATGTATAACAATAGATATATGTAAAGTAGCAATTACACATAAATATATAACAAAGTATATATGTGTATGTATGTCTATATAATTCTATATATATGAATAATTAGAAAAGGAATAGGATGGTTTAAACATTAGAATATATCAAAATATATACACAAAGATTTTACAGCTTTTTGTGTTAGCACAATTTAGTCTTCATCATACTAATTTTGCAAAATGTGTATAACACCAAAGATGCATAGAATGTATATATGTCTCTACATATCTATATATATATATGTGTGTGTGTGTGTGCGTGTGTGTGTTTGTTTGTGTGTGTGTATGCATGTACGTATGTATGTATGTATGTATGCATGTATGTATGTATGCATGTATGTATGTATATATATATATGTATGTATGTATGTATGTATGTATGTATGTATGTATATATGTATATATGTGTGTGTGTGTGTGTGTGTGTGTGTGTGTTTGTGTGTGTGTGTGTGTGTGTGTGTGTGTATATGTAGGTTGGTGGTGATGGAGAATGTTGTCATCATAACGGGGAAGGTGAATGGTAAGTGTTCGATGTGGGCCTTTGCAAATATGTGGGTTGGTGGCAGTGGAGGTGCTCTCCTCGAAAGGTGGAAGGTGAATGGTAAGTGCTTGCTTGCCCAATGGTTAATGCATTATGTTGTTGTTGTCCGATGGAGGCGGGTGAGGTAAATGCAGACGGATGAAGTAAATGTGATATTGAGTGTAGCAGTCTAGGAAACTATACTTTTATTAAGTTGCATTATGCAAACAACAAATATATGTTCATATGTTTACATGTATATATATGTGCATGTTGACATCAGTATTTTTTCATAAATGATTAATTTATTATTCATGCCTTTTGGGCTCTGCTTATTGTTCCTTTTGACAGCATGTTGGAGGGTTTTAACACTAGTGTGCTACAAAACCTATGATAAAGTATATAGGCTTAATGCATTTTGTGGTTGTTGTACTATGACAATGGATGAAGTAAATGCAATATTGAATGTAGCAATGTGGAATGCCAGATATGTTATAGGATGGAACAGAACATGATGATTTTAACAATGGTCTCCTACCAAACCAACACCACACTCGTTGTTTGCACAAAGCAACTTAATCAATATATATGTATATGTACATATGTGTGTCTATATGTATATGTATATACGTATGTGTGTGTGTGTGTGTGTGCATGTGTATATGTTGCATTATACTCTTTTCCAATCATCTGTTCAAAGGTTTCTATAACAAACTATAAATTGTCATTGTTCTTTTCCTTTGTAAGGTAAGAAAATGTATTGCTCAAGTTGCATTGTCCACAGAGCCATTGTGTGTTGTGAAGTCTATAACTCATTTTACATGGATTTTTTGTATAAATCTTTTCTCCACAATATGGAATACCAAACAATGCAACTTAAATTTCCAATTCAGTCTGTGGTGCTATATGCATTTTGGATAGATCGTTACATCATATAATTGTTGCCATAACCTAGACAAAATAGGTGCTACCTTTGAGAGCTGTATTTGAATGATTCATTTGGCAAGTTGCAAGGATTGATGCATTTGTTGATATTTATAGAGTTCTATTACAATTTCTCTAGTTGTCTATATCTAAACATGGGTTGGGGGTGGTCGAGATGGTATCCTTTGTATGTGGAAGTTGAGTGCTAAGTGTTTTTTTGCATGAGGGACAATATTCAATGCTGCAATATGTGAAAGTATACTTTGATGAAGTTATGCATATATACACTCTGTGCATCTTTTTTGTTATACATATTTTTTACTATTCACACCTTCGTATCCCTATCGAAAATAGAATGCATATGCATACATACATTTGCAAATAGTTTTGCATATACAAATTTCTTTGGTGGCTTTTAATGGAATATCTGTAAGATATTCACAATAGTAAATTGGATATTCTAACAATGCAACTCAACCAATATATTTTCTTCCATATTCTGGAACACATATTCATTATGCCACAAAGCATATTCTAACAATGCAACTAAATCAAAATATTTTCTCGCATATTATGCAGTTTACTTTCCCACACTGTAATATTCAATATCACATTTTCTTCTTGCAAGGATGAGCTTGATGCATAGATGCTTCATGAAACAATTGATCTCATTAAGGAAAAGGGTGTTAACAACATGGAATGTTTCGTGAAGCCTCTATGCATCAAGCTCATCACATGCTTTTTTGGCTTTGAGGCTTGGCTAGAGCCCATGAGGCTTCATTGTGTCAATATGGTGGGGAGGAGAATGACCAACGGTTTGGTGGTTTTTCCTTTCACCGTTATACATTGGTTGATACAAATACACAACATATTCTATTCTACCCACTACATTTCTCCATAGTAGTATATAGGCTTGTCATCGCATATTTGCAATAGTGTAAAAGCTCCAACTACATTCTATTTTATATAGAAGGTAAGCCTATATATGCTTTATTGTATTCCTTATTTCAGAAGTACATGTCAAATTTTTTTTAACAAATGATGGGTATGTGCAAGATCATCATGGAAAAAATAGGCAACTTGACGTAAAAATTTGAATAACTTATATATATTATTTAAAAAATATGTAAAAATGGAATCTATAGCAAATTGAATGTAGTTTCTAAACTACCAGGTTTGTTTAAAAAACACAAAAATCTATTTGGTGAAAATTTGAAATTTCAATGAAGTGGTACTTCAATTTTAGGGAAAAATAAGAAGTAGGTGTCTATTTGACCACCCTAGCCACAATAAAATGATAATATTTTTTTATAAGATTTTAGATATAGTAGAAGACTCATGCCCCGATGTGATGCATATATTTTGTAATTTTTTCCCAAGTAAATAATTAATTATGAATTTTTATTACAACTTTTAAAAAAAGATAAAACTTCATATGTCGACCACCTTAACTTGGTCAAAACTTCATGAAATTCATTTTTCTTTTTTAATCCTATAGTATGTGAAGCATAGAATGTGACATGTTTTGATTAAAAAATGTGATACCATTTGAAAGCTATAGATGTTTTCAATCAACTTAACAATCAAGACTTTAGTCGTAATTTGAATAGAAAATGAATAATAATTACTTATTAAATTCAAAGTAAAGCATAATTTATATCAGTGGAAAGCTGAGAATCTCCTTTAAAAACCCTTTTCATTTCATCAATTTTGGGTAAAAAAATAGTTGTCAGCCACATAATCATCATAATGCCACTTTTTGGCCCATCATGATCCTGCACATACCTTGATATAAGTACATATATTTCTTAAAATGTATACCACTGATTGCAACTAAAGAAACTTATCAACTTAGTGATACCAGATTTCCACAACCTATTATGCTTTAGAATTCTTATTTTATCAATATTTGATTGTGTTTCAATTTTGTGGGTGAGCAATCTATGTTCTTCCTTGGGCATTTGATCACAACCCATGAGGTTCCATGGTCCAATATTGCAAGGAAGAGCATGCCTTATTTCTTTTTGTTTAGACTACATGTCTGCTTGCGGCTACAAGGTATGCATAGCTCCTATCTAGCACTTCTGTTTTGAAAATATGCATGTTATTTCTTCCTAACTTTCCATATATATATTTACACATTTACTTAGACTCCATCTTTTTTATTTTAATATGATGACATATCTTATTTTAGAACTATGTGTGTAATGCTTTGTCATAAAGCATACAACTATACACATTTTTAAAAAAATGTATACCAATGATTTCAACTAAAGAAAATTCCAAGGTTAATGCTTTGAGCTTTCAATAATACATAATGCTTAAGATTTGTCATCGAAAAAGTATGATCTGAGTTGGGGATTATGTGACAGGCTAGGTTGTTGCATCACCTAGTATGGTGGGGTGGAAAGCATGCCTCCTTTTCTTCTTTTCATACTCCACCTAGTTGCACACACAAGGTATGCCTACATCTTATCTAACACTGCCCTTTTGCAAATATGAATGTAATATATTCATGTGTTCCCATCTATACATTTGCACATTCATTGATGTCCTATGCTTTTGATTTTAATATGGTGTCGACATGTATGCATGGACAATTTGAAAATATATAGATATGCAGAGTGTTTGTTATTTGTTAGAAGTTTTCAATGGGATTTTTGTCACCTAGGCCATTCACAAGATTTTTGTATGTTTAACCTTAGAGATAGAAACATACAACAAGAAGATATTAAGTATTATAAAGAGATAGGGAAACTATAACACACCTCTTATTAAAACATGCATACATGTATTTATGCATATATACATATTTATACACATGTATATACATGTATATATATGTGTGTGTGTGTGTGTCAGATAACACTCTTCTCCTGTCATCTGTTCAAAGCTTCCTATAACAAACTTTAATTTGTCGTTCTTCTTTTTCTTTGTAAGGGAATAAAATGTATTTGTTAAGTTTCATTGTCGAAAGAGCCATTGTAGTGTTGCCTATGTTTGACATATATATATACATGTATGTATGTATATATATTATATATATACATGTGTATGAATATGTATATATGCATAAATTTATGAGCATGGAGGAATTTTAATATTGCACTTACTTCACCTATTGGCATCATACAATGACAAGACCTATTGGTCCTCATTTCAACAAACACTTGCCAGTCCACTTCCCCGTATCAAGGATAACATTCTCCATTAGCACCAACCCATGTAATTACTAAGGTGCATATTGCCAGAAAAAAAAGAAGCAAGTAGATTAAGTCTATGGCATCTTCAGCCACAACACAAGCCAGTTAAATAGAGAAATCGATAAATTTTAAAAGAGCTATTAGAATACCACTCAACAACAAAAAATTAGTAACCCTATCCATATTTTTTTGACAAAAGAAAGAAGATTTCATTATAGTCTCTCCACTACCAAAGACCGATAATCTCTTCCAAGTGTCAAAAATGGGTATAACACAAAAGATAGAAAAATAAAACAACAAGACATTAACAATACATTAATAATCTATGCAAAGCAGCCATGTAAAAATTAGTATTACCGCACAAGCTTCATTGAAAATTTGAGCTACATCACCACAAATGAAAAAGGATAAAGAGTGAGTATATGAGTAAAATTAATATATACAATGTGAGCCTGAAAATAGTCAATTTATGCAATTAGATAAATGAAGCTTTCTATTGAGAATCATCTGCTATAAAACCAACACCACAATTGCTCTTTGCACATTTTATTTTTAGTCTATGAAAAAATAGAGTCATTCTATAACAGCAGCTACATCATCTGGTATCGGTATTATAGAGAAATAGGGAAATTGTAGCAAAAATGTTAGTAAAATATACATACATGTTTTCATGCATACATACATATATATAGATGTATAAATTGTTATATATATATAGATATATACATATATATATGTATGTATGTATAGATGTATATAAATATATATATGGATGTATACATGTATATATATAGAAATATATGTACATAGTTGTGTGTGTGTATATATATATGTATATTCCTCGCACATTACACAAAAAATCGAAGATTCATTTGGTGGAATTCAATATTATAGAGAAACTGTAATGTCCGTCGTACAAACCCCAAAGGACAAAACAATGCACACTTCTTCTTTTTTAAATATTATAAAGTAAACATATAACGAAACATTAAAACATATTTACATTACACATTAACATCATAACATTAAGTCCTCTACGGCACAGAAGGTCACATTGCATAAAAGAACTCATAACGAAAAGATTACACACATGGCTAAAACTTAACTAATCTAACATCCATCATAATCATTACAAAATCCATTTACAAGTTAACATCCATGTATCCAAAAGTATAAGTCTAAATACATTACATGATACAACCATAATGAATCTCATAAAATGAATGGTTACAAAGGTTCATATACAATACACCATTATTTAATACATTACATTTTCTTAATAAATAAATTACAACAAATCCTCCCAGACATGTGTAATAAATACATAGTACAAATAATGTCTGAATTACAAAATGAACATCAGGTACAAGCTCCATCTAAAGAATGCTGAGAAGAACGAACATTGATGGGGAACCCAATAGGTGCAGAGCATGTTCCACCCAACCACGTGGGTTTTAGAGAAAAACCCACCCCTCGTGCTCAGAGGTGACAAGGAATTAATCACGACCATGAAAGCCATAAGACAACTCCAATAAAGAATAAGATAGTACAATAACTCCAAAAGAAACATCAATGTAAAAATCAAACATAAACAACAACAATAAAGATACAATCACAATAACTTAAACCATAAGACGCATCATAAATAAAGTAAACCAAAGAGACAATCATAAAACACTTCCGAATGAAACTAAAACAACAATCAGAACACACTTCCAAAGGCATCAAAGAAAGAAAAGTACAAGGGCATCTAGTGGAGAGTGTCATCGCATAGCCTACATGGGTTATCTTGGCCCTTCCTCCATCATGAGGCGTCGGCCCCCATCTATGGTTATTGTGGCCCTTCCTCCTACTTGAGGTGTCGGCCCCATAGGGTGACTCATGCGGAGCCATTAACCTCTCCTAAGGATGAGGTTATGGCTTTGCCGACCATGGCCTTCTCAGTCTACCATTAGTCTGTGATAGCCCTAATGCATAGATGAGGTATCCAAGATTATCTTAAATTTTTTTACTACCCATCCCCCTATGTTTTATTATTAGGTTTTCACTTGTTAATCCGCTCTTACGTGGGTTATCCTGAGCCCTTCCTCCTTTTCAGGCACTGGCCCCCATGAAGAGCCACTCTCCCAGAGACCCCAAACATAACAAAATCAAGCAAGGGTTGTACCATCAAGAACAAAGCATTAAGTCTCAACGGATGACTTGTGAGGCATTACCCATCTAGCTAAAACATACAAAAGTATCACATCAAAACCCTGTACAACCCTTTCACAACGATGATACCAAATAACATGCTATAACAAGAGCACAAAGAACGAGGATAAATATCCAACAATAAAATCACGCCTCTAGAAATCTAAGGTTCACAACCTCAATAATGAGTTGATAAAAAAAACAACAGGGTTCCCATATCAAGAGGAAAAAAACCAAAACCATAATCCGAAGAAACTCACAGGATTTTGAACTCAGAATAACATAACAATATTATGCAACATTAAACAATTTGTTTATTCCATTTACTAACCTTCATTTCCCTTAGAATAATTTTGAATTACAAATCAAAGATTACTCTAACAAATATGAATAATTTTGCCCATTTTCAAATAACCAATACCATTAAAATTCCTAATTTCACATTCATAAACACAAGAATTCAGTATATATTTTACAATTATATATATAAATGTTTATATATATTTATACATATAATATTCTGTTATAATTATGCAATTAATATACAGATATATATACATACATATATATACATATATATTATATATATTATATATATATTATATATATATTATATATAAATTAATTAATTTTTTTTTTTAAAAACGAATTATAAAAAAAAAAATTACATTGTAAGGGGGGAAACCTCATATGAATAGTGCTGTGTGCAGTCTAAGGATTGTCGCGTATAGCAGTCCTTTGGACTGCTGTGACAGTCCTTTCAACTGTCGCAGTTTTTAAGGGAAGGCTGGGGGGTGGGTATGGCATGGCCAACCCACTTCCTAGCGCACATATCAATGTCGAACTTCATGGGTTCGGCCCCATCCACTTGCAATCAAAGGTAATTTAAAATATGTAAAAAAATAATATATTTATATATATATATATATATATATATATATATATATATATATATGTATATACATCCGTACGATTATATATATATATATATATATATATATATATATTTACAGATAAAATTTATTTGAAAGGAAAACATTTTCATGCACATATGAACATTGTATATTTGTATATATACATATATTATATATATATATATATTAAATCAGGTAAAAAAATATTTTTTGTAATAAATTCCTGTGTAAATATACTCAACATATATATATGTGTGTGTGTGTGTGTATACATTTTTTAAAAATGTATATATATATATAGATATCTCCATAAATCTATTTATTTTAAAAGGAGGATTAATTTTTCTTTCACAGCATAATAATAAAGATGTAGAACATTTACAAACAAAATTTCAAAATGATTTCTTCTGTTTGTTTGCAACCTAGAAATTTTTTAAAACTCTAAAATAATTTTCTTTCACAGAAAGCCTATTTATTTATTTATTTCAATTTTCTTTTTTTGAAATAGAAAACTAGAGAAATATGAAAATGGAGCCTAGAGTCCTGTGCTATCGAAAATCTGATGAAGCTTTGCTTGATCCAAATAGCCTTTTCGAAGAGCTCTCGTTCTTTCTTCAGAATTTCTCCACCCGATTTCCTTGTTCAAACTTTTAATTTAATATTCAATTCAAAATAACCTCCCCAAAACAATGAAAAAAAAGTGAAACAATTAACCAGATAACCCCAGAGGATCCAATATTTCAGAACTATTATTTTTGTGTAACTTCCGTCAAAATTTTCCTGTGAATGAAAAAATCTCACAAATTTTCTTATTAAATAAAACATATCTCTTCTTTTTTCGAAAGCTCCAAAAATCAAATTTAAAAGAAATTTTCTAATTTTATTCCCATCTTTTCAGCCAACACTCAACACTCATTGGTCCTTTTTATCTTTTCTTTCTTTTCTTGATTTTTTTTCCATTTAACAATACTTTTTGTTTTAATTTTGATTTTGCAAGCTTTACTTGTAATCCACACAATTTAATATCTTTAATTAATTTATTTCATAATTATCCTCAACATGCTTATATAATTAAATTATCAAAATACTAAATTTGAAATAATTTAATTTACACTTTTAAATAAATCACATGACTTTTAATAAAAGACTTTTATATTTTAATACAAATTATTCCAACACTATTATAAACATTTATTAACATCATTTAATTATATAAACAACATCATACAAAACATCAACGTAAAATAAATACCAAGATACACTCACACAAATTACTATAATAAATTGCAAAAATGACAAAAACAAGGACACACAATACCACTCAATCAGGACGGTCTGACAAACATGGGATGGGGTGAATTCCTTGTCATCTTTGTTTCAACATCATGCTTGTTGGGTTAAATTGATGCTCGCCCTGTCTTGCCGAAGTAGGTGGAATCGAGACATTGTACCAGTAATTCCTCCATACAAACAAGATTGTGTACATGTATATATATATAATCAAAACATCACATTATGAGAAGGAATTGTAGTGTAGTAGGGCACTCGAGAACGAATGGTGCTACACTATCCTCTCACCAGAACTATTCTAACAATTACAACATTAAATATATAAAGTAACAATTCTAACTAACTGATCACATCATAAACTAATTACTAAACCATTGCATCACAATGTATTACTGAAATCAAATTAACATCACCAAACCATAATGTCATATCAAATATCCATGTCCTCAAATGAAGTAGCATAATCACCAAACAGTCTAACTATCCAATCCACCAAACCAAACAATAAATAGTACTATCACAGTCTCAAAGTATCAAACAAAAGCATAGAAAAATAACAAGTCCAAACAGCAACATGAGGGGTATTAGAGAAATAGAGAAATTGTAACACACCTATTACACAAAAAATATTATTCAAGGCTCGGCTGGAGAAAATCCCGTAAGAAAATTCAAACAAAAAACAAAAAATAAACAAATATAAATGGCTATATGCAAGCATTTGTATATATTGCTACTTGTTGGTTCATCTTTCTTAATAGAAACAATGGAATATAGAACAACAAGAATAGAAATCCTTAAATACATATATGGGTTCAATTTTGCCTCTATTTAGACATTGCTAATCAGAGAGGCTTTATTGGTATTTCTCCATGCTCTTATTCACAGTTGGGCTTACAACAATCTTGTTGGGAAGTTATAACAAAGAAATTGAACAGATTAAAAGAGATCCTACAAAGAATATGGTTTTACACTCATGAAAGTAAATTCATATATATACACATCTCTATTAATGTGTGTATATCTATATATGTAATCTGTATAGATATACATATATATGTCGACATCAATATATGTATGTATATGGATATATGCATTCAATATCATACTTACTTCATCTGTACACATTTACTTCATCCGCCTCCATCGTACAACAACCACAAAATACATTAACCATCAATCGAGCAAGCACTTACCATTCACCTCCACCGCCGCCATCCCACGTATTTCCAAAGGTCCACGTCCAACACTTACCTTTCACCTCCCCCAAAACGACAACATTCTCCACCACGACCAACCCATGTAATTGCAAATTCCCACGTCACCACCAAAAAAAACACCGGTTCCCTCCCCACCAGCTGACGGCCCCCCAAGCGCCGACAAACCCTCCATGCAGCTAGGTTGTCTAGAATCCTAGTGGGTGCTTCAAACAAGTATACATGTATATATGTATATGTATGTGTATACACGTATACAAATATATCTATATATATATGTTTCACATGGGTATTTTCATAAATGATTTATTATTTGTTCATTCTTATGATTCTCTAATTATCCTTGCCGAATGGTCATATAGTGATGAGTATAACACCAATGCTACACAGAGATAACTATAGCCAATAAACGAATGGCGAAAAGTATGCTTGTAGGTATACGTATATGTATATTTATATATATATGTATTTTTGTATGCATATATATACATGTATGTATATGTATATGTATCTATATGTATATGTATATGTATAAGTATGTGTATATCTATATGTAAAATTTTGATGTATACAATCATCTACTCACCATTTTATTGTTTTAACCTTCCCCTGTATTGCTTTAAGAAATATATACTCTATGCACTGACATGCATCCTCTTGTTGTATAATGGTGCTGGACAAAGCAAATGCAATATTGAATGTTGTGTGTGGGAGAGTTTAGTTTGATGAAGTTCTACTATTGGAAGAACCATTGTGTTGTTGCTTTGATAACATGCTACTATTAAATTCGTTGCATTTCGCTCCATTTTAAACCACCTTGTAGGGTGCTCAAACTGTTGAGCTGTGGAATCGGTAAATCATTTTGCATGGGTAGTTTACATAAATGATTAATTTATTGTTTATCTCTTTCCTTCTCTCCCACATTGATTAAATAGTGTTATTGCAAGAGTGGTTTCCAACACATAAAATAGCTAAACACAAAATTTGTACTATGCACTACATTTGTCATTGTTTGCTTCAATTTGGTTGCATGTCTTCTATCAAATAGTTGAATGTGGCTTTCCAACCATCTATCAATTGTGATTCGTAAGTGTTTTCCTAATAGTTGTTTTACAACTTCTCTATTTTCTATTATCATGTTATATATGGTAAGAGTTTTTGAGATTTTCCATCGAGCTTACCTGCTTTTCTCACTCAAGTGAGTTGGCTTTTGCCTTTGTCTAGACATAAATGAAAATCATAAATAAGAAGGTATATATATCCATATGTACACATGTATATATTTATCTATATATACAACAATACATCTTAATGATAACATATTCCATCCAAACAAATGAACCACATTAAAGATTACAAAATTTGAATGATTAAAAAACAATCCTTATTAGAAGAACAATATACTACTCTATTAGAGGTAGCTTCAAATAGATGAGTGGAAAACAATATCATGAAATTTTATTGATATTTAAAAAGATAAGGGCACAACAATATCATGAAACATGTTAATAAAAGACAACCACTAGCCTCTTTTATTTTATATGTATGTTATTTTGTTTAGATTCCTATAGAAATTTCAATATGCATTCAAGAAAATTAGTGTATTCTAGCCTCTCTATTTCAAATTATTCTATTCTCCTATGGCTCAATTCAATGCAACTCATCCTTGTTGGAAATAATCAACATTATATGTAAGTATGATACTTTCTCATTGTCAATAGCCAACTTTGTTTATCTAATTGCAGAAATTATTCCCTATTTTCAGCCTCCCATTGTATATATTAATTTTATCCCTATACTCACTTTTTATCCTCCCTTTTTTATTTCCCTTGGTTGTGAACTAACATACCTTTTTTTTGTGTTTGGAGGAACTATGTTTAAGCATGCAAAGGGATTTGAAAACCAAGTTACGCTTTTGGTTTCACGTTCTCACACCAAACAAAACACAACAATATCAGATATTATATATGGAAACAACAGAGTTTTCCCAAGATTCATGTTGTATAGTATATAATGAAACTCCACAACATCTCTCGTGGACGTTTCATACTTCTCCTGCTTGGGGGTTGGCTAAAGCTCATGCGGCTCCATGATGCCAATATGGAAGGGTGGAAAATGAGCATGGGCCTTCTGCTTTCCCATTTCACATAAGTCATTTCTTTATTACAGACATATATGTATATGCACAAACTATTGTATAGATTTACTATTATGTTTTCCATATGGAAGACAAACAAGCGTGGGTTTTATAGTTCTACATTTAATGCCATACATTTCTTCTCACATATATATATATATATATATATATATATGTCTACACAAATTGTTTTATATATTTGGTGACACCTTTCTGATCTTCCCTCCAAACAATGTGTAACTTCTAATTCAATTAAAATACCTTCATAAAGTATACATGTCATTTGAATCCCTAAATTACTGAGTTTACTTCCAACATCTTCAATTTTTGCAAAACCCATTTTTGATCACCATTATAACTAATCTAATGGAATCACTTTTCCAAAAATCTTAACCATACTAAAAAAATCACTTTCTCAAATCTAAATCTTACAACTTGTCTAGGTGATAGTGTCAGAATGTCAGAAATAATTTATGTAGATGAGTTTTTATGAGATGACAACAATTATGACAATGTTTGCAACTTTGTTAACTTATTCAAAATTTCTCTAAAAGAGGTCTTCAAAATTTCTTCCACCTAGTTTTGCAAACACAACATAAGAGGAAAAAAATATTTTTTTTTGGTTAATGGGGGTTTGCTTTAGTCAAACCCTAAAAATAGGGTCGCTTTTATGTTTAAAACTCTACGTCTGTAGGAATATCCAAGATTCAAGGTGGGTTGTGTTGTTTGTTGTCTATGCTAAAAAATTCTTTCTCTTTCATTTCTGCCTCATATATTTTATCCAGTACATTATTTTTCTCCTTTTCCAGGGCCTTAATCATATCCAACTTAGTTGTAATTATTCTTGATTGTCAAATTATTGGGACCCCTAGGTATTTTTTCAAGCAACAAGAAGAGAAAATGCTGGCACCTGACTCACCTTCTCCTTCTAAATGGGCCCCTGAATTTTAAAAACACTTTTCTACTATTACTTATTAAAATCATTGATAATTAATTGACTAACTTTGCAAATAATGGATACATTGTAAAAAATGAAAACAACCTATAGTTCTATTTTACATTCCCAGAATCAACTTCCAACTAAAAATAACTGATATGGAAGCACAAGAAAACAATCTCCTCATATATAGAAACACTTTCTAATCTTTGGTGCACTGCTTCTCACATAACAATAAAGAAGTGCACTATAATATAGAGTTTACAACGGTGTATAATACTTGAAATAAGTGTACAAATGTAAAATAGTTTCTACATAAGCCATATTCATATTATCCATCTAATTATTCATTTCAAATATATTTCTCTATTAAAATATACTCTATGTATTTTAATCTCGATTAACTACTACGCCAAAATATTCACCAACAAAACTAGTAATTTACAAATTTAAATTGTATTGAATGCAGAAAATGTGATTTATTATGAAATTTTTTATTCAAAAATCATTCTTCTACTTATATTTATCGAAATCATTGATAATTAATTAATTGAGATTGGAAGTAATGAATACATTATAAATAACGAATTTTACATTCCTGCGATCAACTTCCACCTACCAATAATTTATATTGAAATGCAAAAAGAATCTCTTAATTCCTTCTATTTCAAATTCACTTTGCGATCTACCTCTCACAGTGGACCCCTATCAGCTAATTGTTGCATGTGACAGCTAGTTAATATTAACTATAATAATCAAAGGGTCTGCTTGCTTTTGTACTTCCAGAGGTGGGAGCTCATGTGGACAGAACGTAATATTTGGTGAATCTGCATGAATATACACCATCAATGCATGTCATCCTAGCAGAAAAGGCAAGAGGATCTTTTGTAGGGCTTCCTGAAGCATATCTTTGGAGTAGACTGGAGTAATTCCCACAGTGATATCTTATCTGGAGTAACCTAAGGTTGCTCGACAATATTGTAATCACTAGGTGCTTTAGTCATGGGTTTAAGAGCTTGAGGAAGACTTGGTTGCTCATTCTTTCTATCCTCATAAGTATTGGCTACCACTCTATAAGAGAGAGCCTTAGAAAGATTAGGAGAACCACCATCAAATGGAACACCATCAATAGAACAAATCCTTTTAGAAGGACTAGCTGGACTCATGTAAATAACCGGTCTCTTAGGCCTTTGAGGGGCAACAGAGACATAGATTACATTTACAGAATCGTCACAGCTAGTAGAACAATTATTTGAATACATATTTTCAACATCGATCCAAACAAGATCAAATGTGGAAGGAGATTTATGGTTCACTAATGCATCATCTCTAGAAGAGAGTGCATTGGAATAGATAATAGGTTCATCATTAAAAAATGCAATGTCTCTAGAAGAGAGTGCATCGAAAGGTATAAGAGATTCATCATTCACGAATGCATCATCTATAGAAGAGGGTGCATTAGAATAAAGAGTAGATTCATCATTCACAAGTACATCATCTCTCGAAGAGAGTTCATCAAAATGAAGAGAAGGTAGAGTAACATTAAGAATGGTATCAACGATTTAATTTTCTTGCAACAAGATATCCTCCGAAGAAAGAGGAATCTCATGAGAAGGATCAAAGATACAAAATGACATGGACAAAGCCAAGTCACCATCACATGCATTAAATGGAACATCATTAATGAAAACCTTGGAGTAGTGTGGTGGTGTTTGTTTCTAGCTTTTTGGGCGGTCCTTTTTTTGGACCCTGTTGTCTCTTTGTGCTGCCGTTTCCTTTTTGGGACAGCAGTTTGTTTGTTTGGACTTATTTTGCTCTATCTTTTGTTGTTTTAAATCTGTAGTTTCAGGT
This sequence comes from Sequoia sempervirens, assembly GCA_007258455.2. Taxonomy (NCBI): domain Eukaryota; kingdom Viridiplantae; phylum Streptophyta; class Pinopsida; order Cupressales; family Cupressaceae; genus Sequoia; species Sequoia sempervirens. The sequence continues at coordinate 138,373,981 of VDFB02086081.1, forward strand.
CCCTATAAAACCTATTTTTTCCTTTTCAAAATCATTTTGAACAAAATTAGATATTGAACTAATAAAAGAAGATATTAAATACATTACCATTTTTTTGGTACTTTCGCATTTCAGAGGTCTTTGGAGTGAGATTTGAGGTCAGAACTTGCGTCTAGAGAACTAGTTTAGTCCCCAAAATACCAATTCCTTTAGCAGTCAAATTTTAGGGACCAACACAAGTTCTTTAGGAGGCTTTTCCAATAGCGCCAATAGTTTTGAACTTTGAGCATCAAGCCAAAGGTTATGACCCTGCCAAGTAGGGGTAAATAAATTCCTAGTTTTTTCAAGAATACTATTCTTCACGTCAGGTTCACCAAAATGTAGAATAGGGGGATTCACTACTCATGAGTTCTCTTCATTCAGAGAACCTCACAGGGAAAACTTCCCTAAACTACCTCAATGGAATAGTGGTGAGAGTTTCAAAATCTGAAAGAGCATGTCCCAAAGATCTTCTGGATAGACTAACGAGCTCTTAGTTAGAGGATGTCAACATAGAAAATAGATGAAAATGTGGCGCATTGGCATCTCTGAGGTGTGCTGGCATCTCGTACGGATTAGAAAGTGAGAATGTCGTAGAAAATACTTAAATGACTACTACTCTGATTGTTGAGAAATTACAAAATGTGACAAAGTAGTAGAATGCAATAGAACTGAAACAAAGTAAAGGAGAAATGATAATTACAAGGAGAAGAAGGGAAAGAAGATTCTTACAACCGTGCGAATGGTGAAGCTTCCAGCTCATGAATTTCTTCAATACCTACACACAAGAGAGAGAGAGAGAGAGAAATTGTTGGGTGGCTCTATAGGGGCTTGCCTTAGTCAGACCCCGTTTTGGTGTTCCCACCTCCACAGATAGCCAGATAGATAGAGAGAAAAGTAGAAATGAAGTAAAGATCACTAAATCACTACAAAACAGTGTTATGGTACTCAACCACATAATAGAGGAGAGGAGTGAAAGCTTACAACCTCCACCAAGAGCGCTCAAGGCTAATGGGGGAGAAAATGTGAGGAACTCAAGCCTCTACTGCAATGGTATTTTGTTCCACACTTGCTCTACTAAAGTGATGGAGTGTTGATGTTGTTGTTGTGAAGTGTAAAGTGTTTGGAGATTGAAGAGATTTGTGGGAGAGATTTTGAAGAAGTTGCTTAGAAATTGTCAAGAGCTAAGAGAGGGCTCACAGAGAGCTAGAGAGTGAAAATGGCTCAAGAAGAGGTGAATTTGAAGGAGGAGATGAAGGAAATGGCCATATTCAGGTCGGTCGGCCGAAGAGGGCATTACAACTTGACTCTCGATGGGAAGTGTAATGCCTTTGTAGGCTCCAAACGTGAGAATCTATCAGGGATGTAAGTGCATCGCATAGACGTCCTCGATAGAAACACGTCCACTGACACTCAAAACAGGTGCCAAGTGTGATGCAAGCAGGAAAATTAGGTGGAATTAAGCCTTTGAACTTGGTTTTCTAAGGTGGATAAAGGAAAAAAGGGAAGTTGCATAAGGGGTACAAATTCACTCTTATACACTATGAAACTAAAAGTGTGCACCTGAAAGACTGAAGAAGACATAATGGAGGTCTAGATCATAGAAAAATCTGTTGTTGATGCTGACTGGGACTCATTCTCCAAGTTGGGCGAATCTGTCCAGTTTCCAGGAAAATGTGTAGGAACATGTTTCAGCCAAAAGGGTATCCAGATCTATAAAAATATATGTTAGGCATGTATAATGGGACTCATTATCCAATAGTGGAAAATTAGCCCACTTCTAGTTTTTTGAAAGTTATGAACTGGATTATGTGCCTCTCAATCTACTCTGCTCTTTTTGACTAGTTTCTGGATCCAAAACTACGAATTGCCACTTGTAGAACTTCTCCAAGCTTCTCCAAGGCTTGATGAGGATTTGACAACTTTTCTCCAACTTAGCTTCTTGGTAAATCTTCGATCTAGTCCTACAAGTCACACACAAGAAGAGGGGGAAATGTTGTGGGGGTTAGTGATCAGGTGTTTGCCTTGGTCAAACCCCTTGTTGGTAATTAAACCTTGAAATGAAAGAAAATATAAAAGGAGAATGATGAATGAACAAAATATAATGTTGTAACTCACCAAACCCTTGCAATAAGGTGTTGCAATGATGCTTGAAATAGCTACAATGGATGTGGTTCGTAATTCTAGCTTGAAGCACTTGCTTGGATCATGAACTCTACATCACAAATGTTATCACAATAAAAAACATGAAGAATCCAATATTTGACATGATGAATGACACTTGAAAAATTCTCTTGAATTCTTGATAATTTGCTCTTGAAATTCCTTGAATTCTCTTGTGAATGCTCAAATTCGGTTGTGAACTCTTGAATGCTAATTATTGAATACTTGAATGCTTCAGATCACTTGATTTCTTGTTATGATAAAATGAGTGAAAGAACCTTGTATTTATACTTAATTATGCAAGAATTCCTGAAATTACCACACTACAAGTTGACATCAGATCTAGGAGAATAAAATCCCACCAGAAATTATTTTAAATTTGAACTTTGGTCACATGGGACTTATTCACCCAAGGTGCGAATGAGTCCCATCACACATAATGTATGGGACCAAAAATAAAAAGTTCTTAGAAATGTGTGAAATCTGCATCGGGGCCAAAAATCTAGGTGGGACTCATTCGCCCAAGGTGGCAAATGAGTCCTAGACACTAAATCTGGGCCACACAAGCCAAGAACACCTAAATTATGATTGGTTACAGATTGGTGTCAGGATTATCCTCAAAAATATGCAATAAATGAGGCTTTTGGATGCAAAATAGGGCCAATTAAAGCATAAGAAAGCTTAATTATTAATGACAAGCCTAGAGGAATGTGCAAGTGTGTTACAACACTTTACAACACTCCAAATAAGGAAAGATTAATTTTGATTATGATTAAAATTATGTTTATTATGCTTAGTTAATTGATAAAACCCTACAAAAGTGTGAAAGTGTGTTACAACACTTCACAACACTTTTACAAGGCACAATTAAATTCCATTAGTTCACAAGGGCCCAAGACCTAATGTGAATGTGGTATCCACCTTACAACACTAAATCAAGGCAACATTAAGCCAAAATCCACGAGGACCCAAACGAGTGCAAAAATGTCGAAGGACCCTTTTTTTGATACTACATTAGAATCAAGCACTAAAGTCAAAAAATTAGTATAATATATGAAATAAAAGAGGGAATGTTTGGTATTGCTCTTTTCCTCAAGAAAAGTGAGAACAAAATGATAAAAGAATACCTATTGACTTATTGGGTGGGAAAAATAGGCATGAAAATATCTTCAACAATCTTGTTGGAGACCACCTGGACTGAAAGATTGCCACATACTTCAAGAACAAGCACTCTAGGATTAAAGGTACGCTTATAGATAGATTAATAAGGATAAAATATATTTAATTACTAACAATTAATGGTGATGCAATCTAAGGTATTACTAAATAATATATGCACAAAATGAGAAAAATGATGCCCAAAATGAAGATATTGGAGCATGGTAAGAATGATGGTCATTCAATGCAATCATAATACCTAGAAAAATTATTTTTTATTAATATTACAAGTTTTTGCAAACATCAAACCCATTTGATTGCTTCTAATAAACTAATGTTATTGTTGAGGATGTATCAAAACTTGATAAAATTAGTTTTCTCAAGCCAGACTAGCTAGAGGAGTAGTCTTAGCTTGAGAATGTGATATTTGGTAATGATCTTGTATAATATATTTAATAAGGTGATACTCTAGGACTAGTTGGATATTTCCTTTAGTTCACCAACATTAGTTGTGAACATAATATCTTTCTTGATTATGTTTTCTAAATAGTTAACTTGATATGGACCTCTTGAAGGTCTTCACCCACAATATACAATTTTTTTATAGAATTTGCATCAAAATCCATCTAAGCTATGGTATTTTTTATTGCACATAATGAATTTTTGACCTCACACAAATCTTCCTTAATGAGAATTTCATCAAATAGAATATGTTGAGATTTCAAAACTTTAGAAGGAATAACACTTACTCATTATTACAAAGTAATGTTTTGAGATGGATTATACTCTTGAGTATTAAATTTTTTCTTCTAATGCACAGTAAAGGTGTGGAGAATTTCTATAATCTTAGTAAGTATTTTCACGCCTCATTTTTTTTTTAATCGATTGATATGTATTATGAGCTCTTAGAGCCTAAAATAATCCCTTGTAGAGCTTATCTTGAATCTTAATCTAATGAAGCCAAAATTTCATTTGGGTAGCATGAGTAGAGTGGGCATATAAAACCTATTTTGTGTGTTGAAGAACAATTAACAAAGGCTAATCTTCCATGTCAATGGTTTAAGGTTCTAATAGTGTAGTGACTTAAAAATTTACTTAGGTGGTGGCCTTGTAAGGGAAATGGTAGGAATGGTCAAGATGACCAATATAAATAGGGAGGAAGTACAAATATTGAATGTGAGATGACCTTGTGAGTAAGAAATGATATGTTTTAAAAAAAAACTAGTCTTCAAGGCCTTCTGTTTCATAAGTTTATATTCAATACAAAAATATAATAGAAAGTGGTATAAAAGGACAAAATTTGTCATGGGATCCATTGGAAAAGAGTAAAATTAGGAAAAATAAATGAATGATTTATTTGATCACATTCCTTTATCAATCAACTTGAGTAACGTATCAGTTCTAGTTTTAAGATTAATTCATATATACAAAATTATATATAATTATAGTACTGACCAATACTAGGATCATAAAATCATATTTTTTATGCATAAACTACCATGCCTCTCTTTTTCCATCTATTCAATGCATAAAAAAGGACTCAAATTTATCTTGTCATCTCAATCAGATTAATATAATGAAAAAAAAAACTAGTTGCAAAAATTATTTAAGTTTTGATCTATCTCTAAATGGTAGATCTCTCAACAATATAATTTGATGCATCAACATTAATAACTCAAAATGAATGATTATTCATGCTATAAAGAGCCCACAATACTTGGTTGTTGGGGTCACATCCTTGATCAACTAACTAGCTATAACATTAAGTGTCTTAGCATTAAGTATTAAAGCCAAATGATTAGTACAATAAATGAAAGAAAATAAGCGAATGTATGGTATTACTTTTTTCCTCAAGAAAAGTGAGAATAAAATAATAAAGAATACCTATTGACTCACTAGGTAGGAAAATTGGGAATGAAAATATCTTTAACAAGCTTGTTGGAGACCATATATCGGCTAAAATATTGTTGAATACTTCAAGAACAAGCACTTCAAGAGTAGGGGTACCCTTAAAAATATATTTAAAAGGATAAAAAATATTTAATTGCTAACCATTAATGGTGATATAATCTGAGGCATTACTAAATAACACGTGTAAAATGAGAAAAATGTGGGCCAAAATAAAGATCTTGGAGCATGGTAACAATGATGGTCATTCAATGTAATCATAATACCTAGAAAATTCATTTTTTATTGATATTACATTTTTGTGAGCATCAACCCATTTCATCCATTCCTCTTATAAAATATGATGTTGAGGATGTATAAAAACTTGATAAAATTAGTTTACTCAAGACAAACTAGCTAGAGGAGTAGTTTTAGCTTGAGAACACAATATTTCATAATGGTCTTGTACAAGATATTTAATAAGATGATAGACTTGGACTAGTTGGATATTTCCTTTAGTTCACCAACATTGGTTGTCAACATAATATTATCTTTCTTGATTATTTTTTCTAAATAATTTACTTTAAATTTTTTTGAGATGGACCACACAAAGATCTTCACACACAATATAACATTTTTTGTAGAACTCACATCAAAATCCATATAAGCTATGGGATTTTTTATTGCATATAATGAATTATGACCTCACACAAATCTTCCTTATTGAGAAGTTCATCACAAAGAATATGCTGATATTTTGAAATTTTAGAAGGAACCACAATTAGTCATTATTAAAAATTAATTTTTTGAAGTGGATTATATTCTTGAGTATTAAAAATTCTCTTCTAATGCCAAATAAAGGTGCGAAGAATCTCTATAAGCTTAGGAAATATTTTTCCCCTCATTTATATTTTTAATGGATTGATATGTATGATGAGCTCTTAAAGCCTAAATGTATCCTTTAAAGACCTTTTCCTCAATCTTAATCTAATGAAGCCAAAATTTTATTTTGGAAACATGAGTAGAGTGGGCATATAGAACATATTTTGTGTGTTGAAGAACAATTGTGAAAGGCTGATCTTCCATATGAAAGGTCTAAGGTTCTAATGTGGTATTGAATTGACAAATAATTGAGGTGGTGGCCTTGTAAGTGTAATGGTAGCAATGCTCAAGATGACCAATATAAATAGGGAGCAAGTATTAATATTGAATGTGAGATGACCTTGTGAGTAAGAAATGACATGTTGTAAAAAGTTAGTATTTATTACCTTTGATTTGGTAAGTTTCCACTGAATACAAAACCATACTAGAAAGTGTTGTAAAATGAAAACCCTTAACATGGGCTCCATTAGCAAAGAGTAAAATTAAGAAAAATAAATGAATGATTAATTGCATCACATTGCTTTATCAATCCACTCGAGTAACATATGAATTCTAGCTTTAAGGTTACTCCATCTATAACACATTATATGATAATTGTAGTGACCAATATTGGGATAAAAAAACCTATTTTTTATGCATAACCATGTCTCTCTATTTATTTTTATCTAATGCATAGGAAAGGACCAAAATTTATCTTATGTTATCTGAACCATATTAAAATCATGAAATAAAATAAAATTTGAAATGAAAATTTAAGTATTGATCTATCTATAATTGGAAGATCTATCAACAATATAATTTGAGGCATCAAAGGGTGTTTATTAATTTTATAAATAGCCCACAATACTTGGTTGGTTGGGTCACATTCTTGATCAACTAACTATTATGCCAGAAAGAATAGAGAAAGGTGAAAAAATCACCATGATATACTTTATGATTGGTACATAAAAATGGCTAGAAGGTCAAGAAATAAAAACACTAAAAAAAATAAAAATTTGTAATTAAATAATATGTAGCTATAGAAAATATTGATAAGAGTCATAAATATAATACTTATGTGGGTGGTCCATTATACCTGAAATATTCTAGAATAAATATTTCATGAACAAGTGTTAATAGTCATCTCCCTATTATATAAACCATCTAGAGTTGAGTATTTATTCTACAAAAAATATTCCATTGAATTGAAGGTACATATCTAGATGGAAATAATAACCTTATTCTAACAACCTTACTGGGTTGTGGGATATATACTATGTAGTTGGGGTGAGGAAGTACATCAAGTAATGGTAGATTTTGAGATGAAAAAATGGAATCCTTTAATTATTATTGATATAAATTTTCCTCACCCAATGTATCCCAAGAAGGGAGTCAATAAATTTCCTTTTTTTAGATTTTTTAAATTTATACTTTGATTTTTGAGGATTGGCCCCCAAAACATGAGGATGGATTAGTTGAGGGGTTCATATTTCAACAATTCATGCCTATGCAATTCACTGGTATAGACCAACCTTCTTTTTTATTTATGGAAGGTAGAGATCCAAAAGTGTGTTGAGTGATAGGTTTAGAATAGGGAGATGCCAAATAGAAATCCTAGAACTTATAGTCAGAAGATTGGAAAGGATAGTAAGTATTGGGAAAATATACTAAAGAACATGTTGAGTATATCTTGTCTTTTAGAGACCCACTTTTACACAAGATATCTTTGATGTTCAAGTAGAGGCTTTTTTTGGTTCAACACACACAAGAAAGCCTAAATAGATAGCTAATTGTGACCCAAAAAGTCCAACATGACAAGTGTAAATCAAGAATATCCATCCTGATGAGGACATAGTGATTTTCATTAGAGACAATGAAATCTCTATATTCTAGAGTAGGAAAATAAGCAAGGAAGAGAAGGTAGTAAATTAATGACAATCTTAAAAGATCACTTTAGTATTGTTGTATTTAGAAAAATAAAAGAGAAAAAATGACATCAAGGGAATAAAATGTGAAACCTAGACCCTGGTGACTTAGTCTTTCAAAATGTTTTCATGGGATACCCTTCCTCCAAAACATCCTATTAAAGTAAAGTTCTATAATCAAGGACATGAATTGTCAAAATTTAGAATGTGGAGAACCACATCTTGGGGTGTTTTAGTAGACATATCTCATAGAATAGTTTGGGAATTTTTTTTTGGCTGTGTTGAGTGAGGCTACCATTATCATGCATCCTGAAACCTTCAACTCCTACAATAATTATGGAGTGACAATGTTGAGGTTATTTAAAGAGGTAGAAAGATCTAGGAGGCATGGTAAACTAAAATTAATTACAATAAATGTACAAAAGTATGACCAACTCCGACTTCAGAAGAAGCAATATGAACATCAAGCGGATGCAAGCCAAAACTCTAAAAAAAAATCACTCTTCACAAGTTCTTTTTGTAAGATCAACATTGTTATGATTTTATTTATTTATAATCAATTATGTGTACATGATAATTTGATGCTTTCTTTCTATGTTAGGTTTATCCACATCTTCCCTTTTTTTATTTATTTTTATTTTCACTACATATTATCAAATATATTTTATATTTCCTTCTTGTTTTGATTTGCATTTTAAATATCATTTTGATTTCTCACTTCTCTCCCTTCACTTTTTTCTTCTTGCTCCTGCATTTCTTATTAGTAAATTCTCTATCTATTCAAATTGTGAAAAACATGCAATTCTATTATAATTTTTCTCATCTTAATGATAGATCATGAATGCAATTAAAATTATTGATAAAAAATAACTATACAATTATTACCACAAATGTTCACAATTATTTACATGAGTTATAAAAATATAATATTTATTCTAAATTTCAACATATTACAACATTTTATTTTTTAATATTTTAAAAAATTAAAATTGGAAAAAAATAAAAAATTGATGAAGTCTTTTATATAAAACACAATTTAAATAGTAGCGTTGTTATCAAACTAAAATTCTATAACAATTAAAAGCAACCCAAATAACTATCATATCTATTTCAGATCTATTATCTCTATTAGATATTCAGTAACTTAATTTTCCAATAGTACTTGGAATTATTCTCCCATTTGATATTAAACATTATAGCAACCCAAATAATTATCATATCTATTTCAGATCTATTATCTCTATTACATATTCAGTAACTTAATTTTGCAATAGTACTTGGAATTACTCTCCCATTTGATATTAAACATTATAGCAACCCAAATAATTATCATATCTATTTCAGATCTATTATCTCTATTACATGTTCAGTAACTTAATTTTGCAGTAGTACTTGGAATTATTCTCCCATTTGATATTAAACATTTTTGTAGCAAATACATTTTAATAGGTTTAAAACTGAAGTACAGTCCAACTGAACAATCTGTGACCGAAACCAGCTTTATTATATAATTCATAGCATAGCCTTGCTACTACTGCTGTTGGTCTAGATTAATCTAGAAACCCTTAGTTCTGAGGTCCGTGGCCATGGTCAGGAGGACCACCCCAACCTCCCCGACCACCATGCCTACCACCACCATACCCACCATGTCCACCATCGTGTCCACCACCACCATACCCACCACGTCCACCATCGTGTCCACCACCACCATACCCACCACGTCCACCATCGTGTCCGCCACCACCGTACCCACCATGTCCACCACCGCCATACCCACCATGTCCACCACCGCCATATCCACCGTGTCGACCACCGTCATACCCACCACCACGGCGCCCACCATCATAATATCCCTCTTCCGCCACCGCGCCGTCAAGCAGAGTCCATACAAATATAAGTTCCAGCAAAATATAGCATATTATCTTCGTACGAGACGCCATTACTATTTCCCAAACATTCACAGATAAACAACCCGCTTTGAGAAGCTCCAGAATGGAATTCCCTATTTATAGCGTATCACTCAAGCGATCTACATTATCATCAGGCAAAACAATTTTACCAGAAGATATTGATACCTGCTTTTATCGATTGTCTAGTAAAATATGAAGGTTCGAAGCCCTACATTTTGGACATTCAAGGACATTTGCTATCATCCTCATCCACCGTTTATTATTGGTTTTATCGAACGCCTTATTTTACCTCCAAAGCCTACGCGGCGAGCTCTGATCCACATAAACAAATCGTCGGTAAAATTGATACCAGTCCATCGAAAGATTTAATCATTGTTCTGAACAAATGCACAATAGATTAAATTCTCACTGACAAGTCTCCCGAATTGGATATGTATGGTGAATCCGCAGATGGACCCATTGCCATTAATAGAAAGAAACAAATATAGTTGTATTTATTCACCAACGACATTAATATCTCAATCCATTATCAACCCCTCCTACGATAACACATTCCAGAATACACTGAAATCTGAATCCATTATCATCAGCTGCTTTGGCCTTCATATATCGAAACACACCTAATTGCCATTTTAAAAATATTTAATAGTTTGGACATGGGCTGTCTGGTTGTGTGCTGTCGAAATACATTGAATTGCAAATGGTGCTCTCGATGTCGGCCACCGAGTGACGCAAGTAAATCTCCATGTTTTGTTGCCATCAATGCTAACATTGACAATAGTTTGCATAATGTGTCCGACACTTGGGAGTGCGAGCTTTTTTTCGGGTCAGGGATGGGGTGTGGGCTATGCAGTATACTGGATGAACCCATACCATATGACTGTTAGGTTTGTCAGAATTCAAATCAAGTCAGGAAAAAGAAGTTTCTGTGTTCTCTTTTCATTCACCCGGTATTTATTAATTGTAATTTTTTCTTGCAGTATTTTGCCGACGGATACTGCGATGCCATTTGCATCACGGATCGTCACTAGCCATCTAAGTTTTCACTCGCAAACAAACATTTGAGTAGCAGAGGGGCCCGCTAATTTTGTGGATATGTAGTGGTTACTTTATTCGAAGGTTTTTTTTTTTCTTTTTGGAATGTGAAATGGTCTTTTTTTTCTTTATCATTAAGATTTGGAGGTATGATTGATGATACAACTTGTCACATCACGGTTTTTAGTGAGAAGTGTTTTTAAAATGTTTTTTTAAAGATTTGAGAACTTAATCATGTAATCATTAATAATTAATTTTTTTTTTTTAATCATTAACAAAAATATCATCTTCGTATATAATTTTTGTGCAATCTCAATAGGCCAATGAACAAATGAATTTGGAAGTTAATATAAAACATTTATCTATTTAATTTTTGTTTGATCGATTTTGTTTTTCGTTTTAATAATAATGTAGTTTTATATATGAAAATTTGATTTTCTTTTAATTATATTTATTTATGTTTTCATGATTTCTTTTAATTATCAATTATTCATTTAAAATAATATATAAGTAGGAACCATATTTAAATATCTATGAAAATTTAAAAGGAAGAATAAATTGACAATAAGATATATATACTAACTTTGTGAATTATGATGAATGAATTAAAACTTGAGAATTTTAAGTAAGATTAAAAGACATATGGTAAAATTATGATGAATGAACAAAATATAAGGAATTTTAAGTGAAGGTGGTTGAATCAAGGAAAATTTAAAATGAGGAAAATTAAGAGCAAAATAATTGATTTAAACTAAAATTTTAAAACTTTGCTTGGGTCTAAAGTCTAGTAAAATATAATATGCACCCTTTTATTGATTCTGTATTAAATATGTCAAGAAATGTTTACAAATTTTCTTGGGCCTAAATATTAAATGCACCCTTTCAATTGATTGTGCATTAAAAATGTCAAGAATTAGACTTAAGAAGAAAACTATATGACCACGAGGAAAAATACTATAGAATTGTTAAAGATAACATGGTGTGATAAACATCAGATAACATGAGAATGATGTGATCATGAAAGTATATATAGTACAAGAGGAAGAAAACTATCCCCAATGTTGCACCAATGAAAGTGTTAAGTGGGAAATGTGATCCTAGATCTAAGCAAACAAATTAACCTAGATCTACCTTTCCCTTTGCTTTAACATTGGGAAACAAACCAACTAGGGTTTGATGATTGGCTAACTACCTCAAAGGAGAGAAAATTTGCTAGGGTCATGTTCCTTTATTATATAGAGGGAATATTTGATGTGTGATTTGATTAATGTGATTGACAACAACCCTAGATCTAAAAATATGAATGATCACATAGATAAAAATAGAAAGTTATAGAAATGGGTAGAAATTTGAGATGTGCAAACAAAGGGGCACCTATGGTTAAATGATGAGCTTGAAATGTAGGGACATGGGCATTGGAAATCCTAGCCCAAGTATTTTCAAATGTTCAATATTTAGATAAATCCTATACAGTCTACTATTCTCTTTTGCAACCTATTTTTGACAAAAGTTTTGGCTCTAACTTGTAGAAAAAAAATATGGAAAATGTTGTGTTGTATAGGATTTTACCTTAGTCAAGCCCCTCTATTGGTGTTCCCACCTCCACAATAGGAAATTATGATGATATAAATCTCATTCCCTCATGGGGGTAAAAGAAAAATAAATAATAATGATTGTAATTTAAATGAACAACATAAGACAATGTTACCCTAGGCATGAAACCCTTGTTGAAGTGATCTCACAACACATGTTTCCATAAAGACTTGATGAAGAATTAATAAATTACATTAAATAACTACAAGGGTTAGTTCACATAACACAATGTTAGTGTATATTTTACATACACATAGGATTTAAACCTACTTAGTCGTCCCTTAACACTTGCTCATGTGATGTGTCAATTTAGTTTGGAGTCTTTAGAGGTGTCGATTCACGTTCGACATATCACACTGCTATGTTGTAGGAGATTCACCACCACTCCATGTGTGAGGAGTGCTATCTTCATTTCATGGAGGTTAGGTGCATTTCTTCTCTCTTTATATGTATGCTTGTTTGATCTATCATATCTAGTTGACTTTATGCATACTTTGTGTTGTTCATTTATGCTTTTTATTTTATCTATTTAATTTGTAGGCTTGTACATGGTATTACAATAGTTGGAGATAACTTTAGGCTGCAAGTAATAAGAGATCTACCATATATCCACCTTTGTTGTGTTTGAATATTTCTAAGAGGCGTGATTTTCTTTAATTTGTAGACTCGTGTGGAATCTCTGTAGACCCCATTATGGCATTCAATTTTTAGGCATTAAATATCTATAGACCCATGATTTCTTCACTTGGTGTATTAGGAATTAATCGACTCAGGCATGATTTGGAAGGGTAACAGGAAGACTAGCCACAATTTAAATGTGTAAGGCTAGGTCATGATCATTCATTGGTAGGGAAGGTTACATTTGCATGTTGCATGGTTTCATTGGTTGTAGGCCACTAATTTTTAGGTGAAAATGGGTGCTATTGTTAATTGCCAATTTCTACCAATTACATAGGTCATTAAAGACTCTAGGGTATATGTCAGTGGTGGAGGGGGAAGCCATCAGTAGTTTTAGAGCATGGTCATATGGGAGTTTTAGCCCCTAGTTCCTTCTAGCCCAAGGGGGCTTAATTTCTCCATTTTTTCTTTTTCTCTCAAATATTTGGTGGAAAAATTATGTTTCAAAAATATAATTTTTTGCAAGAAGGAAAGTTTAATTTTTAAAGGCGGAAAAGTTCAAAGCTTCATAACTTTTTCTGGATAACTTAGATTTGAGTACTATTTTTCTTATGTTATAGGTATCTCATTAGGTTTTGTATTTGACACCCATCCATCCATCCATTATTCTATTCTTCATTAAGTTTTTAGCTTCTCCCTAAGTTGATCTTAAGGGAGGATGTTGGATTAATTAGGACATCACTTGATAATTAATTATTATGTCCTTTATTGCATTATTCACATAAACTAAACTTATGAGTTCCTTCTTATTTATTAGATTGGACTAAATACAGGTCAAGTTGTCTCATTACATGAGATTAAGACACTTGCAATCTAATCAAATCCTTATTTAGGGTTTTATTTTTTATTCTTTTATAAGAATTCACATTCAATGTAATCATTCATTCCATTCAATGTAATTACAATTGTAAGTTAATCTCAATATCAAATGCTTGTGTGATAATTGTATGGATTTAGCCATATCTCTCTTGGTTGCATAGAAAATCAGTTCCTTTGATCTCTTATTTGTGGTAGGAATTTTAGTTGCAAGTGATTTTTGGGAGTTGTGGGGTTCAATAACAACTACAATACTTTACAAATATTGAGGATAATTTTAATCCTAAAAAATTTAAATGTAATAAAATTTTATTGGGAGACATCGCTAATCACCTAATAAAAACATATGCCATGAGAACAAATTAGGATGAAGAGCCTTGAAGAAGTCATGCATCCAACTCAAACCCTCTTGAGCTATAGTGCATGATAAAAATATATGCTTGAGAGTCTCTAGTTTTCCATAAAATGGATGAAGCAAGGTTGTAAACTTTTAAATGAGATGAAAGCTAGCTAAAAAAGAATTTTTTACATAATGCATAAGTTGAAATAAGCAAATTTGGGCTAAAAAATGGTTACCAATATAGGTTAAAACCATCAACCCCAAGTGAAGGAGAAGAATATAAGCGCTAATGGTGGACTTATTGGTCTACTACTAGGAGAGGAGGCATATGCCACAAGTATCCCTTGTTGATTACATCTATAAAATTATGTTTCATGATACCATTTACAATATTTTCACTAGTCTAGATGTACCTAACTGTACATTTTTGAAACATATTGAAAGAGATTGCATGAATAATAATATATAAGGTGTCTTAATCCTAATTGGATAGCTAAAATTTTTACTTACACTCTTGAGCTAGGATAGAAAATTTTGAATGATTATATCAAAGAGGTCCACAAGAGTTTATATTACTCTATTGAAGTATTTCAAAGCATGAACCCAAGGGGATTAGACAAGATGATTAACTTGACTAGATAAAACAAAATAATTTCAATTAGCCTACTAGTCAATTAAGAGGCAATTGTAGAATTCATTACTAGGTTAAAACATCTAGGGCTTGATGGAAACCTACAAACCATTGTACTATACAACTCAAATGATCCACTTAACATGGAGAGGAATGTGATGATGATAGGTTGAAAGTATTCATTAAAAACCAAAATCATGAGGGAGATATTATGATTATAGGAATATTGATGACATCCTTTATTCCAAACCATAAATGCCCAAATAAATTCCTTTAGTAGCTTCTCAACTCTTTGATAAGAGGCCTTAGAAGGGATTGAAGATGAGGAGTAATAAATGTGGCTATTTTAAATTTTTTTAGAGAACACCTAGAATTTTGTAGTGACTAAGAGAGGATTAGTGATATAATAGCTTATCTTTTTAATTTTAATAATAAAATATTTCCATTAGATAATAGGTGAGGCCTAAAATGTAAAGGGAATGCCCAAAAATATAGATAATTTTAAAAGGTCAATATAATTTGAACTAAATAATCTAGCCAACTAGGTTTGGGAAGATGAATACCTATAGCATTAAGTAATTTAACATTGAATACTCAAGCCGAAGGCTTTGTATAATGTATGAAATAAAATAAGGGAATGTTTGATATTACTCTTGTTCATAGGAACAGTGAAAAAATAATCATGAAAAAAATTACCTATTTACTAGTTGGGTAGACAAATTAGCCATGGAAATACTTTTAACAAGGTTCATGGAGATAATATGGGCTAAAATATTGTCAAATTCTTAAATAACAAGCACATCAATTTTAGGAGATACCTTCATAGATACATCAAAAAGGCTAAAAGATATTCAATAAGTAATTGTTAATAGTGATACACGATGAAAAATTAGTGAATAAAATATGTACAAAATGAGAAATATGGGGTCAAAAACCAAGAGCTTGAAGCATGGTAAGATTGAAGGGTCATTCAATATAATTATTATACAAAAAAAAATCCATTTTGATTAATATTACAAGTTGCTGAGAGTATCAAACCTACTCCATCCCTTTTGAAAATGATGATGTTCTTGTTGGAAGAATAAGGAGTTTGTCATTGATGCATTTGTTGGAAATATGATCCTAAGGGATAAGTGAAGTACATTACAATGTTTTCATTAATGTCAACATTGTATTTTGGTATGAGGACCATTATGTAGATCAATTTGTACAGCTTGAATTTTTTTGAAGATGGTAATCTAGTGGGAATTTGCAAGAAGGTTTGACCTGGTGAATGCAGTTGATATGGAAATCGACTAAGTGTGAATATACAAAATTTTGTGTATAGGACATCTAGTTATTGGGTCTATATTGATTTGTTGTGTAGTATCTTGCTCTCTGCATTTGAAATATTTTTCTTAGATATTAGAGAATATTTAATCTATATTTTCATATTGTTTGGGATTTTGGTGAAGAAGTTATGAGTGATAGATGTTTGGTTTGGAAATAATAGAGGTTTTCGATTCAATGTACATGTTTTGGTGAATATGCACTTCTCCATGAATTGAAATCTAGATTTTTAGATTTGTGGAGATGTTGACAAGTGTCATTAGAACCTATATTACAAGTGGCATAGAGTTTGTAGGTCCACATGTCTATTTTTGGTTGTACAGTTAGTAAATTTTTTATATTGCAAAGTTTGAATAAGGAATAATCATTGTTATATTAGAGCTATTGTGGGTCCATGCTGACCTATTTTGATTTTTTATGAGTTTTGGATCTTGGTTGCCACAAAGCGTGTATTCATGTATGTTGAGCCGATAAGCTATAATTGGTATGATACATCTAATTAGGCTGACCTAATTGATGTTGTAGGTATTTGTGGATGAAGATATATATGTAATTTAGTTTTCAATATTTTGGAGATAGTGAATTGATATGATGTGTAGTTGATGTAAATTGTGTGAGTATAAGGTAAATGTAGAGAAGAGTAGAGTGTTAGTGAAAATCAATATGAAGTGTGTGAATTTAGTATATTGAGCTTCAATGGAATTATAATTCATGGATATGATAGATGCAATTGTAAAAGTTCAAACTTGGCTATGAGACACCTCTGTATTCTATCTTTTCTTCTTCTAGTGGGTAGTGATTCCACTTGGACAATGATTCCACCTGTAGTGAGCACTTCTATAATATCTTATAACTAGTTATAACATATTGTGAGCTAATCCTCACTGTGGTATTTCCCATTTTGGGTTTTCCATGTAAAAATTTGGTGTTCATGTGTTATGTGATGATGATGGTTTCTTTCATACTTTCCTTCCCTATTACAAATTAAATATGCTATATGGAATGAATGTTTAAATGATTACTTGGTTTAAAAGAATATTTATTTACCCCTCTCTCAACATTCTAGGTGTTCAACAATTGGTATTATAGATTGGTTCCTTGGAAGGATCTTAACTGCTTGGGAAAGATCTTGGAGGTTGAACACATGGTTGTTAGATCATTTCTTACTCCTCCATTATATAAGAAGAGTGCATGGTTGACATGAATGGAGAACTCATAATAGCCCTTGAAGATCTGGAAAAAGTCTAAAAGTGAGAACAAAGATATGAAGTAAAATTTCAAAGAAGTAGATGAATGCATCAAAAAGATAAGAGAGAAAATCAAGAATTTCAAGGAAAGACGTAAGGAGGTTAATGAATAGCTAAATAAAAAAATGAGATAAGTACTATTTTGAAGGGTCCAAGTTGAAGAAGGAATAAGGGTTAAGAAATTTTTGAATGCAAAGATGAAAAGAAAATCTAAGGAATGTTCAAAACTTGAAGAAGAAGTTATGAACTTAAGATCAAATATTGAAAAATCAAAGAATCATGAAGACAAATTCAAGATGAGCTCTATAGATCTTGATGAAATTATTGCAAATTAGTTCAAGGATCTAAAGGAAAATGTGGATTAGGGTTTGAGATAAGAGAAATATCAAAGACATATCAAACTCCAAATTAGGTTCAGAAGAAGACTAAAGACAAGAAGATCAATGGAAATCATATGTAGAATCAAAGAAAGGACTTCAAAAGACCACATATCAGACAACCAAATGCACAAAGGTACCCATCTTTTAATGGTTTGTAATATTCTTACAATAAATTTAGACATAAGGCTATGGAATGTAGAAGAAAAATTAATCAAAATGTTTAATATTTCTTTGGTCAACATGCTTTACATGTAAGAGATTTGGTCATAAGGCTAATGAATGCATAAGTCAAATGATGAATTTCTATAACAATGGTATGAGGGTTCAATATTTTAATAGCTATTTCAATGCATGCAATAGATTTGGACAAAAAGATAATCGATGAAAATCTAGAATGAATGGAAGCAAGTTTGTTCAAAATAATGTCATATGTTATAATTATAGTAGAACTGAACATATCTCTAAGTTTTACAGAAGCAAGGATGTAAAGAAAGATAAACCAATAAAGAAGAATGATCTAGTAAAAAAGCTTGATCCATTAGAGGTGAAGAAAGAGAAGGACAAGATTTGGAAAAAGAAGGAAGAGATAGAGGTTAAGGTTGAGCCAGTATTAGCATCCATTATAGATGTATCCTTCAAAAACTAAGTTAATAGCTTTGGATCAAGGAGAGCTATAATGGAAAATATTTCATCCCCTGTTAGAGAAATGGTGTTGATGCTTCAACATGTGCATATGAGGTGTGAATTAATGTACTTGATCTATTGGAGAATATCTTAGAAGAAAGTGTTATGATGCAAAAAAATTTGGAGCATTTGAAGTTGATTATGTAGTGTAGTTAGGGTTTTCACCAGCTTGTCAATTTATGAATTCAATGTGAAATTAGGTCATGAGGGAAGGTTTATAAGCGATATCACCTAATCAAAATTAATTTACAAATGATTATTGAAGGAGTGAAGAGTAGATGAAGAGAAAATTAGTGTGATTGAAGCATTTGAGATCTTTTAAGTGAAACCATAACTAGAAAGGAATTTAAAAGGTATTGACAGTATCTATTTTCTCTAGTTTTTAAGAAAGTGTCTTGAATAAATTGAAATGGCTACCCCAATATTTTTTGAGGTCTTAGAATGACCCTAACAAAATTTAAGAAACATCTTTATAAATCTATGGAGGTTGACTCAAATGATGTGTTCTCGAGGGTCCCATATGGTGTTTTGAACACTAAAGACATATGGATTTGCATTCATGGGAAATTGGAAGAATATGACCACTTGAACCTAGGTGATGTGTGGGTGAAAGAACTCACTAATGAAAATTTTGCATTAAAACCTAAATATCAGAATTTGTTAATGAAGAAACTTGATGTATGGTAAGGGTCTCCCATATTTTTCCATGATCATGTTTGTGTAAGAATTAAACTTGTAGTGTCAAAAAATATCATTAGTGACATTTTCACATTTGTTTGGGCCCTCTTTGTAAAATTGAGCTTAATGTCCCTTGACTTAGTGTTGTAATTTGTTAAACAAACTCACATTAGGTATTGGGCCCTTGTAAACTTAATTGACTTAATTTTACCTTATTTAGAGTGTTGTAAGAAATTTTCACACTTTTCTATGGTTTTATTAAATAATTGAACTTATTTATATTTTAATTGGTCTAATTTTCCATCCACAAGGCTTAATGAATACATCTTTTCGAGGATAATCCTGACATAAATCAACAATCCAATCATAATTTAGGTGTTTTTAAGCTGTGTGGATGCGATTTAGTGATTTGAGACCCATACGCCACCTTGGGCATATGATTCATACCTAGGTTTTTGGGTTTTGATATGGATTTTACACCTTTCAAAGCATTTTTGAAAATGTGTCCCATAATTATGCCTAATGGGACTCATATCCCACTTTTGGCATATGAGTCCCATGTGGCCCAAAATTAAATTTAATTAAAATTCTTGGTAGGATTTTATCCTCCTAGATCTGAGTTAGCTTGTAGTGTTGTAATTTCATAAAATTAGGCATAAACAAGTATAAATACAAGGTTATTTCACTCATTTTCACATAAGAATTCAAGAGATCATCCTACGCCTTCATGTATTCATGCATTATAGAAAATTGGAGTTCACTTGAGAGCATTCAAGCTCTTACAAGAGCATTCAAGAGTCTTTGAGATTTCATTATCAAGTATTATTTATCCATCAAGCATCATGTCAAAGTCTTTATACATCATATTTGTTTTTGAGCTAACATAATTTGTGATGTAGGGTTTCATGATTCAAGCTAGCATTCAATTCAAGATCTATCACATTCAAGCAAGAGACAAGTTCTACATCAATTGGATCCATTTAATACATTTTTGCAACACTTTAATGCTAGGATTGGTGAGTTACAACATTACATTTGCTCACTCATCATTATCTTTTCCTATTTCATTTCAAGGTTTGATTAATAAAATGTGGTTTGACCAAGGAAAACCCCTTTCTACTAACAAAACACCATTTTCCCCTCTCTTTAGTGTGTGATTTGTAGATTTATATTGAATACATATTTAAAATAAAGTTTGGGGAAATTTTTCAAAGTTTCTAATGTTGAGAAAGTTGTCACCTTGCATTAGAGATCATTGAACAACATCTACAAGTTGCAAATTGAAGATTTAGATCCAGAAATCAGGTGGAAAGGATAGAGAAAACCTTGAAGAGTGGAATCACACTTTGAATTTGTAGAAAAAACTAAGTGGAATTAAATACCACTTCTGGCATATGAATTCTAGTTTGGTCAAATTTGCATGTTTCAGAAGTTCTAGACACCTCTCTGCTAGATTTCAATTTCCACCCATAAACCCTAATCAGGGAAAAAATCACTGAGATTGGTGTATGAGTCCTAGAAGGCTTTAAAATATATTTTTTTAGCATTTCAGGTCTTCATCCAATCTTCTTCAAGTTTCCAGGTGCACACCTTTAATCTCCCAGCTTTATGT
This sequence comes from Sequoia sempervirens, assembly GCA_007258455.2. NCBI lineage: Eukaryota > Viridiplantae > Streptophyta > Pinopsida > Cupressales > Cupressaceae > Sequoia > Sequoia sempervirens. Next base: position 138,394,926 of record VDFB02086081.1, read on the forward strand.
TTTCATTTATATGCATTTTTAGGTCATTTAGTGAAGTCTTGCATCATATTAGGGTTAAGCATTAGATCTTGAATTTAATTTAACATTACAAGCCTTGTCTTGGTGGTGATCCCCTCGTTAGTCTATAATCATACCCTAGGATAGCCCTATTGCAAGATCTCTTTCTCCTTTGCATATCATAGATTGAGATCTTTAGGGTTTTCCTTGAATGAGAGAGTGCAGAGATTGTTATTCTATCTCCCAAGTATAGAACCAACAAAATTAAAGCTTTTATTTTGGTTAAACTACATTTATAACATCATAATTTTGATCTTGAGTGCATCATCATCCTAGATCTTGTTTTCATTAACTTTGTATTAGGTTTTGCACTAGTTAATTGGCATTCTAGTGTTTCTAAATCTTGCATTATTGAAAGTGCATATAGCTTGCATTTTTGCATCTTACATCATTGAAAATTATCTAAAAACTACATTTTCACTTAGGTTATAGATCATACAAACTAGAAAGCATAAAAATCACTTAAATTTTTTTGAAAATTTTGAAAAAAAACCCTCACTAGGAATGATTTAGTCCCAGTGCACATTTTAAACTGCATTTTCTAGAATTCAAAACTTTTTTTTGAGCTTATATTTTCTATTAATAACTTTATGTTTTAGTTTATAAAACTTTTTTTATATAAATTTTATTGAATTTAGCTTGCATTTCATTTGCATTCATCTTGCATTTACAATCCTCTGTGTGAGAATTTCTACTTTGTGTCCTATTGATAATACTCTAGTGAGACAAAGTTCAAGATTGATGTCATCCCGTGATAGTACAATCATCATGGATCTTGGGTTATCTAGCTTGTTCACTCCTAGTATTGACACTAGTTCACTAGGTATGGACCATATCGTCAACAATTCCTTACCTTCAAGTAGTGTGACATATGTTGAAACAATGGTTGCTAGTATTCCACAAGAAAACATAATCCAAATTCGTGAAGATTTAGAAAACCTACAAAATCAAATAAGTACTGAGAACATTTCAGACACTACTATCCCTACCATAGATAACATTCATCACATGCTTGAAAGTGAAGACAAACTTGACCTTGTGAGTAACATAGTTCAAATCTTTGGAAAACACTTTACCTCAAACACTAGTTGTCCTTTACTTATGAACAATGTTGCAAGCCAAGGATGAAATCAAATTCCTCCTCCCACAAAAATTGCCTCTATTCCTACCTATACCAACACTCAAGCTATATCCCCAGTACCTTTGTGGCATCACATGCCATATCCCCTACCACTTTACCACCAATAATCATTCCATTAACTTTTACTTCAAAAAAATACACACCTCCATCATTTTCACCTCCAACTCATAACACAAGCAATGACCCTCTCATAAACCAAATTTTCCAAACCATTTCATCCCTTCAAAAGCAAGTTTCCACTATCAACAAAATTCAAAATGTCCCACCTACATATTATGTCAAAAGAAGTCCTTTATCCTTGGAGATATTGTGAACATTGATGTAAAAGGTGTAGAGGTGCCTAGATTCAAGAAATATGGGGGGAAAGGAGATCCTTCTAACCATATTTTTGATTATACAACTTTATGCAGTGACTTTGTTCCTAATGAAAAACTCTTGGAAAAATATTTTCCCTAGATCCTTGAAGGATACTACATTAGAATGGTTTTCTTCATTACCGAACAACTCAATTCGTTCATTCAATGAACTTGTTGAGGAATTTATAAATTATCACTACTAAGATGACCTTGGACTATTTGATGAGATGTAAGCAAAAAGAAGAAGAAAAGATTACTGACTTTATTTCACGCTATCAATCGCTTTATTCCCAAATCATTGTAAGATTTTCTAACCCTCACCTTCAAAATATTTTCATAGAAATTTTTCAAAGTAATATACAAGAGAAGCTTACCATGATGAAATTCTCCTCTTTCATGCACTTATGTGTTTCCCTCTATGATTATCAAAACTCAGTTAGTAGCCATGATACAAAATCCACCTCTAGCTAAACTGAGAAGTCCAAGTCTACAAACCAAAACAATTATCAAAATTTTAGATTCATTCAACTTAATACCCCTCAACAAACAAGTCAAAATACCAATACCAAAGTAGCAGTCATAAAAGCAATGATACCCTTTAACTATGGGGACTCAAAACGACAATTCACTCCCCTACTCAATACCCTTCATAGCACAATGTCACAACTTTTAGAACAAAAAATGATTACATTACCTCCCATGTAAATACCCAATCCTAATAAGCCTCTACCTCTAAAATTTAGATCAAATGCTTATTTCCATTATCACCGGAAAAATGGACATGATACGAAACATTGCCAGCATCCTTGTGCAAGACCTCATTGATTCTATTTGGATTTCTATTGGAGGTGTTAATGATCAAGGAAATAAGTTTGTTTCCCCTCCTAACCAAAACTTGCAAATATTTACCAACCCCATGCCAAAAAATAATATTTCATTTGTTAAAGCTAGTGAAACTATAAAGACTAATGTGATGAATGCTGACACGAATGATGAGAACATAGATATAATTCAACATAGTCTTATGGATACTGATCAACAAGAAAAAAATTATATCGATGACTTGGTTGCATTGGTTGAAAATTAACATTGAATAAGGGATGAACTAAAAATCCTCTTGACATTACTTTCTCCTCTAAATATATACTTAAACATGCACTTGATGGTCCTCCTTACATAGTCGACCGAATCTATGATAAGCCCACTAATGGGATATTAATAGATCCTATTTGTGAAGAGAATGTGATCATCGAGGATTTATTACATCTACATGAGCTTTATCAAGAAAGATATGACAAACCAAAAGCATGGATTAAGACACATAATGGTTTCAGTTTCCCTACGATGGGATCAATCACCTTACCTCTAGAAGTATGACCAAAAACACTAGATGTCTCATTCTCCATCATATCAACATTAGATGAATTTTATGTGAAGCTTGGTCACCCATGGTTACAATCCATGGGAGTGGTCTTGTCGATTGTGCACAAATGCTTAAATTTTCCCTTTGACAATGAAATTTTCATTGTGCATCATAGTGGCTTTAACCCTTTATCTTGCCATGGAAAATTTTCCTTAGACTTCTTTTGGCCCAAGCTTATGGAACCTATTAACCCTCGTGAGGACATGTTTTTCAAATCCTACCAAAATTTAAAGGAAAAATCCATAGAAAAATTATCCCTTTGAAACATACCTCTTCCCACCATCGAGCCTACCATCCTTGACAAAACCATGATCACTAAACTAGAAGACATTCCAAACAACCAAGATCAATCTATGACAAAACCTTTTCCTATTTCCTACAAAAGACCAAGAGACAATGAAAACAATCTCATAATTCCTCCTAGAAAAAAACAAGTTTAAAAATTTAAATATAATTTGGTTAAACAATCTTCCATGGTTCCTTCCATTCCTCCCCTTGGGAAGGAAAAGAAACCTATGTTTGAGCAATCCGCTCCAACACAAACATAACTTAAAAATAAAACTAAAATAAACCAAAATGTTAGATAGTGTAGGTGTAGACGTCATACTCTTGCTTGAAAGTTAAATGAAGAAAACAACAAAGAAAATCAAAATCCAAACTTGACTGAAGCAATGCATGACAAGTCTCTGCCTTTACCAAAAAAAAATGATCATATACCACAACTATAAAAATAGCTAAGCCATTCTTTGGAAAATATCATTTGACCTCCTATTGTGATTAATTTGGATGACGATGATGAGATTGCAAAGATTTATGAACAAGTGCATAATGAATTGAATACATTGGTTTCCTCTTCTATGAGCTTAAACGAAAATTCTCCTAAGAAGAGTTTTGAACCTTGTGATGGTCATAGTTTGTCACATGCAATTATCCCTTTGGCTAGTTTTCCACCTTATATATATGATGAACAAAATTAGGATGTGGATGACCTAATCATAGGTTGACTCACATATTCCTTACTAATCTTTTACATTATTTCCTTTTTGTGTGTTTTTCATTGATCTGATTGCATGTGCATAATGTGATCCCTCGTATTGTTATGTTTGATGTATCTCTCTCTTTGTGGTATTCCTCTATTTGTACTTTCATTCTTCTCTATGTCATAAATATTTTATCTTTTCCTTCATCTTGTTCATTTGTCTTGGATTTTCCTTTTGGGGATGAGGCAAGGCATCAAGACATTGATGTCTCTTCCATTTTAACTTGGAAAATATTTTCCTTTATATTTTCTTGTCCTATGTTCTCCTTTTGGGGACAACGCAAGGTTTTGAGACATAAAGGTATCTTCCATGTTTACCCAATGGGTTTTTCTCTATTTTCACTCTTTTTGTGTCATTCATCTAGTTCTATGAGCATTCAGGGAATGATGACAATTTTGAGCTCTCTAAAAATATTGTACAAGAACATATTGAATGCAAATCCATGGATCCATCATGTGTTTGGAGTTTCATTTTGTAGGAAACCCCTCTCTTTTCTTTTGTATGATGTAGCTTTACTCAGAAACATATGCCTTGGCATAGGACTTTTCAAGTTAGCTCTCATGTCTTCTTTATTGTTAGCATTTATCATTTTCTACTTTAAGGTAATTTCTCACAGCATGGTGTTATGCAATTTATTTATTTATTGGGGGAATACATTGACATTATTCTTTTTCATTTCATGTTTCATGGTGTACTCTTCTTACTTTATGTGACACATCTTTCATTTTGTGGATAACATTGGGTGTGATGTCCTTCAAGATCATGATCTCTCTCAACATATTATATACCTCTTAGTGGCTTGATGTGACACACTGCATCCCATAAGTTGTGAATCTTCTATTCTTTGATTGTTTCTCTCTTGGAGACACTAGGCACAATGTTCTCTAAGCTACATACCTTATGTTAACTAAGCAAGAATCCTTTGAATGTTCCCTATTTTTGCATTTACAGTTTTTGTTATATGGACACCTTGCATAATACATCTTGCATGCATGTGGAGCCATCTTGTTTATTCATTATTTCCAAGCATATAAAGCTTTGCTTTCCTCATGAATCTTGAAGTTCATTATTGTGTGGCACCTTATCAAAGTTATCAGTAGGTATAACTTTGGTATGGTTTGATGAGAATCCCAACTGAGACATGAATTTCTCATAGCCACACGTGTGTGTGTGTGTGTGTGAGTGCATACCAGCCATGTGGTTCCTTATCTCTTTCAAATCCTCACTTAGCGAATGACACAAAGTTATTTTTCCTTAGATTGAGTTTGCATTTTTAGATAAATAGCCTAGATCTAATCCACATCATGCTAGACAAATGGTCAAAGCTTGATCCACCACTTTTTTTTTGTTTTTCTTTTCTCATTGTCTTTGGCAATTTATATAGTTGTGCTTTAACGCTGCTCTTTATATAATTTTCATGTGTTATTGTATGCCTATGTTGGTTTACCATGGGATCTTGATCTTGGGGGCTTGATCACCCCTCTTGATCATTTTCATCCCATCTTACTAGCATTAGTGCACTTGGACCCCTCTTAAAGCAAGTTTGTCTACTTTAGTCTGAGTTTGAAGCAAGTTCATCCTCTCACTAAAGTGGGGGCTAAATGTAGTGTTGAAAAATGTCGTCAGTGACATTTTTACACTTGTTTGGGCCCTCATTATAAAATTGAGCTTAATGATTCCTTGACTTAGTGTTGTAATGTGTTTAACACACTCACATTAGGTCTTGCGCCCTTATAAACTGAATGGACTTAATTATACCTTATTCAGAGTGTTGTAAAGTGTTGTAACACATTTTCATACCTTTCTAGGGTTTTATTAAATAATTGGACTTCTTTATGCTTTAATTGGCATTATTTTGCATTTACAAGTCTTAATTAATACATCTTTTAAAGGATAATCTCAACATAAATAAACATCCAATCATAATTTAGGTTTTTTTAGGTTGTGTGGCCCAGATTTAGTGATTTGGGACTCATACGCCACCTTGGGCATATAAGTCCCATCTAGGGTTTTGGGTCATGATCTATATTTTACACCTTTCTAAGCATGTTTGAAAATGTCTCATAATTATTCCTAAATGGACTCATACACCACTTCTAGTGTATGAGTCTCGTGTGACCCAAAATTAAATTTAATGTAAATTCTTGGAAGGCTTTTTTCCTCCTAGATCTAATGTCAACTTGTAGTGTTGTAATTTAGGGTAATTAGGCATAAACAAGTACAAACACAAGGTTATTTTATTCATTTTCATCTAATCATTCAAGATATCATCCTAATCCTTCAAGTGTTCATGCATTATAGAAAATCAGAGTTCAAAAGACCATTCAAGAGTCTTTGAGATCTGATTATCAAGTGTTATTTATGCATCAAGAATCATGTCAAAGTCTTCATGCATCATGTTTTTTTTTGAGCTAACATTTGTGATGTTGGGTTTCATAATTCAAGCTAGCATTCAATTCAAGATCTACATCCATTGGATCCATTTTATATGTATGTTTGCTACACTTTATTGCTAGGGTTTGGTGAGTTGCAAAATTACATTTTGTTCATTCATCATTCTCTTTTCCTATTTCATTTCAAGGTTTGACCAAGGTAAATCCATTCCTACTGACAAAACAACATTTTCCCCTCTCTTTTGTGTGTGATTTAGAGATTTTGGTTGAAGACATATTGAAGAGAAAGTTTGGAGAAAGTTTTCAAAGTTGTCACGTTGAATTAGAGATCATTGAAGAACATCTATAAGCTATAAATTGAAGATTCAGATCTAGAAATGAGGTGGAAAGTACAGAGTAGACCTTCAAGAGAAGAATCAAACTTTCAATTTCCTTTAAACCTTGACTAATACACCACTTATAGCATATGAGTCCCAATTTGGTCAAATTTATAGGTTTTAGAAGTTTCAGACACCTCTTTTTTAGATTTCAGTTTATGTCGAGAAACCCTAATCTAGGACTAAATCACCCAAAATGGCATATGAGTCCCAATAGGCTTTAAAATCAATGTTTTTAGCATTTTTAGGTCATTTAGTGAAGTCTTGCATTTCATTTGTCTTTCCAAGCTCTATCTTGGTGGTGAAACCCTTAGTCTATAATCAAACCCTAGGACAACCCTATTGCAAGATCTCTTTATCCTTTGCATATCTTAGATTGAGATCTCTACGATATTCCTTAAATGAGAGTGTGAAGATTTTTATTCTATCTCCCAAGTATAGAAGCAACAAAATTCAACCTTTCGCAAATAAGTTTTATTCATGAAATTTTTTTCCAAACAGATATGCCCAGTATGATTTCCAAGGAGGTAATTAGGGAAGTTATAGGATTGTTCTCAATTGGACTTGTTTTGGTGCTTAAGTTAGTGAAGAGTGAGGTTGTACATTTGGAGGTTACCAGTTGTAGTGTAGGAAAAAGTATCCCTTTTTCACACTTAATTTGGAAATAATTAATAATAAAATGAGCCTAATGTTTCCTTGATTTAGTGTTGTAATATGTTTTACATATTCACATTAATTTTATGGCCCCTTTTAAATAAAATATAATTAATTGTGCCTTCTTTTTTATGTTGTAAGGTGTACCTTTACTCTTTTAGATTAATATAGGGCTTTATTAATTGATTGAGGTTAATTTTCCTTAATTGACACCTTTAATTCAAATCCAATCCTAATTAAATACAATTTCTGAGGGATAAAACCTCACACTCATAAATTCCATTTTACAACACTTAATTTTAGAAGATGTGTGTCCTAGGTAAGTAACCTAGGACCCATTCTAAGGAATTTGGGACACGATGGGAGCGGGAACTGGTGCGAGTGAGCGGGAAAAAGTAGGTTTTGAATCTTTGAACAACGTGGGGGGCGGGGGTTCGAGGGAATCTCAGGCAAATGCGGAGACCACTTTGGGTCCAGATAAAGGTAAGTTGGATTCTGATGATAAGGACATCCACGAAAAAATCCAGGTGGATCCAGGTGGAAAGGATGGATCCTCTGTTCCCAAAGTTGTCGTGGATGTGTCGGTCAAGGAGGGTGAAAAAGGTAAGTCGTGGACTTCTTTTTTTGGCTTTAAGCCAAATGAAAAATCTTCTTTTCCCCCTGTGCGCATCCTTTCTGATCCGGGGTCTAGAAAGTTTTCTATATCTGTGTCGGATGAAATCATAGACCACAATATTGCTAGGATGGAGAATGTTTTGGTTGGTAAATTTTTGGGTCCTAGGCCTAATATTGAAGTGGTAAGGGAGTTTGTCAAGAATAAATGGAAAACCAGTGGTTTGGTTTCGGTAGCGGCGCTCCCTAGAGGTTTCTTTGCTTTTCAGTTCTCCTGTAAAGAGGACTCTAGGGCTGTTCGTAGTGGTGGTCCTTGGATTATCGGAAAGTCTTCCTTGGCCCTGAAGAAATGGTCTTCGAGGGTAGATCTATCTGATTCAATATTTGAAATGGTTCCAGTATGGGCTAGATTGCCTGGTCTTCCCTTGGAGTATTGGAATACTGATATCTTCAACGGGATTGCTAGCTCTTTTGGAGAACTTATGTCCATTGACTCAATGACTGCGGCAAGAAAGCGGTTGGTCTTTGCTAGAATCTGTGTTGGGGTCTCTCAAAATGCTGATCTTCCCTCCTCGATTGACATCCAATCTAAGTTAGGGGTGTGGAAGCAAGCTATTGAATTTGAAACAACACCCTTTGTTTGTTTCAAATGTTAGAAATCTGGGCATTGGGCTAAGAAATGTCCGCTGAATAATAAAAGTGAAAAGGAGAAAGCAGCCAACCCTAAGAATGTTTGGAAAAAAAAATCTAAGGAGGTGAAGCTTGTGCCTGTTCCAAATTCGAAGGAGAATCTTGAAGGATGTACTTCCCCTCAAAACTTGAAGGATACTCATAAACACTTGAACGAGGATGCTTGCTTTGAGTCTGAAGGAACCTGCTCTCAGGCTCCTAAGGATCCCAAATATTTCGTCTCCCCCCCTGGGGAAAGAAAGGATGGCTTTCCTTCCGAGGAGGGGGCCAGGGAAACTCTGGAGATGGCTGCTGCCAGAAATGATGTTTCGGGTTTAGTTCTGTCCCTCTCCTCTGTTGTCGGATGGATGTATGAGTGTTCCTGGGCTGGAGGAAATACCCATTATGGGTTTATCCCTGGAGATAGGAATTTCGGCCTCTGTTCCTTTTATTAACCCTTGCTCTTATGGGGTTAAGTCTCAGGAGGGAGCCAATCTGAAAGTAGTGAAGGACACTTATGAGATCCAAAGTATGAATATGAAAACACCTAATCTCAATACTCCAGAAACCAAGAATGGTTTAATGGATACCCTCCCTTGGGACCAGAGACTGTTACCTGAGAAGGATGGGGAATTAGGTAGAGAACTGGAAAGCCAAGATGAAACTGAATGGGAGGAGGTTATCTCACATTCAAAATCCAAAAAAGAAAAAAAGAAGGTGAAGGAATCTTCTAGTGGTATGGTCACCAGAACTAGAGCCAAGGCCGATTGTGGGATGTCCAAACCTTACCTGGGAAGAAAATCTGAAAAATGGCAAAGGGAGCAAGGTAGCCTTCAGGATATTGCGGATGGTATCCAAATGACCATCCCGGAGATACTTCAATCACCAGGTAAGAAATGAAAATAATGTCTTGGAATATAAGAGGGCTGAATAGCCGTCATAAAAAGGATGTTTTGCAAAATTTTGTTAGGGATCATAAACCCGATATTCTTCTTATTCAAGAAACTAAAATGCCTAAAGATAAAGTAGAAAATCTTAAAAAATTTCATAACTGTGGGGCTCATGGAAATAGTTCTGCGGGAGCTTCGGGAGGTATAGTTACTTTTTGGAATAAATTGTTTATTAAAGGTGAACCCTTAATGGAGAATGGTAATGTTGTGGCTACTAGATTCACCCACATAAGAGACAATTTTTGCTGGGTCCTTTCCAATATATATGCCCTGAATTGTAAGAATGCTAGAAATTATTTTTGGCTAGAGTTATCTGGTTATCGTAGATGTTTGGCCAATGAACACTGGTTGGTCATGGGTGACTTCAATACTCCCCTCTTGAATGCTGAGAAATTTGGGGGTTCTCAAGTCAATTGGGATAGTAAATCTGGCCTTTTCGACTTCATAAATAACAATGCTTTGATTGATTTAGACCTTCAAGGAGCTTCTTTTACTTGGACTAATAGGAGATTAGGGCCTGATCTGATCCAAGTGAGGCTTGATAGGGCCCTAGCTTCTGGCCAATGGTTTATTGAATATTTTTGTGCTTTGAGAGCTTTATCAAGGGTTGGATCTGATCATTTTCCCATTTGTCTTTTGGCGGATCCTACCAAGGTGAAAAAGAACTTCCCTTTCAGGTTTGAAAATTTTGGCTTTCTCATCCTCGAATTTTTGAGGAAATCCGCAGATGGTGGAATATAGATGTTTCTGGCACAGCTATGTTTAGGATTGCTAAAAAATTAAAGGAAGTGAAAACGAATGTGCGAAGATGGAAAAAGGATGCTTTTGGGAATATTTTTGGATCCAAAACAGAAATTCAGGGCAAAATTCAGGAGATTCAATTTAAAATCCAGAAATGGGGATACATTGACAATTTCAGAGAAAAAGAAAATGAACTCCTCACTCAATTGCATGACATAATTGCTAAAGAGGAAGTGTTTTGGCGTCAAAGATCTAGGGTGTCTTGGTTGACTGAGGGAGATAGAAATTCCAGATTTTTTCACCTGACTGCTTCAAAACACAGGGCTGCTAACAGAATCACTCATATTGTTTACAATGGGACTAGTTTTGAGGAGGAAGATGATATCAGGGAACAAGCAGTCCTATTCTTTAAGAACCTTCTTTCATGTAATGGAGAGATTGTTACTGAAGCTCAAAATTCCTTGATTGAAGCTATACCTCAAGTGATTGGTCAAAATGAAAATTCTTTAATCACTGCTATTCCTTCCAAAGCTGAAATAAGGAAAGTTGTCTTCTCTTTTGATGGTAATAAAGCTCCTGGACCTGATGGTTTCCCTTTATTCTTCTTCCAAGTGTTTTGGGAAATTGTTGAGCCAGATGTGGTGAACGCTATCAAGTTATTCTTTGGATCAAGACGTTTGTTAAAAGAACTGAATGCTACTTTTGTGGTCCTTATTCCTAAAAAACCTGGGGCTTCAGATTTTCAAGCTTTTCGGCCAATAAGCCTATGTAATTCTATTTACAAAATTATTTCGAAGGTGTTGACTGCAAGAATGCTTTATGTGCTTCCCCAAATTATTGCTCCGCAGCAGAATGGTTTTGTGCTAGGTAGGTATATTATGGATTCTGTTGTTACTGTTCATGAGAACTTACATTCATTAATGGCTTTGAAAACTGAAGGGTTTATTCTTAAACTGGACATTTCCAAAGCCTATGATCGGGTTGATTGGGATTTCTTGTTTAAAATTATGGACAAGTTTGGTTTTAATAACAGAGTCATCCAACTGGTGAACCAGCTTGTTTCGACAGTTTCTTCTGCTGTCATTGTGAATGGATCACCATCAAGGTTTTTTCAGACATCCAGAGGCCTTAGACAGGGAGATCCTATCTCTCCTATTTTGTTTACTATCTTGGCTGAGAGTTTAGGGAGAAATATTAAAAAGCTTATTGATCAAAGATCCTTAGTTGGCCTAAAACCGTCCTCTTCTCCTCTCATCTGTTCCCATCAGCAATTTGTTGACGACACCATCCTTATGGGAAGATCTACTGTGACTGAAGCTAAGACATTTAAAAAAAATTTGAACCTTTATGAATCTACCTCTAGACAAGTTGTCAATAGGGACAAGAGTTCCATTTTTTTCCTCAATACTCTGGAGTATAGACAAATCAAACTTGCTCGTATCCTTGGATGTCGTGTTGAGTCTCTTCCGTCAACCTATCTTGGCTTACCTCTTTGTTCTAAACCTTCGGAATCGTTCTGGATTTCTTTGGTTGAAAAATTCATTAAGAAGCTTTCGGGTTGGAAAGGAGCTCTTCTTAGTCAAGCAGGAAAAGTCCAGCTCCTTAAGGCTTCTCTGCAAAATCTTCCTACTTATGCTCTCAGTATATTTAAAATCCCTGCTAAATATGCGGAGGCCATTGAAAAAATTCAGAAAAGGTTTCTATGGTCCGGAGTGGAGGACAAGAAGAGAATGCCACTTGTTGGATGGGATCTGGTCTGTAAACCCAAATCAAGGGGGGGACTGGGTTTAAGGAAGATTAAAGTGTTGAATATGTCCCTTCTTGCTAAACAGCTGTGGAGAACTCTTACTTTAAATGGAGAATGGTGTGATACCTTAAAGGCTAAATATTTTAATAATTATGAGTCTTTAAATGAAATTATAAACTCTTCTTCTTTACCTTGTGGGTCAGTCTGTTGGAATGATATGGGTAAAGGAAGAAAGCTTTTGGAAATGGGAATTGGATGGGTGATTGGAAATGGAGATTTAGTCAGGTTTTGGGAAGACAGGTGGCTTTTTAAAGATCCTTTAATCAGAATAGAGAAATTTAGTAAATGGATGAATGATTGTAAAAAGGAATTTGGAATCTTAGTTAAAGATTATTGGAGGAATGAAGATTGGGTTGATTTGAAGACCATTAGTCTGGATCTTGGCCCTGTTCAATCGGCTTTTAGAGCCCTTAGACCAGCTCAAGACTAGATGGAGGACACTGCTGTCTGGTTAGACAATCCGTCTGGTATTTTTTTAGTTGCCTCTGCCACTTCTATGTTGGTTTGTATGAAGGAGCCTCCCCCCTTTTGGGCTAAGGCTTGGATTAATCACTTGACTCCGAAAATCAATATTTTCTACTGGATTATGCTACAGAATAAGATTCTCACCTTGGAGAATCTTGGAAAAAGAGGAATTCAATTACCAAACAGGTGTTATATGTGCAGGAATGAAGCCGAGACTGTTAATCACCTTTTCCTTCATTGTCCTTTTGTGTGGAATATTTGGGATAAATTACTGGGGCTTCTTGATCTGGTGTGGGTTTTTCCTGCTTCTGTAGAAGATTTTTTCATTCAATGGAAAGCTCCCTCTAAAAATCCTTTTGTGAGAAAGCTATGGTCTTTTATTCTTCCTTTTGTGTCTTGGAATATATGGAAGGAAAGGAACAATAGAGTGTTTAGGGATAAAGAAATGTCAGAAGGAGATTTGTTTGCTAAAATTGTTAGGGCTATAAAGGAAATTTTATCCTTAATTCCTGGGAAAATGTTCGAGAAAGCTTTCTGGTCTCCTTTTGATATTGCTATGGCCGAAAAATGGAATCCTAAATTAGTTGGATCAAATATAATCAAACTTGGAGTGAGTGGGAGAGATAATGCTATTTGGTCTATGCCGCCTTTGGGCTGGGTGAAAGCCAATTTTGATGGTGCGGCTAAAGGTAACCTTGGGAAAGCTGGTAGTGGGTGTGTGTTAAGGGACAACACGGGGGCTTTTATTGCGGCTTTTGCTGTGGACATTGGAATTCAAACTAATCATGTCGCGGAAGTAGTTGGGGCTTTTCATGCGGTCAGTCTAGCCCTCAAGATCAACACGAAACATCTTTGGTTGGAGGGCGATTCTTTGAATATAATAAATTGCATTCTTGGGCTTACCCCCCCCTCGTGGACCATCAAAAAATGGATCGAAGACACGAGAACTTTATTAAGCAAATTTGATAAAGTGAATGTTTCCCACGCCTATAGAGAAGCCAATAGGGTGGCTGATTTCTTCGCTAATGAAGGGGTAAGGAAGGGTGGGGAAAACACGTGGAGGAAGAATGACTACATTCATCCTGAAGTGAAAGCGCTTATTTATTATGATTTAGTGCATGGAAGAGAAGGCAATCTTAGTCATAATGAAACGGATAAAGATCAGGTACATCGATTTCATTAGATTTGATGGGACCGACGTCACTTTTTTTTTTAAGAAGGGCCTGTGGCACGCTTTCTGGGTATTCGACAAAAAATACCTAAACGGGGCCAAAAGCAACTGTTCAGTGCTTATTTACAGTGAGCTGATTATGGGTGGAGAAAGAAAACGGGCGGAGCCGAGCAATTTCCAGGAGCACAGAAAGAATGCTAAAGCGTGGGAAAGAATTGAAAAGGGGGATTTAGTCCCATATATGGAAAAGCTTCATGGTACGAATGAGGGGATTCTGAACTATTTTGTTAAAAACTGGAAAAATGGAGAGATTGTGCTGTTTGGCAGGAATGTTAAGCTGAGTGAGGACTTAATTGGGGAGATAACCGGTCTTTCTACTGAGGGTGTCAAATTCTACCGGGACCGACGATTTTCTGATGAAGAGGTCATTAAATTCCCCAAAAAGGATAAGGAGAAAGCGAAGATGGTGAAGGTTGCTAATAGCTACTTTGATGTTGAGTCCATCAAATCTATTTGGAGGAAAGTTTTAAGAGTTGTTATGGAATATATCACGGTTGACGGGCGCTTTACCAGAGTCTATGGTTACCACTTTTCCATTCTGAACCATTTCCGGCATAAGGTTCGTATATCTCTGCCTTTTTACTTATTTTCTTCTCTGAAGAATTGCCTCGATGATGTGGAAAGAAACCCTAGGAGGAATGCTATTATTCACCCTGGTCTTGTTAGGCTCATTTTTGAGCATTTTCAAAATTTACCTGCTTTGCCTAAAACTGTTGATATTGAAGAATTGGATGATGAGGAGACAGAAAGTAGTAGGGAGATCGAACCCCAGGCCCCCCCAGCTTGTGATCTTGTTGGCCCTGATACCATTGATCCCCAGTCCTTGTCTTGTCGGAAAACCCTTAAAGGCTCTGCCCCGCTGTCTTTTCCTAAGCGGCAACCTCTGCTTGAGTGCCCTAGTCCGGGTTTTATCACCCCGCCCTGTCTTAATCCCCAGCCATCTCCTGGTTGCCCTACTCCTGGTTTGTCCCCAGGTGTGAAAGGTAACCCTGTTATGAAACTCGTTTCGTATTCAGGGAATTCTATGGAAATCCTCTCTGACAAGCCCATGGTCAGTAAGGAGTTGGCCCCTAGTGCTCCTGCTTCTGGTAATTCTAGGAATGATCATTTAGAGTCCCCTATTCAGGATGAAATCAATTCTGCCTTGAATAAGCTTAAGCCTGAGGATTTGGTTAGTATAGCAGAAAAAAGTATGGATGGCCTTTTTACCATTCTCAAATGGACCCAGAAAGAAGTCTGTAATTTGAAAGGTCATGTTACTGATCTCAGCAACAAGGTCAAGGATATGGAGCAGAAAATTAGTGGGAACAATGGAGACAATGATGAACAGGAAACTTCTTTACCGAGGAAAAGACAGCAGTTACAGGAGGATAGATTGGCTAGCATCGAGTGCAGCATGTCCAAGATTGAACAAAACATTAGGGCTACTGTTGCTAATAATCATAAAATTGCAAGGCATAACACCATCATCATTAATGCGATGGTGGAAAAGCTTGAAAAAAACCAAAAGGGATTGCTTGGTTGTGGAGTTGGATGCGGACAGGGATGGCAGCAGATCGGCTGGTGAAGGGATTTCGACTCGTACCAGGGCTAACATCAAGAGGAAGACCCCGACTTCATCTCATACGGTCCAAATTCTCAAGCAGGGGTTACAGGACATGCAGAATGTTGAAAAGGAAGGCGAGGATTTACTTAACACCTTGGAGTAATGTAATGTTTTGTTTGCTGGTTTTTTGGGTGGTCCTTTTTTAGGGCCCTTTTGTCTTTTGTTGCTGTCTTTTCCTTCTTTGGGACAGCTGTCCAGTTGTTTGTCCTTTCTCTGTCTATCTCTTGTTGTTTAAACTCTGTGGTTTCAGGTCCCTGTAAAACCTGTTTTTTCCTTTTCAAAAACCTAGGACCCATTCTCCATAGGGTGAATGGGTCCTCACATAGAACTAGGACCCTATTTTTACATAATGCTTAACCTTGAGTGATGTGTGTCCTAGGTAAGTGGCCTAGCCCCATTCACCCTATGGTGAATGGTTCCTCACTTAGACCTAGGACCCCCATTTTTAATATGTTTTTGGTGGTATTTTAATGATTTTAAATCTATAATTCAATGTCATCTTGTGATATTTGAATTTCAAAAATTAATATTAAGATATATATAAATACAAGGTTATTTCACTAAGTTTCATCATAAGACTTTCAAGCAATAAAGAAATTTTCACAAGAGCATTATAGGAGCACTTCAAGAGGATTTTCAAGGAATTAAAGGGTGGATTTTTGAAGATTATTCCAGCAATCAAGATTCGTTTCATCATGTTAAAGATGTATTGCATCATGAATATTTTTTGAGCTAATATGGTGATGTAGTGTTCAAGATCTATGCAAGCATTCAAGGACATTGTTTCACATCAAGTTTCACGATCAAGATCTACATTCATTGAGTTCACTTCTTGCTAGTTTGAAAATTTGTTATCTAATCTTTTAAATAAGGTGTGTTGAGTTGTCATATTGTTCATTCATCATTCCTTTTGTACCATAGGAAAATGTATCCCTTTACATTTTCACACTTGTTTTAAATCATGGCTTCTTTATGCCTTATTTGGTCCTATTTTGCATCCATAAGCCTTATTTAATACATCCTTTTGAGGATAATCTTGAAATTTATTAAGTAAACAATCATAATTAGTGTTTTTGTGTTGTGTGTTCTAGATCTAGTGATCTGGGACTCATACACCAGCTTGGGCATATGGTTCCCACCTAGGGTTTGGGGCCTAATCCTAAATATTGCATTAAACTTAAAATTTCTTGAAGTTCAAGTGTATCAAGTATACGCTACTAAGACTCATTAGCCCCAACTGATGTATGAGTCCCACTTTAGCTTGCACCTATTTTGAATTCAATTCTTTGTGGGATATTATTCTCCTAGATCTAGTTTTAGCTTGTAGTGTTGCAATATCAAGAAATTTGGCATAAACAAGTATAAATACAAGATTATTTCACATATTTTCTCCTAGCAATTCAAATCTTCAAGTATCCTAGTGATTTTGAGATCAAGGGGTGATCCCACAATAGTGGTTTATAATTTTTGGCCAAACTGGACACTGAAATTATTATTTTTAACTAAATCTTCACATTTGGGCACCTATAGCAGCTAAACCGTGAAAAATTTGGAGATGATGCAAACTAGAGTCTCGTCACATTTTTTTTGTAGATTCTAAAAATATTTTTTTCAAAATTTTTGGAATAAGATTGCACTTCTTTTTCCATCTCCCATGAAAACTATTTTTTTTAAAACAACATTTTTAAAAGTGACGACATCGTATAACATATAACTTTTTTCCATGAAGGATAAAATTATAATTCTTTCAATTTAGATTCATAACTCTGATATCTAGTGATTCCACTTGGTTAGACAGTTTTTATTAAATATTTTTTCTTTAATCAAGTTTTGAAGTCAAACCAATTACAATTCAGACATAGCGTGACCGTATAACGTATAACTTTTTTTTTTATATATCGAAATTCATTTTTTTGTTTTGTTGGATCAAGGACTTCAATATCTGGTGCACTCATATTTTTCAATTTTTTTTTGATAATTTTCTATTTTTCCACGTGTAGAACAAAGACCTTCGTTTTCGATGAAAAACCCATGTTTAATAAAACTAAAAAAACAAATACATAATACAACCAAAACATATTAAAATTATATTCGGTTGATAGCTCATTTTGAGGACTACCTAATTCCATTTGGGTTTGTGAAGATTCCTCAATTTTCATCCTCAAGATGAGCTCTGAAATGCCAAATTTTAGGTTTTTTGTGTGTCTCAGGGAGGGGATCAGGATTTAGGGGGGTTTGTATGAACCCATAGGGGTTCTAGCGAACCCCTAGGGGTTCATTCGAACCATGGTTCACTCGAACCTAGGTTCGAGTGAACCTCTTCATGGGGGTTCACCGAACCCCTTTCATATGCTTTTTTTTTTTGGCGGAAAAAAGTTTAAGGGGTTCAGTCGAACCCCTTTTTGGTTCGGTCGAACTTCTAGGTTCGTACGAACTCCCAAAATCACTTTTTTTTGCCATGGGGTCATTTTTTCTCAGTTTTCCTTTCTCCATCAAATTGTAAACCACTATTGTGGCTTCACCCCAAGCATTTTTAAGGAAAGGGAATTCAAGAGCTGATTATCAAGAATTTGAAGCATCAATTCAAGATTCAAGAATCATGTCAAAGTCATCATGAATCAAGTGTGTTTGTGAGATAATATTTTTGATTTAGGTTTTTAAGATTCAAGCAAGCATTCAAGATAAATATTTAAGCATTCAATCAAGAGTCAAGATCCACATCCATTGGAGCTATTTCGCACAAGATTGTATCCTTTATTTCAAGGGGGTTGGTGAGTTGCAACATTACATATTGTTCATTCATAATTGCTTCATTCTATTTCATTTCATTTCAAGGTTTGATTACCCAAACAGTGTTTGACCAAGGAAAACCCCTATTCCCTAATAGAACAACATTTTTCCCTCTTCATGTGTGATTATAGATCTAGGTGTTTTGAGGCTTGAAGATACTTTGAAGATAAAGTTGCAAGATTGAATAAATTTTTCAAAGTTGTCAAGATGTTTTCATCTTCATGAAGACTTACCTACATGCTAGAATTTAGAATTTTAGACATGGAGATCAGAAAAGATGAAAGCTACAGAAGATCACTCGAGGTTACAAAATTTTTAGTCAAACCATAATACTATGACTACATCACCACCTTGGGTGTATGAGTCCCAGTATACCTATTTTTAGTAGTTTTCTATAGATCCTAATTTGCTAGTAACAGATTATAGATCCAGCCCCGAAACCCTAAACTGACCCCGTCTGGCGTATGAGTCCTAGTGTACATGAAAATTTAGAATTTTAGAGTTTTAGAAATTTGTTTGGACATCTCCAATCTTCTAGGTGCTTGTCTATTTATCCTTAGTTTCTCATTTTGATTTTAAGTTTCATTTTCTAGGTCATATAGTTAGATTTGCATATTGCTTTCATTTCCTTCTTTCTAAGAATTTGCTTAGTGGTGAATCCCCCTTTTAATCACACCTAAGGAAAAAATCCTAACCCTAGTCCATTTCTCAATCAAGTTAGTTGGTTGAGAGATCTTGCTTTCCTAATGAAAGAAGTGTGAAGTAGGGTTCCTGAAGTTCTCTATCTCCTAGAAGGTGGATATACCCTATTTCCCCATATTTCATTTTTATAAACCTGATGTTTGGACCCTTTATTTCTGATTTGAAGTGTATTTTAGTCCTAGATCTAGCTTACATCAACTTTGTATTAGATCTTGCATTAGTTAATTTGGATTTAGGGTTTCTAAATCTTGCACTAGTGAAAAGTGCATATAGGTTGCATTTTTCCATCTTAGATCATTCAATTTCACTAAAATTTTGCAATTAGAAATAATCAAGACAATATACAAGCTAGAAACCTTAACATTTACTTAGAATTTGCTCAATTTAGTGTCAAAAACCTAATTTGGGACTCATTCACCTAGCTGGGAAATTTAGTCCCGATACAAGTTGTTTTACCTAATTTATGAGAATTTTGTGTTGACTATTATTCACTGTTTGAAACTTCCAAAAACCTAACTAGGACTCATTCGCCCATCTAAGTGATTTAGTCCCATATCAAAACTAAATTTCTATGCTTCTTTTTGTTGTTAGATCTCTATTTTAGTTCTATGACCTTCTATTTCATTCATTTCATTAGATATAGGCTAATTTAGTGCATTGCTTAATTTCAAAATTGCATTTACAACATGATTTCATTTTCATATTGTTGCATAGTGTAATTAGAAAATTACCTTGTTTAGAATCTGGAAATTGCATTGCATTCCAACATTGATATGTTCTTTGGTAAGCTTTGGATGTCCTTGAAGTCATTAGTAGAAATTATCCTAATGAAATTAAACTCACTCATTCTCAATCAAATCCTAATGCATGTTCTCAAAATGAAGTTGAAATAATTGGAGAAGATGATGAAAACATGAACAACTTCATAAATGATTGCCCTAACAACCTTGAGACTAATGCATCCTTTTATCCTTCCAAGAAAAAACAAACACAACTTGATATGTTTTTTCTTTTACATCCTAAAATTGAGACACAAATTGAACCTAAGCTCACAATAATAGCTAAAACTAGAACCTCTAACCAAATAAACATTCAACCATCCTATGTTATCAAAGTAACCAACAAATCAATCAACCTAGAAGAGACATATGGAAAATGATTCACAATCTTAAGAAAACAAGGATGTGACATAACAAGTGAACATGAAATTCATCAAATATTAGAACAAGTACCAACTAAGGATACCAAAGGAGTTGGATATCAAGATCCCCCTCTCGACATAAGTGTCCTCTTTCATAAAGAAAACCCAATGCCTCATAACAATGATAAGGATGATAGGATCATTTCAGTTCATCCTGCTCTACACCCACCTCTAAAAGTTGGTGAATCTGGCAAGCAACAAAGGCCTTACAAACTAAAGAAGCTAAAATTCCCTTGCCCTCTATCTGAAAGTGAAAGAATCTTACACATGCTTCTAATTCAAGGACTTATCACATTACCACCCATGAGAGAGAATTGAAATAATGTAGACATGTCTCATTATCAATATCATATAGTTTTTGGACATAGTACTGATGAGTTTCGTGCCTTTAAAAAAAAATTAAAAAGTATGATATCATAGAAATAGTCCCTTGAAAGGGTTCCCTTCCGCTTCTTGCTATATAATAGTTCTAGGATCATAAAATTCCCACTATTATATGTTTTAACATTCATTATAAATTATTTCAAAATGCAAGAAGCTCCTTCTCATCACCTACCTCAGCTCATTCTTGTCTTGTACTCAGTGAGGGAAAGAATTAGATAGCCTTTTCCTAGTACCGCACTTGTTGTTGTCCCTTTAGCTAGTTGTCTTATTTCTATATATGATGAACAAGATTGGGATGTAGATGACCTACTATAGGTTGACTCGCATGTGCCTTACTAGTCTTGTCTTCATTTTCATTTTCATGTTATGTGTGTGATTGCATGTGTGTAATGTGATCTCCCCATACCATTATTTTTTATGTATCTCTCTCTTTGTGACATTCCTCTATTTGTATCTACATTCCTCCTTATTTCATTAGCATTTTACCTTTTCTTTGTCTTGTGTTTTCCTTTAGGGTATGACACAAGGCATCGAGACATGTAGGTCTCTTCCATGTTGACCCAAAAGCTTTTCCTTTATCTTTATCTTTTTCTCTCATTTTCCTTTTAGGAATGCCACAAGGCGTTGATACATTCTCTTTCATGTTGACCCAATTTTTTTTCCTTTTTTTCTCTCTCTTTGTGTCATTCTTCTTGTTCCATAAGTATTTAGGGAATGATGATAGTTCTGAGCTCTCTAAAAATATTGTAGTGAAGACATACTAACGTCAAATCTATGGATCCCTTGTGTTATTTTTGGGATTTCAATTTGGGGTAAAACCCTTTTCATGACATAGCTTCATTTGGAAACATATGACTTGGAATAGGGCTTTCCAAATAAACTCTCATGTCTTTTTTATTGTTAGCATATATCACTGCCGAGGATCCTTTAAGGAGTTTCAATGCCTTCATTCAGGATTTTGATGTACCTTATGAAGATTTACATATGAGGCTATTCATGATGTCCCTTATTGAAGAAGCTAGGGATTGGTTCAATAGCCTAGCAACAACCTCTATTTATTCTCTCCAAATATTTTAGGACCGATTCCTCAAGAAATATGAGAATCTAAGTGCACCAGATGTTTCTCTTCATGAATTGATGCAAATTCAGAAAAGTTAGAATGATTCAATTTTTTATTTCAACCAGAAATTCAATAAACTGTAGAATAGAATACCTCCTAGATCAAAGTTGCTAGACTCTGTAGCATTGAGTGTATATTTGAATGTGTTCGATCCTAAAATAGGATATGAACTAAGAAATAGGTTCCCAAGAGATTTGGCTAAAGCTCAGAAGACAACATTAACAATTGAAAACAATAGGAGGGCTGCTGGGATAATTGATAAAAGAGAAAATCATAGGGCTCCCCAACAAACCAATAATTATCAATACAAACAGGAGAACACATATAGGAATGAAAGGCAGAGGCCAAGGTTACATGACATGCCCTATAATACAAACTGGAAGCATGGAAAGCCTATAACAGATAGGCCTGGAAGCAAAGAAACTCCTGATCCATTGAGGAAGAAGGGAACTTATATGGTAAATAACAATTATTTATGTGAAGTTTGTGATAAGCCACATTCTCCAGACTATTGTGTTGTATCCCAAAGAATGCAAGAGGAAGGAATGTTGATGGGAAACAATGGAGAATATCATTAAGTGTATTTAAATTCAAACACTTTTCACCATGTGAAGGAGAGATACTCATCTTCAGAGGATGAAGGTTATGAGTATGATGTTTCAAATCAGAAATACAACGTCCACATGGCTGAGCAACAGATCCTTTCTAATTTTGAAGAAGATTATACAGAGCAGCATTCTTTCGAAACACCTACTCAATGCAGTATGAGGAAACTCACTGAAGAGGAGATAGAGAGATTAACTATTGTTGTAGTTGAAGAAGCAAAGAGTAAGTATTTGTTGAGAAATAGGATAGTAAATGAGAAGGAAGGTGTCCCTAGGGGAATCTTTATGAAAGAGAAAAAGGAAACATAAGGAACTATGAAAAGGGTTGAAAACAAACAACATAATGAAAGCAAACAAAAGCCTATCCAAAAGGATGAAGTAAAAGAATTACACAAATAAATTCAAAAGACTGATCAGCCAGGTAAAAGAGAAAAAGAAGAGAACAAAGGAAAAACATCAGAACAAAAGAAAATGATTAAGGTAGAAGGTTCTTCTTTTGACTTCACTCAAGCTTTGTCTTAGGTAAAGATGTCTGTTCCACTTCTTGAGATGATGAAAATTAAGGAATATAGGGACAGTGAAGTGCAATTGATAACAAATGAAAATGAAAAACATGTAAATTCTGGAAATAAGATGGCTGCTAAAAATAAGCAGGATAAAGTAAATATCCCATAAATCTGCTTGAGTAATGTATTGACAAGTCCTCCACAAGTTGATCCTTTTTTCACTACATTACTCATAAATAACAAATTGTTGAGGAATTGCATGATAGATTATGGTGCTGCCATGAATATTATGCCAATAGGAGTGATGAAACAACTAGGCATGTGGGTGGATACATATGAAGGAAAATGTTATGCAATGGATAACCGACCCATTCTTGTGGTGGGTATAATGAAAGATGTTGAAGTTAAATTAGCTACTTATCCTTAAGTGGCTTACAATAGTGATATAACAGTAATAGACACCCCTCCTCAATTCAGTATGCTTTTATCAAGACAGTGGATGACAGCTATTGGTGGAAATGTCTAGTTTTATCTATCTTATGCAACAATTCCGGTAAATGGCCAAGAGGTGAAGTTGTACATGGAACCGAGGATGAACCAACTTATTGAATGTGTACCACAAAATCAAATCAATTGTTTTTGTGATGTTGATCTTGGGAGTTTCAATATAGAACCAACCCAGCCAGAATTAACCAATAGTGATCCAATTAAGAAGCATGATGCACAGAACTACAACGGTGTGTGGAAGATGTACTTTGATGGAGCCTGCAACCAAGAAGGTAACGGAGCATGGATAGTATTTGTTTCACCTAAAGGTATTACATTTAAGTATTCATTCCTGTTAACATTTGAATGTACAAACAATGTGGCAGAATATGAAGCTTTATTAACAGGACTGAATATAGCTGTGATACATAAAATCAAGTTGCTGGCTGTTCTTGGAGATTTAGAGTTGGTTGTTTCACAAATCAAGTCCAAGTATGCAGCAAAACATAAAAGATTGAAGCAGTACAAAAATTTTGTATGGGATACAATTGAGTTGTTTGATGCCTTCTCAATTGAGTGGATAGATAGATCAAAGAACATAATGGCTGATTTTCTAGAAAATGTAGCATTGAAAAGAGATGATATTACATTGGTTGGGGTATCACAAATTGAATTCAAGACAAGGTCTGCTGTGCCTGATAACGTATATAGTTGGCAAGTCTTGAATGATGATACTGATCTTTTGAAATTCCTCCACTGTATAGATAAGTATGAAGCCCAAGAAATTGACTTCAACGCCTTGGTTGAAGAAGTGGATGGGAAGCAAATGGTATTTGGGAAAGAAATCTTACAACTCAAAACAAATAAGCTTCATAAAGGCTTAGTGGCATTAGAGAGGGTGTATGATGGAAATGATCGGTAGCTCATGAAACAAACACCTGTTGGAAGGGAGGATATTGACGAAATTAACTTGGGAACTGAGATGGCACCAAAAAAGGTGTACATAGGGAAGAAGATAAGTCCTACAATTAGAAAAATGCTGATAGAATTGTTGAGAAAATATAAACATATGTTTTCTTGGTCTTATGAAGATCTAAAATCATATAGGGAAGACTTGTTTCAGCATGAAATACCATTGAAACCAGATGCTAAGCCATTCAGACAAAAGCAAAGATCCATAAATCCAACATTGGAGCCTAAAATGCAGGAGGAATTGGAAAAGCTCAGAGATGGAGGAATCATTAAACCAATCAGGCATTCAACGTGGGTCTCAAATTTTGTCCCTGTGAGAAAGAAAAATGGAGACATTAGGCTATGTGTAGATTTCATAAATCTAAACATAGCATCCCTCAAAGATAATTATCCTCTACCCAATATGGAGGCTATATTGCATAAAGTAACAGGGTGCGAACTATTGTCTATGATGGATGGGTTCTCAGGATATAACCAGGTTATGGTCAAAGAATCTGAGCAATATAAGACAACATTTACAACTCCTTGGGGAACATATGTATACATAAGAATGCCATTTGGTCTCACTAATGCAGGGGTAACCTTCCAAAGAGCTATGGATGTAGCATTTGCAGATTTGATCAATGTTATCATGGTGGTGTATCAGGATGACCTCATTGCTTACTCAAAGAAGGTTGAAGATCATGTTCATCATCTAGAAAAGGTATTTATAAAATCCCTTGAATATGGTATTAGCTTGAACCCTAAGAAATGTCATTTTGCAGTCACAGAGGGTAAGCTCTTAGGACATATTGTTTCAAAGGAGGGGGTTAGGATAGACCTTGATAGGGTTGAGGCTATTGATAAAATTCATGTCCCTAAAAATGTTAAGGAAATATAGTCATTCTTTGGACAGATTAATTTTGTTAGGAGATTTGTTTCTAACTTTGCTGAGATCATTAAACCTATATCAAAAATGTTGAAAAAAGGACAAAAGGTAGAATGGATTGCAGAATCTTTGGAAGTTTTTGTATCCATTAAACGAGCTATCAAGGAGGCTCCTATGCTTAAATCTCCATATTTTGCAAAACCTTTTCAGATATTTTCATTCGCCTCAATGCACACTATTGCTGCTATTATGTTACAAAAAAATGAGGATGGTCATGAACAACCTATTTGCTTCTTCAGTAAGTCATTACAGGGTTCTGAATTAAAGTATGATATAATGGAAAAACAGGTTTTTGCACTAGTGAAAGTTGTAAAAGCTTTCAGGCCATATCTTGTTGGAGCAAAGGTGGTTGGTTATGTTCCTCATGTAGCTATCAAGGATATTCTGACACAGTCTGAGGTAATAGGAAAAAGATGCAAATGGATTAACAAAATCCAAGAATTTGACATGGAGATACAAATTACTAAACTGGTAAGAAGTCAGAGCTTGGCTAAGTTGATGACAGAAGCGAATATTGAAGCAAACCAAATTTGCAATATAGAGGGAGAGAATACAATTGCAAGCATTGAGCATACTCAATGGTATACAAATTTCATGCATTATCTTAAATACATGAAGTCTCCAGAGGGATTGAATGACAACTAGAAAAGAACGCTGAAGTTGCAGGAATCTAAGTATGTTTTTATGGATCGAGATCTATTTTGGAAGAACAGGGATGGTCTACTATTGTTATGTCTGGATGAATCACAAGCTAGGAATTTCTTAAGTGAAATGCATGAAGGAGTTTGTGGAGGACATTACTTAGCAAAGACAACTGCGCATAAAATTCTCAGGGCAGGGTATTACTGGCCAAAGGTTTATAATGACTCTTTTACATATGTAATAAAATGTGAAGCCTGCCAAAAATTCTCTAGAAAACTAAAGTATCAGGGAGCTTTTCCACTTCGACCCTTGCAAGCTGATTCTCCTTTTCATCAATGGGGAATTGATTTCATTGGGGAGATACAAGAAAAATCAAGTGGTGGACATAGGTGGATACTAGTGGCCACTGATTATTTTACCAAATGGGTAGAGGCGATCCCAACTAAATAGGCTACAAGTAAGGTGGTGACACAGTTCCTAATGGATAATATCATTACCAGATTTGGTACACCATTGAGGTTGATCACTGACAACGGGATGTGTTTCAGATCAGATGAATTCAAAAAAATTTGTAGTTCAAATGGTATTATTATTTCTTATGCAGCCCTTTACCATCCACAGGCTAATGGTCAAGCATAATCTAGCAATAAGAGTCTTTTGAAGATTATAAGGAGGATGTTAGGTTAGAACAAGAAAGCTTGGGATTCAAAATTAAAACTGGTTGTTTGGGCTGATAGGATTACAGTAAAAAAGGCAATTGGGAAATATCCATTTGAATTAGTATATGGAACACAGGCTAGGATGCCTTTGCAGAATTTGTTACCAGTCTACAAGTTTGTCCTTCAGGAAGATTTGGATATTCCTAAACCCATGGAGGAAAGAATGGAGCAACTAGTTGAACTAGGTGAAATAAGGAGAGTTGCTCAAAATCAAAACATGAAGTTACAAATGCAGATGGAATATCTATTTGACAAAAAAGAAAAGAATAGGAAATTTGAGGAAAGTGATCTGGTGTTGATGTGGAACACAAGGTGCTAGGAGAAGGGAAAGCATGGTAAATTTGAAGCTTTGTGGCTAGGACCTTTTGTTGTTGTTGGAAACAAAGGTGAAGATTCATACTATCTATAGAATATGGCTGGTGAAGATCAGGAATTGCCTATACATGGGAAATTTCTAAAACTTTTTTTCTCTTGAGTAACACAAAGGATTAAGGGTTGCCAGTGCATGGACAACTCTTGATGATCCTCTTTAAAATTCTTTTCCATGCATAGTAGTTTAGGAAATAAAAGGAACAATACTTGCCAGTACATGGACAAACCTGATTTTTCTTCTTTCAAAATAAATTTTCCATGAACAGTAGTATAGGGTCATTCTCATTTCCATTCATTCCATCTTGTTCCCTTAATTACATCACCTTGAGTTTGGTCTGCTCACCTAGAAATCTTGATCCTTGCAATGATCTTACTATCATTCATCCCCAGACGGGGCCACTATTAGAACTGTAAAATTTTGAAATTTTCACAGTCAATTGCATTCATGAGTTTCCAAAATAAGTCCTCATCATGAGCATAAAGTTCCCTCCTCATGGCGTCTTGCTTGTATTTTTTCATATCATTCATTTGAATCCATCTAGTCTTTGATATTTCATTGTATTACCCATATCAGCAAGACAGGGTGAAGGTCTTCCTGACCTATGTATTTTTCACTAATGTATGCTTGTTGCAGATTATCGGCAGGACACATCTTTTGTTTCAACAACTGAAAAGTCATTTCGGCAAAAGAATTATCGTCAGAGTGAAGTCATAGTGAATACATTATGTCTCGCCAACCGACACATGTGGAAGTATATCAGCCAAGCTAAAGGTATTTGGGGTGAGGTCTTGGCGAGTTTGAATTGTTTTACCAATTGATGATGAGGATATGCATATCGGTAAGACTAAAGTACATCAGAGTAGTGTCTTGACGAAGGTGTTGGGTCTTGCAAATAAGGCGTAAAGGGGTTTCATCAAAAATCTATCAGGGAGAAGCTATGGAGTCTTTCCAACTCAAATGTCACACCGATAGAAAATTGCATCGGTGAGAGAAGGGGTCATCGGTATAAGTTTCATTGAAGTTTGAAAGTTACACTGATAGGAATGGGTTCGGCGAGACATTTGGCATCGGTATGAGTCTTTTCAAAGATTCATGGTCTTGCCGATGGATTTATTTCATCGGTAGGATTTATTTTGTCGGTGAGAAACTTAATGGTCATGCCAAAGTGTGGTTTCATTGATGAAAGGGTGATTATGTCTCAGCGATTGGAAAATGTATTGAAGAGCATATCTCGGTATGACACAGTGAAATCTATGAGACATCTCCCCGACTCAGAATTGTCACAGCGATATGAACACTAAAGTGATAGTCATCAATTTGATTCCAAATATCGGTATGACTGCAGAATGTCTTTGCAAAAGGTTTAATAAACGTTGCAAAATAATTTCACCCCATATTTGAAAATATCTCACTGAAAAGACATTTGATGCGACAGTACCAGTTCAAATGAGTCTTCATTCGTGCTTCATTAATGGCGCAATGGGATATAACAAGGAAGGTTTAATCAATACATTAGTGCTGAATTGATAGCAGAAGAGTTAGCAAGGTGAATAGAGAACCGGGACATCTTTCAATCCAAGGAGCTCGAGCAGTATACTTCAATCAAAAGGGAAGAAGCAAAAACCTTATATAGAACAAGAGGTTACTGAACGGAGATTAAACCAAGACCTTATTGACTAGTTACCTGGTTCAGGGCCTAAAGCCAGGATCCACACAACTTAGGGCATAAGTTGATAAATTGGATGATAAATGCAAATTCGTTGGTGATGTATGGACTACCATAAGAGGGTATGAGTTATTCAATTTCCATTATCATAGAGGAAACCGTTTTGAACTAGTCTATAATCCATGGAAGCTGAATGTAGGGAAACTGGTGTGCCCTAACATATTTGTAAATACAGAACTAGTAAAATTGCTTATAGATCATTATGATCCAAAACATAAAGCTATATGTGACCCATCTAGAAAACCACATATATATGTGTCAAAAGAAGCAATAGGTGAGGTTTTCAAATTAGAAGGGTTCTACAATGAGGTGATCAGTTGTGAAGAGTTGGAGAAGGAATTCTCAAGAATGGATACGATTTATAAGGGCTGGAGGTTGCCAATTCACATGATTAAATAGGGCAGTAAGCCAGATCCTTTATAAGATAGTGAGGGGCCTCCTTATCATGTGGAATTGTTTGAGCCCTATATGAAGTACACTTATTTCTCAGTGTGTCAGGTGTTGGGAATGGATGCCCCAGAATTCATGTCAATTGTGCCAATGATTATCACAACAGATATCCAGTATCACAATTCCAGGCCATTTGACTATGCCTCATACATTTCTAGGGGGCTTGATTCAGGATTGATCACTATCAATGGTGGATCATCTATTGTTCATCTCATACACTATTCATTGTTGATGCACTTGGTGCTATATTTTGGATAGGAGTTAGGAGTATGGCCTCCAGAAATGAGAATTTCTCAAATTGGTAAGGAGGGTGAAGCATTTCCTATTCAGTTGTGGACTGCTATTTGGGACAATAGGTTTTCTAGTTCTAGTTTCATTCATTTCAAGGAACATTTTGTAAAAACATTGTATAAGCTGTATCAATATCCTTGTAATTATTCATTGACTGATGAGATTAAAAGAGTCCTTTGGCCAAAAGACTTCAATGGGCCAATTTATCATAACTGGGGAGATTGGTATTGTTTGGAGGGAGCTACAATGATCATAGTATATGGATTTAAAGATGCCCCTTTCATTTTTCCAAGGATAGTTCCAAACAGATTTGCATATTTGGAAATTGTCAAACAAATGGATTACTACAGTGTGATGCATTTCAGCTCTTTTGGGAAGCAGGCTTTTATGCCTAGTACATTGTGTTTTGGTGACTTCATTGTGTTGGCTAAGGAAGGATACAATTCGATCCTTGATAGATTTTTGCATTATAATATGAAGAGAGGACCACCTAGGAAAGACTTTGATCCAGAGGGATATATTAATTCTGCTAAGATGAATATTAACTTTGGAGGGTATCAACATGTACCCTATCCCTTTGATGATATGATCAAGAATTTGGATGAAGATGAAGCTGAAATGGTAGTTGAAAGATATAACCAAGGGCTACAGTCTACAGAGTACTTTTTTTCTGGAGAAGAGGAGGCACCAATGGATAATGTGCCACAGGGCAAACTAGAAAAGGTATCCAGGTTGAGGACTCAGCAATATGTTTGCCCAGCTAGAGAGCAGAGTATTGAAAGTGGTGATGTAGATGCAAGACATATTGAGTATAGATCATTTGTCTCAGATGATGAGCTTATAAATTCCCTATAATTCAAAGCATTCTTGTATAAACAGAAGGGGAAGGAAATAAGAGAAAATGTTGATGCCATCACTTCAGGAAATGAAGAACAATTGCTGAGTCAGTTGAGAAGGTGTGTGGATGATGAAATGACGAATATGACCCTTGAAAAGGGGAGGAAAATGTTGGAAAATGCTAGTGTTATGATCTTTCTTGGACTTGATTTAAATTTTGTATTAGTCTTTGATAGTTTCTTGAAGGACAATAATGCTACACATAAGCTTGACAGAGAAAAGGTAACAGAGGTGTATGTAGGCTCCAAGTATAATACTGATGAAGGGTCACTGATGATCTGGGCCTTATACCCACCCTACAGGAAGTCAGTTGTAATTGACACAGAGAAGGCATTTGGCCATGTCATGACCCTAAAAGTTGGAGAGGTTGATCTTGTGGCTACTGCAGAAATTGGGGTCAATATTACAAAATTGAATAAAGCACAAATTCAGTTGCTAATAAAAGAAAGAGAAATGTACAAGGCAAATAATGAAATAATGTTGAGAGAGAATGAGAGACAAAGATTTGGTTGGTATTTCAATGGGGCCAACCAAAATGCTTACTCAAGGAGAAAGTTATCAATCAAAAGATCATTGGATAGGATCAAGTGCTTATTTCCAGGGAAAGCATGATGCAATTGCAGCAATTGTCAAGAAGAGGCAGGATAATTTGACATCATGGTTAAATAAAATGTGGGGAAAATATTCTCATACCCTTGCTGCATTAAAGGAGCATACAAGGATGGATGGATGAATTATGGAGAAGTTTCATGAAATAGCCCAAAGTGATGTTTCTAACAGTGGAGCACTTGAAGCTGCAAATCATATTGTGAATCGTCATTGAAACTTCTATGTTGAGCTACAAGGGGATGAACAAGGATTGATAGAAGCTTCCCAGAAAACTGTGATTACATTCTCTGATGACAAAGGGGAATTGAAAGGAGCCACCAAATGGAAAAATGAATGTGAGTCAATACTGAATGAAGTCATGAGGCTAGCTTCTGCAGAGGATACAACGTTGGATGAAGTGAGCGAATAGAATGAGGAGATGATAAGGATGGAGATCACGATCCAGAACGCTGTTGGAGATGCGGACACATACAAGCACCAAGATTATTTAGAACATCTTGCTAAAACTCACTTGTGGCTAAATAGAGTTTAATTATTCTCTAATCTTTTTGTTTTGAAAATATGTGACATTTCAATTTCCGAAAGGACACGTCCTTTCATATTCTCAATGTATAAATATCTGTTTTGGAAATGAAATGGAGGGGCGATAAGTAGAATAGGATAGAGGATAGAAAATATATAGGGTAATACAATGTTTTGCCAATATGAAACTATATTGCATATTTTAAATCATGGAGATATCAATTGAAATCTAATAATATGGTGCAGTTGTTTCTGGTATCAGTTGTTTATGGTGTTCATTTAAATTATTATTGAAGTTGTCTCCAGTGTGGTGTTTTCTGGTTATTTAAATTGGTGTAACAAGTTTATATCCAGTTTGTCAGTGCATATTTGCTGCATTTGTATGGTCAATTGATTGGTTCTTTCCAGTAAAGATTAAACCCTTTAAATTGATCATAGTAATTAGAGAATGTCAGTTGAATCTCTAAGAAGAACTCATTAATCATAACCTTGCATGTTTATACAAATTATAAAAAAAAAATGCTAAACAACTTGAATGTCTGCTAGAATGAAGTATTTGTTTTAGATTTCTCTTGACTCCGCATACCCAATAAGGCACTAGTCTCTGCATTTCACCATTAAGATTCATTCATTTTTCTTTACATATGTTAACTGAGCATATTAGGATTTAGTTTTAAGCATTGGTATACAATATATACCAAATTTGATTTCATTTTGTCCACTTCCATCTACCATCGTGGACAAATTACTACAAGAGAGGAGATCATAAGTCAAGTCTACTTCATCCATTCAAGTACACCCACCTAGGTCCAGTAGCACCTGAAGAGTACAAGGTTTAAGCCATTTAACCTTGTCTGTTACCCTAAAACGTATCAAGAGATTGGCAGCCTCTTGAGGTACCTTTTACCTGCGTTTTTGAGAGCTAAGAGTGAGCATGAATTTGTTTTGCATAGTGGAAATTGTGTTTCACTTGTAAACATGTTTGGACAAACAACTTAGATCTAATCCACATCATGTTGGAAAATTGGCCGAGGCTTGATCCACCCTTTCTTTTCTTTTTCTTTCTTCCTTTTGTCTTTGAAAGTGTATGCTTGTACTTTGTTTTTGTTTCATACATCATTCACATGCTTTTTCTTTTGTTCCTTTATTGGTTTTCCATAGGATCTTGATCCTGGGGGCTTGCATAACCCTCTTGATCATTTTCATCCTACCTCATTAGAATTGGTACTCTCAAACTCCTCTTGATGTGATTTTGTCTACTTTAGCAAGAGTTTGAAGCAAGTTCCTCGACTCACTAAAGTGGGGGCTAAATGTAGTGTAGTAAAATGTATCCCTTTACATTTTAAAACTTTTTTGGGCCCTCCCTATTAAATCATGGCTTCTTTATGCCTTATTTGGTCCTATTTTGAATCCAAAAACCTTATTAAATTCATCTTTGCGAGGATAATCCCAACATTCATTAAATGACCAATCATAATTCATGTTTTTGGGTTGTGTTTTCTAGATCTAATGATTTGTGACTCATACACCACCTTGGGTGTATTGGTCCCACCTAGGTTTTAGGGCCTCATCTTAAATATTGCATTAAACTTAACATTTCTTAAAGTTTGTTTCCCAAGTTTAGGCTACTGGGACTCATATTCCCTAACTGGCATATGAGTCCTACTTTAGCTTGGACCTATTTTGAATTCAATTCTTGGTGGGATTTTATTCTGCTAGATTTTATGTTAGCTTGTAGTGTTGTAATTTCAAAAAAATTGGCATAAACAAGTAAAAATATAAGGTTATTTCACATATTTTCTCCTAGCAATTAAAATATTGAATTATCCTAGTAATTTTGAGATCAAGCATTCTTAAGGAAATATCATTCAAGAGCTGATTGTCAAGCATTTGAAGGATCAATTCAACATTCAAGCATCATGCCAAAGTCATTAGCAATCATGTGTGCTTATGAGCTAACATTTGTGATGTAGGTTTTCAAGATTCAAGCAAGTATTCAAGATAAATATTTAAGCATTCAAACAAGAGTCAAGATCCACACCTATTAGAGCCATTTCACACAAG
This sequence comes from Sequoia sempervirens, assembly GCA_007258455.2. Lineage (NCBI taxonomy): Eukaryota > Viridiplantae > Streptophyta > Pinopsida > Cupressales > Cupressaceae > Sequoia > Sequoia sempervirens. Next base: position 138,428,435 of record VDFB02086081.1, read on the forward strand.
ATTGCAACCTTTATTTCAATGGGTTTGGTGAGTTGCAACATTGCATATTGTTCATTCATCATCCCTTCATTCTTTTTTATTTCATTTCAAGGTTTGATTACCCAAATGGGGTTTGACCAATGAGCCAAACCCCTATTCCCTAACACAACAAATTTTTTCCCTCTTCATGTGTGATTACACATCTAGGTGTTTTGAGGCTTGAAGATCCTTTGAAGAAAAAGTTGTGAGATTGAAGAAATTTGTCAAAGTTATTAAGAAGTTATCATCTTCATGAAAACTCACCTATAGGGAAGAATTCAAACTTTCAAACTTGGAGATCAGACAAGGCGAAAAAATACAAAAGATCACTCAAGGTTACAAAAGTCTTAGTGAAACATTGATATTGGGACTAAATTACCATATTGGGCATACGAGTCCTAGTATACCTATTTTGACTAGTTTTTGGTAGATATTGATTTGCTAGTAGTAAATTCTAGATTAAGCTCTGAAACCCTAAATTGGGACTAAATTGCCCAATCTAGTATATGAGTCCCATTGTACATTAAAGGTTAGAATTTTAGAGTTACAGACCTTGTTTTGGACATCTCCAGTCTTCCAAGTGCTTCTCTATTTATCCTTAGCCTCTCATTCTAATTTTAAGTTTGATTTTCTAGGTCATATAGTTAGATTTGCATATTACTTTAATTTCCTTCTTTCTAAGAATTTTATTAGTGGTGAACCCTCCTTTTAATCAAACCTAATGAAACCATTCTAACCCTATTCCATTCCTTAATCAAGTAAAATAGTTGAGGGATGTTCGTTTCCTAATGAAAGAAGTGTGAAGTAGGGTCCCTAAAGTTACAGTCTATCACCTAGAAGGTGGATACACCCTATTTCCCCATATTTCACATTCTTTCATGTTTCATTTTATTACAAGGTTTAATTACCAAAATAAGTTTTGACTAAGGAAAGCCCCCATTCCATAACAAAACAAAAAAATTCTCTCTTTGATGTGTGATTGTGGGTTTTAGCTGGAAGGTCCTTTGAAGAGAAAAATTGAAGAAAGTTGCAAAGTTGTCAAAGTTGTAAGAAAAGTTCTTAAATCACAAAAACTCTTCTACAATATTTGTTTTCAGCTATCTAACAGAGAACACTTAGAATTTGGAGGTACAAACTGAGCATAATAGAAACCAAAAAGTATTTTCTAGAAACCCTAGCTAGGACCCATTTTTCATAAGGAAAATGAGCCCTCAATGACGTCTAAAAAAGAATCTTTGGTGGTAGGTGCACATTTTTTCCCCCTTTCTAGATCTCCCTTTTGATTACTATTTTAGTTAGATTTGATTAATCTTCTTCAATTGCACTTTATAACATACATTTTGAAATAAATTTGGAAAATATGTCCTTTGTGGTTCATCATTTTGTTGTGGTGAACACCCATCACACCAATTTTTCACCTTTTCATTTTGGTGAACCTAAGTTTGATAATTGTATTTTTTGATTTTAGAGTCCTCTTTCATCCTAGATATTAGTTTTTGCATTAATTTTCATCTTTTTGCATTGAATTGAGTCTTATTTTGGGTGTCTAGTTTGCATTCAACTTTGGATTTCAGTTAAAGGTTTTAGGATTGCATGTTTACATTCTTTAAATTTGCAAAACACAAAAAAAATCATCTTGCATATCATTTACATAGCATTAAATCATATTAACTTGCATTTGAAAATTGAAATAAAATTGTAAATTAAACTAGGTTTTCTAGGTTGTCATTTTATCACATTTTGTACTTGAATTTAATATGCCATTCATAGAAAATTAAAACTGAAACTTGTTGCAACTAGTATCTGAAAACCACTAAGAATCACTCAAAAAATTGTAAAAGGTTGTTTCAAAACCCCCTCTTAGGACCCATTCGCCCTAGGAGGAATGAGTCCCTGATTAGGGTCACATTCTAATCTTTTGTGCATTAAAATATTTATTTCAGCATTTCTGTTTGTTTTTTAGATTTTTGTTACTATTTACATAATTTATGTTTCATCAATTTGATCATATCTAGCTTAAATTGATAATTTAGTTCATTGTGTGATTTCAAAATTGCATTTAAAAGACTTCATTTTCATATTTTTGCATAGTGTAATTGGAAAATTACCTTGTTTAGAATTTAAAAATTGCATTTAAACATTGCATTATAGGTCATTGCATTTCCCTTTACCCTCTTTCCATTTTGGTTGTGTACACTAAGTTTGTGAATCTTGTATGACCTTTACAACTTGGTGTTCTCTTGGCAATAGTATTGTGAGATGTAGTTTGAGACTCATGTCATCCCACAATACAGCATTTACTGTGGATCTTGGGTTTTCTAACACTCTTTCTAATAGTGTTGATAATCAACCCCCTATGGATCATAGCATGTGTACCTCATTTCTAATGACTTCCTTACCTACAACCAATGTGCGTGATGTTATCAATACCATCCCTACCATGACTAGTTGTACTCAAGATTTGGGTTATACCCAAAGACAAGGAGGAACTTCAATCCCTCCTACAATACCCATCTCTATTACTACATATACTAGTACTCATGTTACCACAACCATTCAACCTACTAGCAATGTCAACACTTCTTTAGGTATTTCCACAAGGAATCCTTCTAGCTTAGTGTATTCAAATCTCATATCTCATCAATCATATCATCTTACAAACCTAAAATTCACTTGTCCTCCACAAACATACACCACTCCACCTTATTCCCCTCCATTGTACAATACCAATAATGATCCCATAATTAACACACTTTTGTAAAACATGGTATCCCTTCAACAAAAAATTGCAACCCTAAATCAAAATAACAATGGAAACCTTCATAATACATCAAAACCAACATGTTATCCCTAGAGATATTAAGAACACAAATGCCACAAGGTATAGAAGTTCCTAGATTTGAGAAATATGGTGGGAAAGGAGATCATATTATCCATGTTTCTACTTATACAACCCTATGTAGTGACTTTATGTTTGAAGATAAGGTCTTGGCTAAACTCTTCCTTAGATCTTTGAAATGTATTGCCTTGGAGTGGTTTTTCTCTTTACTAAGAAACTTAATAAATTGATTCAATGAACTTATTGATACATTTAATAACCATTTCCACATTCACATGGGTCCCAAGATGACCCTAGCTGATTTAGTGAAATGTAAACAAAAGGATGATGAAAAGGTTATTGATTTCATAGTGAAATATCAAATTATTTATTCATAAATAAACATTAAGATTCATGATGATGACCTTAAACGAATTTTTATTTCCAATTTTTTTTAAAAAATCCAAACCAAACTTGAGATGTTGAATTTCCCATCCTTCATACACTTATGTACATTGCTTTGTGATTATCAAAAGTTGACTTATGGTCATGATGTGAAAAATCCTCCTAGCCATCCTAAAAAGTGTAAATTTGTACCTCAAGCCCTAAATTCAAGGCCACCTAGCATAACACACCTCGCTTTCCTATGGAGCCTTTCCTTATGATGCCTTATTAAAGTTATCAGAGGGATAACTTTAGTATGCTTAGTATGATGTGAGCTGACACATAGGCATGACCTTCTCAGTGTACGGTGAGAGCCTCTAGACCTGGCATGACTTTCTCACTAAAACACTTTATTGGAAGACTTACCTAGTGGATAGCCTGAAGTTCCACTACCTCAGAGTCAGTACAAACCAAAAGATTAGATGTGTTCCACATCATGTTGGAATGTCTAGGCTTGATATTCCTGGTCTTTGATATTGTATGATTATTTATCTTTTACATTGTTGCATACATAAGTGTCTTGAATGTGTACTTTAGTGTGAGTTTGAGATAGGGTCATACTCTCAATAAAGTGGGTGCAAAATGTAGTGTAGGAAAAATTATGCATTTTTCACACTTAATTTGGAAATAATTAATAATAAAATGAGCCTAATGTTGCCTTAATTTAGTGTTGTAATATGTATTACATATTTACATTAAGTTTAGGGCCCTTTCTGAATAAAATGGAAATAATTCTGCCTTATTTTTTATGTTGTAAGGTGTGCCTTTACACCTTCACATTAATCTAGGCCTTTATTAATTGATTGAGGTTAATTTTCCTTAATTGGCCCCTTTAATTCAAATCCAAGGCTAATTAAATGCATTTTTTGAGGGATAAAACTCAACATTCATAAATTCTATTTCACAATACTTAATTTTGGAAGATTTGTGTCCTAGGTAAGTGAACTAGGACCCATTTTCCATAGGGTGAATGGGTCCTCACTTAGATCTAGGATCCTATTTTTACATAATGTTTAACCTTGAGTGATGTGTGTCCTAGGTAAGTGGCCTAGGACCCATTTGCCCTATGGCGAATGGGTCCTCACTTAGACCTAGGACCCCCCTTTTTTAATATGTTTTTGGTGGTATTTTAATGACTTAAAATTTATAATTCAATGCTGGCTTGTGATATTTGAATTTTGGGAATTAATGTTAAGATATGTATAAATAGAAGGTTATTTCATTAAGTTTCATCTTAAGAATTTTAATAAATCAAGATATTTTCACAAGAGCATTATAGGAGAACTTCAAGATCATTTTCAAGGCATTCAATAGAAGATTATTGAAGATTATTGTAAGATTCAAGATTCATTTCATCATGTCAAAGATGTATTGCATCATGCATGTTGTTTGAGCTAATATGATGATGTAGATTTCAAGATATATGCAAGAATTTAAGGACATTGTTTCGCATCAAGTTTCATGATCAAGATCTACATTCATCGATGCCACTCCACGCTTGTTTGTAGATTTGTTATCTAAGGTTTCAAATAAGGTGTGGTGAGTTGTGGCATTGTTGTTCATTCATTATCCCTTCTTTCATGTTTCATTTCAGTACAAGGTTTAATTACTAAAACAGGGTTTGACCAAGGAAAACCCCCATTCCCTAACAAAACAACATTTCTCTCTCTTTGATGTGTGATTATAGGATTTAGGTGGAAGATAATCTAAAGAGAAAAAATGAACAAAGTTGCAAAGTTGTAAGAAAATTTATCAAATAACAAAAACTCTTCTATAATATTTATTTTCAACAATCTGATAGTAAACACCTAGAATTTTGAGGTGTAGACTAAGCATTACAACACCCAAAAACAATTTTCCAAAAACCCTAGCCAGGACCCATTTTCCATAGGGTAAATGAGTCCTTAGTTCAAGGTCCAAAAAAGCATCTTTGGTAGTAGGTACACATTGTTTTCCCCTTTCCATATCTCCCTTTTGATTATTGTTTCAGTTATATTTTATTATTGTTCTTCATTTGCACTTTATAAATTACATTTTGAATGAAAGTTGGAAAATAGGTCCTTTGTGGTTCATCATTTCATTATGGTGAACACCCATCACAAAAAATTTTCACCTTTTCATCTATGCACAGTATGATAGGAGAGACTTGACCATTAAGGACATAAAAAATATTGCAATCAAGTATGCTGCAATGATTATTGGTTCCAAGATCTTCTTCTCTAACAAAGATAATTTAGTTTCAGGCACTATAATTAACACAACATATGAAATGGTGGTGAATGGTGGGGAATTTTCTTTATGTGATATATTGAGAGCACAATTGATGGATAATTTTCAAAAGAAAAAGGATTCCAGATATCCTTTCAAATATGGGATATTGATCATATGTTTATTGTTTTACTTCTCAAGAGAGCTACTCGGTACAAAGTGTGTTGTATGGTTAAAAGGTAGATCACTTGTACACAAAATTAGAGACTTTCTAAGAGGAATTAGTGAAGCAGAGACATAGGATGAAGATCTTTTTGGATTCTTCATAGTTTTCTAGAAGAAAAAGTAAACAAGAGAAATGATACCCCATAAGATGGTGGAGAAGTACAAAAATTAAATTACATTCTTAGTGTCAAAGGATGAATGCATCATACAAGTTGTTGAGCCTAGAATAGTAGGGATCCCAGAAATTGGATATGAAATCACTAAACAAGATATTATGGGGTCTACAAACTACATGTTGAGCCAACAAAGGGACACCTTTGAAGAGAGGTATAGAACCTATGAGGATAAGTCCATGAAAGTGCACATGGACCAAAGAAAAAAACAAATAAGCAAGATTGTGGAGAGAATGACTGCACAAGTTGAAAAGATGTTTGGTCTAAAAAAGGAGGATATAGAGAAAGCTAAAGGTATGGTTGATATTGTAGGAGGATCATCAATCGTTAGGAGATTTGGTAGAGTAACTACAATCCTCTAATTGCCTCAAAGTTCTCCAAGATAATCCCACCATAGTGGAGAAAATAAAAGAGATTGTAATTACTCTGATAAAGGAGAAGATGTCTCTAATTAAATAGAAAAAGAGTCCTTAAAAGGAAAAGGATACTTTGATAACGCAACAAACTGGCCCTACAAGAAGGAGAGTGAAGAAAAAGGCTACAAGGGAAAAAATATGTGGGATTGAATGTTGAAGGTGAAGAAAAAGAAGAAGGACCACAATTGGTCTAGAAAGGGAAGACTAAAGCTTCACATGGAGAAGCTAGTGAAAAGAAAGTGAAAATAGATATTGTGGATATGGATAAGAAAAAGAAGTTGAAAAAGAAAAGGAAGATTTTATGACATAGATGAGGGAAATAAAGCAGAGTTTGGTAAGTTAAAAAATACACCGAAAGAGAAGAAGAAGAAAAATACTTCAGAAAGGGCACATAGACATATAAAACTTGATGCTCTATTTAATGGGACGACGAAGCATGAGATGTTAGAAGAGAATATTGATTTATATAGTGATGTTGATGAGTTTGAAAAGCCACCATTGTAGAAGAAATTATAAAATATACTGTCATATTTGAGGTTAACATGAAGGACATTTAAAAGAAGCTTCTCGAGGATCTAATAAATGTTTTATATTCTAGAAGACAAGAGGCTACAGAAGAAGAAGAAAAGTTAGAATATTATGCCTTAAGTGATTAGAATGATCTCAAAAGGCTTCAAAAAGAGATTGTAGAGACAATTGCAGAGTTATCTTAGAGACTAGGGATAACTCTAGAGAGCAGAAAAGAAACTCATATTGACATGCAAGTTGTGGATGTAAAAATTAAAGAAGAAAAATAGCATGATGATTCTCAACAAGAGCATGACACTAAAGAAGGAAATGTGCAAGATAATGTTCCTCTAGAAATGGAATAAATTGAAGAAGAAAATTTTGTAGGTGAGGGAAATGTTGAAGAAGAAGGAGCTACCAAAGAAGACATTGTAGAGGAGGATACTACTATAGATCATGAAACAATCAAGGACAAATGGAGACAATCATTTCTCCAAATAACAAGGATAAATCTCATGGTGAACATGTGCAAAAGGAGCAAAAGGATGAGGATTCTCTGAAAAATGAAGAGAAGAAGGATGAAGAGATGCCAATTAACATTGGTGATAAGGAAAAGGATTTGAAGGAGAAGGTTTTAGAGGAGGATGTAAAGGCTACTAGTGAATATTTCGACACCTTCAAAGAGTCCTTAAAGAATTTTTTAAGCATGTAGTTACAGTTCTAGGCTATAGTGTCCACCTAGTTACTACAATTTCCAATGAAACAAGGGCATGTGGACATGGAAAAGATATCTCCTCTTCACAAGATTCAACTAGGTGTTGTGTTTCACATATCTTCTAAGAATTAAATAATTGGGACTCATCAAAAGAGTGAAGAAATGATTGATGAGGTAGTAAAGGTTTTGTAAGAGACCATTCCCATTGTTACCAATGAAAGTTATCTATCTAGTATGGAAAATTTAAAGTTTTTACTTGATTTATTTAAGGAGTATGCTAGTGGGTTGAAAGGGAATTTAGGGAAAGAAATATAGAAAAAGATAAATAAAAATATACTAATGGATGTAATGGAGAGCTTTGCTACTAAAAACAAAAAATTCATAGAAAATATTCAATGTATGCAAGCTTGTGTAGCAGAAGCCAAAGCTTTATTTCAGTTTTGTATGAAGTGGCTAGGGTCTACAAAAAGCATAAAAGATGATATAGACTCTATTGAGTCCCAAATTGAAAAATCTTCTAGAGCTTATGATTTGGAACATGATTTGGATGGAAGCTGAAGGTTTGCAATTGAGAACTTGCATGTGAGTAGTACTTCCATCTGCAAGCTCGGAAAGAAAAAAATATATTGTAGTTTGGTAATCTCAGGGATCTAGTGAACACCAAGTTCATATATGTTTCTAGTGCCCTATTGAGTGATGCAAAGGATTTAATGCTAAATCTGATACCCAACACTTCAAATGATGGTGAAGAACTATTGATGAATTGGATACCTAGAGAAAAATGCTTGGCCTAGCCAAGAAGAGTTGGGAGGAAGGAAATCAAGAGTGAAAAGCCCATCTCTAAAAGCTACAATATTCAAATTCTTCCTTTGAGTGAATGAATTTCTTTCCTTTTATGCATTTTAATTATTGCTTCAGGATTCTATGTACATATGCGGATGGTATAAGGAAATTTTCCAATAATTTTTTTATTTTTGGATTGCACCCTTAGGGTGATTCTATTAAGTTTTCATCTTGTATATATGTACATATCAGTTTGGGGGAGTTCCAGTATATGAGAAGAACTTATGTTTTGTGCCCATTTCCCTTGATGTGAAAGGGGGAGAATAAGTTTGGAGATAATTGAGGTATGTTTCCATTAATGACAAAAGGGGGAGTATTTTTAAAGAATAAGGAGTTTTTCATTGAAACATTTGTTGGCAACATGAGCATAAGGGTTACATGCATTGCATTACAATGTTTTCATTGATTTCAACATTGTATTTTGGTATCAAGAAAATCATATAGATCATTTTGTACATCTTGAACATGTTTGAAGAGAGTAATCTAGTGGGAATTTGCAAGAAGGTTTGATCTGGTGAATGCAGTTGATACAGAAATTGACTAAGTTTCAATATAGGTAATTTTGTATATGGGACATCTAGTTATTGGGTTGCATTGGTCCGCTATGTAGTATCTTGCTTTCTTCCCTTGAAATAAGTTTCCTAGATATTAGAGAAGCTTATATCTATAGTTCCATATTTTTTGGTCTTCTGGTGAAGAAGTTATGAGTGATATAAGTTTGGTTTGACAATAGTAGAGGTTTCAAGTTTAGTGTACATGTATTGGTGAGTCTACACTTCTCTACGGATTGAAATCTAGCTTTGAAATTTTTTGGGGATGTTGACAAGTGTCAATAGCACCTATATTCCAATTGGGATAGAGTTTGGAGGTCTGCATATCTATTCATGGTTGCATAGTTGGAAAATTTTGATACTAGGTCATAACCAATGCAAACCTAATAAGTTTTGTATATTGCAGAGTTTGAATAAGTGCTAATCTATTATGTGGGAGCTATTATGGGTCCATGATGACATATTTTGTGTGTCACCAAAAAATGTATACTTGGACATTTTTACGCTCATTTGAGTCTCTCTGATGGATTTTGGCTAGATTTAATGTTGTAATGTGGTCAACACATTCACATTAGGTCTTGGACCCTTGTGAATCAATAAGAATTCTAGGATGTCTTGTAAAAGAGGTGTGAAGTCAAACTTTTCTAGGACCTTTTTATTATAATTCACTTAAATAACCCATTTTTTATCACTTACCAAGTCTTATTTCAAAGTATTGTAAAGAGTTGTAACAAACTCTCATGATTTTCTAGGTTTTTCATCACTAATTTGAACCTTTCTTATGTTTAAATGACCCCTTAATGTACTTTTCAGCCCTACTTAAGTGTATTTTTAGAATAACCTCGTCAAACATCATTAAATACACTTTAATTCTTGACTCCCAATAAAATTTTCCTAGTGGGACCAAGTTGCCACCTGGGGCGACTTAGTCCCATTGGGCACAAAAATCAAAATTATTTTAAATTTATGGTGAGAAATTATTCTCTTAACCTTGAGGTTGGACTATGATGTGTTATTTTAGGGAAATATTGTAAAATAAAGTATAAATAAAGGGTTTTCCTCTCATTTTCACCCCAAATTATTCTAATACATTTGTTCACACATTAGCATACAATCATTCATAATTCTCAAGCATTCTAGGCACTATCAAGCATCCATTAGAGCATCTATTTGCATATCTTCAGATTTATACATCAAGGGTTTGGTGAATTGTGACATTGCATGTTGTTCATTCAACATTCTCTCTTTATTTCATTTGATTATCAAGGGTTTGACCAAGGAAAACCCCTTTTTCCATTCTTTGCATGTGTGTTTTGTAGGTCTGGCATGCAAATTTTTCAAATAGGAAGGTGTTAAAAGGTGTTGTCATTTCATCAAAATCATTCAAGTCAACAAAGCCCTAATGAAGCTTGGAGACCCTTTTCAACCTGATTTCTATAGTTTCAGAATCAAACACCTGTTAGGAAGAGGATTTTAGACCAAGAGCTACAAATTCCTGAAAGCTAAAAGTGGACTAAGTCACCATTAGTGGTGAATTAGTCCCACTGCTAGGCCTGAAAAGTGGTTTTTGCATTTCTGGATACCCATTTGGCTAACACTTGTTTCAATAGAATGTCCCCAAAATAGGACTTGGTCACCCAGCTTGGTATAAGTATCCTAGTTGGCTTTAAAAGAAAATTCTATAGGATTCTAGGGCCTCTCTACATCACATTCTAGTTTCTAGGTGCACCTCTCCAATCAATTATACTGATTGAGACTGGGAGGCGGATAACTTGCTTGATGGTTGACTCGCATTTTCCTTACTAGTCTTTTGCATTTTTTTTCTTTTTCTTTTGTGTTTTTTCATGTGTGTAACGTGCTCCCCTGTAATGTGATGTTTGATGTTCTCTCTCTCTTTGTGACATTCTTCTATTTGTACCTTCATTCTTCTATATGTCGTGCATCACTTTTTCCTATTTATTTTCTTGTGTTTTCCTTTTGGGGATGGCACAAGGCATTGAGACTGAAATGTCTCTTTCATGTTGACCCAAAAGGCCATTTTTCTTTTTCTTTTATGTTTCTTTTCTTGTGTTTTCCTGTTGGGGATGACCCAAGGTATTGAGACCGAAATGTCTCTCTCATGTTGACCCAAAATATTTTCCATTTTCGTTCTCCTTTTTCTTTTTTCTTGTGTATTCCTTTTGGGGATGATGTAAAGAATTGCGACACCCTATGTCTCTTCCATGTTGACCAAAACAAATATATTTTTTTCTTTTTTTTTTTCGCTCTCTTTGTGTCATTCTTCCATTTCTATGTATTTGAGGAATGATAATAGTTCCAAGCTCTTTACAAAACATTGTAGAAAAGCACATACTGACCCCAAATCTATAGATCCCTTATGTGTTTAGTGTTTTCATTTTGGGGGAAACCCCTTTCTTTTCTCTTTTTCCTTTCCTTCACATGACATAACCTTACTTGGAACATATGACTTGGAATAGGGGATTTCCAAGTTGGCTCTCATGTATTCTATCTGGTTTGCACTTTTTATTTGCTACTTTAAAGTAATTTCTCATACACCGACATGTAGCAATTCCTTTAAAGTGGGGGCATACATTGGTATTACTCATTTTGCATTTATCTTTTTATTGTTTCTTAGTGCAACCTTATTATTTCATACAATAATTTTTTTCACTTTGTGGATGACATTGGGATTAGTGTCATTCATGAGTGTGATCTATCTTAGCATATTACATTCCTCTCCGTGGCTTGATGCAACACATTGCATCCCCTAAGTTGTGAATTTTATATTTTTTGATCGTCCCTCTCTTGGAGATATTAGACACAATGTTCCCTAAGTTAAAGACCTCATATGAACTAAGCAAGACTCCTTTGAACATATTTTTCATGTTGCATTTTGCATTTATTATATAGCCACCTTGCATATGACAACTTGCATGCCTGTGGTGCCATCATGTTTGTTCATGAGCTCCAAGCATACAAAGTTTTTCTTGTCTCATGAAGCTCAAAATGTCGTTTTCTTTTGTGGTGCCTTATTAAATTTATGGGGAGGTATAACTTTGGTATGGTTGAGCGAGAAGCCCATTACGAGGCATGACTTTCTCCATAGCAACCTATGTGTGTGTGAGAGTGAATAACTATTGTGAGTGTATGTTTCTCACCTTTTGGGCCTTCTCACCTGTGTAAATCCATGATTTCCATCACCTTAGAGTGAGTATAAATTTATTTTTCCAAAAAAATAGCCTAGATCTGATCCACAATGGCATGGAAAAATGATCGAAACTTGATCTTACTCTCTTTTCTTTCTCCTTCTCTCTCTTTCATTCTTTGTCATCATTTTCATGTGTGTTACTTTGTGTTAATGTTTGTTTTTCCATGGGATCTTGATCCTGGGGGATTTCTATCCCTCTTGATTGTTGTTGTCTCATCTTACCAGTATGTGTGCATTTGAACCCCTCTTGATGTGCATTTTGGGCAGCTTTAGTGTGAGTTTGAAGCAAGTTCATCCTCTCACTAAAGTGGGGGCTTAATCTACTGCCAAAAAATGTATACTTGGACATTTTTACACTCATTTGAGTCTCTCTTATGGATTTTGGCTTGATTTTTCCTAGATTTAATGTTGTAATGTGGTCAACACATTCACATTAGGTCTTGGACCCTTGTGAATCAATAAGAATTCTAGGATGTCTTGTAAAAGTGTTGTGAACTATTGTAACCCACTTTCACACTTTTCTATGACCTTTTATTATAATTCACTTAAATAACCCCTTTTTATCATTTACCAAGTCTTATATTTCAAAGTGTTGTATTAAAGAGTTGTAAAAAGTCTCATACTTTTCTAGGCTTGTCATCACTAATTTGACCCTTATGTTAAAATGACCCTTTAATGCACTTTTCAAACCTACTTAAGTGTACTTTTGAGAATAATCCTGTTAAACATCATTAAATACACTTTAATTCTTGACACCCAATAAAATTTCCCTAGTGGGACCAAGTTGTCACCTAGGGCGACTTAGTCCCACTGGGCACAAAAATCAAAATTATTTTAAATTTTTGGTGGGATATTATTCTCTTAACCTTGAGGTCAGCCTATGATGAGTTATTTTCAAATATATTGTAAAATCAAGTATAAATAAAGGGTTTTCCTCTCATTTTCACCCCCAATTAGTCTAATACATTCATTCACACATTAGCATATAATCATTCATAATTCTCAAGCATTCTAGGCACTATCAAGCATCCATTGGAGCATCTATTTGCATATCTTTAGATTTCTACATCAGGGGTTTTGTGAGTTATGACATTGCATGTTTTTCACTCATGATTATCTCTTTATTTCATTTTATTATCAAAGGTTTGATTACCAAATTAGGGTTTGACCAAGGAAAACCCCTGTTTGCTAACCCTTAACCCCTTTTCCCCTCTTTTCATGTGTGTTTTGTAGGTCTTGTATGTATATTTTTCAAAGAGGAAGGTGTTAAAATGTGCAATCATTTCATCAAAGTAATTCAAGTCAACAAAGCCCTAAGTGAAGCTTGGAGACCCTTTTCAGCCTAATTTCTACAGTTTCAAAACTGTACACCTACCAGGAAGAGGATTGCAGACTGAGAGCTATAATTTCATGTCCTAAAATTCTAAAAAATTAGTCCCATAGCTAGGCCTGAAAAGTGGCTTCTACATTTCTGGATGCCCATTTTGCTAAAATTTATTCTCGTAGAATCTCTCTAAAACAAGACTAAGTCACCCAGCTTGGCGTAAGTGCCCCAGTTGGCTTCAACAATAAATTTTGTAGGATTCTAGAGCCTCACTGCATCACATTCTAGTTTCTCGGTGCACCTCTCCAATCTCTTTCATTTCAATCCCTTCAAGCACTTCCTCAAATCCACACTAAACAAGTGCTTCCAACAATAACAACAAAGCAGTCCTATTTCTTAAAGCATTAAATGAAGGCAAACTAGCATTTACAGAGGTATTTTGTCTCGTTTACAAAATTACACTAAACATAATTCATATGATACTAAATTCACCATTCTAGAATAAAGTCAATTATCAAAAACACTTTAGTTATACTTCACACTAGATCTTCAGCCTTGCAAGAGAGAAGTCTTCAATCTAGACTTCGTACAATACTCCTTCAAGTGCAAATTCCACAATTTTTTACCATATCTACATAGAGTCTCAAAATCACAATTCTTCCCTTAGGATGCTCTTCAAAATACTATCACTTGGATGCTTGGATCTCAATATTGAATCCTCAGATGCTTCCTCCAGAGCATACTATGAATACTTTGATTTGAATTGGATGCCTTGATTCCTTCCTTGCATCCCCCTTTTTATGCAAAAAATGGCCCAATATGGCTAAAACCATAAAATTTGGCCTATTCCCCCTTTAAGGTTAGGATTTAACCAATCCCCCTTATTTTAGAAATAAAGCAATAACAATCCCCAAACCATTAATTTGTTTTAAGCCCTTAATTCCTTTCATATTTTGGCTCTTGTAGTTTTGGTTGCTTTTGTGTTTTTTTCATTTTTAGGGTTTTGTTGTAACCATTTAAGGTTACTTTGTTAAGGTTTTGGGCTTAATTGTTATACAAAAATAACCTGGCCCATACAAATACTTAAGTCGCTAAGCGGCATGGAAATGAGTAAGCCTTTTAGCGGTGGAGAGTTTGAGAGTTCAACCCCCACTGCTCTTTATTTGTTAACAGATCCTTTTTTTACATAACAAAACAAAGTGGCACCCAATATAGCTAGCGCGTAAAGCATGCAATGCAATGGTGAGCCACTATACTAGGAAGAAAGGTTAGGGTTCACCTCCCACCATTAGTATTTTGGTAATCCAACAAACTGATGGGAAGTGTGAGTAGTGCCATGTGGAATACAAAGATGGTGCCACATGGCACTTGATGATTCATCAAAAATACAAGGATGCTCCGTTAGCCACCACATCAACAGCCACATTAGACACTGTATTGACATGTACTTTTTCTAGTCACCTATATGGTCCACCACATTTCACTCGCCAATTGCTCCATGTTGTTATATGGTGCCACATCAGCTACCATGTCAGCATATAGTTTGTTGAGTTAACATGCTGACTCCAACATCTGCACATCTTGGTCAACCTTAGTACTCAAAACTTTGACTTGTGATAACTTCTATGTACAGGCTCAGATTTCAGTGAAACGAGTGGCACTAGGTTCGTGTCAATGAGCTCTTCAATTTGACGCTAATTTTAACTAATTCCAAGTTGGTCAAATTTTTACCTTTTTGACTGCCTCTATACTCGATTTGAAAAAAAATTGACTAGCCATAACTTTGATGAATGAACTCCTTTTTTTCCTGTTCAAGCTATGTTGAGTCCAATTTTCTAAGCACTTTGATATGACGTTGTTTTTAAGGAAAATTGAAACAATTGAATTTTAGGGTTTTGAGATCCACCTAGATTAAGCCTCCCCACTGAAGAGCTTTTGGTCTCCAAAAGTTTATTGTTCCTTTGAAACATGCTCCTCCCCCTGCATTATGTAACTCAAAAATTCTAAGGAAGATTTTGGATTAACATTGATGCTCCTCCTTGCTCACAAACTACTTGAGTAATGGCGATTATTCCTCAAATTGATACATTCCTTCACCTTTATACTTCAGAATGGCTAATGCAAGGCTTCACCATTCAGCTCTGTTTGTGCTTGCTATAGCAACAAGGCCATTGAAAAGCATCATCTCTTATAGGCCTTTTCAATCATCATCTGACTAAGATCAGACTAAGCCTCAAGATTAGACTAAGTCCTGATGTGTAGATGGTCTACCCATTTTGTACAAAATGCCCTTCTTCTTCAATATAAGCTAGTGACACACTCTTGCCTCAAGAATTACCATCAACCACTTGAGCACTAGAAGAAATTTTTTAAGAAACAAATTTGTAACCTACATAAAGAAGTCTTCAAGTATTCTCCTTTTGATTAAAAAGGATATGGCTTCAAAAGCCTTACAAAATCTCAACCTTAAAGAAATACAACTTCATAAAAATACTTACAAAACAATTTTATTTAGAGTCTTTCACTCAAAACCACACTAGTTTGATTACCACAATAAAAAAATGTAACATGAAAAAAAGTTGATACACGTATTTAGTCAACAAGGTTTCCCATATTTTACAGAGCTAAACAAAGGAACTTCCCACTTCTAGTTGATCATGTTTCAGCTAAGGTTCTTCATGGATTTCCTTAGGAATTGTAACCATAGGTTTTTCCTTTACCTCTGCAACCTCCTATTGACTGGGTTCTTTTGTAGACTTCGGTGAATGTTGAAGCTTTGGATGCAGCTTTTGACATTTCTCAACCCAATGCCCACTAATTTTGCAGTGAGTACAATAATTTTGGGCTTTGTCCTACATTGTAGTTTCCTTCTTTGGAGAGGAACATTGAAGGTATGATGCATGCCTCATTGTCTCTTTAGCTTGCATGACTAAATTTCTACAAATCCTCTTCTTTGTGCTACACCTTTCTACATAGTGCTTTGTCTTGCATTGTAGTTTCCTTCTTTGGAGAGGAACATTGAAGGTATGATGCATGAAAAAATGTGCATGATCACATATTCCATAAGGCTTGGAAAAAATAATTACTACTTTTAAAATAAACAATAGATTTAAATTGTTCACCACCTTTGGATTTCCATTGAAAAACTTGAGCATTGAACTACTTAGGAGAAATTGCTTTGCCTTTTTCAGGTTTTGAATTGAACAGTTGAAGATAATCTGCCTTGGATTTTCCTCCATCATGTTCATCTTTTGTAGGAGATGACTTGTAGTCACTTCCACTGCTATAGTTAGAAGTGTCAACTTCTCCATAGCCTAATCCTTGATATCAAGGTCTTTCTTTTACCTCTATGGGACTAACAATACCTTGGCCATTGATTCTAAGGACTTTCCCACTGTATCCCATCTTCGTTAGCAGTTTCAGACCAATACCCTTGGTATGTTTTTCAAATGCTGCAAAAGCATGATCATGGTTAAAAGAAGGAAATAAACTTAATTCAATTTTTACCTTCTCTGATGCTTGGTGAACTTCCTGAATGTTTTCCAATGGCTCCTTCTAAACTGCTATAGATGAAGCCTCCAAACTATTAGGTTGTGTGAGGGGGACATATGAGGAATCCTCTGAATGTGGAAAAAAGGTACAAATGTTAGGATTTTCAATCCTAGGAGGACTCTTTATAACATAATTGTCTCTAATCTGCTCCTCCACAACACGTTGCAACTTCAAGTGTAACTTCCTCTTCTTGTCTTCCAAATCTTCAAGGTGACTCCTTAGTTCAACATTTTCCATCTGGATATGTTGATTGGCTTCCTTGAGTTCTTGAATCCTCTTGGACTTATCTTGGTGGAGTGCTTCAATCATCCTTTTCATGGAAAGAAAGTCATCCATCATGGATGTAGACACTATCACCTTGGAAGCTTCCCCTTGCTCAGATGCCATCTTTCTCTTGGATGTACACTTGTTAAACTTGCAAAATTGTAAACCAAAAAATCAACAAATTGATCAAAATGGAAAACTTGCATAAACTGGTACTCTAGTTAACTAAGAAAATTGAGAAAATTGAGCTAACTGACAAACTTATCAAACTAGTCACTTGAGCTCAGAAACTACTCTGATACCACTTGATCTGAAAAACTCTAGAGTGTGCTTACTTAAATAATTTCTTCATTTATCAAATTCGAAACCAATTTCTTAACTTACTAAATCTCAAATATGTGCCAAGATCTTTAATAATGGTTTGAATCCAATATGTAGACTCAATCCATCAATTTACTAAGCTCATTGATTTGCGAAATTAAAAAATATCCCATCATCAAGAACAAACCAAAAGATCAAAGAAACATTTGATTATGGAGTTCACCTCTTAGGGCTACATCTCTAGATCCACTCAACAAGCGTGATCAATTGTCATTAATGTTGTCACGCAAAAATTGCTTAAAACATCTAGTATTTTGACTGCATAGACAAAGCTATCACTACAAGGAAGTTTCATGCCCTACAAGCACTTCCTAAATCCACACTGAAAAAATGCTTCCAACAATAACAACAAATAAATCCTAGTTCTCAAAGAATTAATTGAATGAAAAATAGCATTTATAGAGGTATTTTTCCTTGTTTACAAAATTATACTAAACATAATTCAAATGATACTGAAATCACCATTCCAAAATAAAGTCAAGTATCAAAAACACTCTGGTTATACTTGATGCTGGATCTTTAGCCTTGCAAGAGAGAAGTCTTCAATCTGGACTTTGTACAATACTCCTTCAAGTGTAAATTCATGAGTCTTCCGACGTATCTACATAGAGTCTCGAAATCACAATTCTTCCCTTAGGATGCTCTGCAAAATCCTATCACTTAGATGCTTGGATCTTGATGTTGAATCTTCAAATGATTCCTTAAGAGCACATTCTAAATTGGATGCCTTGATTCCTTCCTTGCATCCCCCTTTTTGTACAAAAAATGGCTCAATATGGTTAAAACCATAAAATCTAGCCTATTCCCCCTTTAAGGTTAGGATTTAACCAATACCCCTTATTTTAGAAATAAAACAATAACAATCACCAAACCATTAATTTTTTTTAAGCCCTTAATTCCTTTCATATCCGGGCTCTTGTAGTTTTGGTTTCATTTTTTCTTCATTTTTAGGGTTTAATTGTAACCATTTAAGGTTAATTTGTTAAGGTTTTAGGCTTAACTCTTATACAAAAAATAACCTGGCCTATATGAATACTTAAGCTGATAAATGACATGGAAATGAGTAATCCTTTTAGTGGTGGGGAGGTTGAGAGTTCAACCCCTGCCACTCTTTATTTGTTAACAGATCCTTTATTTACATAACAAAACAAAGCGACACCCAATATAGCTAGCGCACAAAGTGTGCGACACAATAGTGAGCCGCTATGTTGGGAAGAGAGAGGTCAGGGTTCGCCTCCCACTGTTAGTATTTTGGTAATCCAACAAACCAATGGGAATTGTGAGTGGTGCAACATTGTGTACAAAGATGGTGCCATGTGGCACCCGATGATTTTTTAAAAACAAAAGGATGCTCTATCAGCCACCACGTTAGCAGCCACATCAAACACTATACTGCCATGTGCTATGTCTAGTCAATAGTATGGTCTGCAATGTGTCACTCACCAATTGGTCCATGTTGTATGGTGCCACATTAGCATATGGTTTTCCAAGTTAGCATGTTGACACCAGCATCCACACGGCCTGGTCAACCTTAGTACTCAAAATTTTGACTTGTGATAACTTTTATGTATGAGCTCGGATTTTAGTAAAATGAGTGGTGTTGGGTTTTTGTTGATGAGCTCTTCAATTTGATGCTTATTTCGACCAATTTTGAGTTAGTCAAATTTTTCCTTATTGACTGGCCTATACCTGATTTGAATAAACTTTTTCTAGCCATAGCTTTGATGTATGAACTCCTTTTTTGCCTATTCAAGTTGCATTGAGTCCAATTTTCTAAGCACTTTGATATGATGATGTTTTCAAGGATAATTGAAATAGTTGAATTTTTAGGGTTTTGAGATCCATCTAAATTAGGCATGAATGGTGTATGTATTTATGTTGAGTTGATAAGGTATAATTGGTATGATACACTTAATTAGGCTAACCTAATTGATGTTGTAGGTGTTTATGGATGAAGCAGATATATATGTAAGTTCTTATTTTGTGTTTTAGAGATAGTGAAGTGATATGATGTGAAGTTAATGCAAATTGTGTGAGTATAAGGCAAATGCAGAGTAGAGTAGAGTATTAGTGTAGATCAATATGAAGTGTGTGAAGTTAGTATATTGAGATTCAATAGAACTATAATTCATACATATGATAGATGTAATTATAACATTTCAAACTTGGCTGTGAGTCACCTCTCTATTCTATCTTTTCTTCTTTTAGTGGGCAATCAGTCCACCTGCAGTGAGCACTTATATAATATCTTATAACTAATTATAATATATTGTGAGCTAATCCTCACTTTATTTTTTCCTATTTTAGGTTTTCCACATAAAAATTTGGTGTTCATGTGTTATGTGATGTTGGTGGTTGATTTCATGCTTTCCTTTCCTACTACAAATTTAATATGCTATATCAAATGAATTTTTAAATATTTAAGTGGTTTAAAAGAATACTGATTCACCGCCCCTCTTAGTATTTAGGGTGTTCAAAAGTTCTTAAGGATGTACCACAACTTGATAAAAATAATTTTCTTGAGCCTAATTAGGTAGGGAAGGAGTATTTTGACATTCAAAATAAGAGATTTGACAATGATCTTATAGAAGATATTCAATAAGATGATAGTTTAGGACTAGTTGGATATTTCCTCTACATCACTAGCATTAGTTATGAACATAATTATATTTATTGATTATATTCTCTAAATAATTCTCTTGTAAAGTTTCAAAATGCACCTCATGAGAGTATTCACCCATAATATCCATATTTTTTTATAGAGATCACATGGGAATCCATCCAAGCTAGGGGATTTTTCATTGTACATAATGAATCTTACCTCACACAAATATTCTTTATTGAGAATTTAGTCACATGGAATGAGTTAATATTCATAAAATTGAGAAGGGGCCATACTTAGGAATTATTATAAATTAATTATTTGACATGGAATATACTTTGGAGTATTGAAAGGTTTCTTATAATTCTAGATAAAGATGTGAAGAATTCCTAGAATCTTAGTAAAGATTTTTTCCCCTAATTATTTTTTAATGGCTTGAGATTTATGATGAGATCTTAGAGCATACAAATATACTTAAAAAACCCTTTCTCTAATCTTAATCTAATAAATTCAAGATTTCATTTCCAAACCATGAGTAAAGTGGGAATCTAAAATCTATTTTTTATGTTGATGAATGAAGCAAGGCTTATCTTCTAGGTCAAAGGTTAAAGGTTCCAAAGTGGTAGTCTCTTGAAAAATTTTTGAGGTGGTGTGCCACCAAGTGCAATTGTAGGAATGATCAAGATGACCATAATAAATAGGGAGGAAGTAGAAATATTAAATGAGAGAAAAATTGTGTTGTTAGTAAATAATGAAACGTTTGAAAAAATAGTCTTCATGGCCTTAGGTTTGGTAAGTTACACTCAATACAAACCCATATTAGAAAGTGGTCTAAAAGTACAACAATTGATAAAGGATTCATTGGAAAAGAGTAATATCAAAAAAAATAAATGAATGCTTGAAAATATCATATTACTTTATCAAGCCACTTAGTAACCTATAAATTATATCTTTGAGGTTACTACATATTATTATAGTAGTGACCAATATTGAGATCATAAATCCCTAATTTATTATGCATTAAGCACCATGTCTCTCTTTATATAGCTATGTAATACATAGGCAAAGCCCCACATATAGCACATGTCATTTCAATCATACTAAAATCATTACGAAAAACCCAAGTTGCAAAACAAAAATAATTTGTGATGTGTCTCTAGAGTGTAGATCTCTCAACATAAGTATTTGAGGCATAAACATTAATAAAATTAGAAGGAAATATTCTTAATCTTGTAAAGAGCTTAATATGATTACTTGGTGGTCTCACATGCTTGATCAAATAACGATTATGCCATATTGGGTAGAGAAATCTGAAGAAATCACCATGGCCTACTATAGATTTGGTACATTAAATTGATTATAGGGTCAAATAATGCATCAAGTTATAGAATGAAATAAATTAAAAAGATTAAACTCTTTTATGAGGGTATGTGCAGGATCATCATTGAAAAAACAGGCCCTTAAGTGGCAAAATAATCAGAAAAATCAGAGTTAGGCAACTTGATGTAAAATTTTGAATAAGTTATCTATATTATTTTAAAAATATGTAAGAATAGAATTTGTAGCAAATTGAATGTAGTTTCTAAACTACTAGGTTTGTTTTAAAAAAAAAAATCTATTTGGTGAAAATTTGAAATTTCAATACAGTAGTACTTAAATTTCAGGGAAAAAATAAGAAGTAGGTGTCTGTCTGACCACCCTAACCATGATAAAATGATAATATTTTTTTATAAGATTTTAGATATAAGTATAGGACTCATGTATCTATGTTATGCATATTGTTTTGTAATTTTTTTCCAAGTAAGTAATTAATTATGATTTTTTTATTATAACTTTTAGAAAATATAAAAAACTCGTATGTCTGACCACCTTAACTTTGTCAAAACTTCATGAAATTAAATTTTTATTTTTTTAATCCTATAGTATGTGAAACATATAATGTGATGCATGTTTTTGATTCAAAAAATGTTATATCTTTTGAAATCTATAGATGTTTTTCAATCAGTCTATCAATCAGGACTTTAGTCATAATTTGAATAGAAAATGAATTATAATTATTTATTAAATTCAAAGTAAAGCATAATTTATATTGGTGGAAAGCTGAAAATCTCCTTTAAAAACCCTTTTCGTTTCATCAATTTTGGGTAAGAAAAAATTCATCAGCCACATACCCATCATATTGCCACTTTTTGGCCCATCATGATCCTGCACATGCCCATGAATAGAATATGAAGCCATAATTTTTTTTGATGGAATTCATAAATATAATACTTATTTGGGTGGTCCAATAGTTTTCAAACATTCTAAGTAGAAAAATTCATGAACAAGTGTTGACATTCATCTCCTCATTATCTACATCATCTAGAGTTGAGTAATTATTTTATAGAAATGTTTCCATTGAATTGAAGGTACATATCTAGATGGAAGGATAAATAGGGCCTTTTTATTTGGCACATAATAAAATTATTTTAGCTATCTTAGTTGGTTTTGGGATATATACTATGTACTTGGGGTGATAAAGTACATGAAACAATGGTGGATTCTTGAGAGGAAGAAAATGACTGCCCTAAAGATGCTTGGTAGAAATTTTCCTCACTAAATATATCTCCCCATGAGGGGATTCAATAAATTTCCTTGTATTTAGAGGTTTGAAAAATATGCTTTGAAATTTGAGGATTGACCCCCAAAAGTAAGGATGGCTTATCTATGGAGTTCTTATTTTAAGGGTTCTTAACTTTAAAATTCACTAGTGTAGACCAAGCTTATTGTTTATTTATGCAAGGTAGAGACTAAGAAGTGGATTGAGAGATAGGTTTATAATGAGGACATGCCAAAGATAAATCCTAGAATTTATGCTCAAAATATTAATATGTATAGTAAGTATTGGTATAATTTACTAAAGAACACATTGAATATATCTCATCTTGGAGAGACCCACTTATATAGAAAACGTCTTTGATGGTCAAGTAGAGAAATATTGCTTGGTTCAACACATAGAAAAAAGCCTAAATAGGTAGTTATTTATGAAAAAAAATCCAACATGACAAGTGTTTAAATCAAGAAAAGCCACCCAAATAAGGACACAAATATTTTTATCAAAGACTATGAAATCCCTAGTCTAGGGTGAGAAAACAAGCGAGGAGTATATTTTAAATTTAGCACCATCTTTAAGGATGGATTTAACATTGTTGGATTTAGTAAAATAAAGAAGAAAAAATGGTAAGTTTTGCATGACATCAAGGTGAATCGAATGTGGGACCTAAGCCTTGATAACTTAGCCTTAAAAAATTATTCTTTCAAGGGAGACCCTTCCTATAAAATATCCTATTAAAGTAAAGTTCAGACAATCAATGGTGTGCATTGTCAATTTTTTAAATGTGGAGAACCACATCTCAGGGTGTTTTAGTAGACGTTTCCCATGGAATAGTTTGGGAAAGAATTTCTCAGGTCTCCTCAATAATGGTGCCATTATCATATGTAATCAAACCTTCAAATCTTACAATAAGTATGGAGTAACAAAGTTGAGGCAATTTAAAGTGGCAAAAAGACCTAGTAGGAATGGTAACCAAGAAAGAACTACAATAAATGTACAAAACACAAATAAATCCTACTTCAAAGGAAGGAATATGAACATCAATTGGATACAATAAAAATATCTCAAAGAAATCCTCCCTTTTCATAAGTTATTTCTCAAGGTTGACTTTTTTATGATCTTAAAATATAAGTTCTCCAATTATTTGTATGATCATGTGATACTTTCTTCCAATGTTAGATTTATCCACATATTCCTACTTTTTATTTATAATGGTCTCTTCATTGATGGTGTTATTATCATGCATGGCCAAACCTTCAAATCCTAAAATAATTATGGAGTAAAAAAGTTGAGGAAATTTAAAATGACAAAACCCCCTAGTAGGCATGGTAACCTAGAAAGAACTACAATAAATGTACAAAAATAAAACCAACTCCTACTTCAAAGGAAGCAATATGAAAATGAAGTGGATACAAGAAAAAAACTCTCAAAGAACTCATCCCTTTAAAAAAGTTACTTCTCAAGATTGAATTTGTTATGATCTTGTTAAAATACAAGTTCTTCAGTTATTTGTATGTTCATGTGATACTTTCTTCCTATGTTAGATTAATCCAAATATTCATACTTCTTATTTATCATGGTCTCTTCACTGATGGTGCCATTATCATGCACCATCAAACCTTCAAATCCTACAATAATTATGGAGTAACAAAGTTGAGGTAGTTTAAAGTGGAAAAAATATCTGGTAGGTATGGTAACCTAGAAGGATCTACAATAAATGTACAAAAAGAAAACCAACTCCTACTTCAAAGGAATAAATATGAACATCAATTGGATACAAGAAAAAAATCTAAAAGATCTCTACCCTTTTCTCATGTTATTTCTCAGGATTGACTTTGCTATGATTTTGTTAAATTACAAGTTCTTCAATTATTTGTGTGATCATGTGATACTTTCTTCCCATGTTAGATTTATCGACAACTTCACTGGATACGAGAGAGAGAGCAAGCAAGAGAGAGAGAGAGAGAGTTTAAATTAAGAAAAAAATTCAATCCTATTATAATTTTTCTCATCTTAATGATAGATTGAATGAAGTACATTTAAAATTATTGATAAAAGATAACTACATAATTATTATCACAAAAATTGACAATAATTTATGTGAATCATAGAAATATCATATCTATTAAATAAATTTTAACATATTACAATATTTTATTTTGTACTTTTTAAAAAATAAAAATTGAAAAGCTTATGAAGGTGATAAAATATAATTTAAATGATAATGTTGATATCAAACTAAAATTGAATAAAAATAAAAAGCAACCCAAATAACTATTAGATCTATCTCAAACTTATCTTCTGTACTACATATATAATAACTTAATATTACAATATTTCTTGGAATTCTTCTACCATTTCATATTAAACATTCTTGTAGAAAATACATTTTCATAAGTTTAAAACTTAAATATGGAGCAACTGAACATACTATGACCAAAACCAACTTTATTATATAATTCATAGCATATCCTTGCTACTTAGGCTATCGGTATAGTTTAAACTAGAAGCACTTAATTCTCAGGTTCGTGGCCATGGCAAGGAGGACCATGCCCACCACCATTCCCATCATGTCCACCACCACCATCGTGTCCACCACCACCACCATGTCCACCACATCCACCATACCCATCATGTCCAGCACCACCATGAAGCCCACCATTAGAATATTTGTCTTCCATCGTTCCCCCGTCAATCAGGGTCCATACAAATATAAGGCCCAAAAAAACATAGCATATTATCTTCATATGAGATGCCATTACTAATTCCCAAACACCCATAGATAAACAACCAACTTTGAGAAGCTTTAGAATGTAATTCCCTATTTATAGCTTTTCTGTGCCCCATTACCATTAGGAAAAATAAATTAAGATGAGAAAATTGATAATTTTACCACAAGATATTGATATTCACTTTTCTAAATTGCATAGTAAAATATGTAAGCACAAATCCCTAAATGTTTGGCTTTGAAGAACATTTTCTATTATCCTTGTCCATCGTCTATTATTGGCTTTTTGGAATGCCTTATTTTTCCAAAAAAGCCTATGCGGCAACTTTGCACCACATAAACATATTGTCAGAAAGATTTACTTATTGCAGAGAACAAATGCATAAGAGCTTATATTTTCATGTGACCATTGTCTTGAATTGGATATGTATCTTGACTCAGCGGATGTCCCAATTTCCATTAATAGAATGGAAAAAAAGTAGTTATATATGTAGACATCCAAATTTGACCACTTCCACATGGTCAAAGACATCTCCTTAATCATCCCTTTGCTCATCTACTTCATCCTCTTTGCCAGTATTAATTAAATCATTCATTTAATTAATATTTCATGTCCTACATAAGGTTCCTAAAGTATTTAATTTAATAAATACTTTTACCCTCTTTCCTCTCTAAATTAAATAAATATACCACTTTATTTAATTTAGTCATATTACCTCGTGGAATTTAAATTAATTTTTAATTCCTCACTTTCTCTCTCATTGTCACATCCTCCAACTTTTGCAAGTTGGTCTCTAATTGGACTCTTAACCATCTAACCCTCTTCTAATCATAATTAATTTATGGTTAAGATGTGCACACCCCTAATCATCATTAGGGTCACATCCTCCATAATCTCCCACTTGCCTCTAATATGTCATTAATTTTTCTAATTAGGTACTTGCACAACCTTAATCACTTAATTAGGTAAACCTAATCTCCATGTCATTTATGAAATGTTTCCTAGGTCAATCTTATTAAATGGTTTTTCCTTTTCGAGAAGTTACCCCTTTCCTACATTTAATCCCCCAATGCATTTCAAAGAATTTTAAATTCTTTCTCTCATTCCCATGTGGATATTTGAGGAATTTTTAATTCCCCACATGTCCTCTCACCCACATGTGGACAAGGACCTCCTTTATGAGGAGATCTTGTCCAAATCCAAATGTACTATGTAGTACCTCCATGTCATGTCCATGTCATCCTTTTCAAGCCACTTCACATGCCACATGTCAAGATGTGAGGGCTTGTGAGTTCTCAACTCACCATAGCCCTACATCTTGGCCTTGTTGGTTTAATTTGAACTGCCCATTTCTCTAGAGAATTCAAAATTCTCTATAAATACCCCCTCTTTTCTCTCATTTTGGGGGGAGATCATTGTGCTAACCAAACTCTTAAATTTTTTTCATTTGAGCCATACTTAGCCAAAAATTGCATTTGCATCCATTCCTGGGCATCCATTTTCTTATCCATCTTGCATCCCACACTTGCATCTTTTGCCATTCAAGGAGTAAACACAACATCAAAAATCAAGGGCCAACCAAAGGATTGATTCAAGACAAGGTGTAGGTTTGCAGAGAGGTGGACTTGACCTACAGAGGGGTGTAATCGACCATCTAGGGGCGGACCTTACCTAACCTCCAAGGGCGGACCTGCCCTCCACAAACTCCAAAAAATGATATTTTGTAGATTTTTCATAGAGGGGCGGATCTGACCTTCAGACAAGCGGACTTGACCTGCAGACAAGCAAACCTGACCTGGACAACTTTTTTTAAAAGGTGAAATTTTAGTTTTCAACACTTTTTTTGGCTATTCTAAGTGTTTCTGACCTCCTAACATGTCATGTTTGAGTCTGTGTAAGAATTTGATCAACATTTGGCAAGAAACAAGGACAAGAATCACTAACAAGTTTCCTTGCAGGGTTAGTTATTTATTAACTGCTACTTGTTGTTTTGCATAACTTAGGCACATAGTTTAACTACGAGTTTCAATTGATCTTGGACGTTGTGTTTGGTAGTAAGCTATTTGACGTATCCAATCCCCTTGCACCATTTGGCGATCCTGGGTGATGAGAAATCGTAGCTTGCCAATTCCTTTTAGTCACCATTTTTCTTTTCTTAGCGGGACCTGCTTGGGGATTTCATCACCCCAAGGGATGATTCCAACCACATGTATCGACAGGGTATATAAAGGAGGGAGAGAAAAAATTGTACCTCAATCCAACCACATTGTAATTGGAAAAGCATCACGATGATGTGAAGTGGTGGTCTGAGCCTCTAGTATCTCGCTAAGATTCCTGACTCACGCTTGTAATAGGTTGGTCTTCATGGTTTGGGCCTCATGTACTGAGTGTATATTGAGGACTCCTTAGCAACCATGTTCATCCTAGAATAGAAGACTTTTGTTAGCCATACGCCTTCTACTAGTCTTAGAATTGTGTTGTCTAAACTGTCTTCTTTGTGCGAAACCAGTAATTTTATGTTCAACTGTATCCTTTTGATTGATGCTTGTGTTTTGGGTCCTTTTCCTTAGTCATCTTTTCAAAACTCAAGTTTAGACTTATCTAGGGGTGAACCTGTCCTCGAGAAGGGGACTTGACCCATCCAGAGGTAGACTTGACCTCTGAACCAACCCCTTTTCAACCTATTTTAGCCAATTTTGACCAAATTTTGTCAGATAGGTAGACTTGACCTTCGGATAGGAAAATTTGACCTTTAGACAGGCAGACCTAACCTCTAGGGGCAGAACTAACCAATCCATGGGCAGACCTGACCTTTGAACCAACCCTTTTTCAGCTTGTTTTAGCCAATTTTGACCAACTTTTGTCAGATAGGTCGACTTGACCCCTCGACAGGTGGACTTGCCCTTCACATGCGGACTTGACCCATCCTAGGGGCGAACCTAACCCTTGACTAGTCATTTTTATCATCTATTTCATGATTCTAGCCACCTGTTTCATCGTTCAGATCACTCATTTCCCCATTCTGAACATTCTTACACCTGTTTCGAGAATCCATTTTCCATCCTAAATGTTTGTCCCCTTGATCTAAGCATTCATCGCCCTGTTCGGTGTGCCTGTTTTCCCATCTCGAATAGTTTTTTTTACCCGTTTTTAGTTCAGATAGCTATTTCTGCCTATTTTCAGTTCCAGGGGTGGACCTGACCCATCCGGGGGCAGACGTGACCTTTAGAAAGCTTTTCTGGTCATTTGTCTAGCTATTCTGGGAGTCATTCCTTCATCCAGGATTGTCTTTTTCCTGTTTTGAGTAATCATTCTCCCATTCCAAACATTCATTTCCTCATTCTGAGAGTCAATCTCCACCATTGAGCATCCATTCATCCATTCTGAGTCCTCATTCATCCATTTCGAACCTGTGTTCACTTAGTCGTTCTCCCCGTTCTAGATAATGTTTCCCCATTTCAAATCACTATTATTCCATTAAAACTTTGTTAAAGTGGTTATCCAAATTGACCTTGGTGTTCATCTCTAATCATCCTCTATCAAAACTAACTTAGGATTGTCATCCATCCTAAGTCGGTCATCCTTGTCTGCCCAATCAATCCACTTCTATCTCAAGTTAGATTTGGTGTCATTATCATACATCCACCCTTTAGTTGATTAATCAACACCTAGCATTACCAAGGATCACTCTTGAACTCAGTTGTGAATTCTGGTCATCATCATTCATATTACTATCCAATCTTATTAATCAGTCATCAATCCAATCCAATCCTTATATCATCAATCACCTAATCAATCTATTCAATCCAATCCAATCTGATCTCATTAAAAAAATCCACT
The DNA here is from genome assembly GCA_007258455.2 of Sequoia sempervirens. Taxonomy (NCBI): domain Eukaryota; kingdom Viridiplantae; phylum Streptophyta; class Pinopsida; order Cupressales; family Cupressaceae; genus Sequoia; species Sequoia sempervirens. The sequence goes on from VDFB02086081.1 coordinate 138,457,846, forward strand.
TTGGGCAAATCAATCATCCAACCCAATCCTATTGAGCCACATCCCTGTCAGATAATTCATCATCGAATCAGATCAATCCTTTCATCATCCTCTAGATCATCCTAACATCCTAGTCTATTCTATCATATTGCATGCTCATTCAAAACCGATCACAGAAAAGGAAAATGGCCAAGCAACAAGCCCAAAATTCCTAACCAAACATCCCTCAAGATCCCAACAATGTGACTAATGTCTCACAAGATCCTAATAATGGTACAAATATCCCTTGAGATCCTCAGAGTGGTACATCATCACAGTCATATATTGATGGTGAAAACACATCACCAGCCAGACATGAGAACATGGTCAATCAACCCAAACTTACACTTGAGGAACACTTTAGTAACCCTACCAATGTGCAAATGACAGATCGCCTTCTCAAAAAACACAGGGAAGAAATATTAGCCCACCTAATTGAAAGAGGTTTCAAACTTCCATCAGGTGTCATCCTATCCAAGTATTGTAGTTCCACATCTAACATACCCCGAGGTTCAGAAGACGCACCAGGTAGTTCGTACATCCCCAATGTTTCTTCAGTGGAGGGTTGGCACCAACCCAAATTTGGTAACACCATTCTGTATCACGTTAATAATCCCCCACACACCACAATCTCATTCATGGGGGCTCTTCAAGTAACTGATCCCAACAATCCTTTTTCCTACAACATGCCACAAAACATTTTGCAATCGGTGCCATTAATGCTGAGAAGACCACCCCCTTTCAAATCAACCTCCCATCAATGTTGGGGGAAACCCTTTTACCACACCTCCTCCACTTCTTGGGGCCACCAACCTACCATTTCCTTCATACACATCTCAACAACCTCCCCAATCTAATATACCACCTCCATTATCGCCGCAAGGTACATCCCACCCGAATGTTCCCTTTGGTACCCAACAACCTCCTTTGTAGAATGCCTCTACATTACCTCAGTTGCCTCATCAAGAAAAACCCATGCATAACCCCTAGATCTCTTCACAACAACCACCACACCAATTGCAAGGCAATCTATCTTGACCTCCCACCCATACCATATCCTCATTCCTCGCATCCATTCTACGTCCGCAAGTTCAACCACAACACAACATCCCATCTTAGCCCATGCAACACCTGACATCACATCAGTAACCTTCCTAGAATTATTATTAACATAACCAATAGCATTCCCAGCAACAACCACCTTATGTGGCCTCCCAACAATACCTCCAGTACCACCAAACCAATCTGTAACACCACATTCAACCTCCTTAGCATCTTACCACACATTTTTATCAAAAAAATTTGTACTATACCTCACAATAACAACCCCAATAACAATAGATTCCCTCAGCATACTAGTAAGAGATATCATCATCTCACTATCAAAATCCATACTTCAACCTTCAGACACTATCTCAGCAAAATCCTTCATCATTCTATCATCCATATCCATCCAACCCATCTTTGGCTCTCACGCAACCAGTCAACTCAGAGTTGTTAGAAATCAAAGCTGCTCTAAAATATCTTCAAGCTGGGACTGGAAAACAATCATTCAAATTCGAAGACATATGTCCCTATCCATTTGATCCCTCCATCTCATTGATCCCCTTCCCTAAACACTTTGAAATACCAAAATTCGACAGATACAAGGGAAACAAAGATCCTAAGGCCCACTTGCAAGATTTTTAATACCAATCTCAGGAAGTTATGCACAACGAAAAATATCTCTTGCATCTGTTTCCATGTAGCATGATAGGAAATTCCCTAGAATAGTTTAGGAGTCTAGAATGAGGGTCCATAAAATCCTTTGCAGATCTTTTAGAGAAATTTGTTTCTTACTTCTCCTTCAATTTGGAGGACACTGATACCTTGGATCTCCTCAAAGAAAAGCAACGTGAAGGTGAGACCTTTCCTAGCTACCTTCAAAGGTGGCGTGTGCTAGCAATCCAAATGAAAACTACTCTCAAAGAGAAAGACATGGTCAAACTCTTCGTAGAGAACTGTCATCCCGACATGGCTCATAATTTCAGGTTGCACTGTGTTACCACTTTTTCTGAAATAGTGGAAAAAGGACCCATCCTTGAACATGCCCTTATTTCCAAAGGGCACGTCAAGGTACACAACCATGATAAAGAAAGGCCATTCGGTGATAAGTCACGCTTTTGGAACAAGAACAAAAACATGATGAATGATGGTGTCACTGACACTAAACATGTTCAGGTGGCCAATAAATCCCAAAGACAATAGTCATTTGTACCTAATTCCATATCCATGCCACAGGGGGCATCTCATCCTCCTCAACAGTCAAGTCAAAATAGTCAAGGGAACAACAAATGCCAGTATACTCAATTAGGAGAACCCTTGAGTTTCATCTTCAATAAGTTGTTACAAGTCAACTATCTGATCACGTACCCTATCACCAAACCACTTGATGAATCCAAGCCCAAACCTTCCTAGTTTAGGGAGAATGAATATTGTGAATTCCATAAAATTAAAGGGCATATTGTGAATAAGTGTCAAGGTCTCAAAAAATATGTCCAAGATCTTATCAATTGAGGAGATATCAAAGTCGACAATAGTCAAGCTTCATCATCCAATGCTCAATTACAGATATATCAAAATGCCTTCCCCAACCATAATCAAGGCACACACACATCCAACAACAATCCCCAAGACAACAACACAAATAACATAAGCTATAAGAATGTACCCCTTAATTCTGATAGCATTTTCTATTACATTGAGTAAGTAGAACCCCGTGTGTCTATGATACATGTTAAAGCTAAAGATCCCCAATGTGTTATTGCTACCCATCTATCCCACATTACTATCCCTGCAGCCTCCATACCCACCAATCCAAACCCTATAAACTCTTAGTACAACATTCTTGATCACTTAGGAAAGATCCAAGCTCAAATCTCAATCTTGGATCTGCTTAAGTCTTCTCTCGTACATCAAAAAATCCTCAATAGAGCTTTACAGGAAACTCATGTACCTAATGACATCGATCCCACACGGTTCCAAGCTTTAGTAGGGCACCTGGATTTATCCTACAAGCTATACTTCAGCTTGAATGACATGCCAAATATTGATGCTAATCACAACCACCCCTTACACATCAAAGTCTTGGTTTCCCATCATAAAATAAAAAGGGTCTTGATAGATTGGCTCTTCCCTCAATCTATTTACTCTAAAGTTCATAAAATAGGTGGGGTATACTCAAGTGGATTTGAGTAATCAAATCATCATGATCAAGGCTTATGATAATGTAGAAAGAAATTTTGAAGGAATTATCAGTCTTCCTATCTAGGTTGGACCTATAGTTAAGTACACTACATGTCATGCCCTTGATCTGGAATTACCATATAATCTCCTCCTTGGATGCCCATGGCTCCACGCTATGCAAGCCGTCCCCTCCACGTACTATCAATGCCTAAAATTTCTAGTTAATGGACAAGAGATCACCATTTATGCTGACCCCCAACCATTTGAATACTGCCACACTTTAGAAGCATCAATTCCCCATTTACATTATTGTCCTGGAGTTGAAATGGGGACATCTCAGTCATCGTACTCCAATCCATCATCCACCATGATGATCACTCCATCTACTACCACCAATCCTATAGACACCAAAGTCTAGATCATTGACGAGGGGTGTGGTGTATATGAAATGCATATCGCTCTAAATGTAACAACCATGCCACCATCACCACACATGTACGACCAACCTTCATAGGCTACTCCAAAGAAAGACAAGACTATAACCTTCAGCACAAAAAAACATTCCCACTACCACTTTCCAGTCTCCTTGCATAAAGATAGATGCACTAGAAGAGGATATTAGTCAATGGGTATACTATGAAGAACCCCAACTAGATCCTCCTCTAAAGGAATACTTTCAGGAAGTATACCCTTGGTCAGCTAAGTTCACAAAAAAACATAACTACCAAGGTGGGGGCCTAGGTAAGGAAGAAGAGGGACGGTTGTAACCTATTGATGTATCAAAGCTACCGAGGAATACAGGCCTTAGATATGACAAAAATAAGAAAGTCCCTACAACATCATCTAATAATTCCAATAGTGTTATTTTGGACAATGGTCCCTTGGAAGACATACTCAAGGAGGAATCCATCATACGTACGTACGATGATTTTGATCACACAGATCTATCATCCATGTTTGACTGCTTATCTGTCTTTACTATCATCCTTTCTCTTCACCATCCCAAAATCATTGATTGGGACCTATGTGATAGTACACCCACCAATGTCTCCTTGGATACATATGTCAATCTCATCGGATTGGGGTAGATGAATCCTCCAATTACAAAAATAAAAACAAGAAAAATAGAAAGCGGTCATCTAGTGAAAACCTCCTCGAGGAACTTCCTAACCTAGAAAAAGTAAAAATAAGTGATGCATCCAATAGTGAAAACCTCAAAGAGGCGCTAGAGGATGGAGACATTCATCTTCCCCTTGTGGGAACTCAATTATCCACATGATCATCCATCCTACTTGAAGAGACTCAAGAAGTTAATTTGGGTACTGTAGAAAACCCTAAGATCACCTATGTGGCCAAACCTCTATTAGAACAAGAATATTCAGTCATTCTTCAGCTACTCCAAGATGGTATCATTAACTTTTCTTGGTCATATTCAGACATGCTATGCCTAGACCTTGATTTAGTAGTTCATCATTTGGATGTTTGTCCAAATGCCAAGCCTGTCAAATAGAAGCTTCAAAAAATGCATCCACAGGTAGCATTATTAGTCAAGAAGGAATTGGAGAAATTATTGGATGTTGGTTTTATCAGAACAATTGACTAATTTGATTGGATCTCCAACATAGTACTTGTTTCCAAACCAAACAGAGACATTTGGATTTGCACAAACTTCTGGGACCTTAACAAAGACTGTCCAAAATATGACTTCTCACTACCCAATATTGACATGTTGGTCGACCTGACTGCAGGACATGAGATGTTATCCCTTATGGATAGTTTCTCTAGTTACAATCAAATCTGAATTGCACCTAAAGACCAACACAAGACTGCTTTTACAACACCTTGGGGTGCTTTCTACTACAATGTTATGCCCTTTGGTCTTAAGAATGTGGGGGCAACATATCAGAGGGCAATGAATGCCATCTTCCATGACCTCATCCATATTATCATGGAGGATTATGTTGATGACTTGCTAGGAAAATATAGAACCCAAGTAGAACATCCCATCATCTTGAAAAATATCTTTGAGTGTGTAGAACATTACATGTTACGACTAAATCCAAAAAAGTGTGTCTTTGGTGTTACATTAGGGAAATTTTTGGGTTTCATAGTCTCTCAAAGGGGTATTGAGGTTGATCTTTCCAAGATGAAATATATTCTAGATATTCCACCCCCGCACAATCTGAAACAATTAAGAAATCTCCAAGGGAAGCTGCAATCCATTCGTTGGTTGATAGCCCAGCTTGCAGATAAGTGTTAGTCATTCACCCATCTTCTGAAAAAAGACTCCACCTTCAGATGGAACCAACAGTGTTAGATAGGTTTCAATAAGATCAAGGAATACCTAGCTCATCCATCGATATTGATGCCATCTATTCCAAGGAAACCCCTCCTTCTTTATATCTATGCCACTTCAGTTGCACTAGGGGCATCATTGGCACAACATGATCAATCATCAAAAGATAAATCTACTACATCAGTCAAACATTGGTCGGCTATGAATTAAACTATTCACCCATGGAGAAATCCTATCTGGTAGTGGTCTTCAGTACACAAAAGCTCTGACATTACATGCTCAGCCATTTGGTCAAATTAATAGCAAAAATTAACCTTCTAATGTATCTGTTATCCAAAACCACTTTAACTAGTCATATGGCTAAATGTGTCATGCTCCTAAGTGAATTTGACATAGAGTACCTGGATCACAAAGCCATAAATGGAAAAGTCATAGTTGATGAGTTGGTCGAGGCATCCTTAGTGGATGCTTACTCTCTAGTCACTGAATTTCCAGATGAAGAAGTTTTCATAGTTTTAGAAGCACCTGCTTGGACATTGTATTTTGATGGCTCATTTTCTCATAATGGATCAAGCGCGGGAATTCTATTGGTTACCCCTCAAGGTGATTACATTCCAAATCATTTATAATAGCATTCTCGTGTACCAACAACATAGTTGAGTATGAAGTCCTCCTCACAGGCCTCTGAATTGCAAAACAATGGAACATAACTCACTTGAGGGTCTTTGGTGATTCATTGTTGGTCATTAAGCAGGTTAATGATGAATTCCTAAGAAAATATGATAAGTTGTTACCCTATAAACACATGGTGGATAATTTTAAAAAATATTTCACCTTCATACAATTTGACTAAATTCTGAGAGTACAAAACAAAGTAGTTGATGCAATGGCTACTATTGGCTCCCTGATTGACATGCCTAAAGATTGAATAGAATGTGAGTTCCTTGTAGAACAAATTTTAATCCCAACATATGATATCCCTGAGACTGACATGGTGTGTGACATTGTGGGTCCCACTTCCCCATGGTACCAAGAAATATATTCTTATCTACATGATAATATTATTCCCCTAGACCTCACACAAAACCAACAAAATTCCTTTATTCAACGTTCATCTCAATACATTATCGTTGGTGATACACTTTATCGTCATGGGTATGATGGAATCCTCTTTAGATGTCTGAGTGAGACCGAAGCCCATATTGCGCTAATGGAGGTAGATAGAGGCGTTTGTGGGGCCCTTTCAAATGGTATGGATTTGGCCAAAAGGATTCTCTAAGCTATATATTATTGGCCTACATTAGAGAATGATGCTTTTGAATTCATAAAGAAATGCCTCCCATGCTAGCAACATGCAGATTTGATTCATGCTCCAGCATAGGACCTTCAACCCCTCCTAGCACCATGTCCCTTCTCTCAATGAGGTTTCGTCTTGATTGGAAAGATTTACCCACCATCTTTTGATGGCCATACATTCATAATTACTGCTACTGAGTACTTTACAAAATGGGTGGAAGCAATGCTGCTCTCACAAATCACCAGTACTCAAATTTCAAAATTCATCCTTTACCATATTCTTTGCAGATATGGTATTCCATCCACCATCCTCTCTGATAATGGAAAACCTTTTAAAAATAAAGCCATGAAACACCTCTGTGACACCTTTCATTTCCAACATCATTGGTCAAATTCTTATTACCCCCAGGGTAATGGTCAGGCAGAAGCAACCAACAAGACCCTTATCTGCATCCTCAAGAAGGTTGTCAATAACACTGGTCAGGATTGGAACCTCCATATTCATCCTTCCCTCTGGGCATATCACACCTCCATCTGTACCCCTACAGGTGCCACCCCCTATTCTTTAGTGTATGGTGTCTAATCCATCTTGCCAATCGAATTTGAGATCCCATCACTGAGGATTTCTCTAAAGAACCTTATCAATGAGGAGGATGCTCATGTTGCATGACTTGCACAACTGGAGTTACTTGATGGAAGATGAATCAAAGCCTATGATCATATACAAGCATACCAAAGCTACCTCAATCATAACTACAACAAGAAAGTTTGTACTTGACAGTTCTAGGTTGGTGATCTTGTCCTTAAAGAGAACCAACATACCCAACAGGACCAAGATAAAAAAGGAAAATTTGAAACAAACTGGTTGGGTCCTTAAATCATAATTGCTAAATATGGATTTGGGGCATACAGACTTGCTACTCTTGAAGGAGAGCCCCTCAAAGTACCTATCAATATCATGCATCTAAAGATGTTCTACACCAAAGTTTGCATGGTAACCCTACCTGCAAAAATACAAAAATACAAAATACAAAAAAAAAATCCAAAAATAGTAAAGAGAAATAAATTCGTTCTATGGTGAAAACCACTTTTGGTGGCACCTTGGATAAGTACGGGTGGTGAATTCCTGGTAACGGGTGTCATTCGTGGAGAGCTTAATCCTTATCTACCTTGCATCCTAGTTACTTTATGACTTCATCTATTCTATCCTCACATCCGCTTTGATCCTACCTTGGCTGCTTGGTATATTTTGATTGAGCATTGAATGATCTACCTTAGCTATCCCTTATCCTGAGCTTTTTGTTATCCCACCCTGAGATTATGTCGTTCGTCTGTTCATCAGTCAATTTGTGTCATCACATAGCATCATCCATCGTGTCGGTCTCCATCTAGATCTCATCTTGTCGCGTCATTCTTCTCATCCTTTGTCAAACTACATTTCCATTACACTTTCACGTAGGAAAGGCTAATCATTTAATCCTCCTCCGGGGTATTTTGACCATCCTGTGATGGTCATCCATCATTTGTCTTCATTGTCCCCTTTTCACTTTTATCCATGGTTGGTCGTCTCCTTTACTGAACTATAAGGGTTGTGCGCTTTCATGTAGGCAAGGCTAATCTTTGATCAACCCCCGAGCCCCTAGGTCTATAGGGTGTGTCGGTGCTTTGTCTGGCCTTTTACGTCGTGTTGTGAAAAGTACCCTTATCTAACTGGTCCTTCATAAACAAGATCCTTTAGTGATGGAGAGTCTGATTAACGACAAATATCTTGCACCACCTAGGTCATTTTACTTTAGTATCCATCATCGGTCTCAACATGATGCATCCTTCCTAATAGACCACATCAAGCCATCCATCTTCGTGATCCTATGGAAAAGGGCATTTTTCTTTGATTATGATTTCTTTTCATACTTTTGTATTTTGTTTATTGTCTGAGCTCCCTATCCTCACTTATCAAAATTGTCATGATCCATCATATTATGGTGTGTTTTGATAAGTTAGTGAAGGGGCATCTCTTGATCATTTTTTTTGTTGTTTTCTATTGGGTCGTTCCCATGTAGTACCCACCAGGACCCCCGGGGTCCCATGTTACGTTGGGAACATCACTTTGTTCTTGTGGTTATTCCAATACCTGGCCCGACCAAGGTCCTTGTGACTTTGGGGTGTTGGGATAACCTTTTTTTTTGTTTGTTTCATGCATTGGATGCCAACTCGCCTTGGTCTTATATATCAACGTATTTGGTATCTTATTCTATAGCAAAAATCATTGCTTTGAAGATAAAAAATTGCATTCCTGACTACATTTCACTTCATTACATGCACCCTTCATTCAACCTTATTCATAACCCATGACTCATGGTTTAGGTTGTGCAAACTTTGATTCTTTTTCCTCTTAGGGTACTAATGGTTTTTTGACATGTGCAGTATCACACCCATGGTACACCTATCATCTACCCACACTCCCATAAAAGTTCTTATTGGAATGTAGGTTTTCATTATATGCATTCATGTTCCATTCATATCGCAAGCCACATTGTAGATACAATATATTTTATTTATCATAAACTGATTAGATTAGGTATCTTAGTTTCATACATGTCCATATTAACATATACATGATACATGCATTGTCATATTGTTAGATCCATCCTAATTAAATTTCATACCAAATATTCATCTCATCCCGCATCATAAACATTAATACATGCATGATCACATCCATCTGCATAAACATGAAATATCATATACATGTGCATACATAAAATAAATTATCCATCCACATAAGCATGAAATATCATATACATGTGCATACATAAACTAAATCATCCACCTAAATAAACATGAAATATCATCTACTTTTGCATACATAAACTAAATCATCCATCCACATAAGCATGAAATATCATCTACATGTGCATCTATAAACTGAATCATCCATCACATAAAACATAACGCATAGTGTGAATAAGGGCTATCACATATCATAATCAAAATAATACAATGTCCATCTCATCATGAGGTCTCAAACATAATCGACTACATACCCATCGTATATCATCAAATAAAGTACAAGATCCAAAAATGTCAGTCATATCTGCTCTCTACTAATCTGTGCTAAACCTCCATCCTGCACATGTCAAAAAATTGATATCCTATCATCTACTCTCTGACAGCTCTACTGTGAGCTTCCCACATATGATCTCTGAGGAGAGTCAGACACTGACTCTCTGTGCATGGGAGTCCCTTGATAATCACAAGTAGGAGTCCCCTAGTAACCACCGTAAGGAGAACGATTCTGCCGATAGTCATTATACCCTCTGGTGTGTGTCCCTAATGATTGGGATGGTACTGGCATCTGAGGTACTTTTCTGACATAGTGCATTGTGTGTTGCGCCAGATCTGGAATGACATGCTTGTAAGCACACCTCCAGTAACTCGCCTCCTACATATAATCATCACTCTGCCCAACCTGATGTCACATTTCATTCATGCCTATACTTGTCTCGATTTGCACTAATATCTCTCTGCTCCTATCCCCAGGCCTCTTGTACTAATATCAGCTATTGTACCTACTCTATGGCCCTGTCCCTCTCAGCCTGTGCAACCTATAACTATGCCTATAGCCCCTATACCTCTGCCCTTGGCTCACCCCCTCAACTTGTGCTTCCTGTAGTTGAGCCTATGTTGTGTCCTGCTCACTGCAACATCTGTATCTGTACCCCTACGACATCTCTCTCCCTATGCACGGCCTATGCCTAAGCCTCTGCTACATCCCTATCCCTCTAAAGTGCCTGAAGTCTCAACTTGGCTCCATCTCACTCTCTTTGAAGGGCTAATACCTATGACACCAATACATCCCTCTCTCTATGAAGAGACTAAACCTATTCCTTTCACTCTGTAACACCTGAGCACATGCCTATGACACATGCCTCTCTACCTCTATGGCATGTACCTATGCCTGTGCCACATCTCTCTCTATCTACAACACATGTATCTGCACCCTCATCTCCTCCTCTGTCTCCTACATCAATACCATATCTCCAACTTTCTACTCTAAATAGTACACTCTATCTCTAAGCTCATCCCACTCTCAGTGTAGATCTGTTCTCTCTCTCCATAACCACTCTAGTTGTCCCTGCAAACCCTCTATATCTCCTATGATCCCTACCCCAATCTCTATCAGCTCTTACCATGTCCTTGCTCCAACATCCTATCGTATCACCTCCTCAGCCACCAAATGGTCTCTCTCCCATCTCATTGCATCTCCCTCCTGATGCTCCCTAGCCACCTCTGCTCACAACCCCTCTACCTCTACCTGCAGGTCCACCACCTCATCTCATGCCTCATTCCTCTCTCTAAACAATCTCCTATCCACTTCTGCCACCATCATGGCCAGATCTAAGTAGTCGCTCTCGCTCTGGACGAATCAGGACTATAGCTCACTCATCTCTACCTCTAATTTGATCCACTCTGCCTCTATTTTTTGTAATCACTACTCACTAAGTCATAATCTCTCCAGGGTCCCTCTCAGTACCACTGTCAGATGCTCTCCTCTAAGTGGTACCATGGATAGTGGTGGGATGTTGTGTACCTTTGTATCAATGTCCATCTCCTATGGCTCATACCCCTCACTCGCTATCGACACCTCCATCTCATCCACATCAATCACAATGGGGGCTCCCCTCCTTCCCCCCCATCATCCTCTCCACTGGCCTCGGCCTCCTCCTGTGGCTACATCTACCTCCTATCTCTTCTACTCTCCACTGGCCTCGGCCTCCTTAGGTCTCTGCCACTGCTACCCTCCTATGGCCACATCTATCTCCTACCTCTTCTGTTGTTGACCTCTTGGGGATGCACACACCTCCTATCTCCTCTCTCTCTAGGCCTCTAGTCTCCTATCCTGTTGTGCCACAACCTTGACCTCCTCCTCTCCCTTCTCTACTTCATCTCCTCCTCCTGCCTACCCTCACTGGCTCCTCGGCTACTTTGACCGCCTCCTGTCCTCCTCTCTCCTGACCTCCTCTCTTCTATCCTCATAGACCCTATCCCTCTCTCTCTACCCTCAGTTGTCTGTCATCCTCTGACCCGAAACCTAGTGCCCCCTCAATCAGCACCACTGGTGTAATCCGTGGAGGTGGATGCCACCGAAACCACTGACCATATCGATCTATCATCCCTACATCTCTCTGCCCCTCCCTCCTACCTGGGTATGGCACAAACATCAGTGTCTTCAACTCCTCCCACATTGCCTCCAGATCCAACTCCTTCCCCCATGGACACTCTCATGTCAATCATCAGAACATTACTCACCCTACGGGAATATCCTGGCGCACTCCAAACTACCTTGTCACCTGATTTGGCTTGTGTAGCTCCACTACGCATGTACTTCTCCCGATGATATAACATCGAGTGAAGAAATAACCCCTGTGTCCCTCCTCATCATCCCTACAATCCCTGAATCACCGTAGCATAAATGGATGCCATAATACCATCTCAACATGCACCTTATCAAATTGCCTCCTCCACAAATCCACGTCTTTTACATCCTGATATCGCAGTATCGCTCCTACCTCTATCCCCCATCCCCAAGCCACTATTGCTCTGTCATCCTACTCTCTTACTCTTAGTACAATTGACCTAGTCACCCTGAAATGCTCGAAAGCCCACACCTGTAGCAGTGTGATGTGTGTTACACTTTGTACCTCTCGATAGCATCATGTGCATATCCCTGTACAACTATGCTAACATATAGGTCCCCCATGCAAACTGACCCTCACAAGCCTTGATGATGTGGCAGAACACCTCAATGAACCTGAGGTGCAAGAATCGACCACTCCAATCTGGCAACAATATCCCGCAAATCAACCCTGCTAGGTATAGTGACAATGTCAGTACCCTGTAGAACAAACATTTGTCCATGTCCAGCTGCTGCTGCTAAATCGCTAGCTCATCATTGCCAAACACAACCTCCACAAAATTTTCTAGTTCCTCACCCTATACCTGACACTTGCTAACTTGGAGCACTGCTATGGGGAGCCTTAGAATCCTCCATACGTCCTCTAGAGTCACTATCATCTACCCTATCAATAGATGAAATATCGATGTCGTTGAGTCCCAATGGTCTATCAGTGTTTTCAGCATGCCCCTATGGACCTTAATCATCAGATAAGATAGCATGTGTAATAGTCCTACCTCTGCTAACACCTAATGATCTACGCCCGTCATCGCTGCTATACATCTACTCAGTACCTTAGACCGCCTCTCTCGTGTTTGCAAACTATCAAAATCCTGCATCCATGACATGACTACTATGTCATTTTCACCTTTCTTTCTATGTCTTTTTTCTTCCCTTTTCCTAGGTCTCGGGGTTCACTTGCCTATCCTTTCTTTTTCCTCTATTTTCCCTCTTTCCCTAGATCTCGAGCAGACCCTCCCCAGTCTGGGTGGACCCGCCCAGACTCACGAGCAGACTCGCCTCAGCTCAGGAAGACTTGCCCGAACCCATAGGCAGACTCACCATAGCTCAAGAGGATGTGCCCCCTGCCTAAGCAAAACTAATCGAGCTCCTGAGTAGACCTGTCTGGGTGTGGGCAGACCCACCTGAGCTCAGGCAATTCCGTCTCTCGAGTGAGCCCTTGGGCCGTGCGGGCAAACCCAATAGCCAATCCCCACTTTCAACCACCACTTTTCCCTCTTTGGGGCCTTACGCAACTAAATTTTTTCTTGTATTAATTAAATCATTCATTTAATTAATATTTCATGTCCTACATAAGTTTCCTAAAGTATTTAATTTAATAAATACTTTTACCCTCTTTCCTCTCTAAATTAAATAAATATACCACTTTATTTAATTTATTCATATTACCTCTTGGAATTTAAATTAATTTTTAATTCCTCACTTTCTCTCTCATTGTCACATCCTCCAACTTTTGTAAGTTGGTCTCTAATTCCCCTTAACCATCTAACCCTCTTCTAATCATAATTAATTTATGGTTAAGATGCACACACCCCTAATCATCATTAGGTTCACATCCTCCATAATCTCCCTCTTGCCTCTAATATGTCATTAATTTTTCTAATCAGGTACTTGCACAACCTTAATCACTTAATTAGGTCAACCTAATTTCCATGTAATTTATGGAATGTGTCCTAATTCAACCCTATTAAATGTTTTTTCCTTTTGGAGAAGGCACCTCTTTCCCCATGTCAATTTTTAATTCACATTTAATCCCCCATTGCATTTTAAAGAATTTTAAATTCTTTCTCTCATTCCCATGTGGATATTTTGAGGAATTTTTAATTCCCCACATGTCCTCTCACCCACACATGGAAAAGGACCTCCTTTATGAGGATATCTTGTCCAAATCCCAATGTACTAAGTTGTACCTCCATGTTATGTCCACATCATCCTTTTCAAGCCACTTCACATGCCACATGTCAAGATGTGAGGGCTTGTGAATTCTCAACTCACCATTGCCCTACATCTTGGCCTTGTTGGTTTAATTTGAACTGTCCATTTCTCTAGAGAATTCAAAATTCTCTATAAATACCCCCTCTTTTCTCTCATTTTGGGGGGAGATCATTGTGCTAACCAAACTCTTGTAAATTTTTCATTTGAGCCATCCTTAGCCAAAAACTTGCATTTGCATCCATTCCCATCCATTTTCTTATCCATCTTACATTGCAAACTTGCATCTTTTTCCATTCAAGGAGCATACACTACATCAAAAATCAAGGACCAACCAAATGATCAATTCAAGACAAGGTAAATAAGCTCCTTTCATTATCTTTACTTTGTTTTTGAATCCAACTAGGTTAATCTTGAGGTGTTAGGTGTTTAGGTGGTTTCTTACATGTTTTGTGTTGCTGCTAATTTATAGGACCATGTTTTCACTTGATCACATTATATATTCATTAATAGAAAGAAACAAATGTATCCTCATTATCCACCCCTGTATGCCAACAAAGCAAAATACACTACGTACCGACACTAGACTTTGAAGCCTTTATAATCATCTATCCCTTTCGCTCCCATAAATTGAAAATTACATTTATATTAAACACACCCAATTAGATATTTTTAAAGATTTATTTGTTTAGATATGGATGTGTGCTATCCAAATACATTGAATTGCAAATAAGGATCTGGATGTTTAGACCGAGTGAGGCAAGCAAATCTTCATGTTCGGCTGGCATCAATGTTAACACTGTCAATGGTTTGCATGTTGTGTCTGAAATTTTGGAGTAGGAGATTTTTTTGGGTTAGGGATGGGGCTGGGTCTATTCAGTATAGTTGATAACCCATACCATACCAATGTTAGGTTTTTCAGATTTTAAATCGAGTAAGAATAAAGAAGTTTCAATAATTTTTTTTCATTCACCTGGTATTTCTTAATTGTAATTTTTTCTTCCTTCATTTTTTGAATGGATATTATCAAGTCATTTGCAGCAAGCAACATTACTGAAGCCTTCTTAAGTTTTCACTCACAAAAAAAACATTAGGGATATGGAGAGAAGAGGAGGGAGAGATAAAGAGAGAGAGGAGAGAGGGATAGATAGATATTGAAGAGATAAATATATAGTGAGGGATAGAGAGGGAGACATGTCTAGAGATAAAGGGAGAAAGAGTAAAATAGAGTTAGAGATGAAGAGAGAGTGAGAGATGAAGAGGGAGACAAATGGATAGAGATATAGGTAGAGGGAGAGATAAATAGATATAGAGGAAGAGGGAGAGGGAGAGATAAAGAGATAGATGGTGAGATAGAGTGATTGAGAGATAGAGATATAAGGAGATATAGAGAGGGGAGGAAAGGGAGAGAGAGAGAGACAAAGAGATAAAAAAAATAGATTGAATTAGAGGCAGGTAAATAGAGATGGAGAGATGGAGAGAGAAATAGGGGGAGATAGAGAAAGGGAGAAGGAAGTAGTGGGAGATTGAAATATAAAAGAGGAGAGAGATAGAGATATATGGAAAGAGAAAGACAAAGAGAGGTGGAGATAGAGAGATAGATTGGGATGATAGGGAGAGAGCGAGGGAGGGAGAGATGGGGAGAGATAGAGAGAGGGGGGAGATAGAGGGAGAGGGAAGGAGAGAAAGGGAGAGAGATAGAGAAGAGGGAGAGAGAGGGAGAGGGATAGGTTGAAGAGGAAGAGAGAAGAGGGGGAGAGAGGGAGAGAGATAGGTAGAAGAGGGAGAGAAAGAAGAGGGGGGAGAGAGGAAGAGTGATACAAAGAGAGGGACAAAGAAATAGATGGGGAAGAAAGGGAGATATAAGTCAATATACATAGAGGGAGAGAGGTAGAGGGGGATAGTAAAAGAGATAGAGAGAGGAGTGAGAGGGAGATAAAGAGAGAAATAGAGATAAATATATAGAGTAGGAAAGATGGAGGGAGAGATGGAGAGAATGAGAAATATAAGGAGAGAGGGAGAGATAACTCAATAGATAGAGAGGGGAAGAGGAAGTGAAATACATAGTCAGAGATATAGAGAGATATACTATTATATATAATAATTAGTATAAAATTGTTATATATGATTTAATCTATATTATATAAAATATATATAGTATATTAATTACAATTTGTATTATATTTATATATTATTTTTTTATATTATATATAAAATATAATAATTATTAATTATTAATTATACTAATTAGTTTTGTTAAAGAATATATAATATAAAATAATTAATATAATTATATTATATCAAATATAGATTATATATTATATGTAGGGTAAAGGATGTTGAAATGTTAAAACCTAAATGTGCTCATTATTAGGATCTCGATCGTACTTTTCATTTTCATAAACATACTCTAAAACCGTCAGTGAAACCTTATGTTTTGGCTATAGCTCCCCAAATTGGAAAAGTGAGAGAGCAATACTAGGAGGAAGATTTTGGAGTTGTAGAAACCAATAGCAATGGGGAAAGCAGCTAAAAATGCCAAAAAATAGCCAAAAAAATGGTGAAAAATGATAAATGGATGAGATTTGCTTAATCATCTTGAATTGGTATAGACAATGCACACCAATAATTACTTTGTTGACTAATGAGGCTGAGTGTTAAAATGGCTACTGCAACTAACTCCCTCAAGTTGGAATTCTCTGATTGAATGAAGTCCACAAGGATTGAAATGACTACAGATGGCATGAAAAATAGTGAAAAGTGATGGATGAAAAATCAAACAATGGACAGGGTTTCAATCATCTACCATGCCTTCTCAAAATGGGTGAACCATCAAACTATAAAGTTAGCTTGCTCTTGTTTAGATTGGATACGCCTTTGGTGTAAATTAGTTATATGTAATTTTATAGGATTTTCATTTTTAAATATGATTTTTTTTAATATCTATTTATAATTAAGATTTGGAGGTCACACGACTTATCACACAACTAATTATATGTAGTCACAAGTGTTCTTAAAATAATTTTTATAATTTAACCAAAATTTTATCATACAATTCTAAATAATTGAAAAAATATATCATTTGTTTTTAGGTCAGTACATGATATTCTTTTGAAAAATATAACTTATATATACTTTCAAAATCTCATAGAAAAATAAATTCATGAATTAATATTAATATGAAACATATATCTTTTTAACTTAAATCTTAAAAAAAAAATCATATTTTGAATAATAATGGAGATTTGTATATTATTTTTGATATTGTTCCCAATTTTATTTATTTATAGTTTTTTTGGTATTTTTGTTTTAATTGCTAATTATTTATTTGAATTAAGATATGTGTGTGTGTGTGTGTGTGTGTGTGTGTGTGTGTGTGTGTGTGTGTGTGTGTGTGTGTGTGTGTGTGTGTGTATTTCACATTTTAATATTTAGAAAATTAATTAATTAATTGAAACATAGAGAAAGGGAGAGGGCTATGAAGTCTAATCTCCTTTGTCTAGTTAGGGTTTCATTCAAAAGATGAGATTCAAGAGTCTTGAAATAACTATCAATCCAAGAGGTTAATTAAGTCAAAATTGATGGATCTTGCAATCTTTCCATTATGTAAGGACAAGGTGGTGAGCTAAATCCGAACTTGGGGAGAATGAATTAATCTAATATGCAAACCCTAATCCTAGGTCTAACACATGTAATGCATTAATTTCTAACACAAAACATAATGAAACTATAACATTTCTGGCAAAACAAGGAGATAATACTATGCACCTCACCAAATCTGACTTTTCTAAATTGTTAATAAGGACTCATTTGCCACTAAAGGTGAATGGGTCCTAGTAGGCTTGTTCAGGGATCTCTAAAATTGAAACAAAAGATTGTACATTGTAAAATCTGTGGCCCTTCAATCCCTAATAGGGACTCATTCAGTACTAAAGGAGAATGGGTCCTACTAGGCCCTTCCAAAAATCCTTGAATTTGATCTAAAACTTCGAGGTCTTCTCTTCTCCTTTTCACTTTGAAATTCCTATTTTTGCATCCAGATCTACCTATAATCTACAAGAAAAATTTGGTAGCTTGTTTATGGACAATGGTTTTCCTTAGTCAAACCCACTTTTGGTAATTAAACCTTTGATGAGGATTAAAAAACTAAAACATGTAAATGCGTGTGCAATCCTAATCTTAAGTGTGTCTAAGACTAAGATCCATGAGAATGTAAAGCCAATTTTATTCAATTGTGTTAGAATAGAACCCTAAATGTAACATGAACAATGTGAATTACTCACTAAAGAAGATGTCTAGTCCCCTTAATAAGCCATAAATATGAATATACCTCTTTTAGGTTGTAAATAGGATGATTATAGAATATGGAATCACTTAGTAAACAAGTCCTCATGCTTGGTTGTATGTCTTGTGTATCTCCCAACACCTAGAATCCCTCATAATTCTCCATAGGAATCTATCATCAACCTTCACTAATGCTTGATCTTTGATACAAAATGAGCTTGAAGACCTTGCAATGCTACTCCAAACTTCACTTTTGCTTACTTCTTGACTATGAATACTTGATCTCTTGAATTTTCTTTGTCTCCTAGCTTGCTTGGAATCTTCTTCTAGTTGAAATCATGTAAAATAGCCTCGTATTTATACATAATTTGAGAATTAACCCCAAAATTCAAACAATTCAAGCCGACACCAATTAAAATCCCACTAGAATGAGATTCAAAAGGGGGTCCCCATTAAGGGATGACCCATTTTCCATTTAGGGAAAATTGGTCCTAGCACTATTTTCTAGGACCTTTCCTTCGGGGAATGAAAGTACATAAAAAACCCATGAAAAATCTACAAAGAAAGGGGGGATCCTATAGAACCCTAAATGTAACATGAACAATGTGAATTCCCATTCTAGCTACCTAGAAAACCACAATGTCAAGAAATGAATCCTACTACATAGATTTGTTAGATGCTCAAAAATAATCTTATCAAACTTCTACAGAGAATTGAATTTGAGGGTAGATGTATTCCCCCTGATTCCACTTGCTTTGTGGAGGTGGAATCAGGGTGAATATGAAACCACATCAAATCACCTAGGTCATATCATAGGGTATTTCCAAGTACCATACCACATAGTGATAGACATTTGATGGGACTGGGAATGGAATTACAAATCCAATGCAAGAAATGGTGTTGAAAAAAAAATCCTCTAGCTCCCTATATGTTGATTTGAATGAACTTCTCTTTTAAATGAATAAGCTTTATTTACTAAGATTTTACTATATACTAATGAAAATAAATCTTTTCACTATTCATTTGACATTTACCTTGTTGCAATTTTACCTTGGTACAAAGTGAGTGAGAATGTTGAGCTGAAGAGTCTACAAACATTTTGAGGTTGGATGAGATTCATGGAAATGTAGCTCGGGCATCCTTCAACACACAATGAGTGGATTTTATTTCACTTTTTCATCATTTTCATGCTTCTACTATATTTTTTTAATGTAATTAGAGTGATTTTAGGATCTTAGAATATATTGGAGCAAAGCATCCCACTTTGGCATAAAAGTGTCCCACTTTAGTGCAAAGTGTCCCAGAATAGCCAAAAGTGTCTAAGACCCCTATCCAAAGATGGCATAGTTTTCCATACTATCTGAAAGGTGTCTTACAAAAACTATAGTTATATTGATTATTTGGTTTAGAACTTATTCCATGTAATTTTCCTTTTAGGTTCCCCATCAAACCTGACAATAGCTAGGAGGGTGGTAGTTTTGCTTCCTATGTGACTCAGTGACATGACATTTGGAAGAAGATATTCAATTGCTATAGGAGGTTGGTTTGTTTTTGGTATACCTCATGCCACCTATTAGGTATCATGATGGTATGCTACTAGCCCTGGTTGAGAGATGGGATGTAGGTACTTGTACCTTCCATCTTCCAATTGGAGAGATCACAGTTACCTTGGAGGATATACACCACATTCTATGAATACCTAACTGAGGTGAGAATGTTTGTCTCTCTAGTTCCAAATCATTTGCATAGATGAGATATGACATATGGTATTGTCTAGAGTGGCATATTCAGCATTCAAGCATCAAAATATTGTGGAGCTTAAATGGCTCCTAAACATGTGGTTGCCACTTCTACAATGGATTATGTTTATGATAGTAGCACTCACATTAGTGTGAAATGGTCGAGGGGTGCACCTAGATGGCAGTCTAGTTCATACTATTAGGGGAATGGAGGAGTAGCAAACTATTTAGTCCTAGGGTTGCAACATACTCACCTACTTGTCCTATGATTTGAGTCGATTTTTATTTAAAGAGATCCATAGCATCGCGCATTATACACCACTATAGATATGGTGTTTTGAGAATGTTATCTATAAAAGGCCTAAATGCTTTCCTATCACTGTAGCCATGAGAGAGCCAAGGGTCTTCTATTATCCTCTTAGACGATCATGGCAGGATGGATACCTATTACATTCGAGGATGACATCTGTTGTAGACCATATCAGTGGATATTGTAGTGGGAAAATTAGAGATATGGGATATGAAGGCTTCAAATTGACTGGTTTATTTTAGGAATAAATGATTATGTAGTTAGACCTTTCTATTACGACTATGTGAGGAGACAATTCAGGCACATCCAGGTGCCTCCATATTCCAAAACATATAGATGATTAGCACAAAGTGTTGCAGTCCTGGGGATAGTTGTCATCTTACTAGGGCTGATGTAAATTTTAGTGATTCAAATGATGAGGACCATGATCTACCCATAGTATCCGAGGATGATGATGTAGGTAACACTTTGGCCTACAAGGAGTGGTGGATTATAGCTAGGCCAGTGCTAGTGTTCCTTCTACAGCACCTTGCGGGTGTTTTTGGATTTCTTCTAGGTCATTGATGGGAGAGAGATGATGATCTAATAGATGTAGTCATAGATGATGATACTATTCCTGATGTCTTTTTAGGTTTAGATAGGGAGGATGAGGAGGATGGGGATTACGAGGAGACATAGTCCATGAGTGAGGATACTACTGAGACCAAGGAGTATCTAGTTTCCTTTGATAGGGTAGAGATACCACCTAGCAGATTGATCAGATCACATGCGACAATCTAGCTTGAGATCCACACATATTGGCGCGAGGAGACCAGTGGCAATAGGCAACTCACACCACCAACGTAGTGTCATACTAAAGTTGAGCTGAGTGCCTAATGAATGTTGTAGTGATGTCCAAAATTTTGACGTAAAGAGTGGGTCTCTATCTAAAATGATCCTTTGAGGGGGGCTCTGAAGTCTTACAACATCATCTAAGAATACTCTTGCTACACTGGAGTTGAATAAGTCATGCACATAGGTGAAAAATTGGCTACTTTGGTCAATTTTTCAATAGTCACCATGATGGAATCATGGCAACATGAATTCAAGGGTAGACCAACAATGAAGTCTATCAAAATGGTATCCCATTTCTACTTAGGAATATCATGCAGATAGAGAAGACTTGTTGGATGTTGATGCTCGGCTTTGACTCTCTAACACTGAACTATTCTGGTAGAGTTGGTCTTTTGTGGACTAGGAGAAATGTTTCTACTCTATAGTCCTCTGTTATTTTGTTCTAGATCTTATGGATCTTGAATATGTCTTCAATATTGGTGCTTTCTTTGTTCGGGAAAAGATGTGTGTGGTTTGGTTATTCAAAAGTCAAGTTTCAAAGTTTTTGTATGTGTTTGCACAGTCTAGATGGACTAATGGAAGAAGTTCAATGTTTTAAGATTGTTGCACTTGCTATGGATGTATCTAAAGTAATCTGAGATGTGTTCTTGTGCATAATGAATCATTTTACATCATCTGCATGTCATCTTCTTGTTGGTAAGCATGTACACCAATGTTCATTTGTGTTTTCATTAGGTTTGGCCAACCTAGTGTTTACACTTCATTTAAAGAATTAAAATTAATCAAGGAAGCATGTGGTTGATTTGAGACATTATTTTTGGCCTTGGTTAAGTATCTTTATTGGTCCACTCTCATTCTTTGTGACTATGGGAATTCTGAGTTGCTGACCTAATTTGAATTTTGTGAAATGAAGCTTATGTGGCCGACCTTGGAGAAAGTTTCTAAGGTTGAAGATGGTATAAATGCAAGTTGGATTGTGAAGATTTAGATGTAGATGAAAAGTGATGAATTAAATCACAAATCAAAAGAACATAAGTGTGTGCAGGTGAGTTGAGGCAGTAGTACTTCATTGTGTTAGATTCTTGAAGGTAGTGAGCTAAAGGTTTTTGCAATGTTTTGGATCAAGGTTGTAGATGTGTGTTAATTTTTGCGGTGGATCTTTTGTTCTCTTTTGTATTAGTAGCCATTGAGCCTCCTTATTTTATAGTGATTCCTTTTTGTAGGCAGTGAGCCTCCCTTGTAAGCAGTGAGATTTTTTATTTGGACAGTGAGTCCTCTTCTAGGCAGTGAGCCCTTGGTAGTGAGCCTCTGTATTTGGTTTTATAATCTCTTTGTATTGTGAGTTAATCTTCGCCATGTTTTTTCCATATTTGGTTTTTCCATGTAAAAATATGGTGTCCATTGAGTTGATTTTACATTTTGTTATCTACATTTCATGTTCATACTTAAAACAAAATAGTATGGTTGTGGGATTGATAAGTGTTGAAGTTTTGAATTTGAATTTGTGTGACAATTGATTCACCCCCCTCTCAGTTGTCCTACACCTTTTTAACAATTGGTATAAGAGCTTTGGTTCATTGGTGTAAATATTAACCACTTAAGGAAGATCTGATGCCGCATAAGTTGGTGATCCCTATGTTTGATGGATCTGATTATAGAGATTGGAAAGTGCAGATGATAGGATATATTGTTTCTCTTGGTTATAAGACTTGGAAGGCTATTAAGACAAAGTATGTTGCTCCAAAAATGGTCCTTCTACTACAGATGAGGTTTCTTCTTATGAGGAGAATGAGAAAGTGAGGTATGCTATTTATAGTGTTTTATCTAAAATTGAGTGAACTAAGGTTCTTTCTTTAGACACTTCTTATGAAGTTTGGAAGAAGTTGGAAGAACTGTATGAAGGAAATGAAAGATTAAAGTTGAAAAAGAAGCTGGCGACAAAGCATAGATATGATAATTTGAAAATGGAAGAAGGTGAAGAGTTTACAAGCTATTTTTAGAGGGTTGAGATGACAACAAATGAAGTTGAGAATCAAGGGGGAAAGTTGACCGATGAAGATATTATTGAGAAGATCCTTATCACCCTACCAGATTGCTCCAGTGATAAGATCCCAATTATTGAAGAGATGTATGATCCTAAGAGGTATACTAAAGAATAGTTATTCGACACCTTGCAAGTATTTGAGATAAAAATGTTTAGGAAAGAAGACATGAAAGAAGAAAAGACAAAAATAACATTTAAGGAAATGAAGATTGAAGATGATCCAGAGAGTGATGGTTCTGATCAGTTGGAAGCGAATTTCACCAAGAGGTTGAAAAAAGGTATCAAATAGTATAAAGGTATTTTTCCCTTTCAATGTTTTAGTTGTGGTAATATTGGTCATTATGCTTCAAGATGTCCAAATAGAGTTGTACATAAGAAGAACAAGGATTGTAAAGATAAGGATAAAAAGGATAAGAAATACAAGTTGTATTATGTTAAAGAAGAAGTAGGAATCTCTGACGATGAATCTGAAAATGAGGTTGATGATAATGAATACTTGTTTTTAGCTTTGGAAAACAAATATGTATCTGCTAACCCTAGAAAATGTACAAGAAAGAATGCTCCGGAGAAAAAAAAGAAGGTGGAAGGTACTTTGGTCACTAACCTTGATGCAATTTAGGATGAAGACTACTTGGTGATTGACTATGGATGTTCTAATCACATGACCATAGATAAGAGTAAGTTCAATAAACTTGAAAATTATGCTTGTGGTTTAGTCATGTTTGGCGATGATTCAAGAGCTAAGATTTTTGGGAAAGGTACAATTAGTTTTGATTGAGTACACAACAATGATGATGTATATTATGTGAAAGGTTTGAGTCATAACCTATTGAGTGTTGGAAAGATGTGTAGCAATTGTTTTAAACTTGTGTTTCAGAATAATACCTATGAAATTAGAAAAAGATCCAAAAATGGAGATATGGTTGCTGCTAGAAGGAGAACTCATGGACACATCTATCAGCTTAAGGGAGTTGGTGGTCAGTGCCTTGTATCTCAAGTCAACGAAATTTGGTTATGGAACCAGAGAATGGGAAATGTAATTTTTGATAATCTAGTCATAACCAATTCAAGAGATGTCCTAGGTTTGCCTAGAATCACAAAGCATGCTAATACTATTTGTAGAAGTTTTTCGTTGGG
The DNA here is from genome assembly GCA_007258455.2 of Sequoia sempervirens. Classification (NCBI taxonomy): domain Eukaryota; kingdom Viridiplantae; phylum Streptophyta; class Pinopsida; order Cupressales; family Cupressaceae; genus Sequoia; species Sequoia sempervirens. The sequence continues at coordinate 138,482,437 of VDFB02086081.1, forward strand.
GAAATAGACAAGATGCAACTTTAAGGGAAAAGTGCAATCTACAACTGGAATTTTGGAGTCAATTCATACTAACCTCTATGGTTCGACTAGAACATGAAGCCTGAATGGTGATAGGTATTTCATGCTCCTTATTGATTATTATTATTGAATGACATGGGTTGCTTTTCTTAGAGAGAAGACTCGGGCTCTGGATAGGTTTCAAGTGTTCAAAGCAAGAGTGGAAAATGAAGTAAATTTGAAAATAAAATGTTTGAGATCTGGCAGAGGTGGAGAATTCACTTCTAGTGAGTTTAATACATTTTATAACGAGCATGGCATAAAGAGAAATTTTTTTTCTCCAAGAACCCCTCAGCAGAATGGATAGTTGAGAAGAAAAATTAGATAGTACAGGAAGTTGCAAGAACCATGATGAAAGAATCAAATGTACCAGATGTGTACAAGAGAGAGGCAATAAACATTGCTATTTATGTTCTTAATAGAGTTCAGATCAGATGCAACAACACAAATACTCCTTTTGAGTTATGGATTGGTAAGACTCCTATTATGAAGTACTTCAAGGTATTTGGAAGTAGATGTTACATTAAAAGAGATGATGAAAATCTATGAAAGTTTGATGCTAGATGTGATGAAGGAATTTTTCTTGGGTACTCGACTACCAACAAAGCATATAGATGCTTCAATAAAATATTGAGGAAGATTATTGAAAGTGCTAATGTGAAGTTTGATGAAGACATGCACAAACCTATTGAGATAAGTGAAGTTGAACCTAATGATCCTATCTATGGACAAGTACCTAAAGAGAACAAGGAGAAGGAGGAAGAAGAAGATAAATGATAGATTGAGGAAGAAGAGAATGAACCAGAGCCTATTGTTAAGACTCCTAAGTATGTGCAAGAGAATCATCTGGAGGAATAGATAATTGGAGATAAGAGTGAAGGTGTGAAGACAAGAAGTAAAGTACCAGTTGAGGTAAATTTGTGTTTACTCTCTAAAATTGAACATAAGTCTGTGAGTGAAGCATGCGAAGATGAGAGTTGGATGAAAGCTATGAAAGAAGAATTGGAAGAAATAGATAACAATATAACATGGGAATTAGTTCCTAGACCCATGAATAAGAATGTAACTGGTTCAAAATGGGTGTTCTAGAATAAGCTAAATGAAAATGGAGAAGTTATAAGGAATAAGGCAAGACTTGTATCCAAGGGATATTCACAACTTGAAGGCACAAACTTTGAAGAAATTTTTTCCCTTGTGGCTAGAATGGAAGCTATTAGAATGCTTTTTCCATTTTTTTCCTACAAGGATTTCAAAGTGTATCAGATGGATGTCAAGTCAACATTTTTGAATGGTGAATTGGAGGAAGAAGTATACATGAAACAACCTAAAGGATTTCAGTTATCTAGCAAACCAAATATGGTTTGTAAGTTTAAGAAGGCATTGTATGGACTGAAGCAAGCTCCCAGAGCTTGGTATGTAGGATTGGATAGATACCTGAAAAATAAAGGATTCAACAAAGGCTTTGCTAACATCAATCTTTACTTGAAAGTGTAAGGTAAAAAAATGTCTGATAGTAGCTGTGTATGTTGATGATATCATATTTGGTGGAAATGAAGGCATGTGTAAAAGATTTGTAGAAGAGGTGCAAAAAGAATTTGAAATTTCCATGATTGGTGAGTTGAATTTATTTCTTATTCTTCAAGTGAATCAAACTAATAAAGGGATATTCATTTCACAATCTAATTATGTACAAGATTTTTTGAAGAAGTTTGGAATGGATGAATCCAAACCAGTTATTACTCCTATGGTAACTGGATGCAATCTAAGTAAAGATGATGAATCTGTTGAAACTGATCAGAGAAAATAGAGATCTGTGATTGGTGGACTACTATATCTTACTACTACTAGACCATATATTATGCATGCAGTATGTTTAGTTGCCATATTTCAAGAATATCCTAAAGAGGAACATGTTACAACTATAAAGAGAATATTTAGATATCTTAAATGTATAATGAATTATGGCTTATGGTATCCTAAGGGTGTTGATTTCACCTTGAGTGCTTATACCGATGCAGATTGGGCTGGTTGTGTGGATGATCAAAAGAGTACCAATGGAGGTGCTCTCTTTCTTGGTCGTAGCCTAGTTTCTTGGTTGAGTAATTAACATGACTCGATTTCTTTATCAATTGCAGAGGAAAAATATATTGTTGCAACATCCTGCTGCACATAGGTTTTGTGGATGAAGAAAAATCTTAAAGACATTGGAGTAATATGTGATGAGCCTATTCCTATTTTCTATGACAACACAAGTGATATAAAAATTTCAAAAAATATGGTTATGCATTCAAGAAAAAAACACATTTATATCAAATATCATTTCTTAAGAGAAAAAAAGTGTTGGAGAATGAAGTCAGATTGGAGTATGTGACAACAAAGGAACAAATTGCAGATATATTTAATAAGGCTCTTTCGAAGGATAATTTTGAGCATCTTAGGGAGAGGTTGGGGTTCATTGGATCTTCAAACTAGGTGCACATGAGCGTGCATCAATCTAGTGAATTCACAGATTCTTCATTTATCTTGACTGATGAATGGGTCTACTCAATAGGGGGAGTAGAAAAGTTTTTCATTGTTGCAGTATGAGTTGAATGGGTGCACTCCTAAGGGGGAGTAATCAGAGTTTTGATCTTTTCCATTGATTTCAAAGGAGGAGAGAAATTCATGTGAAAAATAGTAGCAGAGGAAGATAAGGTTTTCTCCTAGAATATTATGAAGGATGTTATCTTTGATGGTTTTTCACATCATGTGTTGCCATCAATGAAAAGGGGGAAATTTTGGTGGTGTTGTCATTAATCTTGTCATTGATGTCAACAAAGTTTAGTATGTTGTAGATTATACATGTATAGTTGAGATGCTTTTGAGATGTTATGAGTACATGGAGCTATCTTCATGATGTTGCAGATGTGCTGAAATGATGACTTTCCAAGTTATTTTGAGAAAATTAATAAACAAGAGAAGTTAGAGTTATGAATGTGTTTAGAATGTGCTTTAGTATGTGTTGTGTATTTCTCTTGTGTGGATCTGAAGGTTTTCTAATAGTGATCTAGTTGTGATATCTCCTCAATTGAAGTTTTTCGTTTGATGGGATGTGAAAGTTACATTCACCGGTGTGTGAACTATTCTAGTAGAATTGGTCTTTTGTGGACTAGGAGAAATTTTTTTGCTCTGTAGTCCTTTGTTGTTCTGTTTCAAATCTTGCAGATCTAGAATATGTCATATATTGGTCTTCTCTTGGTTCGGGAAAAGATGTGTGTGGTTTGGTGATCCAAAAGTCAAGTTTCAGAGTTGTATATGTTTGCATAGTCTGGATCAACTGATGGAAGAAGTTTGATGTTCAAAGATTGTTGTACTTATTATGGATGTATCTGAAGGAATATGAGATGTGTTCTTTTTCATAATGAAGTTTTTTGCATCATCCACATATTATCTTCTTGTTTGGAAACATGTACATCAATGTTCATTTGTGTTTTCATTAGCTTTGGTTGATCTGGTGTTTACACTTCATTCAAAAAATGGAAATTAATAAAGAAAGAATGTGGTTGATCCGAGACATTATTTTTGGTCTTGGTTTAGTATTTTTATTAGTCCACTCTCATTCTCTTCCACTACAGGAATTGTTATCAAATTTTCACTACAACTCAATTTGACAGAGCTAGTTTATTCAAAGATTCATTTTAAGGTGAAAATTTAAATTGACCTCTACAGATGTTTAACCATTGCAAGTGCTTAAATTATTTTGAAGTTTCAAGATGCAATGTGTTTAAGTTGTTTGATTCAATTACAACATTAAGAATTGCATAAATGAAAATAGATGCATTCATTTTGTATTCAGTTGCAATGTTCAAACATTGTTTTACATAAAAGGGAAAGATACAAAATTGAACAAGTGATTTACAAATGCTGAATTTATATTCATTAGGTAATGAAGAACCAAATGTCCCACACAAGTCATAGGGGTAGCTATGACAATGTAGCAATAAGAGCATCCTACACTATTGAAGATGAAAGAAAAGAAGACACATAAGAATGAACATAATCATCATTGACTATAAGTCTTCAACTTGATTATGGAATGGTGAGCCATCCTTGTCCCCAAGCTCCTATTAGACCTGCAAGTGATATCAAAAGCTATTAGAGCTCCGAATATGAACATTCCTATGTGAATTTTCAACAATAATGGAGAATGTTAATAATGATACATTAAAACAACCAAGCAAGAACAAGAAATGTGTTAGAAGCCAAGGAGGAAACATCATAGTAATACATTGTTTTTATCTAACATTGTTTGTTTCCATGTGTAGGTATAGGACAAGCCATGCTACTGATCCAGATTGAATATCATAAAGCATTTTGTGGAAAATGGGCTCCCACAAGGGTTGAGACCTGGCATGCTATCCCTCAAGCATTAAAAAAGGGATTGATAAGGAAATAATTCAGTTTTGTTAGAGAGAAATGCATCGAAAGGAGTGGATCCAAGTGCCATGAAAGCTCAAATAGTTGACCATTCAGGAAAGTCAACTCTCAATGTGCAATGAATTGAAAATCATGAGTGATCAACTGTTCAAGTGAAAAATCATGAATGTGATAGTGAATAGGCATACATAATGCCTTGTTTGTAAATCATCAATTACAACTGAAGCAAATGGAAAAATTATAGAACATCATAATCAAGTGATTTTACTTCAAAATCTTCCATGCAAGTATTTGTTGATGTCTGTCTTGGCATAGCAACATGCAAGCAAAATATTGCTACTCTACTTCTCCTGAAAGACAAAAATAACACATGGATGTCTTACCTCCCAAGGTCTTTGTAGTTAGGTCTCAACTGTGCTGATGTTACTCAGTGGTCAATGCAACAGTAATATTCAAGGGGCCTTTTGGTGTTGAGCTTTTGGATTGTTCTGGGGGTAAGCATAAATTTAAATCTACTCTAACTGAGGTTTTTTTAAAGAAATAGAAAAAGATAGATCAGGGCTTTGGAACATAAAAGAATGATACTTCATCCAAATTAACTAGACCTGTCACCTTCCAAGGAATTCCTAACTAAAACTGTAGAACAAAATTAACTTGTGACTAACACACAGTTTCATTCATTCACAATGCTGATTTCAATAGCAAATTGAAAGTCACCATTTAAACAAAACAAAAAATAAAACTCATTCCTTGAAAACTTCTCAAATCAGATGATCAACTCAAGAAAAACACCATTCAGGAACACAACATGAAGTAGATTTTAATCTGGTTGCTTCTACTATCAGTGAAACAAATAAACAACATTTACAAAGCTGGCACAATCACCAGTGTACATAAAATTTGTGGCTCCAAATTGTTTCCATTTACGCTAAGAAAATTGAAAGATACATTAGTCTTCTACTGAATCTAACTCCTAGCTACCAGTTCTACTCCTACTTTCTAACTCTACCAGGTCTAAAAGTTCTCTAACACTAGAATTTCTAACCTTTACAAAGAGGCAAGAATGCCTTATATACAAAATGTACCAACAAGAATGCATTGTACCCTGCCTTAGGGTTTAAAAAATATCTCTCTTCAGGAGAGTCGACTCTCAAATCTTTTCAAAAGAGTCAGTTGTGCATTCAATGTGAATCCTCATTGTCCATGCTGATGAAAGATTTCTGGGAAAGATCTGTAGATATTTTAATGCTACAACATTAACTCTTCTGTCTCCATGTCCAGACTTGAAATCCTTCACAGAGCTGCCTTGAATGCTCCAAAGTATCACCATTAATACTGATCTATCTCTATGCTAGCAGTTACTACAGCTGTCCCTCTGAGTCATAGTTTCTTTGTTCTTCTTGGCCTCCTCCATGTTCTAGACTTCTTTGTCCGTTGACCATGTTTTGGAAGCATCATCGAGGCCTCCCTATAGATCTTTGTACCGTCCGAGCCAATCCATCGTCATCTATTCTCAAAAGGAGTCCATCTAGTTTGCATTTTGTTGACCCTCTTTCAAGGTGGTAGTCAATCGGTCAATGGTCAATAGGTTATTCCTTTAGCCTTTTCTAGTTGGACAATCACATGCCACATAGGATTCCTGAGCAGTCAAAGGTGATCCATATTGAATCACATGTCAGTGAAACACCCATTGTGTCTCCTTGATGCTATTATATCTCTTCACAGCTATCGGCGTAGCGTGGATCAGTCGATGAGACCCTTCGAAGAGCTTCAGGAGTCATATCGAGCTCACAAAAACCATCGGCAAGACAGTCGCTAGTCAGTGGGACCTCATGGTGAATTCTTCTCTTGGCGAGCCTATTCCGTTATCGGCTAGACTCCTTACTGTCAACGAGACCTCTTGTTGATCTCTCCTTTTTCTTCTCGAGCTCACTTGATTCTGTCGCCAAGACATTCCTGGGTCGCTGAGACTTCTTAGCAAGCTCAAATTGCTATGTCGATGCCGCTTTACTTCGCTGAGACTTCTCCTGATCAGCGAGACCCTTGGCGAGTTCAAAAAAACCACATTGAGGGAACAATCCCTTCGGCAAGACCAACGGCCATCGGTGAGACATCTCACCGAGATACATTTCATTTCGGCTAGACTTTGTCTCCTCGGCATGACATCACACCAAATCCGCTTACTCTCTGGCGGGCTCCTTCATGTCAGTGAGACTTCCTTTTTTTGCTCAGACCTCACACCGAGGTCCTCTCTTTCGCCAATTTTTTTACTGGTCTGCAAGACATCTCGAGGTTGGGGAGACATCATAGCGACCCTTTTGTTTTCTCCTCGAGCCCATTCTATATTGGCAAGACCTTTCACTAAATTCATTTCCTTTCATGGGACCTCCCTTCATCTCGGCATGACTTTCCGTTGTCGGGAGACCTCTGGGTGATGCTGCCATCCTTTGCCACGACCATTCCTCTGTTGCCCAGACTAGGGATCATCGGAAAGACCTTTCTCCGAACTCGTTTCCTTTCACTGAGAAATCTCTATCGGTGAGACCTCTTGCCGAAGCCACTCCGTTTTGCCGATACCGCTCTACTTCAGCAAGAGTTCACCCTGTCGGTGAGACATCTTGCCGAGCTCACTTTTCTCTCGGCAAGCTTCCTCCGTGTCGTTGAGACTTCCTTCGGTCGGTGAGACTTTACACTGACCGAGGCTTCCTTTTTCCAAGCGCAAAATTTCTCCAAGCTCCTCCTACCTTTTCGGCGAGGCATACGCTAATCGGCCAGACTTCCTACCGAAAGAAAAAATTATCACTGAGACATGACTTGTTGGGAAGACCTCCCAGCGAGGGCATTATCTTTTGGCGGTCCTATTTCATTTCGGCGAGACCTTTTTCCGAAGACATCCCATTTTGCTTTGTCAGTGAGACCTTATGCATTCACCAAGACTTCATGGCGAAGTTAAAATCTCCCGCCGATGTATGGATCCCACTGTCGCCAGCTAGTGAGACATAAAGATCTCTCTAAGACCTTTCTCCAAAGGAGATTCTTATTTCGATGGGAAACTCTTGGTCATCAGGAAAATGGTCGATGTCCTGCCAATGGGAATCTGCATGTGAACTTGGATCGTCGTGACCTCCCCGATGTCTTGTCGATAGGCAACATAGACGCTTATCGACATAATGCACTAGTAGTCAGCAAAACATATGCAAGGTCTTGCTGACTTTCTTCTTCAAGGAAAATTATGACCAACTGGACTGAGGAAAGCATTCCAATAGAGCCCCGTTGGAAAATATCATCATGTGTGTGATTTAATCCTGCAAAAGAAAGGTCTACATCAATCCCAAAGCATATGAAACATATTAAAATAAACTATTATGTTGCTTATGATTATTTCATTCAATTTTCAGCAAGAAGAAAACCAACTCAAGCTGAGACAGAACAAAAATTAAATTAGATAGATCAAAATTCAAAATTAGGAAGAAAAAAAAAGAATTCCAACATCAAAACATACAACTAAAAGGGAAAGAAGAAAAAAGAAAAAGGGGGGACCTATTTTGTTCCAGAACAAAATGGGGTGGCTATGCAAGGCATAACAAATGGCGTCTCAGCTAGGAAAATGGTTTAACCATTTTCAAGAATCTGAAGGATTCAGCTACCCAGAACTCCTAGTTCATGAACCTCACAACTCCAGTTGGGTCAGTTATAACAACCAAGGTAGAGCTAGAATCTCAAATGTAAGTCAACAGTGGCTACTGCTGAATCTATGTGTGTGCTTGATTGTGTATCACTCTCTCATGAAGTTTTCCTCATCTTTTGGACAACAACGTGTAAGATTTGAACTACATGAGTTGATTTCCTTTGTGCAATGATATCCCGGGTATTGCTCTACTACCAGTCAAGCATCTATAGCCCCGACGAAGACACCTCTAGTTTTCTCAAAGCATTTCTCTATTGCCAGCCAGGTGTCTATAGCCCCGGTAGAGATACTGGAACCACCCATTCATATTGAATCCCTTTTATCTTTGAATAGTTCTCTTTTTTTTTCTCATAGAGTTTCATATTTTTCAGTTAATTCTCTTTTTCAATATGTCAGATGTTTAACATCTGATCTGGGTTGAAAACTACCATGGACCTCATAACAACACTTGGGAATGAGATTTTTCACTCAAATCTTACAACACCATAGTCCTAGGACAAATATACCATTACAAGAGGATATGATCCTATTGATTTGTGATAGATTCAGAGGAGCTAATGAAGGTTTACTTACTTTGGACCTTTTTTTCAAGACCTTCCACAACCTTTATTGACAACGAGCATGAAACAACAAATTGAGGAAAAAATCATCCAATCAGAAAACCTGAAAATATCTAAACCACTTCTCTCCTAATGATCAAAGTATGCTTCAGATAACAACCACCATTTTAAGATGGGAAAGAATAGATAAAACCCAAAGAAAAAGAAAAATAGAAACAAAGAACAAAGGAAAGGAAATGAAAGGAAAGGAAGAACAAGCAAATAACAAGAGAGCTACTTACAGACAGAAGCAAAATATTTACAAATAGAGAAACAAACTATCTACAAACAAAAACAAAAGGAACAGGAAAAGGAAAACAACAGAACAAAAGGAAACTAACTAAAACAAAAGCTAACACTAACCAGTCCTAATCCTAAATTAACTCCAAAGCTGAGCCTTAGAAACACAAAACTATAAAAATTTATACATTGACTTGACTGATTTTTCATTATGTGCAACAATCTTAACCTACTAGGCACAGTTCTAAACCTAGCAAATTTATCTTTATACTCAGAAATATGAAGTTTATGGGCAATAAGTTCATTCTGAGGGCACAAAGCTTGAAATATTATTAGTTGTGGGTTCTCAGTTTTTTCATGATTTACCCACAAACATGTTTTACTATCCCCAATGCCATAATCAAACTGAAAATTGTTGAAACACAAAGGATAATGAAAGGACACCACCTGATTCTGAAGATTTCTCGTTACCAATGCAGACTTGTGTTGTATGATCTCCTCTTCATGAGGTCTCTGCTCATGGAACACCACCGAATCAAGGTTCGTCTTGCAATTAGGATATTCACTCACTAGCATGTTTGTATTCATCTTGGGCATGGAGTCAAAAATTTTCTGAATTTCTTGAGATGAAGTCTTACTTTCAACATTCTCTTGAAACATGTCAACCCCAAGGGTTTGAGAATATGCCTCTAGCTTATCATTATTGATGTCAGGGATATTGGCACATGGTGAACAAGGATTTCCTTCAAACTCATTTGAACACACAGAGTCAAAGTCAGGTAAACACTTTCTCAATTCAAATTCCTACACATCTTCAACATGAACATGCCACTTAGCATCGAATTCATTAGTATTAAGATAAAATTCATTTGTGGATGCTAATCAAGGACTCTCCTCAACCAACATCAAGAAAAGACGCGCCGGTCTCATTCTCTTTGTATTGCAGAAATTTGACATCTGAGATAACCTCTTGGTCCTTTTCTTGGCAGTCCTTTGCTTCATCCAAATGCATCCCGTCATGAATTTCCCTAGGGAGCACTTGACTGATCTGCACATCTACTTGAACATCTCCCCTAAAAATTTCATTTTGGCATTTAAGTTCTTGTCCTTGACCACAAGATTCATTGGCCATCTCATCTTGAAGCATGTTATATTTTCCAATCCATCCACCACTTAAATTAGCAGTCACCTTCTTGTGTTAACCCATCAAGGTGACTTTCTTCCTCATTCATTGTCATGAAAGAATCTATGAATGCATCAATGAATCCATTCTCCACTTCCATCAAGTGCTCACTAGGTAGAGGAGTTTCATCAGTTGTTGAATCCATCTTGATGCAAGGATCAAGGCCATCAAAAGATAGGGAAGAATTAAAACTCTTCACACAGTTAGTCTCATTATTTTGGATGGACTGATTACCATCTTCATGTGTGCTAGTTGTTTCATCTTCCTCATTGAGGGGATACATACTCCAGGGATCCTCCATAAGTATTCCTTCAATAGAGATCATTTGTTTGAAATACAAGTCCATCCTTCCTAAGAAGACATGACAATCCATCTGAGAGTGTTGATTAGTTCGATGTATCCTACATCCACCTGGCCCAACAAGTTCTAATAGTTCCAGATCTCCCAGCTCTTCTAATTTCTCCCTTATTCGATTTTGCATATGGGGGATATCAATCCAGCATGAACCATGTCCATCTGTCCATCCCTCATCACCCTGATTCTCATCTTGATTAGGAGAGTTGTCCAAACTGTTGGAAGATATTGTTGATTTCTCATGACAGCACTCCCGTATTAATACCTCATCTCCTTGAAATCCATCGTTAGTACTAGAATTTTCAACAAAGCTAGATTCTATCTCGAGATTTCCATTATGCTCTAAATTTTCATCTACTTCACGCTTTTTACCAAATAAGTCATCAAAATTATATTCTGGCTCATCAGATGTTTTATCTAGAACTTTATTGTGATGTGGAGTACCTACCTCTATGATTGGATTTTGCAAGGATGAGTTCTCCCATTGGTCTTGTGTGAGACTGACCTGATACGGGGTGTTGGGGAATATAGTTCTTGGAACGGTCTTAGGAAGGTTGTAACTGCTTGGTGAGAACAATTGCACCTGGGTAGGCATGGTGGGTGAAGTGGCATAAGGTTGCAGATGATGGAAGTTTGCAAGAACAAGAGGATTATAACCCTGAGTTTGGCTATCTGAATTCCTAGTGTCACCTCTGAATTGTGCCAATAAGAGAGCTTTTTTCAATGTGTCCTGCAAGGATGTAGCTTCACCACAACATCTGACTTTGGTTGCAAATGAAGGGTTTAAACCACAATAATAATGTTCTATGAGAATATGATCATCTACAACCAAACCTAAAGATTGAACCCTTTGATACATAAACAAAAATCTATGATTAAACTGATAAATGAGTTCTAATGGTATCCTTTTCGTAGCTGAAAATTCAAACGACGGGTCTTGTGTTCGAGGATCAAACTAATCTAAGAATAAAATTTCTAACTTTGCCCATGAATAAATAGATTTTGGTGGAAGATTAACATACCATTGTCTTGCTGAACCTTGAAGTGTTTTGATAAATAATTGACAGATGACATCCTAGTGCTGAACCTGGAGAAAAGTAAGTACACGCCTATAAACTCCAACGTGTTCAAAAGCATTTTTCCCATTTTTAGGGAAAAATAAAGGAAGCCTTTCATACAGATGACCAGGGATTTAATGGACAAGTCCCGGTGTATACAAAGGGCTACCCATTGGAGCTAGGTTTCCAAGATCTAACCCACTCCAACTCACAATGATCCAAAATTACTCATAGGCCCTCCTTCTAGTGCTAGTTTCTATTGACGTGTGTCTTGGCACAACAACATGCAAGAAGAATATTGCTACTCTGCTTCTCCTAAAAGAGAAAGACAACAGATGGATGTCGTAGCTCCCAAGGTCTTTGTAGTTGGGTCTCAATTGTGCTGATGTTACTCAGTGGTCAATGCAACAATAATATTCAAGGGGCCTTCTGGTGTTGAGCTTTTGGATTGTTTTGGGGGTAAGCATAAATTTAAATCTACTCTAATCGAGGTTTTTTTAAAGAAATAGAAAAAGATAGATCAGGGATTTGGAACAGAAAAGAATGACACTTCATCTGAATTAACCAGACCTGTCACCTTCCAAGGAATTCCTAACTAAAACTGCAGAAAAAAATTAACTTGTGACTAACACACAGTTTCATTCATTCATAGTGTTGATTTCAACAAAAAATTGAAAGTCAACATTTAAACAAAACATAAAATAAAACTCATTCCTTGAAAGCTTCTCAAATCAGATGATCAACTCAAGACAAACACCATTCAGGAACACAACATGAAGTATATTTTAATCTGGTTGCTTCTACTGTCAGTGAAATAGATAAGCAACATTTACAAAGCTGGCACAATCACCAGTGTACAGAAAATATGTGGCTCCAAATTGTTTCCATTTACACTAAGAAAACTGAAAGATACATTAGTCTTCTACTGAATCTAACTCCTAGCTACTAGTTCTACTCCTACTTTCTAACTCTACTAGGTTTAAAAGTTCTCTAACACTAGAAGTTCTAACCTTTACAAAGAGGAAAGAATGCCTTATATACAGAATGTAACAACAAGAATGTGTTGCCCCCTACCTTAGGGTTTACAAAATATCTCTCTTCAAGAGAGTCGACTCTTAGATCTTTTGAAAAGAGTCAATTGTGCATTCAATGTGAATCCTCGTTGTCCATGCTGATGAAATTTTTTTGGGAAAGATCTGTAGATCTTTTGCTACTGCAGCATTAACTCTTCTTTCTCTATGTCCATACTAAAAATCCTCCACAGAGTTGCCTTGAATGCTCCAAAGTATCACCATTAATATTGATCTATCTCTGTAACAACAGTTACTACAACTATCCCTCTGAGTCATAGTTTCTTCATTCTTCTTGGCCTCCTTCATGTTCTAGACTTCTCTGTCCATTGATCATTTTCTGGAAGCATCATTGAGCCTCCCTGTAGATCTTTGCACTGTCCGAGAAAATCCATCGTCATCTATTCTCAAAAGGAGTCCATCTAGTTTGCATTATGTCGACCCTCTTTCAAGGTGGTAGTCAATTGGTCAATGGCCAACAGGTTATTCCTTTAGCCTTTTAGGTTATTCCTTTAGCCTTTTCTGGTTGGATGATCACACGCCATGCAAGATTCCTGAGCAATCAAAGGTGATCCATATTGAATTGCATGTCGGTGAGACACCCATCGTGTCTCCCTGATGTGATTATATCTCTTCACAGCTATCGGCGTAGTGTGGATCAATCGATGAGACTCTTTGGTGAGCTTCAAAAGTCATATCAAGCTCACAAAAACCATCGGCAAGACAGTCACTAGTTGGTGGGACCTCATGGTGAAGTCTTCTTCTCTCGGTGAGTCCATTCCATTATCGGCCAGACTCCTTACTGTCGGCGAGACCTCTTGTTGATCTCTCCTTTTTCTCCCCGAGCTCACTTGATTTCATCACCAAGACATTCGCAGGTCGCCGAGACTTCTTAGCAAGCTCAAATTTCTACACCGATGTCGCTTTACTTCGCTGAGATTTCTCCCGATCGGCAAGACCCTTGGTGAATTAAAAAAAACTACACCGAGGGCATAATCCCTTCGGCAAGACCAATGGCCATCGGCAAGACATCTCACCGAGATACATTTCATTTTAGCTAGACTTTGTCTCCTCGGCATGACATCACACTGAATCCGCTTAGTCTCTGGTGGGCTCCTTCATGTTGGTGAGACTTCCTTTTTTCGCTCAGAGCTCACACCGAGGTCCTCTCTTTCGCCGAGTTGTTCACTGGTCTGTAGGACATCCTGAGGTCGGGGAGACATCATAGTGACCCTTTTTTTTTTCTCCTCGAGCCCATTCTGTATCGGCAAGACCTTTCACCGAATTCATTTCCTTTCGTGGGACCTCCCTTCATCTCGGCATGACTTTCCGTGCTCGGGAGACCTCTCAGTGACGCTGCCTTCCTTCACCGCGACCATTCCTCTATCCCCCAGACTAGGGATAATCAGCGAGACATCTCTATCGGCGAGACTTGTTTCCGAAGCCACTCCATTTCGCCGATACCGCTCTACTTCAACAAGAGTTCACCCCGTCGGTGAGACATCTTGCCGAGCTCACTTTTCTCTCGGTGAGCTTCCTCCATGTTGCTGAGACTTCCTTCTATCGGTGAGACTTTACACCGACCGAGGCTTCCTTTCATTGAGTGCAAACTTTCTCCGAGCTCCTCCTACCTTTTCAGTGAGACATACGCTAATCAGCCAGACCTTCTACCGAAGGAAAAAAATTATCACCGAGACATGACTTGTTGGGAAGACCTCCCAGTGAGGGCATTATCTTTTGGCGGTCCTATTTCATTTCGGCGAGACCTTTTGCCGAAGACATCCCATTTTTCTTTGTCAGCGAGACTGGATGCATTTTCTGAGACTTCATGGAGAAGAAAAAATCTCCTGCTGATGTATGGATCCCACTGCCACCGGTCGGTGAGACATAAAGATCTCGCTAAGACCTTTCTCTGAAGGAGATTCTTATGCCGATTTTAAACTCTTGGTCATCGGGAAAATGGCTGATGTCCTACCGATGGGAATCTGCATGTGAACTCAGATCGTCATGACCTCCCTGAGGTCTTCCCATTAGGCAACACAGATGCTTATCGACAGAATGCACTGGTAATCGACAAGACATCTGCAAGGTCTTTCTGACTTTCTTCTTCAAGGAAAATTATGACCAACTGGACTGAGGAAAGCATTCCAACTAAGCCCTGTTGGAAAATATCATCATGTGTGCAATGTAATCCTACAAAAGAAAGGTCCGCATTAGTCCCAAAGCATATGAAACAAATTAAAATAAACTATTATGTTTGTTATGATTATTTCATTCAATTTTTAGCAAGAAGAAAACCAACTCAAGTTGAGACAGAACTAGAATTAAATCAGATAGATCAAAAGTTAAAATTAAGAGGAAAACAAAAGAATTCCAAAGATCAAAACGAACAACTAAAAGGGAAAGAAGACAAAAGAAAAAGGGGGGACATTTTTTGTTCCAGAACAAAATGGGGTGGTTATGTAAGGCATAACAATATTGTTTTCATATCACTAGGATGCTATCCAATGAAGAAAAATTGCATGAAGAGTGCCAAAAGGGGGCTTCTCCCATCAAGAAAGGAGATTTATAAATGGTTGCAAGTGGGTTACTAAAAGTAGAAGATGAAAGGAAATGAGACATTGCTGACTGTGGAGTCAAATACAATGAGGATTGAGTGGGTACACTATGAAACAACATTGTTCATGAGGGTATTTTGCAAAGCTTAAGTTTTTTTTGTACTTTGATGCCACAAATGTGAAAAAAAATCCTATTGCGTAGTTCTCTGTCCCAAATAGAGTAAAAAATTATGGTGGAAGCAATATAGTAATGCATTTTTCTTAAGCATTCAAGTGCTTATAGGAGTATCACAATGAATGAGTAAAGTTTGACATAGAATGAAGTAAACACATCAATAAGGAATTCATTTGAAGGTAGACAAGTGTATGGCAGCCATGTCTAGAAGTAAAATGAGAAAGTTTATGTTCATAAAGATAAGTTTCACTGTACTATGCATTTCAACTAAGAATGCAAAATAAATAATTATTAACAGTATACACATCAAGTTGAATAAACACAAGAAACTTGTATAATACATAAATAATCCTTGAGTTAAGTGGAATTTGTATCATGAAAACAAATAGGTAAATCTACAGCTATAGATAAAGTCATGCTATTTTTCTACGACAGTGAACCATCCTACTTTCTCTTTTAAGAGAAAAATCACATGGGTACATTAAGAGGCCTCCAATGTAGGAAAATGGTGGTGTTTTGAGCTCAAATAGAGGTGGTAAGTGAGCCTAACTAGACTCTCATGGCTGCGGCCTGAGAGAAAAATTTCTCTTACAAATGAAGATACCTCATTTAGGGTATTATGTAGGATACAGAAAGAAAGTAACTATGACTCGAATTCATGTCGATAGTGGAGCTACATGAATGAATTTAATGGGTTTGTATACCCTGAAATGAGATGACAAGTACATACACATGTTCAGTGGAAAACATGAGAAAATAGAAATACATAAAAACTCTAGCCAAAGCTCTCATGGCTGCGGTCTGAGGGAGTGTCTCCCTTCAAGAACCAAACATATGTTTAGGGTTTTTTCATTAAAATGTATGCATGGTGATAAATATCATGGGTCAAGCCCTTAACAACAAAGAGTTTTTCAAACATTGGAGAAATTAAAGCTATAGGTTGTAGCCATGAGGGATTTTGAAAAACCTAGAAAATGGAAAACTTCCACTCAATTTTTTTTTTATTTGACAAAAAAATCATCTACATATCATGGGATGAGCCCTATAAAAATCATTCAAATAGAAGAGGATAATATATAGTGGGGTTGTGGCCTGTGCAATGGCCTTCAAAAAATTTCCTCATAGAATTGATCTATTTTTTCAAAGAAAGCTTGAATGAAGCTTTATTTAAGAGGGAAATGCCATTAAGAGATGGAAGACAAAGCTTACCTTCAATTTTCTATTGAAGAGGGCGATGGGAAGCCACAGTCAAAGCCTCACAGTTGGCTCAAACAAAACTCCATAGTCAGCCATAAAATGGTGAAAGCATTGATGCCACATAACAACACAAAAGATGCATAAAAAACCATGATAGCCCTGACCTCTAAGGCCATATGTTTTCATCAAATGAAGCCAACAAGATAACAAAATAATCAATACTTACCACTAGATGAGGAGGGCTGAATACATTCAATATTCGAAGGAGAAAGAGATCTAATGGAGGCACAAAAAGAAACCCTAGTCTCTCCATGGTGGTGCACAAGCAAGGTTCTATTCTTCTCCAAAAGTTCGGTGATGCAAATGGATAGCAAGTGAAATTAATGGAGGCCTTTTATGTGTTAGTTTTTTCACCTTATAATTGACCTATGTGATTTTATCACATTAATTTTATTTTTCAATGTGTTGCCTTGTTGATATTTCATGTGCCTAGGCTGATAAGCCTATGACTTATATTTTTCCTTTTGATTTTTATAGAAAATAAAACTCATGATATGCATATGATCCCTTGTAGGGTAGTGTAACTAAGGGAAAAATATAGGTTAGTACATTAGAGCATAAATAAATCAAAACCCAAAGTAAATAATGAAGCACAAAGGAGGAAAAACATTAAAACAAAGAGAGATATCACCTTGAGTCTTCAACCTCCATGATTGACCTCCATTACACCTTCTCTATTTACTACAATATGTCATTTTCCCTCATATTTTTATGAGAAATATGTGACAATGCCAAGACCATAGAAAAATGTTAGAAGATTTGATATGAAATGCAATACTATGCAACTAGTAAGCAACTTATGACTAAGATATGCCAAATGCCAAGAGATGTAAAGTATGCCTAAGACAAGATTGTAAGAGCTAGGATGATATGATTGCAAGATGCTTTAGAGAGATGTCAAATGAGATCAAAATTGCCATTTTATAGAAAATGCAATTTTGAATGAATGTCCAAGATTGAAGATTGACAAGTGCCCTAGAATCAATGGACAAGATTTAATATGACAACCCACAATTAGGGTTAGGAAAACATTAGGTCAAATTTGAAAGGAATGGACAATATTTTCCTTCTAGAAGATCAAATGAAGGGAAAAGATTGCATGTGACAAAGAGATAAGAATGGCATCTAGAAAAAGAGAGAGCTGGAAAATCAAATAATATTGAAAATTACTTGATTTATGGAGGGAAAAGGCTATTTTGAATTTAAAAATTAATTCAATTCAAAAGGTGGGGTCACACCATAGTAAATAATTATTTGAATTATTTACTAAAAGAGGAAAATTAGAAAGTGGGACCATTTTAAATAAATAATTTGATTTAAAATAGGGAAAATGCCAAGGTGGAAAATAATTAAATAAATTAAAGAATTTATTTAATTATGAGAAGACTTTAGAAATTAATGATGTATTTAAATTTATTTATTTAAATAATCAAGAGGAATTAGTGGACAAAGATAATTAAATAAATAAAGGAATTTATATTATGGAGAGACATTAGACAATTAGTGATGTATTTGAATAAATAAATAAAATTTATTTATTTAAATAATCAAGAAGAATAAAAATATGACTTAATTGAATAATTAAAAAATATTTAATTAATAGTTGAAAGTGGACCAAAGGACATAATTAAATATTTTGATTATGCCAAGAAGAAATATGGTGACAATAGAGCTTGCAGGCCTAGGTCATTTTTATGTGTCTACATTTTTCCCCTCTTTGTCGTAATGCAACCTATCACATTGTGACAAAGAAAATTAGTCAGAAACATGCCCTAGTGAAGGTACGAAGTATCTATGCCCCCAAGAAATTTTTTCAAAATTTGGCTTGGTAACAAAATTTTTTGGAAAGTGTCCTAACAAGCTAATTTGATGACTAGAAAAAGCAATGGTGCAAGTGATTTTGGATTTGGACATGTTTAAAGCAATCAAAAGGCCAGTCAAATTTGGTCAAAAGAGCTTCTAGTAATAAAAATGTTGAAAAATCCCACCTTAACCCTATAAATAGGTTGAAAATGGGTAAAAGTCAATTCATTTTCACTTTCACACTTGCAAATTTGGAGAGCTCAAAGCTAGCAGACTACATGCGAAGATGGCGATACTTGTCCCAGAGCATTGCAGTTACATTGTTAGGACCTTTCAATGGCTAGAGGGAACGAACCTAGTGGTATGTACCTTGTACCCACTTTTTACTTCTATCATTTTTTTGTGCATTTTTAGAGTTTTAGGGTAGTTAAATGAATGCGCTGCGACACATATGTGTTTGCATAAGTTGCATTCGTGGTTGTGTTCAACGCATTTAATGTGTCACAATGCAAACACAAAGGGAACGTTATGTTTTCAATTTAGTGCAATGCATTTTCCAAATGTCATGACGCATTCACCATCTTGCAGCACAAATGATAAGTATAGTGACGCCTTCGCAAGATTGCAATGCATACGTGAAGCCGAGTGATGCATTTGATTTGACAATAACACATTTGATTATGGAGTGATGCAACCAATTGAAGATGACACATTTGTGATTCCAAATGACACAAGTGCCATAGTGCGACGTAAATTCTATACAAAATGATGCAAATTCCAAACCATGACAAATGAAGTCAGTGCAACACATTTGAATTTGACCAAGGTTGACAAGGGTTGACTTAGCTTTAGACTCATTTTTTCTTATGTTTAGTTAGATAGATGGTAGTTTTGATTTTCAAGAATGTGCTAACTCTTGTTTTTGCATGTGTAGAAACGATTACCATTGATCTACACTTGAGAGTTCAGACCTTCTATTTATGTGTTTTGAGACTAGCTGACAGATAGGAAACAATGACAATTGATGTGATTGGGTTTGTACTAAATCACCTATATGCCCATTATCCAGGCTAATAGGGGACTACTAACAACACTAGTTGAGAGATGGCATTCAAAGGCTTGTTCCTTCCACTTGTCAGCGAGAGAAAGGCTATGATTACATTGGAGGATGTGTATCAAATTTTATGCATTCTGATAAGAGGAGCATGAGTGGTGCATGATCCACAGTGAGGCATGTAGGCCATGATAGAGTTATATGAGGTAGATGATGGCACGAGCCTTGGTGTCGATGGGTACACTATTTGGTGGGAGTACCTTGCAGAGAACTACCCATAGTGGGACACCATGCTATGTACTTTGATTATCAGGGTCTTGATTCTAGATCATCAGGGACATGGATTCCCTATTGAGTGGGGCAATATGCTAGTCTGGATGTAGTGGGATAGAGTAATTTTAACATGGGGGAAAGTTTGCTAGGTATGCGATATCACCAGTTGTACGAGGTGGCATACAGGGGTGGGAGCAGTATTAGTTGTGGCACAAATTTATTGATGATCTAGCCTTGGGAGCACATTCCAATTTTTTTTCCACCTATTTAGAGGCCTTAGCTAGCCAATGGGATGCCTTATGTATATCTATATGTAGGAGCATTATAGCAGACCGGGGTAAGAGAGATAGGCTTTTGGAAACACATGATAGATACAATGGTTGCATTCACCTGGAGGTCATACAAGGATTGTGCATAGTGGGTAGATGAGGGTGATCACTTGCCATTTTTTCAACAATTTTGGTATTTGATTGGTCACACTATACAGTCCTAGCTAATTATAGATATGTACCTGCCCCAATGGGTTCTTTGATAGTTTAGTGAGAAGCAGGGTGTGCCCATGGGGACATTAGAGTATGTGAGGAAATTTTTCAGAGCTTGCATGGAGTTTCATTATATCAGTGCCATTTTCCAAGCAACAAAATGATGGATTGGTAGCACAGCCATGGGGATGGATCAGCGAGCCTACAGATCTTATGACAACTATAGATTATGAATTGTTGATGCAGATACATAGGTTGATTCCCTTGACAGTTCCTGATGCACCAACACTTGTTGACCATAGATCTGTTATACCGTGAGTGCAACGAGGAGTATGAAGAGGCAGGTGGAGAGGTAGAGATGGAGGCCAAGGAGATGGAGGGAGAGGAGATGGAGGGAGAGGTGGTGAAGATGATAGGGGATATGAAGGATATGGTGGAGGTGACATGGGGAGGGGGAGAGGAGGAGATAGAGGGAGACATTTCAGGAGAGTGAGCTAGTGTGTGGAGAGGGTGGCCTTAGATGCTCACCCCAAGGTCTTGGAGGAGGAGGAGAGAGATGAGGGGAGACAGGTGGAGGGGAGATAGGAGGAGGAGGTCAAACAAGAGGGGAGACAAGAGGAGGGGAGAAAGGAGGAGGAGGGGATGCATGAGGTGCATGTAGTGGAGGAGGCTCTTGATGTCAGAGGAGGAGAGAAGGAAGTCATTAGGGGTGAGGAGGAGCCAGATATTGGGGATGAGATGGATGAGGTGGAGAGGAAGCTCCAAGAGAGGATGATAGATGGAGATCTAGATATGTCCATTGTTCCTCCATTACCATGGGATGTTACAGTAGATCAGAGGCTAGCGGACATGCAGAGGTAACTAAACGAGGCCACCACAGAGATCTGATCCCTACAGGTAGAGCTTGAGGTGATTGGGTTGAGAGGGATCAGGTAGAGATCTCACAATGAGAGATGAAGAGATAGTGCAGATTTTTTGCATAGCTATGCATAGGGCTAGTTACATATGTGGCTAGAGAGCTTGCTAGGATCAACGCGAGCAGAGGATAGTACAGGATGGTATATGAGCACATAATGCTGGCTGATCAAAGATAGCCTGAATTATCAAGATCATCTAGCAAGATAGGGATAGGTTTAGGTAGCAGTCACATTCATAGCATCCGTAGCTAGAGCAGTGTGGATGTCTCTACTTCCTTAAGGCAGACATCAGGTAACAGGTCCCATCACTCCCATAGGCATTGTTTAGATCACAGGTCTAGTCAGTTAGATGGATCATTTGGGTCAAGGAACAAATTAGCGCATAGTCAGCCACCAGTGACAAATCCATCTGCCTCATAGACACACGCTGCCATAGCCTCACAACTGCATGTCACTGTAGAGATGATGCCATCAATATCAGCTCCATCAGCCTCACAAACACAGGGTGCCACATCCTCACATGTTATGTTACTGCCAGTTATAGGTCATCAATCACCACACTCTTCTCCATGAGGGGATGAGGAGAGAACTTCCTAGGAAATTTGACACTGTTCCCTTATTGTCATGTTTCAAAGATTCATGTTATGACACTTTATATGTTGACTATCAAGCCTACGAGCTCTATTTTGGGATATCTTGTGGCTTTATCCTATGACATTGGTTTTTGAGATTATATATGTGATGCAGTTTTGATGCGACCTATATGCTTTATGTTATTTAATGATGCATTATGTGATGATGATGTTTACGCCTATGTGATGATGTAGTTATGATGAATATATGATGCCTATGTGATGTGATTCATGTGTATTTATGATTCCTATGATGATTTCCTTTTATATGCTATGCCATGTATGACAGTTACTTGTGATGAGATACCATGTTATGATGGTTATGTATGTTTATATTCCATGATGATGTTATTTTCTAACAACAATTATATGGATGTGTATTGTAGGATTGTAATGGATGCCATTTTTATGATTATATATGTGTTAATGCATGACTATATGGTGATGTATGGATAATACAATATGTGATATCATATATGTGTTTTAATGATATGGATGATGTATGTACTTACATGTTATGTGAATAAGTAAAAACCTAATGCAATGCCTATATGATCATGTATGCACTTATGTTTTTCTATGTCACAAGATATCATCATGAGACAGACAAGACGATACAACAAGATAGAAGGAGATGAATGTTAGCATGAAAACCAAATCCTTCAACATGTTACGATAGGACTTAATAATTATTACTCTTAATCATCAGTGGCATATTATTGTAATGGCCAACAAAAACCATGATATGACTTAGATCAAGGTGTGGAAGGTCGTACCATCAGATGAGACATGCAGTTGTAGAAAATGATGATTATGACTCATACTAAGAGTGTAATTTCCCCAGTCTTTTTATCACAACTAACCACGAGCATAAAAAGACAAGAAAGACAATAAAAAAAAGTCATGAAATGTCGTTTCTCCTCTAAATCCTATTTCCAAGACATCCTCGAGGAACTAGCAACATGACTACTTGAAAGAGACAAGACAAGCCAATCATCATGATACATCACTGCTTCTCTAAATCTTGTTGTCAGGACATCGTTGAGAAACTAGTAACATGATAAAAGATTCAAAGACAAATGCCAAGATAATGCTTGCCAAGTGTTTTCCAAGTGCGACGTGTGTTTGAATGTCGAGTGTTTTGATGTCGAGATGCTAGGTTTGATGGTGTCAAATGCCAAAGTTGTTAGGTTTGACGATGTCAAGGTGTCGAATGCCAAAGCTTTTTCAAATTCAGGAAAAACACATCTTGAATAATGTCAATGTTGAGAGGATCGATCCTCAAATGTCAAAAGGATCCCTTAAAATGCCAAATGACGGTGACGATTCTTAGGAAGGACACATTCTAATGCAAAAAGAAATGGCAAGGGTCATTCTTCAGAAGGACACATCTAAAGAATAACCAAGAATTGATAGTCTGATTGGTTTTAACTAAGTTTGACTAAAGTTGACTGAATTTAACTTTTGTTTACAGAGTTGACCAATATTGATAGGACTGACTACATGTCGATGTTGACATGCTAATGAGATTGACATGGGGATTAAGTGATTGTTGTAGTTTTCTTTGAGGATTTTTTAAGTTTTGGAATGACTTGTTTGATTTGAAGACATTTGACATGTGTGCCAATGTAGTGCCATGATCCCTAATGGAATGACATAGTGTAACCTTGGGGGCTCATCGACAGATGGCCTTTCCTATGTCATACACTCAGAGACCTCATAGTTCGACATGACCAGTGACCTTTTCATAATGAAAAAAGATTGAATCATGATTTTATTTTGACAAAACTAAAAGGACTGACCTAATCTCTTAGGGGCTCATCGATGAGCCTTGCCTATGTAGCAAATGCATAGAGACAACATAGTTCGACATGACCAATGACCCTATCATAATGACAAAAGATTGAATCATGATTTTATTTTGAAAAACCTAAAAGGAATGACCTAATGTCTTAGGGGCTCATTGATGAGCCTTTCCTATATAGAAAATGTGCAAAGACAATGTAGTTTGACAGGACAATTGAGCCTGTCATAATGACAAAAGGTTGAATCATGATTTTATTTTGACAAACCTAAAAGGACTAACCTAATGTCTTGGGGGTTCATCGATGAGCCTTGCCTACATAGCAAATGCACAGAGACAATGTAGTTCGGCAAATGACATGACTGACTCGACAATATATGACTCCTTTTTTTTTGTTTTTGAGATATTTTGATTTTTTTGTATTTCTTGAGGACGTTTTTCAAATTTTAAGTCATTTTTAGGACATTTTTTGATTTTTAGGGCTTCTTTCAGGAAATTTTATGATTTTTAGGTCTTTTTTTAGGACATATTTCAATTTTTAGGGTTTTTTTCAAGACATTTTATTATTTTATTGTCTTTTCTTAGGACATTTTTTTTAATTTTTAGGGATTTTTTCAGAACATTTTATGATTTTTTTGTCCTTTTTTTAGGGACATTTTTCAAACTTTAGGGCCTTTTTTAGGACATTTTATGATTTTTTTAAGGAAATTTTAAGAGTGATAGGACCATATGCGATACCTATTATAGGAAAATGATAAAATTATGCCCCCAACTAGATCCCAAAGTAGCCAAGTTTAAAGAATGTAGAAAGGACATGCTTGGGAAGATAGAGGACGGTATGCAAGACTTGATGTCAACCATTGTCAGCCATGAAAGAAATGACAAGGTTTCGCGAGGGGGTGTCATGGGGTATCATGGTGTCAAAAAAGTGGTTGATTATTATGGGCCAAGGTAGATAGAGTGACACTAGATGGCAAAGAAAAACTGACTATGTATGGTGGTTGTTTGTGAGGTTTTCACCATGGTACTTATCCAAAGCACCTATTTACTAGGTTTTCACTATTGGACAAATTATTTATCTTTACTATTTTTGTCATTTTTCTTTTTTTTTTTGGTGTCACCAAGACACCTGTTTGCCAAGTTTTCATCAGGGTGATGATTTTTATATTTTTCAATTTTTTTTTGTATTTTTATGGTTTTCGGCTAGAATTTCTAATGCTATGCATAGAACTTTTGAAGATGTAGACTGTTGATAGGCTCTGTCAGTTGTTCACCATCTATAGTGGCTAGCTGATATGCTCTAGAACCAAAAGAGGACATGATAATGTAAGGACCCAGCCAAATTGGCTCGAACTTGACAGGTTTTTCTTTGTCAGATTAATTTTTGGGATTTTTTATTAGGACCAAGTCGCCAATGCCAAAATTTCTAACCATGAATCTTTTGTTATAAGTTCTACAACAGACAATTTTGATATGCTTCTAAATGATTCAAGGAATTGTGTCTGCGTTCTTCTAACATTTACTATTCATGTAGTCGTGAGTGTTAATACTCCTGTCATCAATTAGACCCTTCAGGGAGACTTGCAAAGAGGGAATTTCAACCTCAATGGGAAGGATGCCTTCAACTCCATTGACTAAGGAAAATGGGGTGGCTCCTATAGGCATGCGAATTCTAGTGTGATAAGCCCATAGAGTAGGGTTAAGTTCAATGTGCCAGTCATGGCCAACGTCATTGATTGTCTTCTTAAGAATTTTGATGATAGTTTTATTGGATGCCCCAGCTTGACCATTTCCTTGTGGGTAATATGGTGTGGAAAAATGATGTTGGATATGGAAACATTCACATAACTCATGAACGTCTTAATTTTTGAATGGAGGCTTGTTGTTTGTGATGATGGACTACAGTACACCATACCGACAGATGATGTAGTTGAGGATAAATTTGGAAATTTCTTTTCGAGTTATGTATGTAAGGGGGATGGCTTCAATCCACTTAGTGAAATACTCAGTGGCGGTGATAATGAATTTGTGGCCATTAGAAGAGGTAGGATGGATTTTTCCCATGAGATCAAGTCCCCACTATGCAAAGGGCCACAAAGAAGTAATTGGATGAAGTTCCCATGCTAGTGCATGAATCGAATCACTATGTATCTTACATTGGTGACATGCCCTGAAAAAATCAAGTGCATCCTTTTCAATAGTCATCCAGTAATACCCAAGTCTTGTGATCTTCTTTGCTAAAGTAGGACCACTCTAATGAGATCTGCATATACCCTCATGTACCTCACATAAGGTTGTTCATGCTTCATTAGTGTTGAGACATCGAAGAAGGGTATTATCAAATCTATAGTGGTATAGGTTGTCACTAATGATGGTGTATCAGGCAGCTTTACAGATAAAGGAATTCCATTGGTTATTGGATAGGTTAGGGGGAAGGGTTTGGGACTAGAGGTTGTCGTATATGTCTTGATACCATGGAGAATTAGGACCAATTATCTTGTAAACCATCTTTGACTCTGTTATGTCATATAGAGGGACCAAAAGTTGTTCCACCACAAATTCAAACTAAGGCACGTTGCTTGGAATGTCTAAAAGAGAGCCAATTGTAGCCATTGTGTCCATAGCCTTGTTGTGTGTCCTTGGAACTTTCTCAAAAGTCAGCATGTGAAAATATGTCTAAAATTTTTCAACCATCCATTTGTAAGGAATTAATTTCTTGTCCTTGGTGTCATATTTATTGTTGACCTAGTTAATGACCAACTAAGAATCTCCATAAACATGAACTGTCTTAATTTTCCATTTTATGGTCATTTAGAGTCCTATGAGAAGTGCCTCATATTTTGCAACATTATTTGTACATGGAAAAGTGATGCATAATGACTTTGGAATAGAATCTCCTTGCGGTGTGATAAACAATATTCTTGCTTCCGAGCCATGATTACTATGGGACTCGTCAAAGTAAAGTTTCGAAGGTGATTTAGGTTCTATATGAAATATGAACTCATCAGGAAAGTCTGTCACCCTAGGGTGATTTCCTTGTATAGGTGCATCTGCCAATTGATCTATTATCACTTGTCCCTCTATAGCCTTTCGTTCCACATGTTGAATGCCGTACTCACTCAAAATTATGACCCACTTTTCCAAACGACCTGTCAATGTTGTGCAACTTAGGAGATATTTCAAGGGATCAATATTTACTACCATTTGTGTCTTGTGATTCAAGATGTAGTGTCTTAGCTTCTAGGAAGTGAAGACAACTACTAGACAGGAACGTTCAATGGATATATAGTTCAACTCATATCCGACTAATTTCTAACTAATATAGTATATGGCCCTTTCCTTCTCATAAAGTTATTTTGCACCAATAATGCCTAAAGCATTGAGGTTGTTGCAGAGATGTATAAGATAAAAGGTTTTCCTTCAATAGGTGGCATTAAAATAGGTGGTGACAATAGGTAATCCTTTATTTTTTGGAAGGTCTCTTGACATCTATCTGTCCACAAAAAGGGTATGCCTTTGCACAAAAGATACTAAAATGGTTGAAATTTGTCGGTCAATTGTGCTATGAAGTGTCAGATAGATTGTAACTTGCCTTGCAATATCCTGAATTCACTTATTCCTTTTGGTGGAGTCATGTCTAATATGGCTTTCAATTTGGCAGGATCGACCTCAATACCTCTCTGAGAAACTCTGTATCCGAAATTTTTTCCTGATATCACACCAAAGTAGCATTTCTTGGGATTCAAGTGGACTTTGTATTCTTCTAGTCTCTTGAAGATTTTGTCTAACACATTCAAATGATCTTTTTCATGTCATGGATTTTTCCAAAAGGTCATCCACATAATCTTCCATTATCTTGTGCATCATGTCATGGAATATCATTTTCATAGATATCTAATAAGTGGCGTTTACATTCTTGAGACCAAAAGGAATGACATTCGAATAGTATGTACCCCAAGGACATGTAAATGCCATTTTATGCCGATCTTCAGGGGTAATAAAAATTTGGTTATAATCCAAGAAACCATCCATAAGGGATAGCATCTTGTGTCTTGCTATAAGGTCAACTATGATGTCTATATTTGGTAATGAAAATTCATCCTTTGGACATGCTTTATTCAGGTCCCAAAAATTTGTACAGATGCAGATATGACCATTTGGATTTGTGACTGGTACAAGATTGGATATCCACTCAGTATAGTCTATAGACTATATGAATCCCACATCCAAAAATTTCTTAAGTTCTTCTTTGACTAACAAGGTGATTTGTGGATGCATTTTTTGTAGCTTTTGTTTTATTTCCTTGGCATTTTGAAGTAGTAGAAAATGGTGTAATAAAAACTCTGGATCCAACCCAAGCATATTGGCAGAGGACCACACAAAATTAATATTATGCTCTGAATTTTTATTGTGGTATTTAGGTTTCTCTTCTTTTGCCAAGGATGCTGCAAATAGGACAATTTTGGGATCTTCTATTGTAGATATGTTGACTTCCATGGTGTCCTCTATGATAATTTCAAATCTCTCTTGAGTCATGGGAAGAAAGTCCAGTCATCCATCTTTGGGCACCTCATTGAGTTTTTCACCCTCATATACGTCCTTTCTTTTTACTTTTTTATCGTTAGAAGGTGCCTTTCAATTTTTTCCTAAAGATGTGTCATTTTTTGTTTTGTTTTTTATTTTTCATTTTGCAACTAGAGGATGGAGTAGTCTCCCTAAAGTAAACTACACAATCTAGGTCTATCACAAATGTAGCCTTGTGATCTCCACTTGGTATGCCCTCACGTAGTCCCATGAATTCTGCAATGGACTCATCATTCTAAAATATATCCATAATTGGTAGGCCTTATTGATCCCAATCAATTAGTTGCAAGCAGACTTAGGAGATACCATCATCAATATTAGTAAATGGTGGGGATGATGGAGATAGCATGCAAATGGATTCAGAAAGGGTAAAGATGAAATTGTCATCATCCAACTCCCAATCAGATTCTATCCAATATTCTCCTTCACTTGATTCATACTCATTGTCAAAATAAGGGACAAAAGGACTGACATTGGGCTCGGTAGTGTCATTTAGTGAATTAGATGAATCCAAATGAGGGTCACTATTGTCAAATTGTTGGACAAATATGTCGAGATTATGGTCAATAGGATTAGAAGATGATTCAAAAATTTTGTTGTTCCTTGGAGAAAAGAGTCTATACTAGTCTTTTGGTTTCTTTGGGATCTTAGGATTGTCATTATTTTATACTGGGTCAATCTTAAGCATTTTCCAAAATATTTCTTTGGAAGTAAGTTCTCTAGGTTCAAGGAACAACTCATCAAGGAAACAGTCACTTAGGGATAGTTGGGAGCCAAATTCCCATTCATGGGAGTTGTTTTTGGTAAGGGATTCCTCAATAGTCTTGAAACTTTCTGAAGCATTCACACTCTCACTCAAAAGTACAATGATACGTCAATCATCATTTTTGGGTAGCCCATACCCTAACCCAAGAAGTTTTGGTCTTCGCGGAGGAATTATAGGTTCTCACATTCCAGTCTTATTTTTTCCAAGGGAATTAATTCCATCGTAGCCTTTTCCCTTCATTATATAATAATCTTTCCCATATATCTAAACCAGTAATGGGGATTAATTTTCTGGGTCCTTATAAATCCATGTTGATATATCCTTGATGTCTTATTTGCTCATTTCACCCCATTTTATAAAAATGCATGATGGAGGAACTTTGAAAATTTCCTTAGGTTCCATTCTAAAATAGGGTTGACCATTGACCTTAGGAGACTTGGGTATTTTGGTGATGTAGTAGGTGGCACACTTAGTTTAAATTCCCCACAACCTAGGTCCTAGATCTTGACACTGGGATCAAACTTAGGAGCAGAGGAGGATAATGGTGTGGTGGAAGATGTGGAACGAGTGGATGTGGATGACAAGGAAAGTGTGGATAGGTCAATGAATTCAGAAGAAGAGGAACTTGGAGCTTCTCAGTTGATGGGAACTTTATGTTCTGAAATACCCCTTAGATTGGTGCAATACTGAAAGGGATCGGGGTCTCCATATATGGTGATTTTTGTGTCGTCAAAGGGAAACTTCAGGTATTGGTGGTAGGTAGATGGAATGACTTTGAGGGAATGAATCCAAGGTCAGCCAAGCAAGATGTTATAAGGTAATTCAAGATCTAGGACTTGGAAAGTTGTATCTACAATGACTGGCCCAACTCTAATAGGAAGAGTGATAACAACTCGAGAGGAATGTTCTTCATCATCATATTCCTTTATAGCTGTGCTCTTTGTAGTATCTACACAAGCATCAAAAAAGCCTAGAGCCTTAACTAGTTTTAAGGAGCATATGTTCAGTCCTGCTCCACCATCTACTAAAAATCATCTGGCCTTATGCTTATGGATAAAGAATTCAATGTGTAATTTGTCATTATGATTGGACTTTGGTGACGAATAATATTGATCTGAAAATGTTACATGATGGGGGGTAGTGAGGTATCCTACCATGGCTTCAAATTGGTTGACATCAATGTCTTGAGGGACAGAGGACTCTTGTAAGGTTTTTTCAAGTATAGCCTTATGCATGGGAGAAATGTGTAGCAACTCAAGTATGGAAATTTGCATAGGGGTTTTTCCTAGTTGATCAATGAGGTTAAATTGTCCCTTAGGTTGTGATTGTTTGGTAGATGGACTTAATTGTGATTTATTAGTAGATGGACCATGTATTATAATTTTTGGCTATCGAGGGGGAGGAGGACCAACTATGGTGACCTTGCCACCATGGGTAGTGACATTTTATTTAGGTTCTCTTTTGATAGTGATGGTATTGACATATTCATTGTCAGTTTAGACATGGTTGATAATAGTTCCACTTGAATAGTTGAATGTGGTGTGGGTATAGTTGGCATGATTATTATTTGTCTTGGGACCTAATGTTGAGGGATTATTTGAACCATGGTCCTACAATGGGTTCTTGTGAATAGTATGGTATGTGTTTGATGTAAATTGTGGCCCACCCAATTCAATTGTGTGATTTTCAATGAGATCTTGTACAATATTTCTTAGTTGTCAACAAGAGGAGGTCTTATGCCCTTTAGCCTAGTGGTAATCACAAAAGGCATTGTCATCCCACCATGATGGTTTAAACTATCCTAGGTCATATGGATTAGGATCCTCTAGTGTGATGAAACCATTTTGAAGGAGCTTCTTAAGGACATCTTCAATTGGTTCCCCCAAGATAGTGTATGTACGTCTTTTTAGGAATTTCCTTGTCTAACGGGGTGGTCCTTAACTTTGACTGTTTTGACTATTTTGGTTATTTTGAATGACATTGGCAGGAGGTGTCAATGTGGTTTTTGATCTATTTCGTGGCTAAGCTCCTTTAAGGGTAAGTACATGAACCATTATGTTTATTGCCTTGGCATCAACAACACCATCATTGGTAACATTTTTTTTTACCCAATATTTACTTTTGTTTGTGGGTGGATTTGTCTTCATGTTTTTGGGACCATATTTTAGTTCTCCTTTATCAATGAGCTCCTTCTCAAGTTGGACAATATTTTCAACTAAGTCTGGGAAGGTTGTGCAGTAGTGAACTTGCAAGCCGTATTTCAAAGGTCCTAGGAGTGTTTGGATAAACATGCCATTTTTTTCTTTCTCAGGTATGTCAATATGGAACTAACTTGCTAGAATTCTCCATCTTTGGAAGAATGGGATAAAGCTCTCACTAGTGTCTTCTTGTGTAAGTGTGCATAAACTAGTGATGGAGGTGTCAGTGTCAATGTTATAGGCATAATTTCACACAAATTTTTCTGCAAGTCCGTCCCATGTTTTTATTCCATTTTGTAAGGTGGAAAACCATTCCAGTGTGGGGCCTGCAAGACTCTTAGGGAAGAGTCTCATCAGGTAAGTGTGTTCATAGGAAATGTCCACACAATTAGTCATGAATTCTTAAATGTGTTCAATGGGGTTTGTCTTGACCTTTTATTTAGTGAAATTTGGTGCCACATACCTAGGAGGGAATGGTGGCATGTATAAATTTTTTTCGAAAGGGTATGAACATAGGCCATATGACGTGTGAATTTTTGATGGAAATTTGCATAGTCTCTATTGTTTTTTGCAAGTTTTCCACTTGTGTTGTCAAGGAATCAATTACAGGATTGTTTGTTGCATCACACATGGGAGTGATGGGTATCCCATGAGTCCCAATTTGTTGCGAAGAGATGTTATGATTTTGTTGTGGGATGTGTTGTGAGATGTATGACATGTTTTTATTTGGATGTTGTTGATATTGCAAGTTTTGATTAGAGACATGTTGATGGGTATGGATATGTGATGCATATGTAGGAATATTCCCTCTAACCATATCAGTCAATATTTTTGGGATGTGTTGACATTGAATATTTTGGTTTCCAAATGATGTATTCTAATTTCCTTGTCCAAATTGGTGACATTGTCCATGGGGGATGTTTGTGTTTTCCCCTTGGGAAGTATTGGTATTGATTTGTGATGACATGTTGACATTTGGTTGTGGTCCTCGAATGAAAATATGTTGTTTACTTCCCCCAAAGGAGTTAAATGAGGAACCGATGAAAGGATTTGATGATGATGCTCCCATGGCACTAGTGTTGGAATCAAGGAACACTGAGTGGGGGGTGAATTAGTGTTCTACAAAATTTAACTTTATTAACTTGATCTTTAAACTACTTATAGCATTGAACCAAAAGAAATATGTGGAAGAACACAAGGAAATCATCCACAACACCATAACACAAGGATTTTTACATGGAAACCTTGTTAGGGGAAAAACCATGGTGGAGGTTAATCCACAATATTATACCCTATTAAAAGTATTACAAATGGAGAATGCACATGCATTCAGGCACATTGCCTATAGCTCATTGCTCAAATACAAAAGGCTTACTTCCCAAGAGAAGAATCACTATCTGATAGTCACATTCATAAACAACTGGAGTGGATGAAATATGAGATAACATCTACTAATTCTTGATTATAGTTTTGGTTAAGCACATTGACCACATTCTTCACATTTTTTTTGATTTTGCTCTTGAAACTCTATTTTCTTTATTCTGAATCACCAATATTTGTTCTGCTCAAGTGAAACTATGCACAATTGATCTATAATACTTCTCACTCTTGCATTATATATCAAAATTATATGAACAATCGATTATATATATATGTAACTAGAAATTAGAACAACTACATGTCAAATTTAACAAAATATGAGACGTGTACAAACTGTCAACAAAATATCGAAACAATTATCAATGTAGACCAAGCAATTTTATCCAAAAAATAGTAAGGAAATAAAAGAACATGTCTTGAACATGAAACACCTTAAAAATTTATGCCTCAAATATTTGTAACACGGTATACGCATCTAGTCAACCTTTTTGCACTGTTAGACTGAAAATCAAGAAACCAAATCTTCTAACTTGCACACCAATCAATGAGAAGCCCTATGATTCAAAGATAAGATAGTTCATACATAAAAATTAATTCATTGAGATCTAAAAAACAAAATGATAACAAGAAATTGCATATGAGTCAATGTACACAACTCTATTGGATGCCTTATTTTAGCTTTGACAGTTAACACAGATCTTCAATCTGACTTCCGGTATAAGTAATTACTGAGGTATGGATGGGATTACTGACAAGGGTTTCCATCAATGACAACAATATATGACTTGTGTAGTGTCTCTTTCCAACAATTTCCCCCTTTGGCATTGATGGAAACACTTAGTGAAAAATGACTAAGTGTCAGAATCAATACCAACATGAATACACTGCAATCGTCAAAACTTCAAAAAACTAATTTAATCACAACTCCCCTTGAGATGAATATGATATTTTTCACCATCCTACACTCCCCCTTTGACATCAATGGTAAATACAGGAATCCTCATACCAAAAATATACAAAATTTCTATGAACAAACTGTATATCTACAAACACATGTGATTTTCTAACTTACATGGACTTGAATATGTTTGCAAAATTATTCTTCAATAGGCTTAAAATAGTGTCCCAACCCTTTTTGAGACTCTCCAAAATAGTCATGTGACCACAAAATAGGTATGTTTGCATCTCTGCTGACTCAATATTTTCCAAATCATTGATAGCCATAGCATCATGTGCTTCCTTCAATGCACTAAGCATTGTTTCCATTTTAGGACCAATTAGTCCTCTGAGCTCACATATCCTTTCAAATTTTTTGTCTTTTTCATGCTTCAAAATTTTTATTTTGTCAAGAAAGGATATGACTTGACCTTCTTGCTTACCCACATAAACAGTTAGAGGATCAAAGGTTTGAGAAATATCTGCTAACTATTTCTCATATTCCTTAATTTTCTTCTCAGTGACCTCAGTGAATTTTGACAAGGATAAGCATGACTTGTAGATTTTTCCACTCTCAGATAAGGCACCTTGAATGTTCTTTTCACAAGTAGCTAATAAGGATTTATCATTAGAAATCATACACTTTAATCTAGCGAACTTGTTTACATCAAATTCTTTTTGGACCTTATCCTAAGCTGACTTTTCAAGAGACTCAAAGAGAGTACTTATAGAGTTGATAAGTTTCTTCAGCTGACTAAAGGGAGAATTGAAGATGAGTCTATGACATGTGTGGGCATGATCTTCTCCAAGATACTAGATGCAAGACTTAGCAGCTCACTATCCTCAATGTGATATTTCAATATCTCCTCCCTTGCCTTGGCCTGAGAAAATGATGCTACCTTCAGCTTCTGAATAGGAGATAGATTGGCCAAGTTGATAGGACCTTCAACCAATTTAGGGTCAAACACCTCCTGTTGTTCTTCTAAAAACTTCTTTACTACCTTTGTAGTGTCTCTTGCTTCCATAGAAACCTCCTTTTCCTCAACCTTCTTTTCTTCAATCATAGATTATTGCTTGGCTTTGGGAATCTCTATTGCTTCAACTAAAATATCTTTAGGAGCTTTAGTCTCCATGGGAATTTTAGTATCTTGCGTATCTAGAGGATTCTGAGTTTCCTCAATTGTTTCTTCTTTCACTTTTTCAATATTAGCATGAACATCTTGAACTTCCAGACCAGATGGAACATCTTCATCATGAGTTTCTTTAGAGAAGACACTATATCTTCTCTTCAACAAAACTTCCTTAAGAATTTTCTCAGTGTCTTTTTCTACTTCCTCAGTTTTCCCGGTCATAAGCTTATTCACCCTTGATTTTCTCTTAAAATCCTTTTTCACATCATTGAGGATTTTCATCATTTCTTCTTTTGATATTACCAGACATAGATTGGAAATTATGTGTTCTCTCATTTGTTCATCTTTATCTCTTGCATTTACTCTCCTCATTTATAAGACTCCATATAACCCTTTAGGTAACTTTTACATTATTTCTATGAGTCATATTGAAAATATTCAAATATTTTATTATGGCTTCTTCAAGAGTTCTCTAACCAACACTATCAAAAATGTCATACCATTTAGAAAGTGATTTGATATTACCATCCTTAATTAAACCTTTTTCCACTTCCTTTATAGTCATACCTGATCTATCAGTTTTCACCCTTAGACTTGTATCTCACCAAAATTCACTTGTAGAGGTCTCCAAAATTATTCTTCTCGAAATGCAATGTGACAAATGAGGAATAGAAGTGACCTTTTATCATTTACAAATCTAACTTTCTATCGTAATAAATGATTTTTCCCTAGGTATTTCAAATACCCTATTTTTATAGTTTGTGAAAGATAAGTCTTTTGCGGACCTTCAATTTTGCATAAATTTCCTTCACAAGTGTTCCCAAAATATTTATTGATCATTAATGCAATCATTGCAATTTTCCACATTCTAGTACCAACTACTTGTAGGGGGGTAAAAGATTTTGTTGAGAGCTCCCCCGAGGTCAGAGGCCTTAAACTAATTCTTACAGGAATTTCTAGCACTAGATTCTGGTGCGCCTGCATCAAAAACTCTCTTCTTCACCCATGTCTTCTTCATTTGATTCCTGATCTCATCCATAGTAACTTTTCCTTTTCCCTTATCATCCTTCTGCATATTTTTCCCTTTTTTAACTAGACCCTTCCTACTTCTACAAAATCTTGCAATGTGACTAGATTTGCTACATTTATAGCACACAAAATTTCTTTTTCCAAACTAGTTATTCCATTGATTTTCTCCTAATCCGCACTAGTTAGCAATATGGAAAAATCTAGTGTAGGTATAACATCTAACAGTTCTATTGAATTTTTTTTTTTCATATTTATACATTCAATTGAATTATGAACATACTTATTGCAATTGAAACACTGACCAAAGAGTGATGGACCACTTGGATTCATTCTACTTCTATATTTAGTAGCCATATGACCAAATTTATTGCAAACAAAATAATATCCATTGAAATTTTGAGAATTGGGTTGTCTTATCAAATACCTTCTAGCTTTGCTCATTTGATTTCCTGGCCTAAATTTCCTTTGACCAGATCTAGAGCTTTCTCCTTTCTCATATCCAATACCTTTCTTGTCACTTCCAATATTTTGACTTTGAATTAGTTCATCAAGATTAGCTGAGCTAATTTTGAACTTCTCCTTGTATTCATTTGCAATAGCAAGTTCATCCCTGAGAATCACAATCTATCTTTCAAGTTCTTCTTCATTGTTTCTGGATTATTGCAATTCAAGCTCCAACTGATTGAATCCACCATTAATTTTGTTGCATTCATCAGATCTTTCTTTCAAGGACTGAGTAAGATTCTCTTCATTCTACTTTTTCTCTTCAAGCTCCTTAGTCATCCTCATCATAATAGATTCCATCTCATGCTTTAGGACAACATTATCTCTGGTGAGCTTTTCACATTCTTCTATCTTTTCACTTAAGGCTTGACTTAGGTGATCATCTTCCATGCTTTTACTCTCTTTCTTCTTGAGTTGATCACAAAGATCCTTTCAATTTTTCTTGGACTTATTGGTTTGATCTTTCAATGATTGAATGAATTTCTCACCATTCATGAGGCTTGCTTGCAATTCTTGAACTTTAGATTTGGACTGATCAAGATCATCTAGTGCCACCCAAAGTTGTTGATTAAGATTGCTAGAATCCATTAAATCACCTTCTCGGATCTTCCCCAAGCTATTAAACTTCTTCTGAGGAACTAGGCTCTAATACCAATTGTTGGAATCAAGGAACACTAAGAGGGGGGGTGAATTAGTGTTCTACAAAATTTAACTTTATTAACTTGATCTTTAAACCAATTATAGCATTGAACCAAAATAAAGATGCAAGAACACAGGGAAATCAACCACAACACCATAACACAAGGATTTTTATGTGGAAACCCTATAAGGGGAAAAACCATGGTGGAGGTTAATTCACAAGATTATAACCTATTAAAAGTATTATAAATGGGGAATGCACATGCATTTAGGCACAATGCCTAGAGCTCACTGCTCAAATACAAAAGGCTTACTGCCCAAAAGAAGACTTGATGTCTTACAGTCACATTCATAGACAATTGGAGTGGATGAACTATGAGATAGAATCTACTAATGCTTGATTATAGTTCTAATTAAGCACATTGACAAAATTCTTCACATTCTATCTGATTCTGCTCTTGAAAATCTATTTTCTTTAATCTGAATCACCAATCTTTGTTATGATCAAGTGAAATTGTGCACAATCGATCTATAATCCTTCTCACTCTCGCATCATATATCAAAATGATATGAATAATCGATTATATATATCCACAACTAGAGATTAGAATGTTTAACTTCATGTCAGTTTAACAAAATATGAGACATGTACAAACTATTGGCCCAATCCATAAACAATTATCAATGTATACCAAGCAATGTCAACCAAAACATAGTGAGGACCCAAAACAAGATGTCTCGAACATGACCAAGAAATGTCAGCCAAAACATAGTAAGGACCCAAAAAAAATGTCTCAAACATGAAACACCTTAAAAAATTATGCGTCGAATATCTACAACACACTATACTCATCTAGTCGACCTTTCTGCACTATTAGACTGAAAATCAATAAATCAGATCTTCTAACTTGCACACCAATCAATGTGAAGCCCTATGATTCAAAGATAAGATAGTTCATACATCAAAAGACCTTCCCTAAGACCCACAACACAAAATGATAACATGAAATTACATATGAGTAAATGTACACAACTCTGTCAGATGCCCTATTTTAGCTTTGACAACTAACACATATCTTTAATCTGACTTCTAGTATATAATCAATTATTGAGGTGCGGATTGGATTAACAACTAGGGTTTCCATCAATGAAAACACTAGATGACTTGTAAAGTGTCTCTTTCCAACAACTATATGAAGCTCCAAATAGGGGGTTTGAAGAGCTTTCCTACATTGATGACGATCCGATAGATTGTGACATGGCTTGTGGCATAGTTGGTGTCCCTCTAATAGATGTTGCATTGATTGTTTTTTCATTGGATGTGTCATTGGAAGTGGCATTAATAGTGCTTGTGGAAATTTGTGAGGTAGCACCAACAAAAGCATTATTTGTATTGTTTTGGGGTTGGCTAGTGTTGGACATGTTCTTTGCATTGTTGTTGTTAGTATTGTGATGAGGAGAGCCTGGTCTCAAAGTGTTAATGTCAAATCCATGTGGCAATTTAGCCCCTTGGTCCAAAAGCATGGCTAGATATCTTTGTGGGTCATGTAGGAATAGATCTTCCATAAAGGAAGCTATTTTAGGATTTTGTGCTACAGCTTCTAAGTCTTCTACATTTACTTGTCCATGTTGGTCTCTCTGTATAAATGATTCAAACGGGTTTCGTGAAAAGTATGGCATACTCATTTCACTAAAAGTATTGATAAAAGATGCGTCTTGGTTCATGTTTTGATTCATGTCTTTGGAAAAGATATAAGTGTTGTTGTTGTCTTTCCCAAAATTAGCCATTTGTCTTCTTTTTCTTTGAAGCCTAGTCTCAACCATATAAGGAGTTGCTCAAATTAGGAAGATGATGTAGATGACAACTAAATGATGACACTATGTTTTTGGGATTTTTGACAATAAGGGATGCAAATGTAAACTATGTTTTTGGATTTTTTATTATGAGGAATGTAAAATGCAATATGACAATGTTTTCTAAAAGAAAGGACAAAGGACTTAGGACAATGATGACTATTTTTATTTTTTTGGATTTTTAGGAATAAGGTAACGAAAAATGAGGACTAGGATGATTTGAATGTTCTAGGGTAAGTGATTTGGGAGATGGTTACTCAACCACCCTCAACTTAATCTATGTCTCAATTTGGGTCATCAAAGGACTTACTAATGTGACTAAAGGACAAGATGACAAGATGATAAGGTGAGGTTTCCTAACTAGATTTTTGAGTTGGAAAGTATCACAAAAAAAAGGACAATGACAAATAAATTATGCTAAGTCCAATGACCACCTACTCCTGAAGGTAATGATTTTGCAAAGTACGGTAAGGTTTTCTAAGCCAAATTCTGCAAATGAAATGGCGACCTAAGGACTGATTTATGACTGAAAATGAAGATGATGGACCCTAAAGGATGCAACTAAAATTTTGCAAAGTTAAACCTATGGGTAAATGCAAGATAAAGATGCCAATGATGGAAACTTGAGAAATTATATTTCTATTTTTTGACAAAGGCTGCTGGAAAAAATATGTGTTGTATCAGATTGGACAAGCGTAGTCTCGATTTTTAGATTGCAATAGTGTTTTAACTTTTTTCAGGAAAATACATTGTTCTATGTTGCAAATGTATTGCAGTTTAGCAAATGCATCACAGTTTAAGTGAATGCAGTGTTAAAGATAACATATGCAACTCAGAATAGCAATTGTGGCATTCTATTAAGTAAATGTGGTTCAGGATAGGAAAATGTGTCACCATAAATAGAAAATGCGGCTTATTAGAGTGAATGTGGTGCAAAAAGGCAAATGCGTTTTAGCAAATGCGTTGCAGGCAGAATAAGTCAAGTTTGTTTGCAATTTTTGGGAAAATTTTGAAATTATTTCGAGTTGAATGATTGTTTCCAAGTCTATGAAATGGTGTTTGTTTGTTTGAATGTCTCAAAAAATACTTGAAAAACACAATATCTTGTTTGAACATGCACAAAGAAGACAAGTATAACCCTGGGTTAGGCAAGGACAATATTTTCTAGATTCCACGTGGGTTTCCCCAATCACACTTATTCTTAGTGAATGAATCTAAAATCTTGGACACATGGGTTCCCCCTTATAGTGCTCTCACTTCTCAGATCAACCAAGCTTCCAAGCCCCATAAATCTCCCATGGTGGGTTGATCATCTCTATTAAGAACTACAAGAATGTGGATGTCTTCACAATGACTATTACTACTCTAGCAAATAGGAGGGATTTTGGTAAATACACAAAAGTTTTTAGTTTGGGACCGCCATTCAAGTGACCCCACATGGGGAAATATTAGCTCCGACAAGGAGGAACTCTAGCCTAAAGAGGTTACGATCAACAAGGTTTTGGGGATTTAACTTGTCTGTGTGACACATCTGCACTCATAATCCTAAGTTTTCTATTAAGATTCAAATTTATATACCAGTTGGGGGTAGCTCAACCAAAGAGCTCCATTGTCAATTTGAGTCACCTCAGGGTGAGTACTTTTTCCCACCAAGGAAGGCCCAATTCCTAGAGTCAATAACTATTTCTCTTGCACCCATGATCACACAAGTGTGCAAGGGGAGAGGATACTTTGATTATTAAATTAGGGAAACACATAAAATAGATGGGTTTGGTTTTTTATCACCTAGTTTGCACAATGTGAGAGCATAATCACCTACCACCTTCAAGAACAAT
Organism: Sequoia sempervirens; assembly: GCA_007258455.2. NCBI lineage: Eukaryota > Viridiplantae > Streptophyta > Pinopsida > Cupressales > Cupressaceae > Sequoia > Sequoia sempervirens. The sequence goes on from VDFB02086081.1 coordinate 138,522,912, forward strand.
CAAGTTATTTAACCCCCTAATTAAATCTAAGTGAGACAAGAAAATGTTTTTAAAGCACCAATGGAAGTGTTTTCTAATCTAAAATAAACAAAAGAAGTTTTAAAATAACATTCTTGGACATTTGAACCTAGAAAACCACTTGTTAGTAGTCTAAAAAGATGTCTTGGATCCACGAAAATTCACAACCACATGCTGCAACAACAGATTAGTAACTAGAAAACCCTTAACTACTAACTTGAAAAGAGAAATTTGGAAAATTTTGAAAAAACAATTGAAATAAAAAATTTACTAGATGAATTCATCACAATAGAGTGAATGCATCATTCAACACAACAAATGCAACTTAGTTTTATATCCTAGAATCTGACATGTGAATGTGTCGATATCTAGAATGAATGTGTCATGGCCTTCAAATGCATCATTCTAGATGGCTATTGCATCATATTTGAGAAAATATGGCTTTATGTTAGGCGAATGCATCTTAGGATGGTGGATGTGTCACTCTACAAAGAAAATGCATTGTGATAAAACATTTGTGGCTCAGAAAATTGTGAATGTGATGTTTCGTACCTGTACCTGCAAAAACACAATAAAGTCATACAAAAATATGCAAAAATCACAATTTTCACGTCAGGTTCACTAATGTAACTAAGGAAAAAATTTAGGTTAGCAAATTAGTGCATAAATAAATTAAAAACCAAAGTAAATAATGAAGCACAAAGCAGGAAAAACATGAAAGCAAAGAGAGATATCACCTTGAGTCTTCAACCTCCATTACACCTTCTCTATTTGCTACAATATGTGGTTTTCCCTCAGATTTTGTATGAGCAATATGTGACAATGCCAAGGCCAAAGCAAAATGTTGAAGGATTTGATATGAAATGCAATACTATGCAACTATGCAACTAGTAACCAACTATGAACTATGACTAAGATATGCCAAATGCCAAGAGATGTAAAGTATGCCTAAGACAAGATTGCAAGAGCTAGGATGATATGATTGCAAGATGCTTCAAAGAAATGACAAATGAGACCAAAATGGTCATTTTATAGAAAATACAATTTTGAATGAATGGCCAAGATTGAAGATTGACAAGTGTCCTAGAATCAATGGACAAGATTCAATATGACAACCCACAATTAGGGTTAGGGAAACATGAGGTCAAATTTTAAATGAATGGACAAGATTTTCCTTCTAGAAGATCAAATCAAGGGACAAGATTGCATGTGACAAAGAGATAATTGAATGACACAAAAAAAGAGAGATAGAAAATCAAATAATATTGGAAATTACTTGCTTTATGGAGGAAAAAGGCTATTTTGAATTTAAAAATTAATTTAATTCAAAAGGTGGGGTCACATGACTGTAAAAAATTATTTGAATTATTTACTAAAAGAGGAAAATTAGAAAGTGGGACCATTTTAAATAAATAATTTTATTTAAAATAGGGAAAATGCCAAGGTGGACAATAATTGAATAAATTAAATAATTTATTTAATCATGAGAAAACTTTAGAAATTAATGATGTATTTAAATAAATAAATAAAATCAAGTGGAATTAGTGGAAAAAGATAATTAAATAAATTAAGGAATTTATTTAATTATGGAGAGACATTAGACAATTAGTGATGTATTTGAATAAATAAATAAAATTTATTTATTTAAATAATCAAGAAGAATAAAAATATATGACTTAATTAAATAATTAAAAATTATTGAATTAATAGTTGAAATTGGACCAAAGGACAAAATTAAATATTTTGATTATGCCAAGAAGAAATATGGTGATAATAGAGCTTGCAGGCCTAGGTCTTTTTTTATGTGTCTACAAGTAGTCTTCTTCTTGCCTTGGAGAAAAAGTGATGACCTAGAGTCATCAGACATTTTTCTTTTGTCCAAGTAGACAAATGGGGGTACATTTTTATGATTTTTTATATAAAAATCAAGCATGCAAAAGAACAATACATATGTAAAGTATTGATTTTTTGCAAAAATTAAATGCAAAAGTCAATATAACTAGAGATCAAAAGAGGAAAATGGTGGATTTGAAGGAAAAACTGGAAGAAAATCAAATGTAACAAAAGGGGGTTTCTATTTTGTTTTGTAAAACTGCAAGATTGTAAAACACTAGCTAAGCAATGTTTCTATAAATTACTTAAGTTAGTTATTTAAAAATGTAGTTGTATAGCTTGCACTTTAGTTCACATTGGGACTTTCCATTTTGAGTTTAGTTCCTGGGCGGATTTGGAAAAGAGGTGGTAGTTTAAGCTTTCTATTTTCAATTCTCGACAGTTGGAACATGATTTTTTGGGGCTTTTTGGATCAACCCTTGGGAGATTACAACTTTCCATCTTTCTGATGCCATTTGGAGTTGTCTAGGTAGTTTATTTTCAAGCCTTTTGGAGGAGCTAAAAAATGCAGAATGATTTGCTTTTTGGGCCTATTTTTTCTTATTTTGCACCATGGGTCACTTGATGCCTTTATATTGGAGAAATTTTGAATTTCCCAGGGTTCACATTTTTAGTTTCTTACTCTCCTATACATTGTAGAGAGAGTTTTGAAATATTTTGAATCAAATTATGATGCTTTGGCTCCTTCATTTGCAATAAAATCATCAGAGTTTTCCTTCCACTTTGCTTGTCATGGGCTCATAGTAATGATCTGATTTTGTTTGTGATAAAAAATAGTAGATCCTTCCTAGTCTCATTATTGTGAGTTATAATCAAGAGTGGCAAATAGTTCAGGTTGCATATTGTATCCATTGTTTGGGAATCTTTATGCAAAATACTAATGTGCTAGGTGTTCTAAGGTGGATTGTGAGAATAAATTGCTTTGTGAGGGTGGTGTTGTGATTCATTTTTGGTCAAAGTCTCAAATTTCTAGTTGATCATCATTAGCTATAGTTTTCTTCTTCTTAGTTTTCTCTCCTTCCTTTTCCACAGAAAATTCATAGTTTAGGTGATTATCTAGAGGGAACCAGCCTTGATTTGGAGATTCGATCTATTGCATAGACTTACCCACAAGTCTAGAGCATTTCCATGTTGAGGCAGGATAAGCAAGCCTAGCTTGTTTGAGGGTGTGATCCTAATCTCCAACAATTTTTTGCATTCCATGTGGGACTCCAAGAGTCTTACTTTTAGAGTTTTTATGTTTACAATTTGTTGTCCAGTATGTGCAACAATCTCTTCTTCCTACAAGAGGTCTTGAAATATATACTTGGTGACTCCTAACTCTGGTTTGACTATAGATTTGATTGTTAAAAGCTTATGAATAGAATTAAAACTAGATCAAGCTCAATACCCTTTGAGTACTTGCAGCTTTTTCCATTAAGAAGGAGAGGTAGAACTTTGAGGAGAACATTTGATCCAACAAGAAGAGCTAAATCTACTCCTCCTGAACTCAACCCAATAGTTTCTGTGAGAAGTACAACTCTAGTATCCCAAGTACCTACAATGGTGAGTCACTTTTCCTTTGCACCATTCAATGGAGGTAGTCTATTGCTACTGGTGAGACATGATGATATTCCAGTGGCTACCTTGAAGGGGCTGCCATACTTTATCGGTGAAGATCAAACTACCCCAATAGAGCACATTTGAGATGTGTCCACACTTTGCTTAGTGCACAACATTACGAAGGAGAATGTGGCCCTAAGGTTGCTGGTTGCTTCACTAAAAGGAAAATCTATTCAATGGTTCAGGGGGCTGCTAGCTAACTCAATTGCTACCTAGGATTGGCTTGGTGATGGTCTTCACAAACAATTCATAGAAAAGTTTGATCCTCTCTCACTTTTAGAGTAGCTGAGAACCATCAAGTATGCTCCACATGAGCATATGTCTAATTTCAACTACCATTTCTAGAGGACCTGGGATAGAATCCCACAAATTGTAAAACCCTCTCCCGAGTGCACATCTCTATTTTATTTAAAAGCTTTAAATTTTGAAATTTCAGTCATGATCTAGTCAATGGGGGGTTATACTTTTCCTAATTCATATGAAATTGCTATAATAGTTGAAAACTATCTAATACAAGTAGGTAAGATTTTTCCTAGGCCACCCATGCCCATATTCCCTAAGGTCCAATCACCCATAAATTGTCCCCCCATAGCCTCTATTCCTGCTTTCCCAGTAATAGGCTATCAAGTCTCTACCCAAGAAAATGTGATTTTAGAGAAAAATAGGGAGATTCAAGAGATTAAAAACATGTTGATATCCCTAGGAAAAACATTCAACAATGATTTTGTAAGCCTTAAAAGGTAGGTTGGACAAGAGCAAAGGCCTAACACAACCCCTTTGCAACCAAATCAACAGAGTAGGGGACCTTATCAAAATGATTATAAAAAAAGGAATCCTAATCCCAAGCCTTTCAGACCTTATGATCCCAACATACCAGGTCCATCAAGAGAGTTAATTCCTCAAAAAAATTTGGCCCACGAACAAGAGTGGTGTTACTCTTGTGATCAACCTCATAATCAAGCTATTTGTATGAACAAAATGGAAAATATGGAAAATAAAGCTCTTTTTGCACAAAACAGTTATGTTGGCCAAGAGAACTTAATAAATGGGAATGTAGATCAACATAATGATTCTAAAATTGCATTGATGAACTAGAAAAATGTTGTTTTTTGTGTGGTCAATCATTACCAAAGTTTGAACTAGCAAGCTTCATCTATTGCAACAAACACAAGAGGAAAAAGAAGAGTAATGGATGTTGGCTAGCAAGCTATGAGTATAGAAAAACAAGCCAAAAACTCAGGGAAACTAACTATAAGAAGTCAAAATCAATCCATTCCATCATAAACTATTCCAACAATGCACTTGAAGGTGCATATTCTACAAAGAGAAAATGATATGGCTGCAACAAAAGTTCAACAGAAGGTAACTCCTGTATCTTTCAATGTCTAGTAGAGCATTTAAAGAAGGCTACAATTAGCCTATCTATCATGGATGCACTCCACATTCTGGGACAAAAATATTTGTTGCAAAATGCTCTTACTGAATTTCCATCTTTATATTTTTCAAATATAGAAAGGAATAGAATAGTACTAGCCAAAAATCCAGAAGTGAAAAGTGAGTACCAAAGTAGAGAGGTATAGCCACCACAATTTTATTTGAGTCTCATAATTGGGGACAAGTTGGTTCACAATTGCATGATAGACTCTAGAGCTAGCAGCCCCATGATACCAAAGAGCGTGGTTGATAAGTTGGCTCTAATTTAAGAGCCTGTAGCTAAAGGTGTGGTGCAACTAGATCGATTTGTTGTCCAAACAGTAGGAGTGATCAAGAATTTAGCCCTCACCCTTCATGCCTACCCAAACTTTGCTATCCCACAGGACATGTACATGCAATTGAACTTCTACCCCAATTTACTTTTTGTCTATCGAGAGACTTTACTGCTAAATTAGGAGGCTTTCTATCCACTGATTGGTCACATCTATTCTTTAGAACCCGATATGGAACCAAGTTAACAATTAGTTTTGAGCCTTTGGCTAAGGACCATATTGAGCCTTATGTTCACATCCCAATTAATTCCAACCTTTGTCCCCCAAGTGGGTCAGAAAACCAACTCATAGTCTCAAATTCTAGCACACCCATCCAGGGAGAAAATGTGGGTGAATTGGTCACCTTAGATCATAACCTAGATCGAAACCACGTTGGGGAAGAAAGGTTGAACACTTATGTGACTCAGGAGCCTAACACCTTATTTCAAAATTTGGTTAAATACCAAAATCAACCTTCAGATTGTGACATGAAGTTCATAAGTGATGAGGAAGTTGTTAAGGAGTGGAAGGATCTACTTTTTGAGGATCAAGGTGAAGATATAGAAGAAGATGCTAGAAAGGATGAAGAGTCTATTAGAGAATGGATGTAGTTGCTTTGAAAATCTAGTTTTATAGAAACACTTAGAAGGTGCTCAACAATATGTAGAGGCAGATCTAGAATGGACAATGATGCCAATTGATGAACATAGCTGGAATCAGAGAGAAGACATTGCCTCTTTCCCTTTTCTATTTCAAGATGAATTTGAGGATTATTTTCTCGTTGAATATTTTATTCCACCTAAAGAAATGATTATCAATTTACTAGTTCTAGTAGAACAACCAAAAAGGTTACCAAATTTTGAAGAAGAATTTCAAAGATATTTGGCTAAGATTGGCTCAATTCCAATCAATGAACGAACCTTTCATGAAATGAGGATTGATGAAATCTTGTTCAAAAGGGCTGATTTTTAACCACTTGAAGGTTTGAACAGTAATGTAATATCAAAGTTTTGTGAAGAACCTAGAGAGTTTTCTGTTGGGGATTTTGTCCTCAAGTGGGATGCATAGAAGAGCAAGCCAGGAAGGCATTCTAAGTTCAATTCTTTCTATGATGGCCCTTATGTCATAGTTGAGTGCAAGGAGAGAAAATCATTGTAGCTGTATAAATTGAATGGAGAAGTATTGCCAATCCTAGTTAATGGGATTCATTTGAAGCATTGTTTCTAAAGATTGAAGAACTTCCTTGTATTATAGTAGTGTAGTTGCTTTCAATAAGTGTTGTTGAAGCACATTCCTTTCAGTTTTTCTTTCAATAAGTGTTGGTGCATGTGTTATCTGGCTACCAGGGCCTATTGGTTGTTGTTGTTTGGTTTTGTTTTTGTTTTTTTGCTACTGTTTGAGGGAGTTTTCTAGTTTTGGAGAGGGCAAAAGTGACTCCATGCCCAATGGAATTGCATAAGGCAACTGGCCTAATGCTTAGCAGGAAAACATCTAGCAGCGGTCGCCAAAAGTGTTATCAAATTTTCACTACAACTCAATTTGATGGAGCTAGTTTGTTCAAAGATTCATTTTAAGGGTATGTGTAGGATCATCATGGAAAAAATAGGCCCTTAAGTGGCAAAAAATTCAGAAAAATAAAAGTTAGGAAACTTGACATAAAAATTTGAGAAGTTATCTATATTATTTAAAAAATATGTAAGAATAGAATCTGTAGCAAATTGAATGTAGTTTCTAAACTACTAGGTTTGTTTAAAAAAAAATCTATTTGGTGAAAATTTGAAATTTCAATGCAATAGTACTTAAATTTTAGGGAAAAAATAAGAATTAGGTGTCGACCACCCTAACCACAATAAAATGATAATATTTTATTTTATAAGATTTTAGATATAAGTAGAGGACTCATGTCCGATGTGATGCATATTTTTTTGTAATTTTTTTCCAAGTAAATAATTAATTATGAATTTTTTATTACAAATTTTTAAAAATATAAGAAAATCGTATGTCTGACCACCTTAACTTGGTCAAAACTTCATGATTCAACTCATTTTTTATTTTTTTAATCCTATAGTATGTGAAGCATAGAATGTGACACATGTTTTGGATTCAAAAAATGTGATACCATTTGAAAGCTATAGATGTTTTTCAATCAGCCTATCAATTAGGACTTTAGTCGTAATTTGAAATGAAAATGACTAATAATTACTTATTAAATTCAAAGTAAAGCATAATTTATATTGGTGGAAAGTTGAAAATCTCCCTTAAAAACCCTTTTCATTTCATCAAACTTGGGTTAAGAAAAATTTGTTAGCCACATACCCATCATATTGTGAATTTTTGGCCCATCATGATCCTGCACATACCCTTAAGGTGAGAATTTTAATTGACCTCTCCAAATGTTTAACCATTTAAAGTGCTTAAATTATTTTGAAGTTTCAAGATACAATGTGTTTAAGTTGTCTAATTCAATTACAAGATTAATAATTGCATAAATCAAAAGAGATGCATTCATTTTGTATTCAAATGCAATGTTCAAACATCGTTTTACATAAAAGGGAGAGATACAAAATTGAACAAGTGATTTACAAATGTTGAATTTATATTCATTGGGTAATGGAGAACCAAATGTATCACACAAGCCATGGGATTAGCTATGAAAATGTAGCAACATGATCATCCTACACTATTTAAGATGAAAGAAAAGAAGACTCCTAAGAATGAATATAATCATCATTGCTTGTAAGTCTTCAAGTTGATTCTAGAATGGTGCACCATCCTTGTCCCCAAGCTCCTGTTAGACTTACAAAAGATATCAAAAGATATTAGAGCTCAAACTTTGAACATTCCTATGTGAATTATCAACAATAATGGAGAATGTTGCTAATGATACATTGAAACAACTGAGCAAGAATAAGAAATGTGCCAGAAGCCAAGGAGGAAACATCATAATAATATTTTTTTTTATCTAACATTGTTTGTTTCCATTTGCGGGTATAGGACAAGCCATGTTGTTTATCCAGATTGAATACCATAAAGCATGTGATGTAAAACAAGCTCCCACAAGGGTTGAGACCCAACATGCTATCCCTCAATCATTCAAAGAGGTATTAAGAAGGAAAAAAATCAATTTTGTTCAAGGGAAATGCATCTGAAGGAGTGGATCCAAGTGCCATGAAATCTCAAATAGTTGACCATTTAGGATAGTCAACTCTCAATGTGCAATGAATTGAAAATCATGAGTGATTAACTGTTCAAGTGTAATATCATGAATGTGATAGTGACTAGGAATACATAATGCCTTGTTTGTAAATAATCAATTTCAACTAAAGCAAATAGAAAAATTCCAGAACATCATAATCAAACACTTTTATTTCAAAATCTTCCATGCAAGTATTGTTTTCATATCACTAGGATGGTATCTAAGGAAGCAAAAATGCATGAAGAGTACCAAAAGGGGCCTTATCCCATCAAGAAAGTAGATTTATAAATAGCTAGAAGTGGGTTACTAAAAGAAGAAGATGAAAGAAAAAGAGGCATTTTTGACCGTCGAGTGAAATACATAGAGGATTGAGTGGGTACACTGTGAAACAACATTGTTCACGAAGGTATTTTGCAAAGCTTAAGTTGTTTCAGTACTTTGATGCGACAAATGTGAAAATAAATCCTATTGTATGGTTATATGTCCCAAATAGAGTATAAAACTATGGTGGAAGTAAGGTAGTAATGCATTTTTCTAAAGCTTTCAAGTGCACATAATGTAATAATGGACAATAAGTGCTTATAGGAGTATCACAATGACTAAGTGAAGTTTGACATGGAATGAAGTAAACACATCAATAAGGAATGTATTTGAAGGTAGACAAGTGTATGGAAGCCATGTCTAGAAGTAAAATGAGAAAGTGCATGTTCATAAAGATGAGTTTTATGGTAGTATGCATTTCAAGTAAGAATGAAAAATAAATAACTATTAATAGTATACACATCAGGTTGAAGAAACACAAGTAGTGCATAATGTAAACAATCCTTGAGTTAAGTGGAATCTATATGATGAAAACAAATAGGTAAAGCTACAACTATAGATAAAGTCATTCTTGTTTTCTAGGACAGTGAGCCATGCTACTTTCTCTTTTAAGAGAAAAATCACATGGGTACATTAAGAGGCTTCAAATGTAGGAAAATGGTCTTGTTTCGAGCTCAAATACAGGTGACAAGTGAGCCTAACTAGACTCTCATGGCCACATCCTGAGAGAAAAAATTATTTTAGAAATGAACATACCCCATTTAGGGTATTATGTAGAATACAGAAAGAAAGTAACTATGACTTGAACTCATGTTGATAGTGGAGCTACATAAATGAATTTAATGGGTTTATATACCTTGAAATGAGGTGACAAGTGCATACACATGTTCAATGGAAAACATGAGAAAATAGAAATACACAAAAAATCTAGCCAAAGCTCTCATGGCCACAACCTGAGAGAGTCTGTCCCTTCAAGAACCAAACATACGCTTAGGGTTTTGTCATTAAAATGTATGCAGAGTGATAAATATAATGGGTCGAGCCCTTGAAAACAAAGATTCTTTCAGACAATGGAGAAATTAAATCTATAGGCCACAACCATGAGGGGTTTTGAAAAACCCAAAAAGTGGAAAACTTCCACTCAAAAAGTGTTTTCATTTGATAAAGAAATCATCTACATATCATGGGTCAAGCCCTATCAAGTTCATTCAAATAGAAGAGGATAATATATAGTGGGGCCGCAGCCTGTGCAATGGCCTTTAAAAAATTTCCTCATAGAATTCATGTTTTGCAAAGAAAGCTTGAATAAATCTTTATTTAAGAGGGAAATGCCATTAAGAGATGGAAGATAAAGCTTACCTTCATTTTTTTGTTGAAGAGCTCAATGGGAAGTTTTGGTTGAAGCCTCATAGTTGGCTCAAACAAAACTCCATAGTCGGCCATAAAATGGTGAAAGCATCGATGCCACATAACAACACAAAAGATGCATCAAAAACCATGACAACCATGGCCTCTAAGGCCATATATTTTCATCAAATTAAGCCAACAAAAGAACATGACATAGTCAATACTTACCAAAAGATGAGGAGGGCCGAATACATTCAAGATTCAAAGGAGAAAGAGATCAAATGGAGGCACAAACTGAAACCCTAATCTCTCCATGGTTGCACACAAGGAGGGTTCTATTCTTCTCCAAAAGGTTGGTGATGCAAATGGCTAGCAAGATAAATGAATTGAGGCATTTTGTGTGTTAGGTTTTTCACCCTATAATCGGCCTATGTGACTTTATCACATTAATTTTATTTTTCAATGATTCCACTTGTTGATATTTCATTTGCCTAGGTTAATGAGCCTATGGCTTATATCTTTTCCTTTTGATTTTTATAGAAAATCAAACTCATGATATTTATATGGCCCCTTCTAGGGTAGCCTTCTTCTTGCCTTCGAGAAAATTTCATGTCAAGGTACCCTTGGGAACAAAGTGATGACCTAGAGTCATCAAACATGTTTCTTTTGTCCAAGTAGACAAATGGGGGTACATTTTTAAATATGATTTTTTATATAAAAATCAAGCATGTAAAATAAAAATACATATGTCAAGTATTGATTTTTTGCAAAAAATAAATGCAAAACTCAATATAACTGGAGATCAAAAGAGGCAAATAGAGGATTTGAAGGAAAAAATGGAAGAAAATGAAATGTAACAAAAAGGGGGTTTCTATTTTGGTTTGTAAAACTGTAAGATTGTAAAACAATAGCTAAGCAATGTCTCTATAAATTGCTTAAGTTAGTTGTTATTTTAAAATGTAGTTGTATAGTGCACTTCAGTTCACACTAGGACTTTCCATTTTGAGTTCAGTTCCTCGGCGGATTTGGAAAAGAGGTGGAAGTTCAAGCTTTCTATTTTGAATTCTGGATAGTTGTAACCTGATTTTTTGGGACTTTTTGGATCAACCCTTTGGAGATGACAACTTTCCATCTTTTTGATGCCATTTGGAGTTGTTTAGGTGGCTGATTTTCAAGCCTTTTGGAGGAGCTCGAAATTTGAGAATGAGTTACTTTTTGGGCCTGATTTTTCTAATTTTGCACCATGGGTCATTTGATTCCTTTATATTGGAGAAATTTTAAACTTCCCAGGGTTCACAATTTTAGTTTCTTACTCTCCTATGCATTGCAGAGAGAGTTTTGTAAAATTTTGAATCAGATTTTGATGATTTGGCTCCTTCATTTGCAATAAATTCACCAGATTTTTCCTTCCACTTTGCTTGTCATGGGCTTACACTAATGATCTAATTTTTTTTGTGATTCGAAATAGTAGATCATTCCTAGTCTCATTATTATGAGTTATAATCAAGAGTGACAAATAGTGCAGGTTGCATATTGTATCCATTGTTCAGGAATCTTTATGCAAAATACTAATGTGCTAGGTGTTCTAAGGTGGATTGTGATAACAAATTACTTTGTGAGAGTGGTGTTGTGAGTTAGTTTCAGTCAAAGTCTCAAATTTCTAGTTGATCATCATTAGCTATAGTTTTCTTCTTCTTAGTTTTCTCTCCTTCCTTTTCCTTAGAAAATTCATATTTTAGGTGATTATCTAGAGGGAGCCAACCTTGATCTAGAGATTCGCTCTATTGCACATACTTACCCACAAGTCTAGAGAATTTCCATGTTGAGGTAGGATAAGAAAGCCTAGCTTGTTTGAGGGTGCAATCCTGATCTCCAATGGGAATGTTGAGTTGTCAACCTAATTTGAATTTTATGAAATAAAGCTTAAGTGGCCGACCTTGGAGAAAGTTTCTAAGAGTAGAAGTGTGTGCTATTCGAGTTATCATACATTAGCTAATAATTAATTAATCTTTAATTGATTATTAGTTTAATTTATTCTCACACTTTAGCTAAACTTAGGAATGCTTTATACGTTGAGTTATTATTAGATCATTATGTCGCATCTCATGTGATGTTGACACTTGTCATAACCTAATCTCTTTCTCATTTAGGGCTTTGCTCTTATAAGCATTCAACCCTTATTGTAAATATCTCTCAGATATTATTCACAGGAAATATTTGAAGCTTTCATATCTTCTTGAAAGTTTCTTTTGTAACTTTTCCTTGTTGATGAATATAGGAATTCTTGTTTGCAGATCTCTTGCATGGAAGGTGTATTATTTTGTTGTTTGATCCTATGGATTTTGTTTTTGTACTTGTTTCACAATTCTAACATGGTATCAAAGCATGGATTCAATGAATGCCTTCTCGATTTATGAGGTTTTCTTCTTGATCAAGGGTTGTAGGCTTCAGATTTGAATCTCCTTTGCTCTTTTTTGCAAATTTTGGAGGTGGGCATTTTTCAAAGCATTTTGGCATGAATTAGACCTCTCCATTGAATCCGGAGTTGCTAGAATAGTCAAAATTGACCTTTATTTTGTCAAAATTGGCTTTTGTTTGTTAGATTTGTGAGGGTTTGAAGAAAGGGCTTTTTCCCTAATCTAGGGGGACTGATTTTTTCAGAGTGTTTTGAGCCAAAACGAACCTCACTATTGTGCTCAAAAGGCCCAAAAACCCCTATTTGCATATCTAATTTGTTAATTTTGGAGTAGTTGACCTTTGAGGCAAAAAAAATTTCCGGTACAGTCATTTGCATGCACATTGAGGTATTCAAAAAATTTCATCAAAATAAAATAAAATTTATGCATGAAAATTTTTCCAAAAAAAAATCATTGTAAAAACATTAGTTAATTTTAAAAGCTTTAATGTTTTAAAAAGATTTTAAATTATTATTTTGAGTTTAAAAAAAAAAAGCAAAGGAAGACAGGTACGTACCTTGCACAGGTACTACACATGTTCGTACCTATGCAGGCCCTGTGCAGGTTAGTACGTATGTCCTCATATGGAGGGGTGGGGGTGGCCCACGTGCCCCCCCACCAATTAATTTTTTTTCAATTTTTTCTTTTATATAAATTTTTTTTATTGTAAATTTTTTTTATTGTTTTTTTTAAAAACATTTTTTTTGAAATGAGCAAAATTGGAAAACTGCACTAACAGACATGTGGCCATCAAATTTAGGCTCCCTATTTTTGCTGGGACAACCATATGATTGCCAAATTTAATGCAGTAACTGTCTTTTTTCCTCTTTGGAGCTATTTTTTCTTCTAAAGGCCATAACTTTTTCCCATGATGTTGAAATTGGGAAAACAAGATATCATTGAAAAGAGGATTCAGAGTACTTTCTATTGGTGTAGGTAATTTTTGGATATTTTTTTATCGAGTCCCTATTATTTCCATTCAAAGTTAGATCTTCTTTTCTAGAGTTTCCTTCAGTGTTTTTGGCATAACTTTGGCATATCATGTCGAAAATGGGAAAACAAGATATCATTAGAAAACTATTTATAAGCTCTTTGCAATGGTGTAGGTGATTTCCAAATTTGATTTTTGGTTTTTTCCAAAAATCCTTCTTCTCAGTTGTTTACCTTTTTGGACCTTATGGGCTCACTTGCATGTATTTATGATTTTGTAAATGCACTAAAATAAAGTGCCTTTGTATTGCGCCTTTATTATGGGATCTTGTACATCACTTTGTGCCTTGTTGTACTTGCATTATGATATAAAGTGCCATGGGAGTTGATGTTTTCCTTCATACCTTTCTCATGCGTATGTGACTTTTGTTTTCACATCCTCTCTATCTTCTTGTACTTTCATGTTTGGACCTTCAAATGTTCTTAGTTCCTCTTCATGCACTACTTTCAGGAATTCAATTTCAATGTACCTATCACGCCTCTCCCTTTTCAACATTATGGGGGGGTTTCTACTATTGGTGCTATTGCTTCCTTGGTTTCGCATTAGAGTGAGCTATGTATACAATATTTGTTCTTATGTACTAGGTGGATGTAGCGGCTAGTTACCCATGCATTTCGGTGAGATGGAGAACTTACCATATGGAAACTCTTGCATTCCTATTTCTGGAGGTGACCTTCCATTTTCACTTGATCAGTTCTTCAAACTTTTGGTACCTTTTCCATCTATATCTTTGAGTTCTAGGTGTTTTCCTTTGTTTTCCATCTGATTCAAGTAGTGTTGTTAGGGGCACTTATATAGATTCAAGATGTCTTCTCAATCTTGATCATTATATGTTTTAGCAAAGGTTCTTCTTTCAACATTTCAGCAGTCATTCTTCGACAGTGTTTGCAGCTTCTTCATGCTTCTGTGGTGTTATACTTGTTCCTATATTTTGGGACAACCTTGTCTTGTTTGGAGGCTTCTTCGGTCCTTCACTTAGCTTTCATCTCTTTTTGGAGTAGAGTTTTTCCCATGAGGTTTTCTCTATTTGAACTCCACATTATAAAGATCTTTTGTTTGTACATGGGTACCTTATTTGGCCTTGTTTGTCAAGACCCATCTTGCATACTTTTTTAGGGTTTTTAGCTACTCTCTAAGTTCATCTTAAGGGGGGGTGTTAGAGTTATCATACATTAGCTAATAATTTATTAATCTTTAATTGATTATTAGTCTAATTCATTCTCACACACTTTAGCTAAACTTAGAATTTTTTTATAAGTTGAGTTATTATTAAATCATTATGTCACATCTCATGTGATGTTGACACTTGTCATAATATAATATCTTTCTCATTTAGGGCTTTTATCTTATAAGCATTCAACCCTTATTGTAAATATCTCTCGGATATTATTCATGGGAAATATCTGAAGCTTTCATATCTTCTTGAAAGTATCTTCTATAACTTTTCCTTGTTGATAAATATATCAATTCTTGTTTGTAGAAATATTGCATGGAAGGTGTATTAGTTTGTTGTTTGATCCCGTGGCTCATGGTTTTTTTCTTATTTCACAATTCTAACATGTGCAAGTGAGTTGAGGTAGTTGTACTTCATTGTGTTAGATTCTTGAAGGTAGTTAGTTGAAGGTTTTTGCAATCTTCTAATCAAGGCTATATGTGTGTTAATTATTGTGGTGGATCTTTTGTTCTCTTTTGTATTAGTAGGCAATGAGCCTCCCTATTGGACAGTGAGTAATTTTTGTAGTTAGTGAGATTTTGTATTTGGATAGTGAGTCCTCTTGTAGGAAGTGATCCCTTGGCAGTGAGAATCTGTATTCTATTTATAATCTCTTTATATTGTGAGTTAATCCTCACCGTGGTTTATCCCTCATTGGGTTTTCCATGTAAAAATATAGTGTTCATTGTGTTTATTTTACTTACTATTATTTTCATTTCATGTTCATACTTAATAACAAAATAGTGTGGTTGTGGGATTGATAAGTGTTGAAGTTTTGAATTTGAATTTGTGTAACAACTAATTCACCCCCCCTCTATGTTTTCCTGCGCCTTTTTAACAAAACAATAATGTTTCATGTGTCTCCAATAGTAGCCAATGTGGATTAATTTTTGAACCAAGGATCTTCCTCCAAAATGTCCCCCATAAGCACCTGCATGAGCTTCTTCAAGTGCTATATTGATTTTAGATTGTTTAAGACATCTAAGTAAGAGACCATTAAATGATCTTCTATATAGAATGTTTTCCAGGATTATGTATTTGGATGTAAGCTTTCACATACAAGCTTGATTGTTCTTAGTTGTAGGCTTAAGAAAGGTACTATCTTTTAAATAGTTGAATATTGTTGCATACCATTCATTAGAATTATTAGTATCAGGTGATAACATCTCTTTGCTCTCATCATCTATCAATGGTTTAGGGATCATTTGAAATTTAAATGTGAAGTCAACAAGAGTTTCGTTAGGAGATATAAGGGAAGTGGCGCTTGCCATTGCATCTATGTTCTAATTGTAATTTCATCAGATGTTGTCTACTGCATATGATTTAAACTTATCTAATAATATCATTGTAATATGTCTATACAGAAAATCTTATCATGATTTTTTTGATATGTGTCCTTTATTTGTTTAATAATTAAGTGAATCCCCAAATATAGAGATGTGTTTGAATTTTAAGGCTAATGTTGCACATATACCAGCTATTAAAGCCTCATACTCCATAGTATTATTGGTACATAGGAAGTTTTGATGGAAAGATAAGGGAATATTATTACCTGAAGGAGGAATTAATATAACTCCTACTCCAGAGGCCGTTCTACACTTAAAATCATCGAAGTACAATTCCCATGCTTCTTTATCTTTTTGAATAGCCAACACATTCTCATCTAGGAATGAGTCTATGATAGGTAAAGCTAGGTGAGAAGGAGCATAAACTAATTGGTTGGTCAAGGCTTGTCCTTTAATTTCATTTTATGAAGAGAAATTAAGGTCAAACTTAGTTAACAACATAACCCACTTAGCCAAGTGTCTTGCTAAATTCATTTTAATATGAAGATGTTTTAAAGGATCAAAATTTTTCATGACATGGATTTCAACGTTCGATAAATAATGTTTCATTTTAATAGTAGAAAACACAAGATCCAAACATTGTTTCTCTATTGTCGTGTAACGTGTCTTATAATCAAGTAAAGTTTGGCTAGTGTAATAAACAAGATGTTCTTTATTGTTATCATCTTGTTGATCCAACAATGCTAAAAGAGCATGGGCTGATGCTGCAAATCAAAGGATGAACAACTTTTGTTGCATAGAAAGTTGTAGAAAATGTGGAATAAGAAGATAATATTTTAAAATCTCAAAGGCATGTTTACAATCTTCATTCTAGTTAAAATAAAAAAAAAATCTTAAAAAGTTATGTGAATGGTAATGTTTGATCTACTAAGGAAGCTATAAAATGATGGATAGCCTGAATCCTACCTTGTAACATACGTAATTAAGAGATGTTTCTAGGAGGTTCCATGCTAATAATAGCATCAATTTTCTTCATGCCCACCTCAATGCCCCTACGAGATACGATAAAGCCTAGAAGTTTTCCACTATCTACACCAAAGACACTTTTTTTAGATTCAATCTCATGTACTTTTGCATTCACTCAAAGATTTTACAAAGAACATTTACATGGTCTTGTCGAGTTAAAGATTTGGTGATAATTTCATCAACATAATCTTCCAAGATCTTATGTATGTTATCATAAAATATCAATGTCATTGCTCATCAATATGTTGCACCTACATTTTTCAATCCAAAGGACATTACTACCCAACAAAAGCTCCCCAGGAAGTCATAAAAGTGGTTTTGTATTGATCTTGAGGATTGATAAATATTTGGTTTTATCAAAAAAATACATCCATGAATGACAACAAGGCATGTCACGTAGTTGATTCCACTATCATGTTGATATTAGGAAGGGGAAATCCATCTTTTAAAGATGCTTTATTCAAATCTCTGAGGTCTGTACACATCCTAATATAATTATCATGTTTCACAACTACAAGGATATTTGAGTTCCATGGAGAATAATCAATATGTCAGATAAATCTAACATCAAGAAGTTTCTCAATTTCAATCTTAACCAGTAAAGCTATCTTAGGATTCATCTTTCATATTTTATATTGCACTAGTTTAGCATCTTCTGCAGGGTCTATGTTATGTGTTACAAATTTAGCATTAATTCCTAGTATTTTTGAGTAAGTCCAAGAAAAGAGTTCAGGAAAGTCATGAAGTAAGGTTGGATGATATTTTTGTTCATCTTCATCAAGACACTTCCCTACTTGAATTACTTTCTCATTTTTATTGATATCCATTGGTATATCACTTGTATCTCCCAAAGGAAGTGCTTTTGATTTTTCTATTTCAAGATTATATTCCTCATTATCCCCGACACTTTCATTGCTTTCATTTTATTCATCATCTTGGTTAGTACTAATCGTAGCACATGTAGCTTGTTTCTTTGTGAGAGTGGTGAATGATTTATCATAGAATCCTAGCATTTATTTCAAAGTTTCATCATGCTCAAAGTATTCCAAAGACTCATCAAAATTTATATCAATCAACTCAAGATGCTTCAAGGTGAGATTTGGTTTGCTAGAGTTACATATGATAGTGTTTATGTTGAGTGAAGGTCATTTTGTTACTTGTATTATCTTAGAAGGGAAATATTCTAAACTAGTTTTTGTTTCTTTTGTGTTAGGATCTATAGGAATACAAATACATTTCTCTTTTATCCCACATCATTTTCCATTATAAAAAAGTTGTTTCACAAGCTCATAACCTCTCCCATAAATTCTTTCCATTTCTTTTGGGTTTGGTGGTTGTTTTTAGTCTATCTCATCAAAAATTGTTGAATACCTTGTGTATTCTTCAAAAGTAGATGAGGTAGATGGTTGTGACATGTCCTTTGAATTTTGCATTGTCATTACCATTGGTTCCTTTTTCTTTTTAATGCCTTTGGTTGTTCTTATGTGGACATGAAAAAAGTAACCCTTTTACTTTCTCTTGTTTTGTCCCTCCTTGTGCTTATTTGGCTTGATTTCACCTTGATTTAATTTTGCAATGTGGCCCATACATCCACATTAGGTCTTGAATATTTATGAATCATTAAGACTTTATGATGTCTTGTAAAGGTGTGGTGAAGTGTTGTAAAACATTTTTACACTTTTTGAAACTCTTCTTATTATAATTCATGTACATACCCCATTTTTATCACTTACCAA
The DNA here is from genome assembly GCA_007258455.2 of Sequoia sempervirens. Lineage (NCBI taxonomy): Eukaryota > Viridiplantae > Streptophyta > Pinopsida > Cupressales > Cupressaceae > Sequoia > Sequoia sempervirens. The sequence goes on from VDFB02086081.1 coordinate 138,541,742, forward strand.
GCCTTATTTCAAAGTGTCGTAAAGTCTTGTAACAAACTTTCATTATTTTCTCGACTTGTCATAAAAAAATACACCTTTCTTATGCTTTATTAGGCCCCTTTATGCACTTACAGGCCTTAATTAAGTGTATTTTTTAGTACAAACACAAAAAAAATCATTTAAGATAACTTAATTTTTGACACCCATTTACATTCCTTTGGTGGGACCCATTCACCACTAGGGGAGAATGAATTCCTCTTGGCACAAAAATAAAAAAAACTTAAATTACTAGCAAATTTTTATTCCTAAAATGATCTAGGAGGATCTATGAACCTTGAAAAATAAATTATCTCCAATGCTTTGGGAGTTGGAACCATGGCGTAATGCTCAGAAGCATGATTCCAATGCCACTTGAATCACAAAAAATAGAGTCTGTACACAAAAGTTATGGCTGGTCAAAGTTGCGGTCAAACTAGGTGCAGGGATCCATCAGAAGGTGAAAAATTCCTAAATTTCTCACCATAAGATAAATCTTTAAAATTTGATGATAGGTGACAAAGTTTAAAATAAATGATTAATGCTTCAAATGGGTTGGAAGAAAACTCATGTGTTATTCATTTAAAATTAAAAAAAATTATTAATACTTGAAATGAGTGTGGGAAGATCATGTATTATTCATTTAAATTGGGAAAAATGATTAATACTTGAAGTGAATGGAATTATTACATATTATTCATTTAATTTGTAAAAAGGGAAATTAGTTTTGTGTGAGAATCCACCTCACAACTATTTTCCTATTCTCAAGGAGGAGTTGAGAGATTCACGGGATTTTCTCTCATCTTATCCCTTGAGTTTTTGTAAACCCTCTTTTTGTGGAGTTATCCTCTCCATAGGTTATGGATTTAGGAGAATTAAAAATATCCTTTTAATGGTTATTATCTGGGATTATAATTAAATAAAAAAAACCTAAACAAACAAAACTTATAATAACCAGAATGAAATATTTTCAAGGGCTTAAATAATATTTTAAAACATGTAAATAACCTTAAGTGGTTATTAGTTGGAATTTCAAACTAAAATTAAAAAAAACAACCCAACCAAATAGCCTGAGAATATACATGGGCAAGGGTTCAAACAAATTTTAATTTTTTTTTAGGAATATTTTTAATTGTTTATTAAAATAGGCGAATTGTTTTGATTTTTCCCTAAAGGGGGAAAATTACAAGTTTTTTTGGTTTTAGCCCAAATGGGAAAATTTCATGTATAAAAAGGAGTGCGAGGAGGAATTCCATCATCATCACATTCTTGGATCCAAATTTTCCAAGGTAGAGGAGAATTTGAAGAGGGATAGGAGATTTTTGATGTAATAATGCTCTAATTTTGTAGCAGATCCTTTAGGCAAGGTCTTTTTCTTGCTCTTTGTAAATCAGCCTTGTGGTTTTGAGAGCCTTTATATGAGCTGATTTGAGTGAGGAATTTTATACCATGAATTTGTGGACAGGCTACAAAAGATTCTAAAGCAGTTTCCAAGAGGCTCATTTTAGAGATTGTACTACATTTGGAGCATTGTCAATAGATTGGTCACTCAATTGAGATAGACCTAGAGATGTAGTCAACTCAAATGAACTCTGTAATTAATCTTGTTTCCTATTCTCTCTCTTTGTTCTGTGTTATAATTCTCTCTTATTTTTTTTATGTTACTCCATTATTTAATGTCTTTTTAGTTAAGCTTAAGGCACTAAGGATTTTTTCACCTTTATGCACATTCACTTTAGCAATGTTTGTCATAGATTCCTTCTGCATTGGATCAAGCAGTATCAGAGCCTAGTTTGGCTAGTTTTGTAGAAGTGAATCTTGTTAGTCAGCTTGCTAGTTTAATCAATTTGTCAGTTTGACAATTTGCTGGTTTTCAATGTCAGTGTGCAAGTTGACAAATGGAAATTTGGAGTTCTAAAGTATAGATGGCACTAGAGAAAGGAGAATCATCTAGGGTGACATTGTCCCTATTTGCATCCATGGTGGATGATATCTTTTCCATGAAGAGAATGGTTGAAGAACTCTACTGAGTGCATTGGGACAAGGCTGACAGGCTTCGAGAGCTGGAGGAAGCCAACCAACGCATTCAGTTTGAGAATGTTGAGCTCAAAGGTTTTCTTTAAAAGGAAAACGAGGAGAATCAAGAGTTGCATGTGAAGTTGTAGAAGCTCATGGAGGAGAAACACAGGAGGAGTCCTCCTACATCAAATATTGTTTGTATATGTGTTTTTTTCCCACATTCAGAGGATAATTTCTCATACTCTCCAGTCACTCCATATGATAGCTTGGATGTGTATTCTACAGCTAAATCCACTACAAAGAGTCTGAAGTCAAGATTTTATTGTGGTCATGGGAAGTGTGCCAATTATGGTTCAATTTAGGAGAATGATGGTCACTGTTCTTTTTGTTGACATGTAGAGTAGTTGAAACTTTTCAATGTTTCTAGTAACAAAGGTGGCTACCTAGAAGAGTCTTCTACATTAGATTAGGAGATGGAAAATGATCATAAATTTGTTTTTGAATAGTTTGAAAGGCACACCAGGGACTTGGCATGAAGTTGTTGACCAAGATGGGTTACAACGGTAAGGGCCTTGGGATCAAGGAATAAGGCATCATCAATCATATAGAGGTTAAGCAAAGGCCTCATGATCAATGATTAGGATATGGAGGGAATGGTGAATCCTCCAAAGCCTTTAAAAAGGAATATCCTTGGGTACACACTTCAAACTTTAGTAGTGGAAGTGAAGCTGATTCTTCTCCAAAAGAGAAAATGAAGAGGTAGGACAAAGCCCAAAACTATTGCACCCACTACAGGATTAGTGGGAATTAGATTGAGAAGTGCTAGAAGCTACATCCAGGGCTTTGAAACTCACCTAGGACCATTGAGGAACCCAACCAATAGAAGGTTGTTGAGGAAGAGGTGAAGGTGGTACCTAAAGCCATGATCCCTAAGGAAGAGGAATCTCAATCGGCAAAGGAGCAATCGACAAAGGAAAGTAATTTTGACTAGCTCCGTAAGAGCTGTGAAAACCTATCATATAGATAGTTGTATAATTTTTTTTTTTTATTAGCTCATTAATAAATCACATTGTGATTATGAGCTAGGTGATACAAGTAGATAGGGTTTTTGTAGTAAAATTATTATGCTATTTGCATGAAGTTGTATTTTCTATTAATTGAGATTTTGAAAGGTTGTTTAAGCCTTATCCCATGTTATTAGAAAAGAAAATGCTTGAAGAATTATTTTTTGCAAAATGGAAGATTTTTGAAACTAAAGAGTGCTTAGTTGATGAAAATTCTTGAGGAGAGAAGATTTTCGTTGTTCCTATTTAAGGAAAAGAAGCACTTGATGAAATTTAGTGAAAGGTGGATATATCTAGATGATCACTACATGTTGGGACTCAGAGTTGCAAAGAATGGCCAAGAAGTTGCCTATATGTTTTCAAATTGAAGACTTAGTCTAACTCATTCAATTGATGACCAAGGCTCCTGAAGGTATTTTTCTATGGACTTGTTGCTCAAGAAAACATAGAAAGAGCTATATGGTGAAGCTTGTAATCAGCTATTCTGAAGTACAAAGTTGAGAAGGAATGTTTTAGGTTGAGGCACAGTTTCCATTGCTCATAAAGTTTGCAAACAAGGAGAAGCATCATGATCATGCCCAAGAAATTGGCTAGGCTGGCATGGAGAATGAGAACCATCACTATCAGAAGCACCGAGAGACACATTTATCATGCTCAGTTTTCTTCTTACTTTTTGGTATGTCAAGTTCTATTTTGAACTGCATCCTTTGAAGTCCTAGTTGCTATTAAAGTGTAAGACCCATGGAGGAAAAATGTAAGTTCCAAAGCATGGTGGAACTAGCAGTAGCATTACAATGAAGCTTTGAAGGTGACAAAAAAGTTGATTTGATCTAAGGGAGTTAAAGGTTCTACATGATAGCTTTTGGAAGACCAAAATCTCTTTAGTGAAGAGGTTTGATCTAGGAGGATCTATGAACCTTGAAAAATCAATTATCTCCAATGCTTGGGGAGTCAACACCATGGTGTAATTCTCAAAAGCACGATTCCAACGTTGCTAAAATCACGAAAAATAGAGTTTGTACACAAAAGTTATAGCCGATCAAAGTTGCGTCAAACTAGGTGTAGGGGCTCATTAGAAGGTGAAAAATTCCTACTTTTCTCACCATAAGATAAATCATTAAAATTTGATGATAGGTGAAAAAGTTTCAAATAAATGATTAATGCTTCAAATAGGTTGGAAGAAAAATCACGTGTTATTCATTTAAAATTAAAAAAAAATGATTAATACTTGAAATGAGTTTGGGAAGCTCATGTATTATTCATTTAATTTATAAAAAAGGGAAATTATTTCTGTGAGAGAATCCACCGCACAACTATTTTCCTATTCTCAAGGAGGAGTTGAGAAATTCATGGGATTTTTTCTCATCTTATCCCTTGAGTTGTTGTAAACCCTCTTTTTGTGGAGTTATCCTCTCCATAGGTTGTGGATTTAGGAGAATTACAAATAGCCTTTTAATGGTTATTAGGTGGGAATAGAATTTAATTAATAAAAAAACCCCCAAAAAACAAAACTTATAATAGCCTGAATGAAATATTTTCAACGCCTTAAATCATATTTGAAAATATGTAAATAACCTTAAGTGGTTATTAGTTGGAATTTCAAACTAAAATAAAAAAAAACCCAACCAAATAGCTCGAGAATATACATGGACAAGGGTTTAAACAAAGTTTAAATGTTTTTTAGGGAGATTGTTAATTGTTTATTAAAAATGGTGGAATTGTTTTGATTTTTCCCTAAAGGGGGAAATTACAAGTTTTTTTGGTTTTAGCCCAAATGGGAAAATTTCATGTATAAAAAGGAGTGCTAGGAGGCATTCCATCATCATCACATTATTGGATCCAAGTTTTCCAAGTGAGAGTATAATTTGAAGAGGAATAGGAGATTTTTGTTGTAATAATGCTCTGATTTTGTAGTAGAGCCTTTAGGAAAAGTCTTTTTCTTGCTCTTTGTAAATTAGCCTTGTGGTTTTGAGAGCCTTTATGTGAGGTGATTTGAGTGAGGAATTTTGTACCACAACTTTGTGCATAGACTACAAAATATTGTAAAGTAGTTTCCAAGAGGCTCTTTTTAGATATTGTACTACATTTTGAGCATTGTTTATAGATTGGTCACTCAGTTGAGATAGACCCAAAGACATAGTCCACTCGGATAAAATTTGTAATCAATCTTGTGTCCTCTTCTCTCTCTTTGTTCTATGTTATAATTATTTCTCGTATTTTTTTTTGTTACTCCATTATTTAATGTCTTTTCAGTTAAGCTTAAGGCATTAAGGATTTGCTCACCTTTACACACATTCACTTTAGCAATGTTTTTCATAGAACCCTTTCACATTAGATCATAAAGACCTAAGGTCAACCTATGATGTATTTTTGGTAAATTAGGGAATAAGTTTGTATAAATACATGATTTTAAATTCATTTTAACCCCCATTCATCCATTTACTCATTCATTCATGTATTCATGCATTCATCATAGCATTTAAGCATCGAGCATTCAACCAAGCAATTATCAAGCATCTTGGAGTAACCATTGACCTATCTTCAGACTTTAACATCAAGGGTTTGTTAAGTTTATGAAATTTGCATGTTATTTGTTCATCATTATCTTCTTATTGCATCTCATTATCAAGGGTTTGATTACCAAAGTGGGGTTTGACCAAGGAAAACCACTAGACTCTAACCCTTAACCCTTTTCCCCATATTTGCATGTGTGTTTGCAAGTCTTGTAGGCATATTTTCAAGGAGAAAGGTGTCAAAAATGTGTTTTAAAGTCATTAAAGTCAACACAACATTATTTGAAGTTTGGAGATAATTTTCCCATCATATTTTCTAGATTTGAATCTGACAAGCTATCAGGCAGAAATGTGTAGACCAAGACCCACAAATTTGAGCTTTGAATTCTCAGAAATCTGTTGGTGGAATAATTCACAATCTATGGTGAATGAGTCCCACTTCCAGGCTAGAAAAAGTGTTTTTTGTGTAAGGAAAGCTTAGGTGCGGAACAAACTCTCCCAACATCAAAACCTTAGGGAAGAATGAAGATATGATTTTAAATTTTGCAATTACAGTTTAATCAGATACACATGAAAAGAATAATGGAATAGAGAAATGGACACATACATAATTGGACACCAGATTTAAATGGGAAAACCCTTATGGGAGAAATACCCACCACACCAAGAAAAGCCTCTTTGTATTACAGTAAATAAAATTACATATAGAGATCAACTTCACTTTTTGATGTCAATTTTTATAGCAACAACATTCACTGATCAATCTTGTACAAAATAACTCTATGAAAACATACAATGTATGGACATTGATCAAAATATGTTCAATCGAGAAACTCTCTCATTACCCAAACAGATCATCGTCATCCTTTACAAAGCATAATCCCTTCTCTTCATGGTTTGTTGATCTTCCACACAAGAATGGTCGCAACAGTTCTCCTTCTGCTTCGCTCATTGGTTCAAAATAGACCACATCAGACAGTCATTTGGTTAAAATGTTCAAAATAAATCTCATGTCAATGAGACACTATATCGTGTCTCCCCGATGCCAAAATTCCCAATCACATAGCTATCAGCAATACCAAAGGTATCAAAAAAACCCTAAGATGTCAGACTGATAACAAATCAAGTCTCCCTGATATCACAAGAAAACCAACTCCCCATCAATGGAAAGACCAACACCATCGGAAAGACATCTCACCGATGTCTATTGCAGAACTATCGACAAGACCATCGATGTCGCGAAGACTTCACACCAATTTCCATCACATGTAGCTCTATCGGAAAGACCGTTGCTATCGGCGAGAGCTCATACCGAACAAAAACTTTCAGCGAGAGAAACACTATCGCCAAGAGTTCATACCAAAATAACTAGCCTGTTAGCGAGAGACACATCCATTGGAAAGAGTTCTCACCAAAGGTATACCTGTCAGCGAGACCTCCACTGTCGCTTAGACTCTTATTGAGCCTTCATGTCACCCTGATGAAATTTGTGTGTAAAACCATTAGTGAGACATACTCTGTCAGAATGAGTCACTTTGAAGGTTCATGTCTCTCCTCGATGCCACTTGTCACCAAGAGTCTCCCCAATAATCACCAGGAATCAACCCATCAGAAAGAGGTCTGCCTGGATGGAAAGAGATAGGAATTTCACAGTGATAGCCATGTCTTGCTGATGACTTCCATCGGCAAGACAGTTCCAAAGTAATGCTGATCTAAGCTCTTCAGAAGTTTAGAACACAACTACTAGTCGGTAAGACATTCAGGAGTTTCATGTCAGTAAGCTTGAGGCACATTTTCCAATAATCTCCCACTTGACAAAGATCTTACTGACACCTCTAGAGCACAAAAAAAATACTGAAATTCATGGGCACCAAGGCCCATCGAACTGGCACACCACCTAAACTTGTATGTGTTCACTTGTTTTTTCAATGCATCTGTAACATTTTCCAGAGTATCCACTTTTTCCACTTTTTCTAAAGAGACCTTTCCATCCTCCATATATCATACAAAATGATACTACACATCAATATGTTTCATCCTGGCATGGAAAGTAGGAGTTTTCGCCTAAAAAATAGCACTCTGACTGTCACAGTAAATTGTAATTTTCCCTTCATCAAACCCAATGTTAGAACACAAATGTTTTAACCAGATTGCTTCTTTATAGGCATGTGTTGCTGCCATGTATTCTGCCTCTGTAGTGGATAAAGCGATTACAACATGCCGCTTACTCATCCAACTAATTGCACCACCATTCATCATGAAAATATATCCATTGGTGGATCTTCTGCTGTCAATGTCCCCATTGGTGGATCTTCTGCTGTCAATGTCCCCTGCCCAATAAGAATCCACATAGCCTTGAATGTTGAGAGTCCTCTGTGATTCAACAAAATTCCCATGGTAACACAAAGCATATTCTGAAGTGCCCTTCAGATATCTAAACACTCTTTTCACAACATCCTAATGTGTTCTTCCAGGATTTACCATAAAACAACTAAGAACTCCCACTAGTTGGGAAATGTCTGGCCTTGTACAGACCATTGCATACATTAAACAGCCAAATGCGCTAGCATAAGGCACTCTGGTCATGTCCTCCATCTCAGTAGGAGATTTTGGATAGTCTTCAACAGATAGCTTTGTTCCTTGCAAGACTGGAACAACTAGTTTCTTGCACTCAGTCATAGAAAATCTCTCTAGAACAGTATTAATATACTTACTATGACTGAGCCAAAGCTTTCTACTCTTCCTGTCCCTAGTTATTTCCATTCCCAGAATATACCTAGTTGCACCAAGATCTTTTATTTCGAACTTTGTAGACAACTGAGATTTTAGATCAGAAATCATTAACTTACTATTGCCTATGAACAACATATCATCAACATAGAGAGCAATAACAAGAAGATGATCGTTTTCAACTTTGAAGTACACACAGTGATCATATTTCGACCTAAAAAATCCTAATGACAAAAAAAAAAACTTAAACTTTTGGTACCACATTCTAGGAGATTGTTTTAATCCATACAGAGATTTTTTCAACTTGCAAACCAGTTTTTCTTTACCTTTTTCCACAAAGTGCTTAGGCTGGGACATGCAAATTTCTTCTTCAAGGTCACGATGAAGAAATGTTGTCTTCACATCCATCTGTTTAATCTTTAAGTCATACGTTGCTGCAAGTGACAAAAATAAATCTGATAGACAATAGCTTAGCTACAAGAGAAAATATTTCTCCATAATCAATTCCCTCTACTTGGGAATATCCCTTCGTAACCAACCTCTCCTTATACTTTTCCACACTGCCATCTAGACCTATTTTCCTTTTAAATACCCATTTACAGCCAACAACTTTTCTGCTTTCAGGCAAGGGCACCAAACTCCAAGTATCATTCTTTTTTAATGATGCAATTTCTTCATTCATGGCTTCCAACCATGAGTTTGAATTAGACATTCTAAATGCCTCTTTCACAGTCCTAGGCTCATTAGTGCTAGAAATTAAAGCATAGGCACAAGTAGAATCTAACAAAGAAAACCCATACCTATCAGGTTGCTTTCTTTCACGTGTTGACCTCCTCACAAACTGAGGCTGAGGTTGATCTTCTTCTTTAGAACTCTCAGAACTACTTGAGCTCTCCTCAGTTTCAGGTACATTTTGAATTTTGAATTCCTCTTTATTTGGTGTCAGAGGAATTTCAACTACATCCTTTTTATTTTTTACCTTCTCCGTATCAGGATTCCAAAGCTTGTATCCTTTTATGCCAGCACTATAACTGATAAAAATATATTTAATAGCCTTGTTTTCCAATTTAGACCTTTTTTCATTTGGCACATATGCATATGCCTCACAACCAATGACACGAATGTGTCTCAGAGAGGGCTTCTTTCCAGACCATGCTTCCAAAGGTGTTTTCTCAACAAGAGTGGAATTCAAAGAATAGTTTATTAAATAACATGTTGTTGCAACTGCCTCAACCTAGAATTTTTCCTCCAAGCCAACACTGCATAGCATAATTCGTGCTCTTTCCATCACTGTCCTGTTGAACCTTTCAGCAACTCCATTTTGTTGCGGAGTGTAGGGTGTAGTTTTATGTCTTTTAATCCCATGATCTTTACAATACCTTTCAAACTCATCAGAACAAAACTCACTACCATTGTCAGTCCTTAAATATTTTATTTTTCTTCTAGTATGATTTTCCACAAGGTTTTTAAATTCCTTAAAATAACTAAACACTTCTGATTTACTTTTCAAAAAAAACAAATTCCCTTCTTGAATAATCATCAATGAACGATACATAATATCTTGATTTAGACAAAGAAGGAACATTTACTAGACCAAAAACATCATAATGTATATAATCAAGTAAACTAGAAGATTTGTGAGGACTGGAGTAAATGAAACACAGTGTTGTTTACCATATATACAATGTTCACAAAATTTGAATTCAAGGTTACAGTCATCAAGCCCCTCAACTAGGTTTTTATTTTTCAAGATTTTAAAACCTTTTTCTCCAATGTGGCCAAGCCTATGATGCTAGAGCATAGTCTTTTCTACTGGAAGTTTAACTTCCTCAGAGTTTTCACTATCAGGAACTTTTTCCTCCTTTTCTCCATGAGTAGCCTTCTGTGACTTTGTAGAGACACTATTGCATTGCACAACAAGTGCATCCAACTTATACAAGGTACCAATACAAGCACCCCTAACTAGCACCATTGAGCCTATAGTCATTTTGCAGCCATTTCCAGAGAACGTGACTTGCACTCCAACATCGTTCAGCTTACTAACAAAAAGTAAATTTTGAGCCAGACCTAGTATATGCATTAAATCATTAATTCGCTTCACTCTTCCATCAGGGAACTAAATTCTGACTCTTCCATGACCAACTATTTCCAGAGATGAATCACTTGCCAAATACACCCTTCCACCATCATATTTTTCATACTTAGTGAACCAGTCTCTATGAGATGTCATGTGGAAAGATGCTCCAGAATCAATCATCCAGACATCATCCGATGCTTGTGTAGCCAAGGCTGCAATGAAAGTGTCTACATCACTTTGAGAAGAATCATTGTTGAAAGAATACTTCTTCTTCTTCTTTTTCTCCTGTTTGCAATCCTTTCGGATGTGACCAAGTTTCCCACAATTCCAACACTTTACCTTGGACTTCTTACTAGGATACTTTGATCTCCCCTCTGATTTGAATTGGGACTTCTTGTCCTTCTTCTTACCTTTTTATTTCGATCTTCCTCTAACAACAAGAGCCTCCTTCACCATCTCAGAAGATTTTCTTCTCATCTCTTCTGATAACAAAGAAGCAACAATATCTTCCATATTAAAAGAGGAAGTAGTACTCCCAATATCCATCACCAAATGATCCCAAGAATCTGGCAAAGAACATAACAATAGCATACATCGATCTTCTTCATCAATCTTCACACGAACAGATGCTAACTAATCAATCAACATGTTGAAATCATTCAAATGATCAGCAACAGGCACTCCTTCTTGCATTTTCAAAGAGTACAACTTCTTCCTCAAGAAAAATATATTCACCAAGGACTTGCCCTATAAATAGCTCCCAGTCTTTTCCACAGAGAGGATGTTGTCTTTTCTTCATGAACATTTAGAAGAACAATGTCTACTAAATAGAGCCTTATTAGCCCCTTTGATTTTCAATTTGCAAGGTCCCAATCCTCTTGCTTCATGCCTGTAGGCTTCATTCCAAACACAACAAGCCAAAGGTCATGATCAACCAACAAATCTTCCATTTTGAGTTTCCACAACTCAAAATTACTACCATTGAATTTATCAATTTCAATCTTTCCTTACGTGCTTGCCATCTTAATCAGTAATTTGAATTACCAAACTTCTACAAGACTCCCATTGAACATAATTGACCAAAAAAAACCAAACGTACCAACAAGGATAACACAACTAGCTAGACTATGATACCACTTGTAAGGAGAGCTTAGGTGTGGAACAAACTCTCCCAACGTCAAAACCTCAGGGAAGAATGCAGATATAAATTTAAATTTTGCAATTACAGTTCAATCAGATACACATGAAAAGAATAATAGAATAGAGAAATGGAAACATACACAATTGGACACTAGATTTACGTGGGAAAACCCTTACGAGAGAAAAACCTGTAGATAGGGTAAAAATCAGTAGATTTAGTGTAATGAAAACAATAAATTAACTAATTCCTATCAAGCACAATAGAGTACGAAACAACACAGAAATCACAATAAAAAGTACAAGTGCAAATTGATCTCCGCGCTAACTCGATTTATCTCCATTGCTCTTCTCCACCTGTATGAGAATGCGAGATTTTGAAGGGTTCACAATGGAGGAATGTTGAGTGCTCATTCCTGCAGCATAACGAATTGACAATGACAATGATAAATAGAGAGAATGATAGGTAGAGACAGAAGACTGATTTTGACAGAGTCTGGATGCTAGACGAATCAACCCCCTAAATGGATTGTGAGAAGTTGTATTTATAGAGCCGTGACGTTGACGAAGATAAGATTTGACAAGATTCGACAAGGATTTGATTTTTGACAAAAGAGGAAATACAATGAGATGAGATAAGATTTCAAAACGAATAGAAAGATTTCATTTCCTATTTTAAAGGAAATAAATCTTGAAAAAGACAAGAAGGATAATTGATGAATTATCTAATTAAATAAATTAATTAGATGCACACGAGTTTAGTTTTGGAAAGAAAGCAAGAAGATCTTTTTAATATTTTATTAATTAAATAAATTTTGGATTTATTTAATTAACATTGATTTTATGATTTCATTAATTAAATAATATAAATTATTTAATTAAAATTAGAAGAATGAATATAAATGACTTAATTAATTAAATAATATAAATTATTTAATTAACATTAGCGAAATGGATGGATTATGAATATGAATTTAATTAAATAAATAAAAATTATTTAATTAAATAGATGATGACATGGGTACCTAGGGCAGAGCGTGCTACAAGATGCCTAAATGATGTAATGCCGAGACAGGTGTTGTAAGAGGACAATTTTGGGTGTCTACATTTTGCCCCTCTTTGAGATGATGTTCGAGATGATGAGATTTGTGTCGAGTAACATCATTTCAAAGAAACTAAGGTATGGATAGAGGAAAATGGATAATGATAATAGAATACGATGATGATGGAATGATGATGCCCCCTCGAGAGGATAGGTGGGTTGAACAAACACGGGTAGGCTCTCGAAATGAAAAGGGATGGGTCAAGAACTAAAGATGAAGGAATGGATGATACGTTATGCTGCAATGAAAGATGAGCAACCATGATGTTTGATATAGCACTAGACGTTATGCACCAAGATATAAGGACAAAGGTGACGATGTGTCTTGTGCCCCAGCGTAATACAACCTTGTCTAGACGTATGAGGAAGTAGACTTAGAGCATTAAAGTCCTAATGCACAAAAGGTATTATGTGACCTTAGATAAAAAGGATAATGCAAAAAGATATTCCAACACACACAATATATGAATATTAGCTTGAATGATATGGATTTGATACAAATGCAAGATAAAATGATAACACACACAAGCAAACAAGCAAGCATGCGCAAACGATACAAGAACAAATGCGGTATTGCCCCTGTCAAGTTGTAAACCATTGATTGATTGACTGATTTTGATTGATGATGATAGTGTTGTCATTGCAGGGAACGACATATCTCTAGAGCAACACAAGGATGATGATAATTGATTGATTGACCTTGATTTGGTTTACAACAAGATTAGGATCAAGACCAAAGGATGCGATTGGATAATTTGACAAGATTGATCAACTTGATTGGTATGGATTAAGGATTGACTTGCATTTGGATTATTGCTTGGATTTTTGTTGTCTATTTGATTTTTTTGTATTTTTGGGGATATTTTGAAATGTTTTGATTTTTTTTTTGGACTTTTGGAATGTTTTGATTTTTTTGGACTTTTGACATGTTTTGACTTTTTTGTAGTTTTGAAATGTTTTGAATTTTTTGGACTTGTCAAATGTTTTGAGGTGTCGAAGGATGAAAAAATTGAGTAGCCTTTGTGCTAGATACCAATGACAAGGGGAAAACCAAGTCTAGGTGCAAGGGTGGGTGATGGGATAAGGGATAAAAGGATCATGATAGATAAATGGATGGTATGGATGTATGCTTCACAAGACAACAAGGATGTGATCTCCAAAGACTATGTCGCATAGGAATAACATGCCCCATTCTAGGTACAAGACATAGGATTTTTATGGACAAAATTTATGACAATAGGATAATGACATGATTGGTTTAGATAGATGAGGTATGTCAAGAGATACTCGAAGCATATTTCAACCTTTGCCCCTACATCTTCATCAATATCAAGAGAAGAAGGGTGGATGAATGGACTCAATATGATAGGTATGTATGATGGCCAAAGATGGTAGGTAGGGTGGACATTATATGACATGAAAATGATAGGTTGGATAGATAAGACATTGTGCCCCCAAGTGTAAGTGACATAGAAGATCAACCTACACATGATGCCTGTTTACCAGGTTTTCATCACGGTACTTATCCAGGGTGCCTGTTTACCAGGTTTTCACCGTTGGATGAAGGGATTTATCTTTATCTTTTTTTTTTATTCTTTTGTTTATTTTTAACTTTTGACTTTTTGACTTGTGGATAGGAGGGACTCAAGTGTCTAGTTGCATGAAAGGTGATAGTCCCACTAGGGATGGATGTCATTGCATGGAAGCTTATGATGTGGATTATGGAGGAAAATAATGGATTATGATGTAGATTATGTTGGGAAGATGATAGGGATTATATGGGATTTATGGAAAAGATGAATGTGGAGGCTTAGCCAAAAGCATGGACCATAGGAAGATGATGGTGGAGATATGTAGGATAATGAGTGAAGGGTGGGGAGATGGAGGTATGTGGGATTGGTGTGAAATGGAAAGGAACCATGACCAATGGTTGCACACATTGTGATAAATTTTGAAGCTTTTGATGTGGATGGGGTGTAGGAAGCAATGGAGATGTTTGCTTAGGAGATGGTGGATGAAGTGCCTTAGGTACCCACATAGACTTGATATTTGTATGATTTTTGTTTGGCTTGTGGGATGGAATATGATATTTTTGAATGGAATGTGCATTTTGGATGGGAGGGGATGGTTGGTATTTTTGTGATGCGGATGCCTCGGTTGACTTGATTTCTTTTTGCTTAGGTACCCAAACCATTTTAGTTTTGGCCTTTACTTTTGGAGGTATGGGATTATATAGCCTTTTAGATGTACTTGGATTTGATATTTTGCAATTGTATGCTAAGGCATTAGGACCATTAGAATTTTTGACTTTATGTGTAGAGGCATCCAAATTTTTATTTTGGAATCCCTTAGGTTTGGTGGAATGAGTGGAAGCTTTATGTTTAGAAAATGTGTGCATTGATTAGCCATGATTAAGATGTTTAGAGGATTTATGGATAAATGGATAAGAGGATTGAATAGTAGGGATATTAGGTGTTGGGAGTAATGGTGGTAGAGTGGATGGAGGGAAGTGTATGGTCACATGCTTTTGACATTTGTAGGATGATGGTGGTGGAATGGAAACATATGTTTTAGGCATATGATAGGCTTTATGATGGAAAGTGGACTTAGGATGCATGGAGGAAATACCAACATCTTGAGATTGGTGTCCTTGAGATGTATGTCCAAGGCCATAAGAGCATGGAGGGACTTTGACATGGATGGGCTCCAAAATATCTCATTCATGAAGGCCTAAACCTTTACCTTGGTGGTTCATATTTTGGAGTGTGCAATGGACAATGGGACTAGGTGTAGGTGAAACACTAGACATGATTTCCTTATTGGATGGAGAAGATAATGGTTGTTGTTGTTCGAAGGAGGAACATTCATGAATGAGGGTAGAAAGACCAATAGGAGATGATGGAGGACTTGCAATGGGGTCGATAGTGGGTGACATGGGATCATTGGGATCTTGATTAGCATTGTGTTCACTTAGATCCAAGGTATTTGTTTGATCTTCTATGTATGCTTGGGAGGCACTTGTCTCATCAAGGGAAGTGAATGTTGATGGATCATGGATAGGACTAGGTGGAGGTGAATTTGGAATATCCTTCTCATGGATGGGTATAGGATCAAGTTGCTCTTGGATAGGATCTTCATCATTATGGATATCATCTTGATCATAAAAACGATATAGATTATGGATGGGTTGGATGAAAATGATTTGATCTTGATTAGGACTAGGGCTTGATGTTTCCACATTCTTAGGATTAGGCTCTTGACATATCTCTTGGATTGCTTGAATGGAGGTGGAAGGGGACTTCTCATGGAGAGAATTGACATGTTCTTGATGGTCAACGACATAGGAGCATGAAAGAGGGCGACTTGGACTTATGAAGGGAGACTCTTGAATTGGCTCAAGGGGTTGTGGATGACATGGTTGACTTGAAGGACTTGGCATGATGTTTGAGGACTCTTTTGTATGTTCAAGTATATGAGGTGAATGACATGGCGACAATTGATTCCTTTCTTGTAGCCCTTGGGTCACATCCTTTGTAGGTGGATAGGTGGATTTATGTAATGCCATCAATTTATATTTTAAATATCTAAATGTAAGGCATTGATTTGATGGAGGATTAGATGATGGTGGGGGTAATGAAGAGTTTGATTGGTTAGAAGGTGGAGAGGCCAATGGATTAGGACTAGGACATGGTGGATTAGGGATAGGAATTTGATTGGATGGTGGTAAGGGTGCATGGACTAGATTGGTGTTCCCCTTGTCAAAGGTGGCATTAAGACTTAAAGGCTCTTGATGTTGTTTCCAAGGTGGACTTGGGAAGCTACGTTCTTCTTGTGATATGGGTGGACATGTTGATGTGGCATTGACATGATAGGTAAATGGGTTTGGTTGGCATGATGATGAAAGTGACACATAGGATTGTAGTTGAATGTCTTGAGGTTGGAATGGTTTTTGGACTGGTGATAATATTTGTTGTTGTGATGATGATGGAGGGGTTGAATAGGATAACGACTGTTGAAAGGTTGATTAATGTGGATAAGGGTTGACATTAGAAGAGTTGTGATAGGTTGATGAAGGGGAAACTTGATATGTGGATGGATGAGGTTGATATGATGATATAGGTAACACATAGGGTTGATGTGAAATGTGTTGATGTGGTGATTGGAATTGATAATGTGCTTGTTGGACTTGAAAATTGGCCATGAGGTATTGGATTTGTGCTATGATTTGTTGCATTTGAGGTGATTGGTTTGTTTGAAGTTGTTGGATAATGTTATGGGCACTTTGAATGATTTGTTGGGTTAAAGGTGCTTGACTTGTTTGAGCTTCATGAAGCATGTGAATAAGCTCTAGTGCTATGTCTTTGAACTTTGACATGGTGTAAAATGATGTTGATTGGATTAAAGAAATGACGATGATTAGGATATGATGTGGAATGACAAGATTAAATGATTTAGATGATGTGGCAAGTGTTTATTGGAAGTTTGACTTGGGAAATATCAAACAAAAGATCTCACATGTAAATGCATGAACACACACCAAGCACAATGATAAGTTTTTCTTCCAAGATTAGATGTTATGATTAAGCAAGCACTTGAATACACAACAACAAGCCCTATGACGAGTGAAGTGGGGTATGGCCAATTAGGTCTCACGCTAGTTTGCACAAGGTTGACTAAGGGATGATTTGAAAGAAAAATCCTGCCAATAAGCCGAGAGAAAGGGGTAACCCACCCTTCACCTTCACTTCCCAAAGGTATAAAGTTCTTTGGGGCTTAGCTCAGAGTGAGAAGATTTCAACTCCCAAACGAGCGTGTCTTTGGATTCACACTCTATTGAGGTCGTCCCTTGGAGGGGTGTGTGCTCCAAGCAGGACTCCTATGAAGGGTATGACAAAAGCAAACCAAGTGAGGTGTTTTGGAGGAGACACACACTTGATTCACACTCATAATTATTAATTGACCCTTAGAAAATGAAATGTGTGTAAAATAGTTCAAGCAGCTATTCTTTTTAGATCCCAAATCAAATGTGTACGAAGACAGTGGTTAATTTTAGACCTTTTTCTATATGTGATTGAAGACAATATTCATTTTAAGAACCCCAAATCCAAATGTGTTTGCAAACAATGATTTTATGCCCCCAAATTGAAATGGGTGACAAACAAGATTAAGAGATTAAGGATGGAATGAGGGCACCTGGTTATTTTTTCTTTCCAAGTTGACATTGTGACTGATTCCAACGCTTTTCCAGCTCCGCTTTGTATGATTCACCGACAAGTCACCAAGACAAGAAGAAACACAAACGTGCAAGAAAAAGTATGATTAGATCCCCAAAACATGCAATCTGTTAAAAATCTAAACTAAATTAAAAATTAAAAATCTAAATTACTTTAAAAAGTTAAAGATCTAAATTAAATTAGAAATTAGAAAACCAACTAAATTAAAAATAAATAAATTAAAATCTAAGTTAAATTAGAAATCTATATATAACATCTAAATTAGAAAATTTTAAACCTAACAAAATAAATAAATAAATAAAAATCTAAATTAGAATCTTAATCTAATCTTAAAAACAAATCTAAAAAGATAACCAAAAATAAATAAATAAAAATCTAAATTAGAATCTTAATCTAATCTTAAAAAAAAATCTAAATTAGAATTTTAAATGACAAAAGTCTAAATCTATGCCCAAAAAAAAATAAAAAAATCTAAATTTATATGAAAAGAAAAAAAAGTAAATCCAAATTATAAAAATTTAAATCTAGATCTAGCAACTGTAAATCTAAATTAAATTTAAAAAATTTAAATCTAAATCTAAAATTAGAAAAATTTAAATCTAACTAAATTAAAAAGTTCAAATTTAAATCTAACTAAATTAAAAAGTTCAAATCTAAATCTAAAATTAGAAAATTTTAAATCTAACTAAAATTTGAACCTAAACTAAGATTAAAATCAAAAATCAAAAACTAAATTAATACTAAAGCTAATCTAAGAAATTGTTGATCATAGATTTTATCCAATACAACTATACAAATCTTATAGAATGGCTGACCAGAGGCTTTTGAAGGGTTTCAACTATGAGTCTCTTGGAGTGCAGAGAGGCGAATTGGGACTAGTCGCCACTAGTGGTTGTAATCTCCGAAGCGAGGGTGTAGACTATGACGGGTGGAGGGAAGTTGGGGAAGATAATGAAGAAATATGATTAGCAATAGAGACTAATGGACGTGCAACACTAGCGAAGGTTTATGTTTACTTCATCTCAGCATGACATTATCCGAAATATAATGATCTGCCCAATGATGAAGGATATGTGCAGACCGACTAAGTTTTTTATGGCTGGCGATGGGATCTTGTTTGTAATATTCTAGTTGGAGGTAGAGTTAAGACTCTTCACCGAAAATGTTGATTAATAAAAGTGACTTGGGTGCCCGAGTGTTCACAACATCCTTCACTTAATGGGAAGCCATTTGGTTGATAGTAATTTTTGGGGGAAACGATGTCAAGGACGAAGGGTTACACGCAGGGTCGGTGGCAAGCAGGAAGACGCTGTCAGAGATGGTGGCGACAAAGTTCCAAAAAGCGTAGCAACTTGGAGGTAGTTAGAAAAAAATGCCACAATTGATGGGTGGAGGGAAAAAGAAACATGAGCGACAGAAGCAGAGGACAGGAGGCAACCCAGGTGGAAGCACAGTGGATGGGGTCCTGAGCGGTGGTGACTGGGATAAAGTGGCAGCAGAGAGTCTAAGTTAGGGTGTCAATTATGGACTGGAGTGAATAACATCAAAAAAAAATTGAAACCCTTCCTGAAATGCCAAATACCGAGTCTTCAAAGAGCGGGTCTGCCTACGTTGAAATGAGATATTTTGAGCAAGTTAAAGGCATCAAGGTGAAAGAATCTCTAACCAAAACCTCTTAATAAACAAGATGATCACAAGTCTTAAGCACAAAAGATTTGCAAGCAAATTTTCTAGTGCCTGGGGAATCACGCAGGGAAAGCAACAACATCGAATGATTTTAAAGATATAAAAATCACTTCACCTGAGAATTCCAAAGCGCATAAAGGTAGATTCCTTGCAAAACTTGACAAATGATAGTTAGATAATGCCAATTTTTTTGTAAGAAATAAAATAAATGCATTAACTAATGATTAGATCCTTGGAGCATGTTCACGTCCGGTTCACCAAATGTAGATAGGGTAAAAATCAGCAGATTTAGTGTAATGAAAACAATAAATTAACTAATTCCTATCAAGCACAATAGAGTATGAAACAACATAGAAATCACAATAAAAAGTACAAGTGCAAACCGATCTCCACGCTAACTCGATTTATCTCCATTGCTCTTCTCCACCTGCATGAGAATGCGAGATTTTGAAGGGTTGACAATGGAGGAATGTTGAGTGCTCATTCCTATAGCATAACGACTTGACAATGACAATGATAAATAGAGAGAATGATAGGTAGAGACAGAAGACTGATTTTGACAGAGTCTGGATGCTAGACGAATCAACCCCCTAAATGGATTGTGAGAGGTTGTATTTATAGAGCCATGACATTGACGAAGATAAGATTTGACAAGATTCGACAAGGATTTGATTTTTGACAAAAGAGGAAATACAATGAGATGAGATAAGATTTCAAAAAGAATAGAAAGATTTCATTTCCTGTTTTAAAGGAAATAAATCTTGAAAAAGACAAGAAGGATAATTGATGAATTATCTAATTAAATAAATTAATTAGATGCACATGAGTTCAGTTTTGGAAAGAAAGCGAGAAGATCTTTTTAAGATTTTATTAATTAAATAAATTTTGGATTTATTTAATTAACATTGAATTGATTATTTCATTAATTAAATAATATAAATTATTTGATTAACATTAGAAGAATGAATATAAATGATTTAATTAATTAAATAATAATAAATAATATAATGATTTAATTAATTAAATAATATAAATGATTTAATTAATTAAATAATATAAATGATTTAATTAATTAAATAATATAAATGATTTAATAAATAAAATAATATAAATGATTTAATTAATTAAATAATATAAATTATTTAATTAACATTAGCGAAATGGATGGATTATGAATATGAATTTAATTAAATAAATAAAATTTATTTAATTAAATAGATGATGACATGGGTACGTAGGGCAGAGCGTGCTACAAGATGCCTAAATGATGTAATGCCGAGATAGGTGTTGTAAGAGGACAATTTTGGGTGTCTACAAAACCCACCACACCAAGAAAAGCCTCTTTGTATTACAGTAAAGAAAATTACATACAAAGATCAACTTCACTTTCTGATAATTTTTATAGCAGCAATATTCACTGATCAATCTTGTACAGAATTGCTCTCTGAAAACATACAATGTATTCACACTAATCAAAATCTATTCAATTGAGAAACTCTCTCATTACTCGAACAGATCATCATCATCCTTTATAGAGCATAATC
This sequence comes from Sequoia sempervirens, assembly GCA_007258455.2. Lineage (NCBI taxonomy): Eukaryota > Viridiplantae > Streptophyta > Pinopsida > Cupressales > Cupressaceae > Sequoia > Sequoia sempervirens. Next base: position 138,562,863 of record VDFB02086081.1, read on the forward strand.
CCTTCTCTTCATGGTTTTTTGATCTTCCACACAGGAATGGTCACAATAGTTCAACTGCCGACGGTTCTCCTTCTGCTTCACTCATTGGTTCAAAACAAACCACATCAGATAGTTGTTTGGTCAAAATGTTCAAACTGAATCGCATGTCAGTGAGACACTAGATCATGTCTCCCCGATGCCAAAATGCTCGACAATCACATAGCTATCAGCTAGACCAAAGGTATTGGCAACACCCTAAGAAGTCAAACTGATAACAAATCAAGTCTCCCTGATATCACAAGAAAATGAACTGTCCATTGGCAAGACCAACTCCATTGGTAAGAGATCTCATTGATGTCCATTGCAGAACTATCGGCAAGACCATCACTGTCGCTAAGACTTCACACCAATTTCCATCACATGTAGCTCTATCGACAAGACCATCGCTATCGGCGAGAGCTCATACCGAACACAGACTGTCAGCGAGAGAAACGCTATCACCAAGAATTCATACCGAAAGCACCAGCCTATCGGCAAGAGAAACATCCATCAACAAGAGTTCTCATCGAAGTTATACTTGTTAGCGAGACCTCCACTATCGCTTAGACTCTTATAGAGCCTTTATGTCACCTCGATGACATTCATGTGTAAAACCATCGGTGAGACATACTCTGTCAGAATGAGTCACTCTAAAGGTTCATGTCTATCCCCGATGCCACTCATCACCAAGAGTCTCCCCAATAATCACTAGGAATCAACCCATCGGCAAGAGGTCTACCCAGATGAAAAGAGATAGGAATTTCATAGCGATAGCCATGTCTTGTCGATGACTTCGGTCGGCAAGACAGTTTCAAAGTCACGCTGATTTGAGCTCTTCAGAAGTTTAGAACACAACTGCTAGTCAGTAAGACATTCTGATGGTATCACCAATTTTTCTCTTTCAGGAGTTTCATGTCAGTAAGCTTGAGGCACATTTTCCAACACTCTAAAGTTTTGTGTTCCCAACATCCCAAAACTTGTTCTAGTAGATTTTACTAGAAATGAGACAAATTCACCATCTATGGCGAATGAGTCCCAGTGGGCTTCAACATTGATCTCTACAACATTCTAGAACCCTTCAAAAGTACCTTTCAAGCTCCAAGTGCACCTCATTTAGTTTCATTTAATTTTGTTCTTATTTGTTTATGTTTTTAGTTCATTTTTGCATACAACACTATGTTTTCAAACACTTCATATTTCTTAGTTTTGCATTCATAATCAATAGCTTTTGTTGGTTTTACGCATTTATTCCATCTCATCTAGGAACATTACACCAAAATTACATTAATCTTTGAATTTTTACATTGGATTTTGTCCCATTCTTTATCCTTTTAGGTTAAAAACCATAGAAGTACAATAAAGATTACAGGTGCCAAAATATTTGTTTGCATTTTGGTGAAACTATCTATAGAATTTTTTTACTTTTGACATTAAGTGCATTTACATCCTAGGTTTAACTTGCATCAACATTGCATTAGGTTTTGCATTGTTTTGCATCTTAGGGTTTTCAAAATTGCATTAGTGAAACTATCATATATCTTTCATTTTTGCATTTCTAATCATTTAAAATAACTGAAATTCTACATCTACATCATAGTTCTAGATAAGAAAATTTGAAAAACATCAAATTTCATTTAAATTTTTTGAAAAAACTCAAAAAAATTCATCCCTGGACTCATTCGCCACCTTGGGAAAATTAGTCCACTTGCACATTCTTCATTGCATTTTCTGGCATTTTTTGGGCATTTTCTACATTTTTGTTTTTTGTTTTTTGTTATTACATCTCTATTATAGTTTCCATAATTTCTATTATTAGCATTTTATTGCTCCTAGTTTGCATTTCACCCCACCTTTAGTAGCCCTTATATTAGTGTTTGGTGCCCTATTGATAATACTTTAGTGAGAAGAAGTTCACAACTCATGGCATCCTGTGATAACACACTCACTGTGGACCTTGGGTTGTCTCAAGCTACTACTCTTGGTGTTGGAAATAGTAAATTAGGCATGGATCCCACCTGTACCATAGAAAAATGGATCTTTAGATAATTTCATGGTCATTTAGGTCATTTTCCTTTAATGCCTGGCCTATTTTTCTTATATTTAATGTTGCAATGTGACTTATACATTCACATTAGGTCTTGAATATTCAAATTATTAAGAATTTATGATGTCTTTTGAAGGTATTGTGAAGTGTTGTAACACATTTCTACACTTTTCTAGAATCTTCTTATTAGAATTCATCTAAGTATTCCCTTTTTATCCCTTACCAAGTCTTATTTCAAAGTGTTGTAAAGTCTTGTAACAAACTTTCATGCTTTTCTAGGCTTGTCACCACTAATTACACCTTTCTTATGCTTTATTTGGCCCCTTTATGTAATTACATGCCTTAATTAAGTGTTTTTTTGAATATAAACTCAACAAATATCATTAAAGGTAACTTAATCCCCAACTCCCACTTGCATGCCTTGAGTGGGACCCATTCGCCATGGGTGGCAAATGAGTCCCTCTTGGCACAAAATTCAAAATAAATTCAAATTTCTTTCAGATTTTTATTCATTAAGACTTTAGGTCGGCCTGTGATGTATTTTCAAGAAATTAGGGCATAAGTGTGTATAAATAAGTTTTTTTCTATCCATTTTATCCCCCATTCATCCTATCCACTTAGTCATCTTATATACTCATTCATTCAATCATTTGAGCATCATACATCTTGGAGTAGCCATTGACATATCTTCAGACTTCAATAACAAGGGTTTGGTGAGTTTATGACACTTTCATTTTGTTTGTTCATTATTCCTTTCTTATATCATTTCATTTCTTTATCAAGTGTTTGATTACCAAAGTGGGATTTGACCAGGGTAAATCCCTGTACTCTAACACTTAACCATTCCCTTCCCCTTTTCATGTGTGTTTGCGGGTCTTGTAGGTAGAATTGTCAAAGAAATAGGTATTGAAAAGTGGTCAACAAGTCAACAAAGACTTAATTCAAGCTTGGAGACAACATTTAGCCTGTTTTCTTTAGATTTGGATTTGTCAACCTGACAAGTGTAGATTTGGACCTATAGAGTTGACTTCAGAATTTGTATATTTTTGCAGGTGGACTTATTCACCATCAGTGGTGAATGAGTCCCACTTTTAGGCTAGAAAAAGTGATTTCTTTAGTTTTCAGTTCTCGACACTCTAAAACCTATTTCAACAAAAAATACCAAAAGCAGGACTGATATGCCATCTGTGGCGAATGAGTCCCATTCGTCATGAAAAATGATTTCTAAAACATTCTAAAACCCTCTAGCATGAAAATTCTATCTCTAGGTGCACTCCATTCAGTTTCATTAAGTTCTATTTTCATTTGTTTATGTTTCTAGTTCATTTCCACATATCACACTATGTTTTCAAACACTTCTTAGGTTTTGCATAAATAATCAATCTATTTTATCAATCTTCTACATTTTTAACATTTCATTTAGGAATATTTGCATCATACTTGCATTAGTTTGAGTGAACAACCTATATTTTGTGTGGGATCTATCTCTTTTCCTTTAGGTGAAAAACCCTAATTGAGCAAGAGAGTTATAGTGTCCTACATCCCAAAAATCTATGGTTCATTTTGGTGAACCTGCATATTGAACATTATCTTTCTGATTTTCATTTTATTTACATCTTAGGACTCATTACATTAGATTTTGCATTATTTTGCATCCTAGGTTTACAACATTGCATTAGTGACTATCTCATATGGATTTCTTTCTTGCACTTCAAAACATTACAAAAATTCAATTTCTACAGTTGCATCATATTTTTACATTAGAAAAGCATAAAAATCATTTACAATTTATGAACAAAACACAAAAAAAATTCACCCTTGGACTCATTCGCCACCCTGGGCAAACTAGTCCAGTTGCAATTTCTACACAACAATTTTTGTCATTTTCATAGTAATTTCTACATTTTTTATTTCTGGTATTGGATTCCCTTTTCAGTTTATAGAATTTTTGTTATTGGTATTTTCTTGCTACTAGTTTTCATTTCATTTGCATTTAGCCCAACTCTTGTGGTATTTGTATGAGTGTTTGGTTCCCTATTGATAATACTTAAATAGTGAGAAGAAGTTCCCAATTCATGGCATCCCACGATAACACACTCGTTGTGGACCTTGGGTTGTCTTGAGCTCCTACTCCTTGTATGGACAATGGTGCATTAGGCATGGACACTATCACTATACACCTTTACCTTCACATAAAATGCATGTTGACCCAAAAACTAATTCCCTTTCGCAATACAAAGTTATTAATATTCATGAGAATTTAGGACATTTGCAAGAAAAACTTATGTCTTGAAAACATTTCAACCACTGCAATTCCTGCTATAGACAATATCCATCGAATGCTTGAAAGTGATGAGGGATTAGATGTCATGAAATAAATTGTTGAGAAATATCAAAAACATGCTTCTTCCACCTCTAGCACATCTCAACTAGAAAACACTTTGGTTAGCCAAGGAGGCTCTCATATATCTCCTCCTTCAACCATAGCATCCATACCCACCTATATGACCCCTCAAGATACAACAACCATGCGACAAGTTAGTCATGTGTCTCATTTCACTATTCCCACTAGCATTCCTAGTTCTTTTGTGGCATCGAATGTTCCATCCTCCACCACCTTTACCCCTATTAGTGTCCCCTTCACTTGTCCCAACCTCACATACACTCCATCACCATTCTCTCTTCCACTTAATACCACTTACACTAACCCTCTCATCACACAACTCTTTCACACTATTTCTTCCATGCAATAACAAATTTCCACCATAAACCAAAACCAGGTTGCACCACCCACATACTATGTCCATAGTAGCCCATTATCTTTAGAAAATTTAAGAACGACAATGCCACAATGAATTGAGATTCCTAGGTTTGAGAAGTATGGAGGAAAATGAGACCCTACTAATCATGTCAATGCCTATATAGCCTTTTGCAATGATTTTGTCCTTGATGATAAACTGTTTCCTAGGAATTTAAAGGATACTACCTTGGAGTAGTTTTCCTCTTTACCCAATCATTTAATTTGATCATTTAATGAACTTTTTGATGCCTTTATAAATTATTTCCAAGTCCATATGACTCCCAAATATACAATGGATGATTTAATGAGGTGTAAACAAAACATGGATGAAAAAGTAACTAATTTCATTTCATGCTATCAGTCATTATATGCTCAAGTAGATGTCAAGGTTCCTGATTCACATGTCCAAAATATGTTTATTGAAAACTTGAAAACTCACATTTAGGATAAATTGACCATGATGAAATTTCCTTGATTCATGCATTTATGCACAAGCCTTTGTGACTATCACAACTCGATTACTATTTGTGATGCAAAATCCACTTCTAGCCGAGCTGAGAAGTTTGAAAAAAACAACCAAAACAACTCACAAAACTTTAGAAAACCAAACAAAGGATTTTTATAGTTCAACCCCCCTCCTCCACAACGAACTCAACTTGTTCATAATCAAGTGATAGCTATTAAAACATCGGCACCATTTACTTATGGGGACCTAAAGAGACATTCTACCCCCTTACCTGATACTCTCCATAACACAATGAATCAACAACTACAACAACAAATGATCACTTTTCCTATATTCAAACCACTTGATCCTACCAAACCTTTACCACCCACCTTTAAACCAAATGCTTATTGTCATTTCCATCACCAAAATGGACATGACATAGAACAATGCAAGCATCTCAAACACATAGTGCAAGACCTCATTGATTCTGGCTATCTGTCTATTTCAAATATTAATGTTACAAGAAATACATCCATTTCCTCCCAAATCAGAATTTGCAAATTTTTACCAACCCCATGCCTAAACACAAATTTTCATTTGTCAAAGCCAGTGAACCTTCAAACACTGATGTGATGAATGTTGATACAAATAATGAACAACATGATCTTACTCCAAACATTACCCATGTTAATCCTATGGATGAATTGGTGGGTACAATAAACGTTATCCCTCATAAGGTCCCAACTCACAAATCTCTTGATATTACTTTTTCTTCTCACGATATATAAAAAAACTTCATGATAGTCCTCTTTACATAGCTAACCATATCTATGATAAGCCCACCAATGGGATATTAATAGATCCTGCTTGTGGCGAGAACATGATCAAAGAGGATTTTTTAGTATTACATTATCTTTATCAAGATGATTATGACAAACCAATACCATGGATTAACACACATGTTGTTTTTCGTGCCCTATGATCGGATCGATCTTACTCCCATTACATATAGGACCTAAAACCTTGGATGTAACATTCTCTATCATTCCATAGTCAAATTAGTTTCATCTGTGGCTAGGTCATCATTGATTTCACTCAATGAAATTTTTCCCTTCAGTCATTCATAAATGTTTGAATTTTCCGCTTGACAATGAGATATTTACTATACACCATAGTGGCTTTAATCCATTGTCTTCTAAAGGTAATTTTTCCTTAGAATCCTTTTGGCTTGAACCTATGGAACCCATCACCCCTCGCAAAGACTTATTTTCCATTACCTATGAAAAGTTCAAAGCTAAATGAATAGTCGAATTGTCTCTTCACCACATGTCCCCATTAACTTCTGCTACTCCTATTCTAGATGAGACAATGCTCCAACCTAAATTCGAACCTCTAAAAATAGTGCAAACTCACGTGAAACCCACAATAAACACTTCGCAGGTCTACATTGTCTAAATGCCCAAGAGATAATGAAACCAACCTCATCATGCCTCCTCACATTAAACAAGTTTATAAAGCCAAATAGAAAGTACTTGAACCCTCTCCTTTGGTTCCTTTTGTTCTTCCTCCTTGAGAAGAAAAGGATCCTATGGTGGATCAACCTACATTTACATGTACACAATTTCAAAATAGAATCAAACAAAACTACAATTCTAGGGAACATAGCCATCATCATCATCTTCTTGCTCTTCAATTACAAACTAAAGAAAATAAAGAAAATCAACCTCCACATTTGCAAGAATAAATATCTTACAACCCTCCTCCTCCTGACCCACCACAAGATAGTATGTTACAACCATCACAACACAACAATCTGATACAATAGCCACAACTGCTAATACACCCTTCATTGGAAATTACCATCCATCCTCCCATCATGATTAATCTAGATGATGATGATGATGAGGAGATATATAAAATAGATGAAGAGATGCATACTAATTTAAATTCTTTATTTTCCTCTTCCATGAGCCTAAATGACAAATCTCCTACACTAAGTGAAGAACCTAGTACTACGTGGTAGTTCCCCTAGTTCAACACTTGCAATTCTCCCTTTGGGTAGTCAATTGCCCTCACAATACACTAAACATTATTGGGAGGAAAATGACTTGTTAGATGGTTGGCTTGCATTTGCAATACCATCCTTTTACATTTTCATTTTTCCTTTTCTTTTCTTTGGTGTGATTGTATGTGCAGATCATGTTTCCCCATGATGTGACGTTTGATGTTCTCCCTCTCTTTGTGCACTTCCTCTATTTGTAGAATTCAGATCTTCTCAAATCTTTTGCTAGGGTTTCCTTCACATACTAACTTCACCAACAAGCTTTCGTTTCCTCAACCCACATAAAGCACTATCCATCTCATAATTAAGATATCTAATAGAGTTTACTAGATATTCCATATCTTGCATCGATCCACCCAACATTTAATTCTATTATAGAGAATTTTCCTTCATTCATTCTCTAGAAAACCCTAGAATCAGATATGCATTCAATGCATTCTCCTATTCATTCAACCTGATTCAATCTTCAAATATTTTACAAACTGTGCCACCACTTAATAGATCAAATATTAATTTTCATTGGTGCAGTTGGACCAATTAATTCCTTCTCTTGAGTCGGTTACTAGTCGAAATCCTTATTCAGACTATTGTGGATACTATAGATTTTTTTCATGCCTTTAAAACACAATTGTTCAATCAACTTCAATAAGACTATCGTCATGCCTTTAAACTTTGACCATTAGATAAACAGTTGTTCAAATCTCCATCATCAATCTATCATATCACTTTGTCAAAGAGAAACATACCACATTCTTACCAACATCCACCGTTCTCTTTGATATGAACCATCTATGAAAGACATAGACCCACACACATGCCATCTTCCATCCATGTCATTATCATGCAACTCACAACATCAATGTGAGTTGGTACATCAAGAAATTGTAAACCACCACCTATTTGCACATCACCATTCACCTTTGCAACCTTCCTATCGAGTCCCACCATGACACTAGATACATTTTCCATCATAGTGAATTCGTTTTGTCAAGGGGACATTAAATGTACTCCCATCGATATGGGATTGTCGCATCAATACCATTTAGTGCTATAGACAAGTGGTACTAACACCATCATGTCACAACATGTCACCATTTACCATCACCCCCTCTGCTTCTTCCTTTGTCAAGCCCACCAAATATATTATGAGCACCGTCAGATCTTCCTTGTTCAATCTCTGTTGTTCACCACTTCGAACATTTCATGGAATACACCACCTTCCATTATCTAGTCCTACCATATTCATCAATGGTCACCATTAATCCACCATGGATTAATCTCCACTGTTCCTCGCTAACCCCATGGGTCTTGAGTAGGCCCCACTAACTTCTCAGTAGGGTTGTAGACACCATTAGATCTTCCTGCCTTAACCATCACTATCGATTTGACACTTGCTTGTAATATGCAGGGCCACCAAACATGTCATTACCACATCTCATCCTTCCATTCACTCTCTAACTTTTGCATCAATGCATGTCATCCTTACTTTACTGAGTCACATAGTTAGCATCCATTCTCTCATCACCTTATCGAAGAGACCTTCTTCAAGGTCTTGGCAATACCATATTGTCTCACCAATGGGTAGTCATCATTGTATCGAAGAGACAATCATGAAACTCCTTCTGATCTACATCTCTTTGATCGAGCACATATTAGAGTATTGAAGAGATATCCAAACAAGTCTCATCAACGACCATTAGTCACACTGATGAAAACCCTTGATGAAGTCTCTTGTCCACCTTATCTCCATGCCACTACATCGTAATCCACAACAAGGATGCATATTACCATTTAATCAATCCCATCATATCACATGTCTACATCATCATCACTATCATCCACATCATTATGGTTGGCTCTCACTTAGAGCACTTCCTTCCTCCTTATCGCTCCATCGCTAAGTCACTAGAAAACCTAAACTTTAGAACCTATTGTTGGAGGTTACTAAGTTATGAAAACCTAGGACACGTTAACATATAGATACTTGGCTATCAAAGAGACTCTAGGATGAGTCTTGTCAATACCATTCACTCTCGTCGATAAAGCCCTTTTTACACCTTCAGGACAGCACCAACCTAGGTGATGGGGCTGATCACAAACATGGGAAGATAGACTTAAGTTATCACTTAAGTTACCAACAACCTATCACAACAAGTAAACAAAGAAATATAACACTATAACCAGCTCTGCCATGACTACAAACATATTACGGTTTATCTGTAAACCCTAATATCATCTGAGATTATAAAAATATGATTTTTGGGTGCATCCTTCATTTTCTTGACCTGTAGAGGACATCCTTGGAATGCTCTTGAAAATCCCATCATGAATATAGTACCTCATTTTTCATAAAATAATTGGAAGAAACTATTGCAGAGAGATGACAACATTTTTTCAACTATGCAACACATTGAGAAACTTTCTCTTCTACACCAATAACCAATCCACATACTTCCAGAATGAAATCTATATCTCTCACAATCATCCTCTATCATTATGTGAAAAATATCCCTTGCATTATTTGCACCTTTGACATCAATGATAACATTATGTGCTTCTGCACATGATTAGCGCACTTCTCTTCTGATCCCCTTTTGACATCAATGATAACATATTCCAACAATCTCCTCCTTTTTCATTGATGGAAACAATTTAAATGCTCAATGATACCAATTAACCAATTCAATAGTTGTACCAATATCATATTTTCTTTCTACTTCTACTGTTGCTTTCGCCAATGCTCCTCTAAGCATTTGCATAAATTTCTCCCTCTTTGACATCAATGAAAAAGTGATCACTCCTCCCAAAAGTATTCTCCCCCTTTGAAAATTAGTGCAAAGAGTTTAGCTGTTCTCTAATATCCTCCTTTGACATTCCTTCTCCTTTTCTCATCCTTATGAGCATCTGCACAACTTTCTCTCTTATGCTTTACTTTGAGATTTTTCTAAATTTTTCTCCCTCATGCTCAATTTCTTTGAGAAATTGCACAACTCTCTCCTCTTCCTTGTCTTAGGTCACATTACTATTGCAACCTTCACTTATTCTAACCAATAGCAAAGGAACTTAGCTCCCCCTTTGACTAATGCCAATTGAAGAAAATGTATGCTCTTATACCAATATTTGCATTCAACCCTTTTACTATAATGGAAAAACAATATGCTCCAAGCGCCCTGCACCAATTAACAGTATTTGATTCTAGTTGGATTCCATTACATGCTATGATCTAATAAGGTCAAATTCCAATTGTAGATATTCTGATTCATGCTTTGTACCAATTGAATCATATTCCTACAAAGTTTCTCAACAATATCATATTCTTTACCGCTATGTTGAGTAAGGATAAATGGGGTGGGAGATATGGATGATTTAATGGAATGGATTTTGTTGTTTATTTTATTTTCTTATTATTTCTATTGTTATAAGTGTGGGGAACTGTGTGTAATTTGGTTTCTTCAACACATCTTGCACATGATTACTAGTGAGTTATTTTACAAAGCTTAAGATATGACCATGAGGCTTTAGAGGTCCTATAATGAGAGGAGTTTTAGGAGGTCCATAATCAAATGATGGTGTATAATTTTAGCTTATTGGAAATCTTCAACCAATGGAGGAACTAATTTCATTTTAGAATTTTCATCTATGTCATCCATCCTCTATCATTTAAAGAATAAAATGTATCAATAACTACATCCTCTTGTTCCATAATATCTTTCCAAGTAGGAGAGGTATAGGGAGAATAAAAAACATGACTCTCATGATTCTAAATGATTGGATCCTCTTTTTCCAAGATACTCTCACAAGTAGGACAGATATTGGGAGAAGAAAAAATAGTATTTTCAATGATTGCATCCTCTTGTACCAAAATATCCTCACAAGTAGGAGATATATAGGGAGAGGGATCAAAAAAATAATAAAAGAGGAGAGAAGAGCTCAGTTTGGCATGGTTGTAAAAAAATTCTTTGAACTTCCTAACAAGGTTTGACAGTAAATATGAATTATAAAAACACAAGGTTTTTGCAATGAAAAATTATGCTATGTACTATTGATAAAACTAGCAATGCATAACGAAAATAGATAATTTGCAAAACAAGGACCAGTATAGGAACTTGATATGGATAGAAAACACTGATAGAGATTTTGACAAAAAAAATTAGCCAACATTGATTGGATGGGGGCATAATGCACCCTAGACTAGACATGTATTTTTAATTTTTTTTTTATTTGGAAATTATCAATAGTGTCTTAGGGTGTTATGTTTCAAAGGTTCATGTGTGGAAGTGAATAGAGTTTTGAAAATACCCCAAAACCTAATTTTTCTATATGGATCACATAAGTGCATGTAATTTTGGATATTTTTAGAGAAATTTAATATGTTCAAATAATAATTTTTAGAGATTGAATATTGTAATTGATTATTTTTTACAAAAAATAATACTTTTTGATCTCCTAAAAATAAATTATAATTGATTTTTTAGGCTTGCACTCTTTTTCCTAAAATTATCATCTATTGAAACCTATAGATCTAACTTGCACACATGAAATTAGGGGGAAAGGTGGTGTTGTATAGGGTTTTTCCTAAGTCAAACCCCATGATGGTGATCAAGAGGGCATGCCCTAGGTTAAGTAGAGGAAAAATAAATAATTATTGATTGAAATTGATAAATTACAAATTGTAATGTTAGCTTAATGTGAAAAACCTTGAATAAGTGATGTCACACAAGTTTCCATAAAATTTGATTGAGGGATACCTTAAATTCTCAAGATAGACCCACAAAAGGTTAGCTCATAAAACATAATGGATTGTTGCAACTAGCATGTAGAGGATAACTCAATACATCTTCGTGATTCTTCGTGATTTGGAATGATGAATCATAATAGCTCCTTGCACATAAATTGGTCCATTATTCTTGATGTCATGTAAGCTTAAATTTGAATAATGAAAATGTTATAATAATGCTACTAATTATACCCTTGACTTCCCTTAACTAATTTTAGTATTTGCAATTTACTCAATAGATTTTATTTGGGATTTCAAATGATGAGAAATACTAGTATTTATATATGTAATTATTCTAATTTCTCAAAAATAAAATATTGATAGATGAAAAATGAAATTTTAAATTCAAATAATAATTTACCAACACCGACCTATTCAATTTTGGAGCCAAAAATGTTAGTCTATAGCACATTGCTCCCTAGACTAGATTCCTACTTTTTTGGGATCAAAAGTGTTGAGGGTGAAATATTAAATGCATAATTTTATTTTCCATGTTTTATTTTCCAATAAATTTTATGAAATTGGTGATTAAGGAATAATTAGGTCCAAGAACGTAGGTGGAAAAAAAATTACTATTAAATTGTCAAGGGTGACAATGTTTTAGGATACAATATGATAGTCCCCTCTACATTCCAAGTAACCTTAATGGGTAACATAGTAGATTATTTATTTTATATATATATAGCACAGTTAATGTTATTAAATAATATGATTGTATGTGAATCACTTTTATAAAGATTATTAGAACAAACTAAACTATTTATACAGACCCATGGTTGTCTTGTATTTCTCACCCTAGGTTTGATTACTCTTGTTGTCTAGGTAGAACCTATGTTCATAGATAGTAATTTTTGTATGATCCTTGGTAGCAATCACTTCCTTATGAATATGGGTATTTCGTGGATTGATTTCATTAATGTAGCTAATATTTTTCCATAAATATTGAAAGTTCCTTCATAATGAATCTATGCACATAATCCACCATAGTTGATCTCAACTATTCCCATTGTAGGGGAAATTTTCTCTTGATTATACTAATGAAAAACCCATAGGACCATTATTTCTCAATATTCATTTCATATTCAAATCATATAAGAATCTCAAAGTGTATCTTTTAGCATAGACTATCGACCTTTCATCATTATCTTGTGTGGATTCTTCCATTTCCTTTAGTTAGACTTTTGTGGCTTCTGCTATTCCACCACCTACCTCTTCAATGGGTATTATAAAGAAGTCATTATTGGGGAACCTTGCTATTTCCACATTCATCTTCAGGACCTGAATAGTGATTTTAGTTCCTCCCTCATTCCATGTGGCTTGTGTAAAAAACTGCCCTTTCAAAGTTGTGTACCTACCTTCAAGTTATTCATTCTTTTATGCTTACTTATATTCCATTGGTAGGACCTCTAGTAGTTAAAATAAAGAATTCTAGTTATCCCAAATATTTTAACTACATTAAAAGGAAAAAACAAACAAAAGCATTGAAACATGTGCAAATAAAACTAAGGAAATCACTACCAATGAAAAAATATTCCTAGGCTAGATGCACCCATGAATAAAAAATACTTAAATAAAATATTGTTGATGTTCCAACCAAAAATATAAAAAATCAAACGATTGCTAGAAAAAACTACAAGTAAAGATCAATTGATGAGACAAAAAATGAGGAACATAAGATGACTAATGAGGTGGGAAATACAACTAATAGTAAACAAGTTGCTACTAGTGATTAGGTAATGGATTTCATTCTAGACTATTTCTATGACTATAGCAATTTCTACTCCTTCACTAGCATAATAGACAATTATCTTGACTGATGCTTTCATTTAGTTGAAAGATTAAGTTCCAATTAGAGAATTTCTAACTATCCCCAAACATAGATAAATCAAGTATTACTATATCTCATTGCCTCTAATATTTTTAATCAACCAAATGAATCAACTAATTTTCCTAAAGGTGTACATAAATTAGGTACACAAGAGGCACTTGAGATATACTTGGGTACCATGTCATTAAATATAATATAGGTAATTTAATCATTCTAAATATATTTTTTGATAAATGACTAGCTAATAAATAATTATATTCTAGATTTGAGGGCATCCAACAATCAAATGTCTTTAGAAGTCAAGAAAAAACTAGGTTTACTAGTCTCAAAATCATATGGATTTTTTTTCCTATGAATCTTGGGAAGTAAATGCTATTGGAATAATTGAGAATTTTGAACTACAACTTGTTGCATACCTTGGTAAAAATAAATCAATGGACATTATCATAGTTGATTATCTAGCTAAGTAGGGTATGTTGTTTCCCTAAAAATGGTTATTTTTAATTTTTGGTAGCATTTAGATGTATTTATCCAATGCTACTAGACCATTGCACATGGAAGATGTCTAACTACATAGAGAAATTAAAATTATTCACATTGTGGAAAATCAAAATGAAGTAAATAATAAGATTCACTACTTTTAATTGTAACCTATTTGTTTCATTGGATATTGTGATGATGAATTTGAGAAAAACATAGATCCTGATTTGTTCCCCCCCATAAATCTCCAATATATGATGATATTTGGAACATGTATTTTTATGGATCATGTTCAAGAGAGGGTAGAAATGAAGGTGTTGTATCAATATCCCTAAAAGGGGGGAAATTATAAGTTCACTTTTAGGCAAAAAAATTGAATTCACCAACAATGTGACTAAATATGAAGCTCTATTAATTGGTTTAAATGTAGATTTCAAATAAGGGATCAAATGCATTAGAGAGCATGGATATTTATAAATTATAGTGTCTCAAGTTAGAGGAATGCATGTTACAATAGAAAAACTATTATGAATGTATGGGATACCATTAAGGTGTTTGATTCATTTAAAAAAAGAGGGTTAAATGGTATAATAATGTAATAAATGACGACATTACTATATTAGGTTCAAGATTTGATACATCCTTTACTACTCCTCAATGTAGGTATGGTGTAGAAATTACTACTAGGCCTAGTATTCTAGACAATATTTATAATTGATAGGTCTTAAATGATGAAAAATAGATCCATGAATTCATATGAAAATCAATGCCATTTAGATGAAAATAAATTTCATAAATCCAAAATCTATTTTTTTCAAAAAAATGAAATGGGGTATGTTAATCATGTATAAATTGGTCACTAAGCTACTTGAGAAAATGATGATAATAATCTAGCATATGAGCATTCAAAAGAATAATTTAATGTCCAGATTGAAATGGTGTCAAATAATTTTATAAGGGTGAATTCTACATGCCCATGCCAATTCTTATTTATTTCTATGCCTAGTTTCAAGGCATGTATTAATACGATTGTACATAGAAAAATTTGGCACGTGATTCTACTATTTTTTTTTTCTCTTATCCAAATCCTTAATTTTCCCCCATTTTATCCCTTTATTGGACATTTTAAACTAGCAGTCACATGTAGAGGCATGCAACAATCAATCGATAGGGGTCCACCGCAAATGGTTATTGAATGGGAAGCAAGGAAGAATTTTTTTTTTGTAATCCAATGTTAAGTATACATATTGAGAAATATTTGCAATTGCTTGAATGAGTTAAAAAAGGGAAATAATATTAATAATTCAATATGGAATAACATACAGTTAGTTTATAGTACGAGGTGAACAAGGATAAGATTTGTCGAGTACACTGTAATGAACAATGATGTTCAGAAATCAATTTATATATTTATATGGATAATTAGATGGATAGATCAAGTAAAGAAAAGCTATGCATGCATTAAAAGCTATGAATTTGACTTACGTTACTTTATGTTAATTATTTGCAATGTATGCATTAATTGAAATCTTACGCAATTAATCATCAATAATTTTAATTACAAAAATTCTTTTAAAATTATTTTAATTAATAATATTAGGAGAATGACTTTTTAATAAAAAATTTCTCAATAAATTACATTTGGTAAATTAAGTATAATTTAAATTTTCAAATAATTAGTTTTGTTAATATTAATAATTTCTCTCCTTATATGTATTTTAGTTTAATAGTTGGAAAGCCTAGATGCACATCTATATTTGACATTTTTGTCTAGGTTAATCAAATAATCGATTAATTATTAGTTATCTTAAGATAAGGCAATGCATTGCAAGATTAACAACCATTTGCATAAAAGAGGAAATTGATGTTTGATATTTTTTTCCTAGGTTAATGGATGAATTGATTGATTATTATTTAATTATTTTAAGATAACCAAATGCATGGGAGATTAAGAACCATTTCCATAGAGTGGAAAATTGATCTTTGTGTTTCCACAACAATATTTTTTAGCTGGAAAATGATTATGAAAATAATCTTAGGAGAATTTTTTTTAAATAATTTTTTTCTTAATAAATTACATTTGAAAAATTAAATACAATTTAATTTTGTCAATAATTCATTTTTTTACTAATAATGATTTCTTTCCAAAATTTAAGGTATGATATAATTCTATCTGTATTTTAGTTTGATAGTTGTTAGGCGTAGATGCACATACATATTTAATGTTTTTGTCTAGGTTAATGAATCAATTGAGTGATTATGATTTAATTATTGTAAGATAGATATGGATAGTAATACATGGAAAACCTCAAGTGGTGAAATAAATGATATTTATAAAAAGAATGGAACATTAAAGAATTCTCGTTCTTTAAAAATTTACTATTGATCTCGTTAATTACTATTATTGAATTAAAAATTTAATTAGTAATATTGAATAAAAATATATTCTTTGGAAAAGTTTGTCCATAAATTTAAAGTTGTGAATTAAATAATATTTAATCAAAAAATAAAGATCTTTAAAATAGGAATACTTTTTATAAATAGTATTTACTCCATGATTTTGTAAATAAAAGAATTATTATCCATGCATTTTATGGGTTTGTAGTAGTATAATGGAATCGTCACAAGTAGAAAGGACTCAAAATTAGTACATTGCAAGGAAATTGAAATTAAAAAATCTTAAATTTTCATTGATTGGTTCTAGTAAAAAGATGTTCTATACTTGTTCTATGAAAAAAATTAGGACTTAGTTAAACCAAAGTAATAAACAAATGATCAAATAGAATAAGAACAAATAGCACTTAGAGAGTGAATATGTGCATAGTCCACATGAAGACTAAGTTACACCATATTTGATGGAAAACAAATAAACAAGCCTCACGAGAAGAAGAATGCAATTACATGACACATATTTTCCATTTTTAGAATAATTGAATTACAAGGCATGCCTTGTTTTCTAGGGAAACAATGCTTTATTTGAGTTCAAAAAATATATTCTACTCAAACCATTGGAATGAAAAAAGAAGCATGAAAAGTGACCAAGTATATGTGCAAAACCAATAAAGACAATCTAAAACTAAAAATAATTAATGATATTTACAATTAGTTCACTGAATCTATCTATTGATATGCTAGTATCATATAGTTGGGAGTGATGAACATTTTGTTTGGAGCAGCCATGCTAAAGTAGATGTATACGCAACATGCAATTGAAATGGTCACCATCTAGAAAATCGGACACATGCACACCAAAGCACTCCTGGCCTATAGGGTATGCAGTGAGAAATGTTATAAAATTTGTGGCAAACAACATAACTTATATTTTTTTGGAAAATTCCATGAATTTTTAAGTCATAACAAATGTGACATATTTTCTAACACTTCCTTACATACCTTCTTGTCCAAAATTGTTGCTTTTGTTTCTTCATCTATATGATTTTACATGAAATATGTGGTACGTAAATATCTATCTAATGAACAACATATTTGATGACTAGAATTATGTAGATTTGCACCTACAAAAGAAACATGGTCATGAGCAAAGAATAATTTCATCTTTATGAATTACATAGCATTGCATTCATCACGCTTAGTTGTCTATCTAGAAATATACATTCTTGGGAGAATTACATTTCATTGAAAGAAAGTGAGAGATATAATTAATAATATTTACAAATGGCTCACCACATCTATTTATTGATAATAGGAAAGATTTGTATGTACATGTACTATTAGTGGTGTTCAAGAAGAGTGAGTAGCATTGGATCAACTTGTTCAACTATGAAAGAATTTGAAATAGACAATTTATAGTACACTAATTTCCTTGAATGTCTATTGTATCTGTGCAACATTATAAAGGAAAAAATAGAAAGAGTTAAAATAGGATATTTGGAATACATGCGATATTAGAAAAGAATTGTGTATAAAAATTTTACTAAAGAAGTTGAAAAGAGAGCTATGGAAATAATGACAAATACAATGGATAGAATAGAGTATGTTTTTTGTAGGCAAGTACATCTGAGAATTTGTGTGTCCATATATATAAGCAACAAGAAATGTACGATGGTAGAATCCAAAATTAGTAGACTGACACTTGTTTTCCTCCCTACCATATTGGCATCATGAAGCCTCATGGGCTCTAGCAAAACCCCCGAGCAAGAAAAGTAGGTAAGGTCCATGGAAAATCTCAAGGACTCTTATCATATATCATACAATAACAAAAATAGAGGAATTATAAGACAACTATTGGAAAAAAACTTAAGAATCACAAGTAAGTTGAAATAGACAATTTACAATACACTAATTTGCTTGAATGTTTATTGTATCTGTACAACATTATAAAGGGAAAAATATAGATAATGAATAAAATAGGGTAGCATTATTTGTTGTAAATTGGAACAAATAAAATAGAAGATTTTGAATGCATGGGATACTGGTAAACAATTGTGTATAAGTAATCTATTGACGAAGTTGAAAAGAGAGTTGTTGAAACAATGACAAATATGATGGATAGAGTAGAGTATGTTTTTGGTGGATAAGTGGATGCAAGATTTTGTGTGTCCATGTATATAAGCAACAATAAATATATCACGATAGAATCCAAAAGAACTAAACCCACACTCCCTGTCCTCCCTACCATATTGGCATCATGAAGCCTCATGGGCTCTAGCCAAACCCCCAAGCAAGAAAGGCAGGTAAGGTCCATGGAAAATCTAAAGAACACTTATCATATATCACACAATAACAAAAATAGAGAAATTTTAAAACAACTATTGGGAAAACACTTATGAATGACAAGTAAGAGATGGTTGGAAACTCACATTAAAAAGATTGATACAAGACAAACAATGTCAGCAGATTGTAATGGAAAATCAGGAGAAATGAGTAGTGTGATACATATTAAAACAAGCAAGCTATGTAGCAGTTAGGTTCACAATTGAAGATTTGAGCTACATTATTCAGTAGTAAATACTATAGGAAAAAAAGAGGAATTATAAAAGATCTATTAGGAAAACAATTAACAAATCAATATATACAATCTAAATTTGAAAATAATTAATAATATTTACAAATCGTTGACCAGATCTATTTATTGAAAATGAGAAATTTATGTACTTACATGTATTATTGTTGTTGTCGAACAAGGGTGAGCAACATTGGATCAAGTTGTAGGAGCATTAAATAATTTGAAATAAAT
This sequence comes from Sequoia sempervirens, assembly GCA_007258455.2. Classification (NCBI taxonomy): domain Eukaryota; kingdom Viridiplantae; phylum Streptophyta; class Pinopsida; order Cupressales; family Cupressaceae; genus Sequoia; species Sequoia sempervirens. The sequence goes on from VDFB02086081.1 coordinate 138,582,517, forward strand.
GGTTTACAACACACTAATTTTCCTGAATGTCTATTGTATCTATGCAATGTTATAAAGTAAATAATATAGATAGAGTAAAAGAGCTTACCACTGTCTGTTATAAATAGATAGAGATAAAATAAACCCACATTAAAGAGAACTTCAAAATATGGAGAATAGAACATTTCATAAAACATATTGGTACAAGGAAAGAAGTGAAATTGGAAAAGAGCTATTAGGAAAACACTTTTAAGAATCATAGTTTCCTTGCCAATTTAAAATTTGAGTTACATTATTCCCCACTAAATATTTTAGACAAAATAGGGAAATTATAAAACAACTATGGGGAATTGGAAAAAGGAATATCATGAAGAACATTTTATTGTGGGGAAGTTGAAAAGGATGAGGAAGAAAGAATATAATGAAATATATTGATACAAGACATTGCCATCCCACGTAATTAGCAAGCTTGACCTGTTACATAAACAGACCTAGGTAGTTTATTCCAAGGACCTTCAAGTAGGTTAGGGAAAAAAAATATCATGAACCATATTGATAAAAGATTCGACTTATGTTCTTTGTTAATAAATATTGAAGACAGATAGAGAAATTGTATAAGAGGTGTTAGAATAACAATTATTTGATACAAGTCCATGTACATGCATATTTTGTATTTATGATTTGTCTATAGTATTTAATGCCAAGCAATGTAGCTTGAATTTACAATAAATCATGTGGGGCTATACACATTTTCCACAGATTTTTGCTTCATATAATTGTTTTCATAGGCTAAAGAAAATATGTATCATGATAAAGATTTGGATTTAAATAATTGTTTTTCCAAGATGAAAAGATATGTGTATAAGTGTGGAGGAAAAAATAGTTTGGTGGGTTTGGAATATGTGAGTTGCATAGTTACACACACACACACACACACACATATTTACATATAAGCACACACACACATATATATATATATATATATATATATATATATATATATATATATATATATATAGTGGTGTTGGTTTGATAGCAGACTATTCTAAAAAATTATCAAGTTCATGTTTGTGGTTGGTTCAATGGGGGACCATTCTAAAAATAAATGGATTCAACTCCATTCTATAGCATATTAAAAGGTTTGAAAGATGTTGTTCTCTACAATCTGTAAGTCATTTTACAAGGGTGTTTTGCATAAATGATTTGTTTATTGTTTATGTTAAAAATATTGTTGTCCACAAACTGTAAGCCATTTTACATGGGTGTTTGACGTTATGGTTTTGTATGAAAGGATAAATAAAAGTTAAATCTTTTGTCTTTCATCTAAAAAATATGGTTAGGGTCAGTAAGGGAAAGTATACTTTGAAATGTCGAAAAAATATATTCATTAGGTTGCATTGTCAAAAGAGCCATTGTGGTGTTGATTCCATACTAGACTATTGTAAAAATTATGCCTCGATCTTTGTTTCAAGTTCCTTGTTCTTCATTATACTCTTTTCCCAAGTTCCCCGTAGCAGACTCTTCATTATTGTAGATTGCTTAAGAATCACAGGTAAATGACAAATCATTGAAAGCCCATAGTAAGCATATTCATACAAGAGAAGAAATGTATGTAAGATTTGAGCTGTCAATTGAAAATTTGAACTACATTCTTTGGTAGTAAACCCACACTAAACACAACTTGTAAAGGGAATGGGTGCCGATAATTTTTGCAAAATGGGTATAACACCATAGAGTTAATTGGGAATTTGAGATACATCAATTCATAGTAAATATTATACACAAATAGAGGAGAGTTTCCTAGGTTTTTTTATGACAATGTGGAGCTTACCTCTCAAACAAAGTATGTTGTTAAATGTGGTTGATTGATTGATAAGAGTTGCAAAAAAATTATGAATTTATAATTGACAACCAAACTGTTACATAGATTGGTTATTTTTTATAAATATGTTTCATGATATTCTTTTTTCCTTGTCTATTTGAAGGGCCTTGCAATAAATTATTCTATTGTTCTTGTTAGAAAAAATGTTATCAATGTCTAAAATTTTGAAATTTTTTCCATGGTTATTTTGTTTGGATGGAACATGTTATATGCCTCATATCAATATGTTTCATCATAATCTTGTTTTCTCATCCATTTCAAGTTGACAATAATAAACTGTTCTTCATGATATTGTTGTTTTTTAGTTGCTCATAACAAACTGTCCATTATCATAGTTTCCATGTTCCATGCTCCATATTGTAAGGTTGATTTATGATGATCTGTTATGTTGCTATGGTTCCTAAGTATTTTTATAATAGTTCTTTTGAAATTTACTTATTTTTCTATAGTGTTTAGTACCAAATAATGTAGCTTGAATTTAGAATTGACAAGCCAATTCTCAGATAGATTGTTTGTCTTATATCAATCAGGAAAATAGACAAGAGTCATAGGGAAATGATAGATGATACGAAAACATACACAAACCCAAGAAATTGAAACTAGGCCAAAGGTTTCCGTTCATCTGACATTTACATGTGATTGCTAAATTTTATTCCAATACCTCTTACAACTATTACCTAGGATGCTTTCCTTGTAAGAATCTGTTTCATGTGGGTTTCGATCATATGTCATGTATCTCTAATTTGTAAAGTGTTTTCCTAATATTTCTTTTACAATTTCTCTATATCATGAAACATATTGATAGAAAACAATCAATCTATGTAACAATTGGGTTGTCAATTTAAAATTCAAGCTACATTATTTGGCATTAAATATTATAGACAAATAGGGAAACTATTTTTTTTTTTTTTTTGTGGATTTAATATATATATATATATATTTCTTTCCATCACAACTATGTTGGCTTAACAGTAGGCTATTATAAAAATCATTCTCTCTACCTCTATTTTATAGTAGATTGGATGGTTTTAAAAATTTTGTGCTCCACAATGTGGTGGAATTGGTGTCCCTGACACACTGAAGCTAAAATATAAGTGTTTATTCATGGGAGTGTTAGTGCATTTTGTTGCTATTGTGTGATGGAGGTGGGGGTTGTAAGTGCGGGAGGATGAAGTAAATGCAATATTGAATGTTGTATTGTGGGAAAGTATACTTTGATTACTTAGTTGTATTTTCGAAACAACCATTGTGGTGTTGGTTATATATATATATATACATTACTCCTATATACATTTTGTACAACATAAGCTCTCTATAAGAAACTCCATATCTATGGTTTGCAGCTTGTACTCTACATATGTTAAAAATCCATATAAAATTTGTTATAGATGATCTGCCATTTAAGAGACTCTAAAATAGCTATTACAAAAACACTTCAGAATCATAGGTAAATGATAGATGGTTAGAAAACCTGCTTCAAATAGAAGTTTAACAGAGGTAGGAAAACATACACATGCCAAAGAAATTGGGAAAAGGAAAAATTTTCATGTTCATGTCCCATTTATAGATTTGAGTTTGTAGCATATTCTTCCTTACTATAAATTATATCACTATCTAGGCAAGGTGGAACTTAGAATTATATGTAACAGTTGGGTTGTCAATTCAAAATGGAAGCTACATTATTTGTGACTAAATATTGTAGATAAAAGAGGGAAACTATAAAAAAACTATTAGGGAAAGCACTTAAAAATCATAGGCAGTGTCGGAGATGTCCCGAGTGGCAACAACATGACCAGGGTCCTTTTTTTCTATGGCACTGCAGAGCTTTGTAATTACATGGGTTGTAATGGTGGAGTTAGTGTCCTGATTACACGGAGGTCAAGAGGAAAACATTTTCCCACGTGGGGATCAATGCATTCTACCACTGTTGTACAATGGGGTGGGACAAAGTAAATGGAATATTGAATGTCATAGCGTGGGAAACTACACTTCGATTAAGTTGCATTGTCAAAAGAGCCATTATGGTGCTGGTTATATATATACATGTGTATATACATACATACATACATACATACATACATATATATATATATATATATATATATCTGTGTCTGTGTGTGTGTATTTATATTACATATATATATATATATGTGTGTGTGTGTGTGTGTATACACACACACACACACATATATGTATGTAATATAAATATATATACATGTGTATATATCTCTATACATGAATAAATGTACGTGTCTATGTTATACTAATAGATATGCAACCATTTTCCTATTTCTCTATAATATTGAATGCCAGATAATGCACTGTATATATGTATATATATATACATATACATATACACACATATATATATATATATATATGCATACATATATTGTAAATTGGAGGTAAATTGTAAAAGAACTATCAGGAAAACAATGTAGAACCACTAGAAAACGATAGATGATTGAAACCCAACATTAAATAGAACTTTTAAACAAGAGGAAAGAATACCATAATACATATTCATACAACAAAAGTAGTCTATGTAATAGCTAGCTTATCAATTCTAAATTAAAGCCACATTATCTGGCACTAAATATTATAAAAAAATATAGATATCTTTTCAACTTGCCAAATCAATTATTTAAACCTGCTTCTTTATCAGTATACCTATTTTCTCTAGGCCACAAAAAAATTATATGAATGTGAAAATATATATATATGCGAACACATGAATAAATTATGTTCATATAATTTTTGAAACAAAAGTAATAGATAAGATGTAACCATACCTTGTGGATGCAATTGGATGTAGTATGAATAGAACAAAAGAAGACTAGCTCTCCACCTTGTAATATCAGGTCATCTAGGCTCACGGGATATCACCAAACCCCTGAGCAAGAAGATATAACCTGAGAGTTTTCTTTAGTTGAAAGAAGTGTTATACATTTTTAAAAATATATATAGTTGCATTATTTATGACAAAAATTTTGACATTATTTCATGAAACAAGAGAAGAAACCATATTAAAATCAAAAGTATGGGAACCCAATGAATGTGTGAATATATATGAAAACATACGAATAAGTTACGTTCATATTTACAAAAAAGAAGTCTTAGATAAGATGTAGCCACACCTTTTGTGTGCAGTTGGATGTAGTATGAACAAAAGAAAAGAAGGCATGTTGTTCACCCTGCCATATTTGGTGATGTAGGCTCATAGCCTATCACCAGAGCCCAAAGCAAGAACATAGACTTCCCACCACTATGATCAATGGTGAAGCTAATGTTTAGGCACCTAAGTTTTTTTTTTTGGATTTTGATTATGTTTGAGTTTTTTCATCCATAAAGAGAAACACAATCAAATATCCAAAAATAACAAATATTAGGCATTATAAATTGTGTAAACCTCATAGCATTAAACTTTGAATTTTTTTAGTTAAAATCAGTGCTATACATTTTTTAAAATATATATTATAGTTGTACCATTTATGACATAGAATTTGACATGTAGTCATGAAATAAGAGATAGAATAAAGGGAATATAGCCTGACCCTGTATATGAATAGAACATAGTACAATATATTGTGGATATGTAGGAGCCAATGGATGTTGTAGATAGGGAAAACCACAAAACTCATGCCATTCTCCTCCCTACCATATTGACATCATGAAGCCTCATGGGCTCTAGTCAAACCCCTAAGCAAGAAAAGTATGCAAGGCCCATCAAAAATTCAATGGAGCCATATCATACATCACAAAATGGCAGAATAGGGGAAATTGTGTTGTTTCCATATATTATGTCTTATATTGCATTATTTTTTCTCATGTTTATCAGGAAAATAGCACACTAGGAAAAAATAGTTTCATTTTTATCAATTACATGGCATGAGCTTGATGCACAAAGGCTTTATGAAACATTTCACACTCTTGACACCCTACTCCTTAATCACATGAATTGTTTCATAAAGCCTCTGTGCATCAAGCTCATTCCTTCCATCATGAGGCATAGAATAAAAATATCAAAATTTAATGAATTACTTCATCGTGCAATTGAAGACTCAATCAAACCATTTTTTTCTAGAAACAAATAAACAAATTCGATGAAGAGAAGAGAATGGTAACACAATACACATATTTTGGATTCCTAGAATAAATAAATAAATGTATTGAAGAACAAATATATGGTGTTAAAAGCCAAAACAAAAAGTAATAATTTGTGTACACATGTATCTATGTAAGAAAAAATATATGGTATTTATTGTTTTAGTTATCTTAGTGCATCTTTGCTATTATACCCATTGACATAGGATCAATTGCAGATTAAAATAGGAGTGATTGCATATATATGTATATGCACAGGTTTAGTGCAAAAGCATAAACATATTGGAGATACAAATACTTTGGTGGCTGTTAAGTATTATTCTTTCCAATATCTCTTTTATCTATTCAATTTATTTTTTTGAAGTTTCCACCAGTTTTTTTGCTAGCCCAACCATGATTAGGATTTGTTGTGCAATAGCTACTTTAATTTTTTTCTATTTTTCTATTGTTGTTGCACTATGGAAGGAGCCATAGTTGTCTTCATCTATATATATGAATATATATTTCTACCTTAGGTGATGGCCACATTTCTTTTGTCAAGCACAATACAAATGAAGAACCTAGTGCTAGTGAAGAAATTGGTGTTACACCTTCTCTAGATAATAATAGAGTTTCAATTTGGAGCATATTCAAGCATGTCTGAAGTTCTATTGGTATGTCAACAAGGTGTAACAATAACTTCTTCACTTGCACTGGGGTCTTCATTTGATCTACATTCTTCACTTTGAATGTTGTTTGTAACCAATTTCACATACATACATGTCCACATATAAATTTTTTTGGGAAACATTATAAACCACAAGAAAACACTTATGAATCACAAGAAAATGACACATCATTGAAAACCCCAAAATTTCACAATTTTAAAAATTAAAAAAATCCTTTTTTACAATAACAATAGTATAATTTGTTACAAGGAGCTGCAAGCAGATGATGGAAAAAGAGTATCATGAAACATATTCATGCAAGACAAGCAATCTATGTAACAACTACCTTGTCAAATTTAAATTCAAGATGCATTATGTGGCACTTAGTATTATAGATGCATATACATATACACATATATGCATATATATATACATCTATGCGTATATATATACATGCATACATATATATATACATATATATAGATATATACACATACACATATATATATACACATATACATATATACACACACACACACACACACACACACACACACACACACACACACACATATATATATATATATACAATGTCAACTGTATGTGAATCAACCCTTCAAAACATAGAAAAATAGATATACGCATATATATATTGAAGACAAACAACACCACAATGGCTCTTTGTACAATGCAACTCAATCAATATATTTTTTGGCACATTTTAGACTATACTTTCCCACAATGCAATACCCATGTAAAATGGCTTATAGATTCCAAAGAACAACAATTTTAACATAAACAATAAATAAATAATTTATGCAAAAAACCCATGTAATACAACTTACAGATTGTGGAGCACAGGAGTTTTAGAGCCTCCAACCTACCATAAAATTGACCATGGAGCCAAAGGCGATAATTTTTACAGTAGTGTGCTATGAAACCAACACCACAATGACTATTTGTACAATACAACTTAAAAAAGTATTCTTTTCCACACTGGAACACTCAATATTGCATTTACTTCACCAACCCCAAACATACAACAAGGATAGAATGAATTAACACCCTCGCAATATATGTATATAAATTATGGTTCCTTTGTCAAACAAGCCACAGTGGTCTCTGTATGTATATATGAAAATATATATATGCGTATATGTATATTTTGAAATATGGAACAAGAAATTGAATACATATATATATGCGTACATGTATTTGTATATCCATTGGGGAATTCAATACAATTTCTCTTTTTGTCTATAATATTCAATACCCAATAAGTGTTAAAAATGATAGATGTTCAAAAACCCGCATTAAATAGAACTTTAAAATATGGAAAATAGAATAGTTAGTCTATGATAATAAAGAGTTTGCTATGGGGAACTGAAAAAAAGAATATCATGAGGAATAGTTTGCTATGGGGAGCTTCAAGTAGTTAAGAGAAGAAAGGAAATTGGAAAAGAGATATTAGAAAAACACTTAGCAATCACACGAATATGACAAATTTTCAAAAACCCACAATAAGTATAACTTTAAAATATCGAGAATAGAAGAGGTAAACTATGATAATGAATAGTTTGCTATAGAGAACTAGAAAAAACAATACCATGAAGAATAGTTTCTTATCGGGAACTTCAAGCAGTCCACACATAAATAATATCAGGAAACATATTCATACAAGAGACATAACATGTTCAATAGAGACAAAATAACAAAAAAAAAAAACAATATAGTGACCTTCCACATAAATAGAGAAATTCTAAAAGAGCTATTACAATAAGACTTAACAACTTTCATACTAACCCACTACATATATGCATATGCAATCACTCCTATATTAATTTGTATCAACATGGACCAAAAAATAGTTTCCTTACTTTTAAGTGTCATTCTAATAGCTCTTTTATCTGTTTAGCTTTATATTTTTAGCTAATAGGCTATCTATTTAAAGTTTCTGTTGGGATTTTTTTTATTCAAGGGGTAAACACTTTTGACTGGAGCTATGAATCGAAATACAACCATTCAACAATACCACCCCAATGGGGTTTGAACCTTGCTGATAAGAACAACAATGCCACCTTTAAACCATTACACCATGCCAATACTGATTTCCACTGGGATTTTCAAAAAGCTAGCCCTGAATACAATTTTTTGTCATGGAAATATTTCCAAAGATGCATAGAGACAACTACAAGCAATAAATAGAGGGAGAAGAAATTACTAACCCTAACCATATTTTTTGAGGAAAGAAAGAACATTTACCTATAATAAATCCATCCATACAGAGCCATAATCTCTTTGAAGTCCCCAAATTTGGTATAACAACAAACATAGAAACATATAACAAGGAACAATAAGCATAGAGTGAAACACATCAACAATAAAGTAATCATTTATGCAAAATACCCATGTAAAATGACTTACAAATGTCGAAGCACAATAACTACAAACAATAAATGAAATCTAAAAACATTACTAACCCTAACCATATTTTTTGGTGAAAGAAACAAGATTTAACTACAATACATCCATCCATACAAAGCAATAATCTCTTTGAAATCTCCAAAATGGGTATAACGACAAAGATGCAAACATATAACAAGGAATAATAAGCAGAGAGCTAAACGCACAAACAATATGTTAATCATTTAGGAAAAATACCCATATAAAGTGACTTATAGATTTTGGAGCACAAGAGTCTTAAAACCCTCCAATCTGCTATGAAACCCTGCTGAAGGTGATGATTTTTACACTATTTTGCTATCAAACCAACACCACAATAGCAATGCAACTTAATCAATATACTTTATCGCACATTTCACAACACATCACTGTTAAAACCCTCCAACCTTCTATAAAAATGAAAAATGAGCAGAAAATGAAAGAAATGAACAATAAATTAATCATTTATACAAAATACCCATGTAAAACAACTTACATATTCTATAGCGCAACATTTTTAAAACCCTCCAATCTACTAAAAATTAGAGCGAAAGGTGACCATTTTAACAATAGTCTGCTATCAAACTAACACCACAATGGCTCTTTCGACAACAAAACTTAGTCAAACTATACTTTCTCACACCGCAACATCAAATATTGCATTCACTTCATCCATTGTTGTCATGCAACAATGACATGATGTATTAACTGTAGTACCCCTCTGTTTATGCTTATGTTTTATGTTGATACTTTCTCATACTGTTAGACCTATGTTGATTTGTTGGATACTTTGATCACTGGTTTTGAGCGATGGTGGATTATTCTGTGACATGATGTTACTTGTTTGATGATTATTGTTTTCAGACATGATATGATTGCGTGTAGATTTTTACTTTCAGTTGTTATGGATATGCACATGCTTATGATGGACTAACAATGTTTACTAAGTCAGTTTTCTGTGAGTGTATTGGTGTGGAGAACAGAATCACATCACTCACTTGCAAGTGCCCTGCGATATCTATGATTTTCTCCACACGGTGTGCCTGTTTACTGTTTTATATATATATATATACTTGTATGCACATTGTTTGCTCGGTTGTAGGATTTGCAGGTACATGACACCGACTCCACCTGTGTAATTAGGTCTGAGCGTGTCAAGACTCAATGGAAAATGTTGAATGGGAGATAGTAGTTAGGTTTATCCTAGTCCGGTCTTTAACCTTAGTTTTAGTACATTGTCAGTTTTCAGTTTGGGTCATAGGTTGTATTGTGTTTCTGTTGGTAAATTATTTTTGAAAGGTAAATATTGGCTTATTTTAAATGTTTGTTATTGTGTTCTAATTTTTGTTATTCAAATTAATATTTAAATATGATTGAAATTTATTTACTTGATTATTTAATACATTAGTTAGTTTATTTAGTTAAATAGTTGGTCTTAAAAGGATTTAACTATTTAATTAAATAAATTAATTAATTAGATTAAATTATTAAGTGCATAAATTATATTTTATTTAAATGAATTAAAAAATTAGAAAAAAATAAAAATTAAATAAATTGCATGTGATTTGAAAGAAAATTGGTTTTCAAATTTTAAAATTAAATAAATTAATTAAATTTGCATGTAAATTTTGAATGGCAAAATTTGCCGAGAAGTGGAGAAGATATTTTCTCAACATCTTCTCGACAAGTGTGTGAGTGCCATAATTGCAAAAAGTTTGTTGAAAACTTTCACGGAGGTTATTGAGGATCTCGGGATTTTGCACGGGGATATGGTATTGCCTCGGGGAAATTTTTCTGGGCACTGGCAAAAATTTCTTTACTGTTAAAAATTTTATATTCTTAAGATTTGTTATCTCTCTGGGGTTGTTATTTCTTTGTGGAATTTATCTTGCCTGGGAGATTTGTTTGGTTGGAAATCTTGTGGATCTCGGGGATTTTCTTGGAGAAGCTATTGGGATTTACTTTCTACAGGCAGAGATTACACTTCTACAGACTGATCTTCAAACACTGGATATTAGGTATTTTTTTTCTTGTTTTATTTGATTTCTTTTGTAAAAACTCTCTGTTAGTTATTTGAGTTTCAAGAATTCAAGATTGTGGAAAATATTGAAGGAAAATTTTAAAGAAACAGTTTATAAAAAAAAAATTGTTCTTGGTCAATTTGGGAAAAGGAATTTCTGGAAAATCATGCTGAAAAAGAATTGTTTTTATTTGAAAACCACTGTTATTATTCTGTATTTCATATTCATAAAATTAATTTTAACAGAAAGAAAATATTATTTCCATTTTCTGTGTACAGATACAGTGTTATTTGATTATAATATATATACATAAATATATACACATAAATATATATAATATATATATTTATGCATATATATATATAGTAGTGAATTATTTTATTAATTGTTAAATACCGTATGAAAAATCGTAGCAAATTCCGTCATTAAAAAAAAAAATTGGAAATTCGCAGGTCTGAATTCATATTTTTTTACCAGGGTTTTTTTATTGTTAAATTTTAATTTTTATTGTGGAAACTATTGATAGAAGGGAGGCGTGGGGTTTTCCCACAGCCGTCACATATGGGGGTGACGGCTGTGAGGCAGCCGACGCTGCCCTTACAGGCAGCGGCAGCTGTCTCACCGCCGCCTCCCCATACGGGGAGGGCCGTGGACACAGCCACCACTGTGTAAAAACCCTACCCTATATGAAAGTCAAACGAAAAATTAAAACAAAACGAAATTTTTATATATTGAATTAAATTCGATATAAACAGTTTTCAATGCGGATTTGTTTCACACTGTTAATGAAATCCGATTTAGTTATATTTTAAGTTTGTGATTTATTATTATTTATTATAATTATATATATATATAATTATAATATATATAATTATAATATTGTATAAGAAAATCCTTTTAATTATGTGGAATTATTAGAAGAATAAATATGTATTTATGAAATTATTATTATTTTTCTTTATAATATTATTTATATATTTACATTTGTTAAGATGTTTACATATAAATATTTGTTAAGTTTGAAAAATTATTAATTAAATGTTTAGATGTTTAGATGTTATATTCATAAAAATATTGGAATTGTGAAAGTGTTTTATATGATTATATGTAAAATTTGAGGAAATTAGAAGAATGATATGAAAGAAACAGTTACATTTATTGTTCTCAAATTAATCATTTATTTAAGTGATTTACAAATATGTTTCATTCAAAACTCTTTTATAAGGATTTAAAATATCCGAATGATAGATATGTATTCCCATTTGCTTTAAATTATTTTATTACCTTCTGTAATTGGGCAAATTTGGGAAAAGTCTCTAAAACAAATCTAGTCTTCCAGATCAACTGGGTTAAAAAGGGTATTATTGTTTTCAAAATATTTCTTATTGACTTGGGTTTGTGCAAGAATAAAAAAATGGTGTTGATATTGTTATGATTTGTTTATCATTGTGAGTTGTAAATTGTGCATATGGTAAACCCTAGTCATGAAAACCTAGTATCCTTGTTATGTTTAGGGGAGTGGCTAGTCGTAAGGGCCGACACACAAAGTGGTGTCAGGGTAACTTATGATTAGTTAAGTAAGTCAGCGAAAACTAAAGAATACAGTAGATAGATTTAAATATTTAACAAGTTATGTATGCCTCCCTTATGACTCTTGAGCTTCTACAGTCATGAGTATAAGTCGAGAATGCCTGGAATGGCAAATCGTTGTCTCGTTTCCTTAAGGGACATTCGATTCCGCAACTGTATGCAATAGGGGCCGGGTTTCATAAGAGGTTACCAGGGTAACCCAAGGATTGGGGGCCGGGACCTAGGAAGAAACACCAGGGTAACCATTGCAACGTTGTGATGACACTCCACCTAGAATAACAGTTAAACCTTGTGTATGTGATTCAATCAATTATCAAAATCTGGAAGCAATGTAACCGATAGTTTGTATGTACTAGTGTCTAGGGTTAGTAGATTTGGTCTAGGTAACCTTATTACTATCTCCTAGCACGGGGGGTGGACCTACGGGTACCACATGGTTGGGTGGAACGTGCACCTTACTCCATTGGGTCCCCAGTTTGATTGTAGCATTGAGGGCTTCATGGATGGAGAGCTCGTACATGGATTTCTTCTATACTTTCATCATTGTATATTGTAAACATGTATTTGAAAACATCCCTCAATTGTATAAGAGGTGATCAATGTAATTGTAAATGTATTTATTATTTGAACTACCTCATCAGATGGATGAGTAATGTAATATCATATAAATGCAATGTATGGAAAAAATTTTATACCTTATTATATCTTGAATGGAAATTTATTATTATGCAATGTTTACTTTATGTTATGATTTATTGTGTGCAATGCGAAATACTTAAGTTGCTTATGGAATACTCAAAGTAATGTAACATCGCTTAACCTAAGAATGTATGCAATTAATTAATTTAATATTAATACTTTAAAAAAAAATTACTACACCTTTATAACACAATTGCAACGTTCTTAGGTTATTAAGATGGGGCATTACAGATTGGTATCAGAGCCAAGGTTACAAACACTGGACGCTCTGGGTAATCTAGAGCCCATTAGGTTGACCTAGTACGTAGTGTCGCAACTGATAGCCTTGGTTGAATAGTATCTAAGACTCATTATTGTTATGTGTAGGAACATGCCTAGGCGACGTGGAAGAGGTCGTGGTAGAGGTCGAGGTGGAGGCCGAGGGCCAATCCCGCAGGTTACTCTCCCTCCTAGCCCTCATCACAATGATCAGGTGGAACAGTTGGATCAGAGGAGTGAGGGACAAAATTTTGAGCAGTCAGGAGTAGAGGGTTCTCAGATACGACATTTATTAGAGGAGGTCCTAGCTCATCTTGGACCTAGACAGGTAGATGAGCAGGAGGTTGTAAGAGAGAGAGATAGATCTCCTAGGAGAGTAGAGGACACATCACATCAGGATGCTAGCATCGCAGGTCATATCAGGGATTTACTGAGAGCACACCCTCCTACCTTTGATGGTTTAGGAGGAGGATTAGAGGCTGAGACCTGGCTACTAGATTTGGGTAGATGCTTTGCCATGCACCCTTACGGTAGCAATACCCATGCCAGATGCACTATTATGCACTTGAGAGGATTCGCCTCTACTTGGTGGCACCTAGAGGAGCAGAAGCTTCACATAGATATTGGTTCTGTGTCTTGGGAGATGTTTCTCGAGAGGTTCAGAGCACGGTTCCTTTCAGAACATTGGAGGTAGCGTAGGGTTGACGAGTTCCATGATCTACGTCAGTTGGCTCTTTCTGTAGAGCAATATGAACGTAGGTTCTACGAACTCAAGCAATATGCTGGTATTGGTGATGATGAACTTATGTTAGTACAACACTTTATCAGGGGTCTGAATGCCCACATCAGTGGTGGTGTCCGAGTCTTTGAGCCAAAGACTATGGAAGTCGCGGTGGAGAAGGCTCGTATAGTTGAGGAGAACCTTATTATGGCCTTAGGTGGGCACACAGGAGTGCAGATTGGGAGTGCTCCTGCAGCAGGTTTTAGTCCATGAGGTGGACAGGCACAGACAAGTGGTTCCTCTAGGAACCAATAGACACCCAAAAAGGGTGGGCAACAACAGCAGCAAACAAATCAAAAGAACAACAACCCACAACCACAGCAAGGTAATAGCCCTCAGAGTGTGCAGTTTACTGTCAGTAGAGGTAGTTTCCAGCAGTCCAATGCACCTTCGGGTGGCAGAGGATTCGGTAGAGGCACAGGTACAGGATGTTATTCATGTGGACAGCAGGGACACATTGCTAGGCAGTGTCCGATGAGAGGTTCTACTAGTTTTGGGCCTCGACCTACAGTTTCAGAGCCTACGGTGGGTAATGCAGGTAGGTCACATAGGGTGTTTACCGTGGTGGGTAACCACCAGGATGAGCACCAAGGTGCAGTTGGAGAGGTTCCTGAAGGAGGACCGGCATTGTTCTTTGGGAACCGTGCATGTCCATCTACGTCAGGAGTTGATCCTCAGGGGTCAAGACGTTGATTGAGTACTAATTCAGAGGGATTTTAGTAGCTAGTCTTCCATTTCTTGGAAGGACCTATTTTAGATGTGTATGTGTTATTTGTTTGCTACTAGCAGGCTTCCAGGAGTAAGCCTGATCCTAGGAGGGGAGGATGTAGTACCCCTCTGTTTATGCTTATGTTTTCTGTTGATACTTTCTCATACTGTTAGACCTATGTTGATTTGTTGGATACTTTGATCGCTAGTTTTGAGCGATGGTGGATTATTCTGTGACATGATGTTACTTGTTTGATGATTATTGTTTTCAGACATGATATGATTGAGTGTAGATTTTTACTTTCAATTGTTATGGATATGCACATGCTTATGATGGACTAACAATGTTTATTGAGTCAGTTTTCTGTGAGTGTATTGGTGTGGAGAATAGAATCACATCACTTGCTTGCGAGTGCCCTGTGATATCTGTGATTTTCTCCACACGGTGTGCCTATTTACTGTTTTATTTATATATACTTGTATGCACATTGTTTTCTCGATTGCAGGATTTGCAGGTACATGACACCGAATCCACCTGTGTAATTAGGTCTGAGCGTGTCAAGACTCAACGGAAAATGTTGAACGGGAGATAGTAGTTAGGTTTATCCTAGTCCGGTCTTTAACCTTAGTTTTAGTACATTGTCATTTTTCAGTTTGGGTCATAGGTTGTATTGTGTTTCTGTTGGTAAATCATTTTTGAAAGGTAAATATTGGTTTATTTTAAATGTTTGTTATTGTGTTCTAATTTTTGTTATTCCAATTAATATTTAAATATGATTGAAATTTATTTACTTGATTATTTAATACATTAGTTAGTTTATTTAATTAAATAGTTGGTCTTAAAAGGATTTAACTATTTAATTAAATAAATTAATTAATTAGATTATATTATTAAGTGCATAAATTATATTTTATTTAAATGAATTAAAAAATTAGAAAAAAATAAAAATTAAATAAATTGCATGTGATTTGAAAGAAAATTGGTTTTCAAATTTTAAAATTAAATAAATTAATTAAATTTGCATGTAAATTTTGAATGGCAAAATTTGCCGAGAAGTGGAGAAGATATTTTCTCAACAACTTCTCGACAAGTGTGTGAGTGCCATAATTGCAAAAAGTTTGTTGAAAAATTTCATGGAGGTTATTGAGGATCTCAGGATTTTGTACGAGGATATGGTATTGCCTCGGGGAAATTTTTCTGGGCACTGGCAAAAATTTCTTTACTGTTAAAATTTTTATATTCTTAAGATTTGTTATCTCTCTGGGGTTGTTATTTCTTTGTGGAATTTATCTTGCCTGGGAGATTTGTTTGGTTGGAAATCTTGTGGATCTCAGGATTTTCTTGGAGAAGCTATTGGGATTTACTTTCTACAGGCAGAGATTACACTTCTACAAACTGATCTTCAAACACTGGATATTAGGTATTTTTTTTCTTGTTTTATTTTATTTCTTTTGTAAAAACTCTCTGTTAGTTATTTGAGTTTCAAGAATGCAAGATTGTGGGAAATATTGAAGGAAATTTTTAAAGAAACAGTTTATAAAAAAAAAATTGTTCTTGGTCAATTTGGGAAAAGGAATTTCTGGAAAATCATGTTGAAAAAGAATTGTTTTTATTTGAAAACCACTGTTATTATTCTGTATTTCATATTCAGAAAATTAATTTTAACAGAAAGAAAATATTCTTTCCATTTTCTGTGTACAGATATAGTGTTATTTGATTATAATATATATACATAAATATATACACATAAATATATATAATATATATATATATATTTATGCATATATATATAGTAGTGAATTATTTTATTAATTGTTAAATACCGTACGAAAAATCGTAGCGAATTCCGTCATTAAAAAAAAAAATTGGAAATTCGCAGGTCTGAATTCATATTTTTTTACCAGGGTTTTTTGATTGTTAAATTTTAATTTTTATTGTGGAAACTATTGATAGAAGGGAGGCTTGGGGTTTGCCCACAGCCGTCCCATATGGGAGCGACGGCGGTGAGGCAGTCGACGCTGCCCTTATAGGCAGCGGCGTCTGTCTCACCACCGCCTCCCCATATGGGGAGGGCCGTGGACACAGCCACCACTGTGTAAAAACCCTACCCTGTATGAAAGTCAAACGAAAAATTAAAACAAAACGAAATTTTTATATATTGAATTAAATTCGATATAAACAGTTTTCAATGCGGATTTGTTTCACACTGTTAATGAAATCCGATTTAGTTATATTTTAAGTTTGTGATTTATTATTATTTATTATAATTATATATATATATATATTATTATAATATATATAATTATAATATTGTATAAGAAATATCCTTTTAATTATGTGGAATTATTAGAAGAATAAATATGTATTTATGAAATTATTATTATTTTTCTTTATAATATTATTTATATATTTACATTTGTTAAGATGTTTACATATAAATATTTGTTAAGTTTGAAAAATTATTAATTAAATGTTTAGATGTTTAGATGTTATATTCATAAAAATATTGGAATTGTGAAAGTGTTTTATATGATTATATGTAAAATTTGAGGAAATTAGAAGAATGATATGAAAGAAACAGTTACATTTATTGTTCTCAAATTAATCCTTTATTTAAGTGATTTACAAATATGTTTCATTCAAAACTCTTTTATAAGGATTTAAAATATCCGAATGATAGATATGTATTCCCATTTGCTTTAAATTATTTTATTACCTTCTGTAATTGGGCAAATTTGGGAAAAGTCTCTAAAACAAATCTAGTCTTTCAGATAACTGGGTTAAAAAGGGTATTATTATTTTCAAAATATTTCTTATTGACTTGGGTTTGTGCAAGAATAAAAAAATTGGTGTTGATATTGTTATGATTTGTTTATCATTGTGAGTTGTAAATTGTGCATATGGTAAACCCTAGTCATGAAAACCTAGTATCCTTGTTATGTTTAGGGGAGTGGCTAGTCGTAAGGGCCGACACACAAAGTGGTGTCAGGGTAACTTACGATTAGTTAAGTAAGTCAGTGAAAACTAAAGAACACAGTAGATAGATTTAAAATATTTAACAAGTTATGTATGCCTCCCTTATGACTCTTGAGCTTCTACAGTCATGAGTATAAGTCGAGAAGGCCTGGAATGGCAGATCGTTGTCCCGTTTCCTTAAGGGACATTCGATTCCGCAACTGTATGCAATAGGGGTCGGGTTTCGTAAGAGGTTACCAGGGTAACCCAAGGATTGGGGGCCGGGACCTAGGAAGAAACACCAGGGTAACTATTGCAACGTTGTGATGACACTCCACCTAGAATAACAGTTAAACCTTGTGTATGTGATTCAATCAATTGTCAAAATCTGGAAGCAATGTAACCAATAGTTTGTATGTACTAGTGTCTAGGGTTAGTAGATTTGGTCTAGGTAAGCTTATTACTATCTCCTAGCATGGGGGGTGGACCTACAGGTACCACATGGTTGGGTGGAACGTGCACCTTACTCCATTGGGTCCCCAGTTTGATTGTAGCATTGAGGGCTTCATGGATGGAGAGCTCGCACATGGATTTCTTCTATACTTTCATCATTGTATATTGTAAACATGTATTTGAAAACATCCCTCAATTGTATAAGAGGTGATCAATGTAATTGTAAATGTATTTGTTATTTGAACTACCTCATCAGATGGATGAGTAATGTAATATCATATCAATGCAATGTATGGAAAAATGTTTATACCTTATTATATCTTGAATGGAAATTTATTATTATGCAATGTTTACTTTATGTTATGATTTATTGTGTGCAATGCGAAATACTTAAGTCGCTTATGGAATACTCAAAGTAATGTAACGTCGCTTAACCTAAGAATGTATGCAATTAATTAATTCAGTATTAATACTTTAAAAAAAAATTATTACACCTTTATAACACAATTGCAACGTTCTTAGGTTATTAAGACGGGGCATTACATTAACCCTCTCATGAGAAAACACTTATGTTTGACCTAAGTCCATGTATGAAAGAAACAAGATTTCACTACAATTTCTCTTATGGTAATCTACAATTGCTTCGAAAAAGATACACACAAATAACCACAAACAGTAAACAAAAGATTCACAAAGATAAGATGCAATCACTCCTATGTTAATCTGTAATTGCTTGTATCTTAATGAGTGTAATGACAAATATGCACAAAGATAACTAAAATAACAAATAGAGCCCGATAAAATTACTAACCCTAACCATTTGTTTGACAAAAGAAAAAACATTTAACTATAATTGCTTGTATGCTAATGGGTGCAACACCAAAGATACACATAGATAACGACAAACAACATATTAAAGATTGACAAAGATAACTAAAACAATAAACAAAGCATGAAGAAACAATTGCTCCTATGTTAATCTGTAATTTCTCCCATGCTAATGGGTATAATGCCAAAAATGCAAAGAGATAACTAAAACAATAAAGCAATGGTGAAAAAATTATGAACCCTAACCATATTTTTGATGAAAGAAAAAATATTTGACTATAATTTCTCTGTCCATACAGAGCGAAAATGTCTTACAAATCTCCAAAATGGGTATAGTGTGAGAGATAGAAACACATAACAACAAGACATGAACAATAAATTAAGCATCTATGTAGAATACCCATGCAAAATGACTCACCATACAGATGCACATAGATAACTAAAATGATAAACCAATGGCAAAAAAATTACTAACCCTAACCATATTTTTTCATGAAACAAAGAAGATTTAACTACAATTTCTCCATACATACAAAGCGATAATCTCTTTGAAATATCCAAAATGGGTATAACGCCAAAGATAGAAATATTTGACAAGAAGACGTCAACAATAAATCAATCATCTATGCAAAATACCTGTGTAAAACACCTTACATATTCTGGAGAACAATAGTTCATCAATTTTTTGAATAGTTTGCTATCAAACTAGCCATGGAGCCAAATGTGATGACTTTTACAATAGTCTGCTATGAAACCAACACCACAACAATACAACCTAATGAAACTATACTTTCCCACAATGGAACACTCAATATTGCATTTACTTTGTCTGCCCGCATTTACTGCCCCCGCCTCCATCGTACAACAATGACAAAATGCATTAACACTCTTGCGAGCTAACACTTACATTTCAACATCTGCGTATCGAGGACACCAACTCCACCACCTCCAACCCAGGTAATTCCCAAGCTCCATGTCACCACAAAAAAATCCAATCTAGTCACTGCCAACCACGACATCTTTAGCACCTACAAACCTAATTCACGGCTAGGCTGACGAAATTCCTGGCAGAAACCTCAAACAAAATAGCCTATTAGCTAAAAATCCAACCTTAACCTTGCTCTATTTACACTCACCTCAATATATTTGCTATGTCACTAGGAAAAACATCTGAAATTCTCTTCTTTGCCTCGAGATCTATAGTTTCATACCATTGTCACTCTAATTTATGGAGATAACCATTTATATCATGGATTGAACCAAAAAAATAAAACTTCTAAATTTAATTTAATTGATTATTTTCATTTTCCACTACCCATTAGGAGGTTATTTGGTAAATTTTTGCGAAATAATTTTATTTATTCTTTGTATTTAAAAAGATTAATTTGAAAAAATATTTGATCTCCTCAAAGTATAAAAAATCTTAGCACTTCAAGAAGCATTACAAAGAATAGTAGTTGCATCAAAATTCTTATATGAGACAGTACATTTCTTGCTTATTGTTTGATAATACCCTTTTAAGGCCATAAAAGATAGTAATGAAAGAAATTGACTCAAGAGGACTTAATTCTTGCAACTCAACAATCTCTTCAGTGTATTTTTAAATATAGTTAATCATTAATTGTTAGTAAAAGTGGTTACAATGAATTAAATTAAAGATGTTTGCATTGCACTACATAAAGACCGTACATTAGAGATTAAATCTATATAATGCAAAATTGACTCAAAGTTGAAAATCAATTTTGAAAGAAAAATACATTTCACATATTATTATCATTTAAAAAAAAAATGAAAATCAAATTCCACACAACATAAACATATTTTTTCCCAATATTATTCAATAAAATAAACTTATTATTCTTTAAACTAATTTCCTAAAAAATAATTTTAATTCACAAACTTTTATAATTTTGTCATTTATTAATCTAAATTAATTGATAGATAAACGCATGCATTCAATTAATTAACCTAAATTGACTTAGAGATAAAGTTGTTTTTTAAGGAATAAAAGATGTGAGAGGGATGGATAATGGGTAGGTTCTCAAATGTAAGTTTATAAATACATGTAATTTGTGTTTCTCATGTCTACGTGTCTCATTGAGTCAGTAGAGACGTGAGTTGAATTGAAACAATAAGATTAGTTGTTGTTATTCTAGGCGAGTTCCAAATGGGAAAGATTAAATTCCAATATACAATAATGATTTACGGAGTAATTATCTATCTTTGGAAAATAATAATAAACGGTGGAAGAGGATAATACCAGTTTCCAAATGGTTTTCAATGTCAATAAAATCGGTCATTAATTCAACGGAAAATTTACTGTTGTGACAAATTCATTTCAAATAAAATTTCACCATCATAGAAAATTAATTTTTCATATATTAAAAAATATTAGTGCGATTAAATTTCAATGACTATGAATTGCTGATGGTGAATTTTACTTCTGATGAATTTATCATGATGATGAATTCTTAATGTGAATTGCAGACGATGAATTTGCTGTCTCAATAGCTTTACTAAACTAACTTATAAAAAAACATATTGTCAATATCTTCTAGAACCAGTAAACCTAACAAAATAGTTCGTCGCCAACCCTCTCTCTCACTTACGTGAAACGTTTTCCCATTTATTAAAAAAGACTAGTTAATCTTGAGCAGGTAAGATCCATTTTTCTCTAGGTTTGAAAGGCGTGCAGAAAAAAAACTATAAATAGGAAATGCCAGGCTTGAGTTTCTCAAATCTGGTTGTTTATGTTTGAATGTTTTGGAATGAGAAATGGCATCTCGTACGAAGATAATATGTTATATTCTGTTGGCCATTATATTTTTGTCGATCCTACTTGAGAGTGCGGTGGTGAGAGGTGGAGGTGGAGGCGGAGGCGGAGGTGGAGGTGGGGGTGGAAAGGGAGGCGGAGGGGGAGGCGGAGGCGGAGGCGGTGGTGGTCGACGCCTGTGATTGTGCCTACGGGTCTGGTAATAGGGGAGCTTGAGATGAATATAGACATTGAACATGAATAATTCCAATATATTATTTATAAGGAATTATATAATAGAGTTGCTTTCAGTCATTGTTGCTCTGTCAAGTGGCTATTTGGATTCAATAAAAATTCACCAGTAAATTTCAATTGTTAAATATGTACTAGAGATAAGAATTCTTGTTGGGTGCGGTGATTATTTTGATTATGTTTTATGGTTATAATAGTTTATTTTGATAATAATGATATAATTTAATTAGATTAATGTGTAGTAGTTCATCATCTTCAAAAATTATTTTTACTTTTATTTATTCTATTGATTTTAGAAATTTAGTAAATCACATTATTTATGTGTAGGAGGTGTTGCTGGTTCGTGTAACTGAGGAGCTCGAGTAGCTCGAGTTGGATCTAGACAAAGTACATAAATAATTCCAATATATTATTAAGAAGAATTATATAATAAAGTTGCTTTCAGGCATTGTTGCTCAGTCAAGTGGTTATTTGGATTCAATAAAAATGAACTACTAATGTTCAATTATTGGATATGTACTAAGATCAGAACTTTTAGTTGGGGGTGTGAAAATGATTTCAACTATGTTTTATTGTTATAATAGTTTATTTTCATAATAATGATGTAATTTGATTAAGATTAATATGTAGAAGTTTTTCATTTGTAACTTTCATTAATTATACTTTTAAGGAATTTATCAAAATACATAATTGAATTATTATTTTATTTTAATTATTTAATTGATAATTAAAAAAGATTGAATGAAATTTATTTTATAACTAAAGTGTAAGTGGGGCATAGAATAGCATGCACATTAAGAATGGTCTATTTAAATAGCATAGTAAGGTGATAAATATATTTTTATTTCTTTATTGTAGTGTTTTCATGATTATATGAATATATAGAGATTAGATTTTAATTTATGTTATAATTATGACTCAATTCAAATTAAATTTGACCTAAAATAGCCACATCCTTCATATAGGCCATCTTTCTTTTCCAAAATGAAAATATAAACAAGAATAAAGAGAAAGAAAAAAATATAAGTCATCATTCTTCATATATTATGTTGGGCCTTATTTTTTTGTCCACAATATTACAGGGTGGAGGGGTAGGGAGTGAGGTGGGGGAGGCGGGATGGGGGGGAGGGGAGTGGGGGTTAGGGCATGGAGGGGGAGGCATGGGTGGTGGTGGTGGGGGTGTGTGTGTCCATGGCTATGAGCCACTGAGGAGCTCTAGTTGCATATAGACAAATAACATTAATTAATCCAATGTACTATTATGTGGGAATTGTATAACAAAGATACTTTTAGTCATTCTTACACAATCAAGAGGCTATTTGGATTGAATAAAAATAACCAATAATGTTCAATTATTGAATATGTATTAGAGATAAGAACTTTTAGTTGGGTGTTTTAATTATTTTGATTATGTTTTATTGTTATAATAGTTTTCTTTAATAATAATGATATATTTTAATCAAAATTTAAGTCTAAGAGTTCATCACCTTTAAGAATTCATTTTACTTTCATTAGCCATTATTTTTAAAAATTTATTAAATCACATAATTGAACTATTACTCTATTTTAATTATTTAACTAATATTTTTAAATGATTGATTATAACTTAAGAGGCTCATAGAATTCAAGTGGCCCATAGAATACCATTCACATTAAGAATAACCTATATAAATAACCCATTAGTGTCATTATTTGTATTCTCTTATTGTAGTGTTTTTCTTGATTTTATGAATATATAGAGATTATATTTTAGATTTATTTTTCATGATGACTCAATTCAAATTTAATTTGATGTAAACATTGTCACATCATCCATGTAGGCCATTTTCCTTTCCCAAATTAAAAATATAAACAAGAATACAAAAGTCGAGAAAACTAAAATGGCTAAAGCACTTCCCAACCATCATTTTGGACAATACAAAATCTTGAATACAACAAATGTCATAGAAAAAGGAAAAGTAAAAGGGTGTTTTTCCCATGCCATTATTTAGCAATGGTGTCCCCTCTCTCCTAATTCATCATGTATTTAGGAAATATCCAAGGAATAATGTGTAGGAAGAAGGGATTTAAGATAATTTTTTGGTTTTGAAAAAGTGGTATTTCCTAGGCATGGTGGAAATGTAAGCAATAGAGAATGAATGAGAAAGATAATAAGGTAAGAGAAAGTGAAAATAAGTGTAGATTTAGAGGAGTTTAACAAGAAATGGGAAGTGGTGGAAGATCAAAGAGCATGATAACTTCTATATCAAACCCATCTTTGAGAGGAGTTCCAAGAATCTACTGCGATACACGCCTCGTCATTGAATTTTATTTTAAGGTATATTTTATATACATAGGATAAACCTAGATGCAAAAATGAGAAACATAGAAAAGGCATGTTATTTTTTTGAAAAATTGTTGAATAAATATGGCCTAATGGATTGTCATGGTGGTAGAATACTATCAATATGGATTTTTCAAAATGCCTTAAGGAATTTTAATTAAATGAAAACTTTCCCTATGCATTCCTATGCTTAAATTGGATGTTGAGAAGAGGGTATAAATACTAACAAGGAATCACTAAAATTGGATTTTTGTTATTTTAAATTATGATAAAATTTATGCATAGAATTTAACAAAGAATTTATATGCAAACTCTCTTTTGAATGATTCAAATTGTGGTTAATTTCCTTTATAGTTTAAGTTGTGTGGATAAGATGTGAAGTTCATTATAGTTACCTAAAATATGGGGAAAGGGATCCCTATAGTTTTATTTGTGTGCATAAAACTTAGGAATCTCAATAGGAATCTTTCCCTAGGGATTTCACTAGGAATCAAATCACAAGGTGTAAAGATTGACTTTCAACCTCCATAGTGTGTCAATCAAACTTGGATTTTAGTCCTTAGAACAATATGAAATATCGGAAACTAAATTGAAATTATTTGAAGCACTCCAACTAAATGAAAAATAAGACATAATACATAAAATGTAGATTTCAAACTACAAAGAAATGGAAATCATAGCTTGCAGGATGTTATGAGAATGGCCTAATGGTATGTACCTATCACCAGAAGCTATTTTTGAGGTGTTTTAAGGGATTGATTCACCAATGGGAGAATGGGTTTTTTGGAGCCTAAAATTTCATGCAAATTTCAAAATTTTAGGGTCAATGAAAAAGTTGATTTGAGCACTCAAAAGTGCGATTAAAAAATCCACTCCAATGGCCCACTTTGAAAAATCACAAAATGAATCCAATGGAATTTCACACAAAATCACCTTGCAAGCATGTTTATCTGACATATTTTAGTGAACACACCTAATTTCAACTTCCCACGATCTGATTTTTGAAAGTTTCAAAAGGCCAAGTTGAAGGGTTTTGGGAAGGTTTGTTGTTTACATAGTGTTAAAACTACCAAAAGGGTCAAATTTGGAGGACAATATTAAGCAACCGAAAGAATTTCATGGCAAACCGATTGTTGATTCAAATTCTTCCCTTAATCTATCTTCATGCCAATTTTAAGAGCTTCGAGACATCATTTGGTATTTTTTCAAAATCAAATCCTAATGGATTTTACACACTTTTGTTTCTGCATTTTCAAAAAACCTTCACAAAGGTCAACTTTGATGCCTCATATTTTTTGAATGAAAATTCTTGGTGAAAAATATTCTTGCACACATGTATATTTGACCTAATTGAACTAATCCCCAGGATGGCAGTTTCTCATATCAGATTTGGTATTTTTCAAAATGGGCAAGTGGTGGGTTTCAAATGAGTTTGATAGGTGCAATTTTTTAGAAAATCCTAAATGAGCAATTTGATCATTAACAATTTTCAATCTAGATGTCTTTATGCCAATCCGTCTGATAGCTATACTCCCCTAGAATAACTCAACATGTTGGTGCATTTGCGAGGCTTCTAGAGATCATTTGATCAATTTTCTAAAGAAAGTTTGGAAGCTACTTGACTCTTTTTATCACAGTGTAAAAGTTAGAAAGAAAGCTTTTACCACTACCCATTTCAGTTTAGAGATAAAGTGTCATGAAATTTGATTAATTGGGACTGTGCTCTAAGAGGAAACCTTTTTAGTGTCTGAAAGAGTGATTGAATATTGGAGCAAAGTGTGACAAGGACACTAAAGATTCATTGGAGGAATCTAGAGGATTAGAGAATTTCAATTTGGGGAATTTTAAAACCTGCTAGAATAGAGTTGATTCACCTTGGCATCCTTCGATAAATACAACAATCTATGAATAATAACCAAATATTTCAAAAAGATACTCCAGTTGTTTTTGTGCTTGTTAAAAATCTAAGAAGGAATGTGTATCATTTGAAGAGAAAGACAATACTAAATGTCTAAGATATTTTTGCTTGTATAAAAAAAATACAAACTTGGAGATTCAAATAGTGAACATGATACTTTCTTGAACACCCATTCTACATTGCACTTCAAATATTGGGAAACAATATCTTGATACTATTATCTAGTTTAGAAACTGGTTCAATGTTTGAGATCCATTCAACATAATCAATTGGTCAGATAAATCCTACATCTAATAATTTCATCAATTCTGCTTTCACCAATAGGGCAATGTGTAGATGCATTTTTCTCAATTTTTTCTTCACTAGCTTCACTCTAGGTGGTAGGGATAAATGTTGCATTATAATATTTGGATCTATACTTGGCATGTCAGCATATGACCAAGAAAATTTGATTTGTCTCTCTTCAAAGA
Organism: Sequoia sempervirens; assembly: GCA_007258455.2. Classification (NCBI taxonomy): domain Eukaryota; kingdom Viridiplantae; phylum Streptophyta; class Pinopsida; order Cupressales; family Cupressaceae; genus Sequoia; species Sequoia sempervirens. The sequence continues at coordinate 138,609,580 of VDFB02086081.1, forward strand.
ATTTAGTGAAGCTTTGTTTTTCTTCGTCTATCATGGATGCTGCTAGATGTATGGTCTTCACTATTCCATCTATTCCAATGTTGATGGATTGTGTGGGATCAACCAGTACTAAAGATCTCTCATGATAGTGCTCAAGAAGAGTGTCAAATCTCCCATCCTTTGGTGCCCCAAAGAGGTTTTCATCCTTTGATACACTCTTTATTTTTACTTTTTCTTGATCTCATACTACCATTAAATGGTTTTCACCATTCAATCAATTTTTGATATTCATTTTGTAGCTTGAAAATTTGGCACTCCCCATGTTAGAAGCTTCATTATGAGATTCACTATGGAACTTGTTTCAAGATTTTCAAAGCAAAGGAAGTTAACAATGGAATGGTCATTTGAAAAGATAGGTATATCAAGCAGCTCAATTTGGTCCTAGTCAATTATTTTGGGGTCTATCAGTGGCAAGGAATCATTCGATTGGTTAAGGTCAAAAGGGGTGAGTATCATGATGGCAATGTTTTCAAAGTGTTCGATAGCAATTTCAAGGTCTATGATGTTACTCTCCTTCGGATGATCTACCTCACTTGAAGTCTAATCATCTTCACTAGAGCCATTGATATGTAGTGATCTAATTTTAAGTGGTCTAGACCTAGAGCTTTGTCCCTCCATACGTCTTGGTGCATACCATTGTATCACATCAATTTCTTTGTCATGACAAGATTCTTTAGATAGGGACTCCCATTCATATTCTTTGGAGTCTATTTTGGAACTATCTTGCAATTGGAGGATTTGTTCATAAATTTCCTACTTAGTTTCTTCTTTTGACTCCTTTTTGTATCCTAGCCCTATCTTGTCTTTTGAATTGCTTATGATAGGTTGTATTGGTTCCACAGTGGGTGGTAAAATGTATCATGGTGTATTAAAATTGGTAAGTATAAAAGAAAGAAATACAACACAATCAATGAAACATTATATTAGAGAGAAATCAAATAACAATAATCAAACTAAAAGAACAAACTCTCTAATGTTTTCCCATTGTTATCTATCTCCAACAATTTTTCAAGTCATTGTGGCTCTCAAATTGTGTATATGCACGTGACCTTTAAAATGACAACCTAGAGAACAAGATGCTAGAAATGAAATAAACCTTTCTACATGATTGATTACTAAATGATATGTTGTAGATGATGAGCTAAGATTATGATAATGCTATGATATGGATAATGGAAATGATAGGATGCAATTACAAAAATTAAGATGCAAATAATGCTAAAGCCATGATTTAACTAAATGATACTAAGATGCAAATGCTCAATGCTAAGATGCTAAGATAACAATGCTAGTGAAATTTTTGCAGAATGTACTTATGCTAATCCTTTATATGAAACTCTATAAATGGGACTATATTTATAGATTTCTCCAAGGCTTAAGCTGATGTGGCAAGATTCAACAGTTGATATTTGATTTGGAGAGATGAACGATTAAAAGTGAAGAGCTTGGAGAAAATCAAGGAGAGTGTTCCCTTTAGAAGAACACATTGCCAAGTGTGAGAGGAATCAAATCGAGGAGAGATCCAAGTGTCTCTAAATAATATATTCAATTGCTTGTATGTTAAAGCTAATGCCAAAGATGCATAAAGATAATTACAAACAATAAATGAAGGGAAAAAAAATTACTAACCCTAACCATATTTTTTGATGAAAGAAAGAATATTTAACTACAATTGCTCCTATGGTCATAATGCCAAAGATGCACAAATAAATCTAAAACCAATAAATGAAGGGCAAAAATATTACCAACCTAGGTAACCATATTTTTTGATGAAAGAAAGAATATTTAAATGCAATTTCTCCATCCATACAAAACCATAATACCTTTGAAGTCTCCAAAATGGGTATAATACGAAAGATACAAACATATAACAAGGAAAAATAAGCAAAGAGTGAAAGAAATGAACAATAAATTAATCATTTATGAAAAATACCCATGTAAAACAACTTACAGATTCTAGAGCACAATAGTTATAAAACCCTCAAAGGGTATGTGTAGGATCATGATGGGCCAAAAAGTGGTGATATGATGGGTGTGTGTAGGGTATGTGGTTGACAACTTCTTTTTTACCCAAAATTGATGAAATAAAAAGGGTTTCTAAAGGAGATTCTCAGCTTTCCACCAATATAAATTATGCTTTAATTTGAATTTCATAAATAATTACTATTCATTTTCTATTTGAATTATGACTAAAGTCCTGATTGATAGGTTGATTGAAAAACATCTATAGCTTTCAAAAGGTATAACATTTTTTGAATTTGAAACATGTGTCACATTGTATGCTTTGCATACTACAGGATTAGAAAAAAAAAATCATAAATTTTTGACCAAGTTAAGGTGGTCAAACATATGAGTGTTTATATTTTTTAAAAGTTTTAGTAAAAAATTCATAATTAATTATTTACTTGGAAAAAAATTTAAAAAAATATGCATCACATCAAGACATGAGTCCTCTACTTATATATAAAATCTTATAAAAATTATTATTATTTTATTGTGGTTAGGGTGGTTAGACAAACACCTACTTTTTTTTTCCCTGAAATTAAGTACTACTGCATTGAAATTTCAAAGTTTCACCAAATAGATTTTAAAAAAAACAAAAAAATAGAAGTTTAGAAACTACATTCAATTTGCTACATATTTTTGAAATAATATAGATAACTTATTCATTTTTTTATGTCAAGTCGCCTAACTCTAATTTTTCTTATTTTTTAGCCACTTAAGAGCCTTTTGTTTCCATGATGATCCTACACATACCCCAAATCTGCTATAAAATAGATTTGAAGGTAATGAGTTTTACAATAGTTTTCTATTAAACCAACACCACTATGGCTCTTTCGACAATGCAACTCAAACAATATATTTTGTCACACATTTCATAGCATGTTAGTGTTAAAACCCTCAAACCTACTATCAAATGGAGTTGAAGAAAATGATTTTTTCAATACTCTGCTATCGAACCAACACCACAATGGCTCATTCAACAATGCAACCAAACAAAATATACTTTCCCACATTGCAACATTTAATATTGCATTTACTTTCTCCACCACCATTGTACAAGAATGTCAGGATGCATTAAACCTCACTTGAGCAAACACTTACCGTTCTACTTCTGCATATTGAGGCAACCAACTCCACCACTGTTGACCCATGTAATTAGAAAAATCCAAGTCATAAGAATAATCCCCAAGAAACTCGCCCTTGGCCTAAAAATTCACAGTGCTGAGAAATTTTATTAATGACTGGGCTGATGAAAATCTAGGTAGAAATTTCAAACAAATAGTCTATCGGCTGATAAACACATTATATTAAATGTGTGCTTATATATATATACCTATATGTACATGTATGTGCAGGGTGATCCCACAAAGCTAGTTTACAATTTTTGGGAGATTCTATTTTTTGTTGAAATCACATATTTTTAGAAAATATAATGATTTAAACCTTAAAAAGTTCCATTTAAAGCATTCCATTTGAAGAGGGTTTAATCAAACTACCTTAAGTCAAACCCCCTTGGATAGAACCCTACTAGTTTTAAACCATACCTATAACGGAGTCTCCTTTACGCCTATCAAAATGTTGATAAAAACCCACTTTTGATTTACCTTTTGGGGGATCAAATGAATAAAATTTTTTAAAAAAAATTATAAGTATATAGCCCTTATTATAAGATTCCCAAAAATTAAAATTTTAAATAAATTAAATATTATTACTATATTTATTTTTTATTTCTTGTGAATGTAGGTTTTTCACCAAAAATCAAGCTCTTTGTTTTGTACATGTGGAAAAATAGAAGATTATCATTTTTTTTTTTAAACTATGAGTGCACTATACATTGAAGTCCTTGATCAAACACAAAAAAATTGAATTTTGATAGATATAAAAAAATTTATGTTTTATACAATCCGTCTATTTTTGAATTGTAATTGTTTTGACTTCAAAATTTTATCAAGGAAAATATATTCAAGAAAATGCCATGAAACCAATTGGAAACACTAGATATCATAGTTACAAATCTAAACTTAAAAAAAAAAAAATTATCCTTCATGGAAAAAAAAGTTGTGTTATACAGTGAGCATAACTCAAAAATGGTGTTTACTGAAAAAAATAGTTTTCAAAAGAGATGGGAAAAGAAGTGCAATCTGGTTCAATTTTTTTCAAAAAAATATAATTAGAATCTACAGAAATTTTTTCACAAATCTCTAGTTTGCATCATCTTCAAATTCCTCACAGTTTAGCCACTATAGGTACCCGAAAGTGAAGATTTAGTTAGAAAAATCAGTTTTGTGTCTAGTTTGACAAACAATTGTAAATCAATATTGTAGGATCACCTTATAGGTATATCCATATCGATGCATTCGTATGAGTGTGTCCATTTTCCAATGTTTACATGTATTGATATACATATACATATGGATACATGTATATAGTACACACACACACACACACACACACACACACACACACATATATATATATGTTCACATTTGATTCACACATACTCATTCATAATTACCATCATATTGATGAGTGTTTACATGTGGCACATCTATACATATGCATATACGTGTCATTAAATCCCATTGATAGAAATGATCATATATACACATACTTCAATGTACATCCAACTTGTCAATATAATCATAATAGTAAAAGAAAGATCTCAAAATTTTAAATAGATAAATATCACCAATAATGCATGCAATAGTAAACGAGACTCTCAAATGTAGAAATATTAGCTAAGGATGACTTACTTACCATGAACTGACTCAATTCAATCATTCTAATGTGGTATGTGTAGATGCTCAAATAGTTAACTTTTACCAGTCTCCTAACAAAGATCTTCTCTTGAGTGATACTTCCTCTCTGCCCGAAGGAATGGAAACGTACCTCCATCCACTAACACATGCACATGCTATTCAATTGTTCACAACATATGAAATACATGTAAGCATATCCAAAGTTAGAATTATAATAATTCAATAACCATCTATTCACATATATGTAGTATTTCCCCATAAAATAACATCAATTGAGATAACATCGAATGAGATAACATTCACATTGATAACATGATATGAGCACAATTTATTCATCTCTAGAATTTACATTACATTCACATTTTACCCTACAAAGTAATAGTAAATAGTAATTACACAATTGGGGTGTAACACAACCATAAATATAAAAAATCCAAAGGATGCTAGAAAAAAACTACAAGTAAAGATCAATTATGAGACAACAAATGAGAAACATAAGATGACTAATGAGGTGTGAAAAACAACCAATACTAAACAAGTTGGTACTAATTATTAGGTAATGGATTTCAAACACTATTTCTATGACTATACCAATTTCTACTCCTTTTCTAGCATAATAGACAATTAAATTTTGATTAATGTTTTCATTTAGTTGAAAGCTCAAGTGCCAATTAGATAATTTCTATCTATACCCAAACATAGAGAAATAAAGTATTACTATATCTCATTTCCCCTAATAATTTTAATTATCCAAATGAATCAACTAATTTTCCTAAAGGTGTAGATGAAGTAGGTACATAAGAGGCACTTGAGATATACTTTGGTACCATGTCATTAAATATAATATAGGTAATTTACAAATTCTAAATATATTTGTTGATAAATGGCTAGCTAATAAATAAGTATATTTTATATTTGAGGGCATCCATCAATCAAATGTCATTAGAAGTCAAGAGAAAACTAGGTTTACTAGTCTCAAAATCATATGGATTTTTCTTCCTATGAATCTTTGGAAGTAAATGCTTTTGGAATAGTTGATAATTTTGAACTACAACTTGTTGCATACGATGTAAAAATAAATCAATGGACATTATAATAGTTGATTATCTAGATAGGTAGGGTATGTTGTTTCCCTAAAAATGGTTTTTTTAATTTTTGGAAGCATTTAGATGTATTTATCCAATGCTACTAGATCATTGCACGTGGAAGAGGTATAACTACATAGTGAAATAAAAAATATTCACATTGTGGAGAATCTAAATGAAGTAAATAATAAGATTCACTACTTTTAATTGTAACCTATTTATTTTGTTATATTTTATGATAATAGATTTGAGAAAAAAATTGATCCTAATTTGTTCCCCCCATAAATATCCAAGATATGATGATATTTGGAACATGCATTTTTATGGTGAATGTTCAAGAGAGGATAACAATGCAAGTGTTGTATCAGTATCCCTAAAGGGGGGAAATTATAAGTTCACTTTTAAGAAAAATGTTGAATTCACCAACAATGTGACTAAATATGAAGCTCTATCACTTGGTTTAAATGTAGATTCCAAATAAGGGATCAAATGCATTAGAGAGCATGGATATTTAGAAATTATAGTGTCTCAAGTTAGAGGAATGTATGTTGCAATAGAAAAACTATTAAGAATGTATGGGATACAATTGAGGTGTTTGATTCAATCAAAAACAAGTGGGTTAAAGGATATAATAATGCAATAAATGATGTCCTTACTATATTAGGTTAAAGATTTGATACATCCTTTACTACTCCTCAATGTAGGTATGGTGTAGAAATTACTACTACACCTAGTATTACAAACAATATTTATAATTGGTAGGTCTTAAATCATGAAAAAAAGATCCATGTATTCATACGAAAATCAATTCCATTTAGATGAAACTAAAATTCATAAATCCAAAATCTTTTTTTTTCAAAAAAATAAATGGGGTATGTTAATCATGTATAAATTGGTCACTAAGCTACTTGAGAAAATGATGATAATAATCTAGCATATGAGCATTCAAAAAAATAATTTAATGTCCAAAGTGAAATGGTGTCAAATACTTTTATAAAGGTGAATTCTACATGCCCATGCCAATTCTTATTTATTTCTATGCATCCTTTCAAGGAATATATCAATACGATTACATAGCAACATTTGGCAGATGATTGTGCTAAATTTATTTTATATTATCCAAATCCTTAATATTCCCCCATTTTATCCTTTTATCAAACATTTTAAAAAATTAAACCTTAACCTTGCTCTATTTACACTCACCTCAATATCTATATTTTCATACCATTATCATTCTAATTTATGGGGATAATCTTTTATATCATGGATTGAACCAAAAAATAAAATTTCTAAATTTAATTTAATTGACTGTTTTCCTTTTCCACTAGCCATTAGGAGATTATTTAGTAATTTTGTTCATTCTTTGTATTTGAAAAAATATTTGATCTCCTCAAAGCATAGAAAATAGTAGTATGTCAAGAAGCATTACAAAGAATACTAGTTGCATTAGAATTCCTATATGAGACACTACATTTCTTGCTTATTGTTTGATAATACCCTTTTAAGGCGATAAAAAATAGTAATTAAAGAAATTGACTCAAGAGGACTTAATTCTTGCAACCCAACAATCTCTCTAATACATTTTTAAATATAGTTAATCACTAATTGCTAGTAAAAATGGTTATAATGAATTATACTAAAGATGTTTGCATTGCACTATATAAAGATTGTGCATTAGATATTAAATCCATGTAATGTAACATTGACTCAAAGTTAAAAATCAATTTTAAAAAAAATGCATTTTACATATTATTATCATTTTTAAAAAAAAATTGAAAATCAAATTCTACACAACATAAACATATTTATTTTCAGTATTGTTCAATAAAATAAACTTCTTATTCTTTAAGCTAATTTCCTAAAAATAATTTTAATTCACAAACTTTTATAATTTCTGTCATTTATCAATCTAAATTAATTCATAGATAAATGCATGCATTCATTTAATTAACGTAAATTAACTTAGAGATAAAGTTATTTTTCAAGGAATTAAAAATGTGAAAGGGATGGATAATGGGTAGGTTCTCAAATGTAAGTACCTAAATACAACTAATTTGTGTTTCACATGTCTACGTGTCTCATTAGTTAATAAAGATGTGAGTTGAATTGAAACAATAAGATTAGTTGTAGTTATTATAGGAGAGTTCCAAATGGGAAGGATTAAATTCACATATACAATAATGATTTAGGGAGATTTGTTTGTGTTAGTCGTGTTCCCTTTCACAGTCAGTAATTATGCATCTTTGGAAAATAATAATAAACGGTGGAAGAGGATAATACCAGTTTCCAAATGGTTTTCAATGTTGAGAAATTCATCATTAATAATTTATCATAGAAATATTCATCTTCGTGACAAATTCATTTCAAATAAAATTTTGTCGTCATGGAAAATTAAATTTTTATATATTAAAAAATATTAATACGATTAAATTTTCATGGCTGTGAATTACTGGTGGTAAATTTTATTTCTGATGAATTTGTCATGATGGTGGATTTTCTGACTGAATTGTTGACCGAAAATTGCTGACGATAAATTTTCCATATGCCTCAATAGCTTTTAGTTAACCAATTTATAAAAAAATATATATAGTCAATATCTTCAAGAACCAGTAAACCTAACAAAATAGTTCATCGCCAACTCTCTTTCTCACTTACATGAAACGTTTTTCCATGTAATAAAAAAGACAAGTTAATCTTGAGCAGGTAAGATCCATTTTTCTCTAGGTTTGAAGAGCGTGCAGAAAAAAACTATAAATAGGAAATGCCAGGCTTGAGCTTCTCAAAGCTGGTTGTTTATGTTTGAATGTTTTGGAATGAGAAATGGCATCTCGTACGAAGATAATATGTTATATTCTGTTGGCCATTATATTTTTGTCGACCCTACTTGAGACTGCGGTGGTGAGAGGTGGAGGTGGAGGTGGAGGTGATGGTGGAAGGGGCGGGGAAGGTGGTGGTGGTGGTGGAAGGGGCGGAGGCAGAGGAGGCGGAGGCGGAGGGGGTGGGGGAGGCGTAGGCAGTGGTGGTGGACGCCGTGATTGTGCCTACGGGCCTGGTAATAGAGGAGCTTGAGTTGAATATAGACATTAACATGAATAATTCCAATATATTATTTAGAAGGAATTATATAATAGAGTGCTTTCAGCCATTGTTGCTCTGTCAAGTGGCTATTTGGATTCAATAAAAATTCACCAGTAAATTTCAATTGTTGAATATGTAGTAGAGATAAGAATTTTAGTTGGGTGCGGTAATTATTTTGATTATGTTTTATTGTTATAATAGTTTATTTCAATAATAATGATATAATTTAATTAGACTAATGTGTAGTAGTTCATCATCTTTAAGAATTATTTTTATTTTTATTTATTCTATTGATTTTAGAATTTTAGTAAATCACATTATTTATGTGTAGGAGGCATTACTACTGGTTCGTGTAACTGAGGAGCAATTGGATATAGACAAAGTACATAAGTAATTCCGATATATTATTAAGAAGAATTATATAATAAAGTTGCTTTTAAGCATTGTTGCTGAGTTAAGTGGTTATTTGGATTCAATAAAAATGAACTACTAATGTTCAATTATTGAATATGTACTAAGATAAGGACCTTTAGTTGGGTGTGAAAATTATTTCAACTATGTTTTATTGTTATAATAGTTTATTTTCATAATAATGATATAATTTGATTAAGATTAATATGTAGAAGTTTGTCATTTGTAACTTTCATTAATTATATTTTTAAAGAATTTATCAAATTACATAATTGAATTATTATTTAAATTTAATTATCTAATTTATAGTTTAAAAAGATTGAATGCAATTTATTTTATAATTAAAGTATAAGTGGGGCATAAAATAGCATGTAGGTTAAGAATAGCCTATTTAAATAACACAGTAGGGTAATAAATATATTTTTATTTCTTTATTGTAGTGTTTTCATGATTATATGAATATATAGAGCTTACATTTTAAATTGTGTTTTAATTATGACTCAATTCAAATTAGATTTGACCTAAAATAGCCACGTCCTTCATATAGGAAATCTTCCTTTCCCAAAATGAAAATATAAATAAGAATCAAGGAAAAGAAAAAAAAAAAAAGGCATTATCCTTCATAAATTATGTTGGGCCTTATATTTTTGTCCATCATAGTATAGGGCTGAGGGGTTGGGGGTGAGGTAGGGGAGGGCAGTGGGGGTGGGGGCGTGGAGGGGGAGGCATGGGTGGTGGTGGTGGGGGTGCAGGTATCCATGGCTACAAGCAAGATAACTTAGGAGCTCTAGTTGGATATGGACAAATAACATTAATTATTCCAATATACTATTATGAGGGATATATATAATAAAGATGCTTTTAGTCATTCTTACTCAATCAAGAGGCTATTTGGATTGAATAAAAAAGCACAAGTAATGTTCAATTATTGAATATGTATTAGAGATAAGAACTTTTAGTTGGGTGTTTTAATTATTTTGATTATGTTTTATTGTTATAATAGTTTGCTTCAATAATAATGATATATTTTAATCAAAATTTATGTCTAAGAGTTCATCACCTTTAAGAATTCATTTTACTTTCATTAGTCATTCTTTTTTAAAATTTATTAAATCACATAATTGAACTATTATTCTATTTTAATTATTTAATTGATAGTTTGAAATGATTGATTATAATTTAAGAGGCTCATAGAATTCAAGTTGCCCATAGAATACCATGCACATTAAGAATGACCTATATAAATAACCCATTAGTGTGATATAAATATATTTTTATTCCCTTATTGTAGTGTTTTTCTTGATTCTATGAATATATAGAGATTATATTTTAGATTTATTTTTTATGATGACTCAATTCAAATTTAAATTGACTTAAATATTGTCACATCATCCATGTAGATAATATTCCTTTCCCAAAATGAAAATATAAACAAAATACAAAAATCAAGAAAACTAAAATGGCTAAAGCACTTCCCAACCATCATTTTGAAAAATACAAAATTTTGAATACAACAAATGCCATAGAAAAAGACAAAGCAAAAGGGTGTTTTTTTCATGCCATTATTTAGGAATGGTGTCCTCTCTCTCCTATTTCATCATGTATTTATAAAATAACCAAGGAATCATGTGTAGGAAGAAGGGATTTAGGATAATTTTGTGATTTTGAAAAAGTGGTATTTCCTAGGCATGGTGGAAATGTAAGCAATAGAGAAGGAATATGAAACATAATGAGGGAAGAGAAAGTGAAAATAAGTGTAGAATTAGAGAAGTTTAACAAGAAAAATGAATTGGTGGAAGATCAAAGAGCATGATAAATTCTATAGCAACCTCATCTTTGAGAGAATTTCCATGAATCTACTACCATACATGCCTCATGATTGAATTTTTTTAAGGTACATTTTATATACATAGGATAATCCTAGATGTAAAAATTAGAAACATAGAAAAGGGATGTTAGTATTTTGAAAAAATATTGAATAAAATATGGCCTACTAGATTGCCATGGTGGTAGAATACTACCAATATGAATGTTTGAAAAGGACTTAATTTTTTTTAATTAAATGAAAACTTTCCCTATGCTAAAATTGGACCTTGAGAAGAGGGTACAAATACTAACAAATCATCACTAAAATTTAATTTTTGTTATTTTAAATTATGATAAAATTTATGCATGGAATTTAACAAAGAATTTATATGCAAACTCTCTCTTGAATGATTTCAAATTGTGGTTAATTTCCTTTATGTTTTATGTTTTGTGGATAAGATGTGAAGTTCCTTATAGTTACCTGAAATATGGGGAAAGGGATCCCCAAAGTTTTATTTTTGTTCATAAAACTCAAGAATCTCAATAGGAATCTTTCCCTAGGTATTTCACTAGGAAACGTATCGCAATGTATAAAGATTGACATTCAACCTCTATAGTGAGTCAATCAGACATGGATCTTAGTCCTTAGGACAATATGAAAGATCTGAAATTAAATTGAAATAATTTGAAGCACTCCAACTAAATGAACAACAAGACATAATATATAAAAGGTAGATTTCAAACTATACAACAATGGAAATGATAGCTTGTAGGAAGATTTGAGAAGGGTTTAATGGTATGTACCTATCACCAAAAGCCATTTTGTGGTTTGTTAAGGGACTAATTCTCCCATGGGAGAATGGGTATTAATTAGGGCTTCCTAAATCCTTTTATGTTGGATCTTTGCTACTATTTGACATAAGCCCCATTGTTGGAAAGTCAAAAATAAATTTTGCAACCTAGATTTCATGGCTTGATAATAATGATGGCAACTTGTGCAATAATGCAAAATTGCTCCTTCAAGATATCTTCAATCCTTCTTCAACCTGTAATTTAAACATATAGAAAAAGGGAAACCAAATTTTTTGTATAGGGGTTTTCCTTAGTGAAACCCCAATTGGTAATTAAACATTGATATAAATATAACAAAAAAGGGAAGGAAATAATGAATGAGCAATGCTTTCTACAACTCACCACCCCTCAATGGCTTCCCTTAGAGGATTGAAGTCAAACTTATCTCTCTAAAGGAACTTCATATATCTTTTCTTGATTGATTTGGATACTTGAAATGCTTAATTTGTTTAGGATCAACAATCCATATTAGCCTTCACAAGATAACACTAACACACATAAAATTGGACATGATGTTAGGATCTTGATTGCTGCTAAAAATGGTAGATAATGATTTTTTTTTGCTAAAAGGAATAAAGATAATATATATTAATATATAATAATAAATTATAGAAAGGATTTCCTATGGTTCTTGATAATCAAGTTTGATACCATGCTAGTTTTCTATAGACAAAATTACAAAAGCCCCCTTAGATTTTCTATACTTCCACTGATTGAAAATATTTTCTATAATCCCATATATATTATATACTAAAAGAAACTATGTGAAATAAACTACCCCTAACTTAGAGACACTGCATTTATATACATAAGTTGTTTCTAAAGCAACCCTTAACAAAGTAAAAACTCACTTATTCTTCCATTTCCTCAATTTCATTTTCTACTTGATTCTCTTCATTCTCTTGACTTTGGCCCTTGATTCATTTGTTTGCAAATGAATGTTAAGTTTAGGGACCTCTTAATTAAGTAGAGGAGTAGAAGAACTTCCACGATCTGTAGAACTCTTCAAAGAAGCCACTCAAAATACGTATGTATGCAAAAAAAATTGAGTAGGCATAATAACTGGTTTGGCATGAACATACTCAAGCATATTGAGTATTGCATTGGTTTTTCTCCTAATAGCATCTACCAAATCCCCACCAACTACCACCCTATGTCTTTCCAGTGCTAACTGCAAATAGCGTCAACTCCGCATTTCTAATGTATTCTTAATGTTGTCAAGTACAAAAACATATACATTCCCATTGAGAAGAAAATGACTGAGGAAGAGTTTTCCCACTCTTCCCTAGCCTTTCCAAAAGTCATAAGCTTGCACACCTTTATACAATTTATTATCTTCTAGAAAAACCTCCTTTACCACTTTGGTAGCAATTAATTGAAGCTCAGGTAAAGACTGAAGCAGATCATAAGCATTAGATAAAAACATGGAGACCAATTAAGAGGGAATGATGGCTTGTTGAGCCTGGGTATAAAGAATCTCTTCTCCAATGATTCTTATGACACTCTTTCTATACTAATAACAATGAGATTTAAATACTTACACAAATTTAGAGTCCCCAATTGTATAAGAGAAAGGTAATTCCTAGTCAGCAATCAAAATAGAGACTTGATGATTGTGGGGAAAAAACTCCATTGTTCTTTTACTACAAGTTTTGCAGACCTTGAATTCCCCTTCTTCTTTTGATGAAGACTGAATTTTCATTCCCAATACCTTGAAATCTATCAGCTAATGTGGTTAAAAGTGTGGTGAAATGTAAATAAAAATTGAGGAAGATATAAAGCCCTTCTCATGCTTGAAGAGAGATGAGACCATCCAGCTGATATCATCATGAATTTAGTGACGTATGCCACTAAATCTAGAAAGTGAACATCTATCGCTAAGAGTATCAAGTTCATCATTAGAAATGGTGTTATGTACTAGCGATCACCTACAAAAAATCCAACAATGGTTAGCAAATAAATGAGATCATCTTCACTCAATTGAGATAGTCCTTTCCCAATTTGCTTCTAATATGAAATTTTGTTGTTCACATGATCCATGAGCCTCCTAGTCCCAATGCACTTTGAATGAAGTGACATTTCTATTAGCTCATCTTGTAAACAATCTTTGAAAACACCTTAAAAGATTCTCTGAATTCTAAGTAAATAAGATAACACTGCCACTTCAATTATCGATAAGTTATACTTACTAACTCCTTTCTAAGTTCAAATTTGTGCAGATAAAGGCCAAAATTTGTATTATGAGAATTATCCCTTGCTTTAGAGTAATAATCATTCCTCAGAATGAGGTTGTACTTTGTCAGATGTCATGAAAACAAACCCTTTGTAAAATTTCCCATGCCAGAAATGCTTTGTCTGTAACACTTTTAACTCCTAGACAGTTAAGGTTGCTGAAATGAAATTATAAAATACATTATCTATCAATTAAATCTCCTAAATCTAGAAAATATTGAATATTATTATAATTTTCCATGGTGAGAACTTCCTTCTTATCACACCCCATATTAGCTAAGCAATCTACAAGAATATTGCCCTCCTAATACGCATGTGAGATTTGATATACTTCAAATTCATCCAAGATTTTCCAAGAATTTTGTAAAACATATTTCATATGCTAGTTAAAACATTCTCTTTCTTTCCATGAATTCACCACTATCAAAGAGTCAACTTCTATATGGATTGCATTAATTAGAAGTTGTCTTGCAAGATGCTGACCATAAATGAGATCCATCAATTCTACCATATTGTTTGTTCTTGGAGGTAAACTTATTGATCGGGCTACCTTTACTACTCCCCTTGCATCCTTGATACAAACACCTGCCCTTGAAGAACCTATATTTCCCATAGAATCACCAACAAAACTTAGCTTATAGAAACCTTCCATTAGTAGAGACCATTTAATATTTCTCCTATCCACTTCTGCCTTATAAGGTTGCTTTAGACTACCTTTAAAAGGAAACTTTATACCCTGCCAACACTTTAGAATATTGTTATCCCAAGATGAAAATACCAAGAATTTTTTTTCATTATCTTGAACCTAGGCATTGACAACTTCTGTGATTATCTAGAATCTTGTTATCCCAAGATGAAAATACCGAGACACTATTTTCGTTATCTTGAACCCAGTCATTTTCTGTGATTATCTTTTTAATAATTTCTTGAACAGAGTCAATGAAAGTAGTGGTTTTTCTAAAAATATGTTTGTTCCTCTCCCACCAAATAAACCATATCACTAATGTTGAGACGACTTTCCAAATGCATGCAAAAATGAAGACTTGAATAGCACAGGCCAAGAAGAGAAAAGGTCCCATACTGAGATTGGAAGAGTATAAAATTTCATTTTCTGCAAAACAAATACCCAGGAAGATTGAGCGAATGAGAATTTCAAGAATAAATTATCAAAATCTTCAATAGTTTCATTGCATAAGACACAACTAAAAGGTTTCTGCAATTCCTAGTCTAACTAGTCAATCACTTGTGAGAACTCTCTTTTTCAACACTAACCATGCAAAGTTGCCCACTTTGGGAAGGACCACACTGTTCTAGCAAAATGAAAAATCCCTTTGGGATTGAATTAACTCCCCCTATTAATAATTTCCTTATAACCATATTTTATTGACTAACAACCATTCTTAGCTAGGGCTCATATTATATGATCAACTTTTCATGACAAAAAACTAGTGTACTTCCCAATACCTGAAGCATAAGATCCTTTTATTCCTTTGATATTTGCATGCAAGAAAAATCCTTCCAACACACCCTTCCTAACAAGGCTTCAATTGAATTGAAATAATCTATTAATCTTGTTCCCCAAGCCTGAGACAAGACTGGGATAGCTGATTACATATCTTGACATTCTCTCAATGGAGGGTGGCCATTCCAGGAATCTTCCCAAAATTTGACTTCATCTCCTCTATTTACTTCTAAGGAAATAAATGATGTAACCGCTTTCATGCATGAAATCATAAAGTTCCACATGGCAGACCCTTCAAGAGGATTCAACACTGTGAATATGCTAGCTAGATTTTGACTTTCTAAATATTTTTCCCTCATCAAGAAACACCATTTTGATTCTAGCTTGGTATACATTTTCCAAATAAGTTTCTCTCCAAAGGGCAAGTTACACATAGAAATATCCCATAGACCCACTCCAATTTTGATTTTTTTAAATGACATATAATCCAAAGAAACTAAAGGTATTTTCTTTGCTTCATTCATATTACCCTTCCAAAGGGGTATGTGCAGGATCATGATGGGCCAAAACGTGGCAATATGATGGGTATGTGGCTGACGACTATTTTTTTACCCAAAATTGATGAAACAAAAAGGGTTTTTAAAATAGATTCTCATATTTCCACCAACATAAATTATGCTTTACTTTGAATTTAATAAGTAATTATTATTCATTTTCTATTCAAATTATGACTAAAGTCCTGATTGATAGGCTAATTAAAAAACATCTATAGCTTTCAAAGGGTATCACATTTTTTTAATCCAAAACATGTGTCACATTCTATGCTTCACATACTATAGGATTAAAAAAATAAAAAATTGAATTCATGAAGTTTTGACCAAGTTAAGGTGGTCAGACATACGAGTTTTTATATTTTTTAAAAAGTTGTAATAAAAAAATTATAATTAATTATTTACTTTGAAAGAAATTACAAAAAAATATGCATCACATCGGGGTATGAGTCCTCTACTTATATCTAAAATCTTATAAAAAAATATTTTCATTTTATTGTGGTTAGGGTGGTCAGACAAACACCTACTTCTTATTTTTTCCCTGAAATTTAAGTACCACTGCATTGAAATTTCAAATTTTCACCAAATATTTTTTAAAAAAAAACCTAGTAGTTTGGAAACTAAATTAAATTTTCTATAGATTCTATTCTTAAATATTTTTGGAATAATATATATAACTTATTCAAATTTTTATGTCAGGTTGTCTAACTCTGATTTTTCTAAAATTTTTGCCACTTAAGGGCCGGTTTTTTCCATGATGATCATGCACATACCTAAAGGAAACTCCCTAAAATCTTCTAAATTTGTTCTACTACTAATTTAGGATCCCTTAATATTGAAATAAAATAGTTAGGAATTGTATCTAAAAGACTGATTTAATAACCATAGCATGCCCTGACAAAGACCACCAATGACCCTTCGAAGCAGAAATTCTTTGTTTACTTCTTTCAAGGACTTTAGCCCAATATGATGGTTTATTAGCCTCCATAAAAAAAGAAATGCCCAGATATTTACAAGGTAGTTCTGCCACTTGGAAACCCAACAGTGTAACAATATTACTTTTAAGGGTAGCTTTAGCATTGAATACATAATTTTTTGATTTTTGAGAATTTATTCTCTAGCTTGATGCCAATGAATACTTATCCAAAACCTCTTTTATTTACTTAGCTTCTAAAATATTTGCTTTCCCATACAATAAAGTATCATCTACAAATAAATTATGTGTAACTGATACATTAGTATTAGGAATTAGAATTCCCTGCCACAATCCTTGAGTATGTTTCACCTTTATAGCTCTGCTCAAGGCCTCCACCATGAATATAAAAAAATGGGTGACAAAGGGTCACCTTGTCTCACTCGTTACATTGCTCTAAAAAATCCCAAGGGAGAACCATTAATTATAACTAAGAAATGGGTGCCTAATAGAAAAGATAATATCTACTTGCACCATTTATTAGAAAAGCCAAACTTAGCCAACACTTTGAGAAGGGATTCCAAGTCCACCCTTTCATAGGATTTCATCATGTCCAATTTTAGAATGAAAGATGACATTTTATTTTATTTAATAGAATGAAGCACCTCATGTGCCATGAATGCCCCTTCTACAGTTTCTCTCCCTAGAACAAAACCTCCATGGGTGTTGCCACAATAGTGGTTTACACTTTCTGGGAGATCCTAATTTTTGCTAAAATTGTGTATTTTTAGAAAATATAATTATTTAAGCCTTGAAAAGTTCCATTTAAAGGATTCCAATTGAAGAAGGTTTTAATCAAACTACCTTAGACCAAGCCACCTTGGATAGAACCCCGTTAGTTTTAAACCATATCTATAATGGAGTGTCCTTTACACCTATCAAAATGTTGATAAAAAACCACTTTTGATTTACATTTTGGGGGATCAAATGAATTCATTTAAAATTTATTTTTTCTATGTATTCCTTATTATAAGCTTCAAAAAGAGTATAATTTTAATTAAATTAAATTTGATTATTATATATTTTTATTTATTTCTTGTGAATGTAAGTTTTTCACTAAAAATCAAGTTCTCTATTCTGCACATGTAGAAAAATAGAAGATTATTTAAAAAAGTGAAAAATATGAGTGCATTAGATATTGAAGTCATTGATCTAACAAAAAAAAAATTGAATTTTGATACATACAAAAAAAGCTGTGTCATATGGTCCACCTATGTCTGAATTATAATTGGTTTGACTTCAAAACTTGATTAAGAAAAAAATATTCAATAAAACTATGAAACCAATTGGAAGCACTAGATATAATAGTTACAAATCTAAATTTGAAAAAAATAGAATTTTATCCTTCATGGAAAAATGGTTGTGTTATACGGTGAGTGTCACTCCTTAAAAATGGTGTTTACTAAAAAAACTAGTTTTGGAAGGAGATAGAAAAAGAAGTGCACTATGATTCCAAATTTTTTTAAAAAATAATATTTAGAATATACAAAAAAAATGGTCACAAATCACTAGTTTTCATCATCTTCAAATTCCTCATGATTTAGCTGCTATAGGTGTCCCAAAGTGAAGATTTAGTTAGAAAAAATTAGTTCAGTGTCTTGTTTGGCCAAAAATTGTAAACCAGTATTGTGTGATCACCCCCTATTCTGGAGAGATAAGTCAGAGATTGCAATCTCAAATAGGTCACCTTTGTGAATATTTTTTAGATTTTATTAAAGAGAGATATGGGTCTAAAGTCTACAAAGGTCTTGAGCTCATTTATTTTTGGAAACACAACTATATTTGTTACATTGAAATGTTTCAACATTTTTCCCAATTTATGTGATTCCTCAAGGGCCAACAATAAATCAAACCCCAAAACATCCCAACATTTTTGAAAAAATAAAGTTGTGAAACCATTTGGACCCGAAGCCTTATTTGGGGACATTGAAAAACTACTTTCCTTAGATCTGATAATGTGAAAGGTTTCATCAATTCATACTTATCATTTTGAGAAATGAGGCTTGGCACCACAAAAATCAAATCTTGTTCCTCTTGATTCCCATAGGCAACATGTTTATGTGGAGCAAGAAGATTGATGAAAAACTTTACCCCTTCCACTTAAATTTATTTTGCATTATGAATTTTCTTCCTTGAACTTGTATCCTATATTGTGAAAATAGTTTTTGATTCTCTTTTCTGTTGAGCTGATGCATGGAAAAACTTGGTATTTGGATCCCCTTCTTTTAGCCATAACTCACAAGATTTTTGTTGCCAATACACTTCCTCCACATTAACCAACTATTCCCATAGGTATTTAAGATCCTTTTGTTTATCATATGTAGTGAAATCCATTCCATTCTAAATAATATGTTCATGTGTACATATCTTCTAATTGTTTGGCTACCTCTTCTTTCTATAAAAAAATATTTTTGAAAGTTTCCATATTCAATTCCTTAATCTTTCCCTTAATATATTGCAATTTTTTGAAAAACTGGAACATCTTTGTGCCTTCCTAGGGTGGCACACTCACCCACCACTATCTTTATAAAGACAAAAAAAGATGATAGCTAAACCACATCTTCTCGAATTTTAAAGAAGGCATATGCACTGTTACCCCAATTGAGTTTGTTATGAAAAGCAATATAGTGTTAATCTAAACTTACAAGAGGAAAAATTTGAGAAGTTAAATTACATAATGTAACCTTGGGCCCAGTTCTAAGAAACTAAAAATCTGTCTAATCATTCCACTATCTACGAGAAGTCTCTCCTCCAATTTTTCCATGAAAATCTCCCTTTATATGGCAATATATCTCTCAATACATTATCTGAAATAAAGCACCCAAGGGTTTGTGCAGGATCATCATGGGCCAAAAAGTGGCGATATGATGGGTATGTGTAGGGTATGTGTCTGGCGACCTTTTTCTTACCCCAAATTGATGAAACGAAAAGGGTTTTTAAAGGAGATTCTCAGCTTTCCACCAATATAAATTATGCTTTACTTTGAATTTAATAAATAATTATTATTCATTTTCCATTGGAATTATAACAAAAGTCTTGATTGATAGGCTAATTGAAAAACATCTATAGCTTTCAAATGGTATCACATTTTTTTAATTTGAAATATGAATCACATTCTATGCTTCACATACTATAGGATTAAAAGAAAAAGTTGAATTTCATGAAGTTTTGACCAAGTTAAGATGGTCATACATACGAATTTTTATTTATTTTTTAATTTGTAATAAAAAAAATTATAATTAATTATTTACTTGGAAAAAAATTACAAAAAATATGCATCACATTAGGAAATGACTCATCTACTTATATCTAAAATCTTATAAAAAAATATTATCATTTTAT